>JAHZTW010000001.1:421656411-421822030 GCA_020283515.1 Alliaria petiolata
TTATTGAACATGATCGATGGGATTAAGAAGAAAGATTTGACATTAGAAATACTTAAATACTTGATATATTATAGAAATACAAGAGTTTTTCACAATGGATTAAACAAGAAACAAACTATAAAATTCAAGAACACTCAAGAACAAGAGAAAGCTTACAAGAACACTAAGAAGACTTGAAAAGAGAGAATAAGAAGACTTGATTAAAAACTGAATGATTATTACAAGCATACACACACTCCTTATATAGAGTTTTAAACATGGCTCTTGGCCTTAAAAGAGGGGTCAAGGGGCAAGGTACAAGGGGCAAGGGACAAGGGACCTATCTAATCCCACTTTTACTAAAGCATAAACACTTTTTTCGAGCCACTTGCAAATGGTATCTTTTGGTTCGATCTGTATCTTTTGTACTACTGCACCGTTTGACTTGAAATCACCACCAAATTAAAGCTAACTCAATTTCCTAAGCCTCTCATGTAGACTGTCGCGGCTAAATCGCAATGAAAACCCTTCATCCGAGCTGATCCTTCAGTTAACGAAATTGGTCGCCAAACTTCCATACGGACATGTTGTTACTTAAATAGCCGTATCTTCTGAACCACTGACCATAATGACTTGAAATAACCTCTGCACGAAAGGTAACTCAATTTTCTATGAGTTTTATGAAGATTGCGGAGGCTGAATCGGAATGGAAAGTCTTTGTAGAGTCTGATCTTTAAGTCGCTTTAGGTGGCATGGACTTGAATCGGTTGCAACATCTCGGTACAGCAAGTCAGATGACATCAGTTTGCTTCTTACTCTTCTCTACTTGTTCCTAGCTCATCATCTTATGTTTCCAGCTTCCATATTGTCGCCAAATCCATAGAATAACCTGAAATGATGCATATATACAAAAGAAAATGCAAATATTCTAAATCCTATAAATGATTAAATACTATGATTATACTTAGTTATAAATGAAATATGGATGAAAACTTATTATAAATGTATGATAAATATATAGAAAATATGAGTATATCAATGTGAAGTTTGGGGGTGCTAATTAAAGAAAAAAAAGATTACACGAACAAGATCCGAATAAAAAGAAACAAAAACTATTGTGAGCTCCTAAAGCCATCCACATAAGCAAAAAAAAACCCTACAAACTCGCTACTTGAGCAAACATAATATGTTTTTTTTGTTTTGTTAAAAATCTCTTTTGAAAATACTTTAATATATTTTATTAATCTAATTATAAAAGGCTCGTTAAAATTTATTTGTAATGTAAGAAAAATTTCCAAATTTAATTATATGCCAAATGCAAAAGAAGATTCTGCGCCTTCTAAGTTTTAAAAAATTCTAAATTCTTCTTCTTTTTGTAAATCAGTATTACTTTGCTAATGATAATAATAATCTATTAATTAGTATATATAATTTTTTTTATTTGGAGTTGCTAATGAAAAAAAGACACTATACGATTAGAATAAAAGGGAACAAAAACTAATTAGAACATTGAGGTGCTTGAGTTGGCGATCATATATTTGATAAATTATTTTGTTTTTAATTTAAAATGAAAAATTGTTTTCTATTAAAGAAAGAGAAAACATATTTGTGAAGTGTGGGGCTCCTAATGAAAAAACAAATACTACAAGAGCTCGATCAGATTAAAAGGAACCAAAAATTAATTAGAATAATGAGGCGCTTGAGTTGACGATCGTATGTTTGATAAGTTATTTCGTTTTCAATTTAAAATGAAAAATTGTTTTCGACTAAAGAAAAAAAACTTATATGTGAAGTTTGGGGATGCTAATGGAAAAAACATTATACGAACACTATCCGAACAAAAAGAAAAAAAATAATAATTAGAACATGAGGTGCCTTAGTTGGCGATCATATGTTTGATAAGTTATTTCGTTTTCAATTAAAATAAAAAATTATTTTCGGTTAACGAAAGAGAAAATTTATATGTGAAGTTTGAGCTTGCTAATGAAAGAAAAAAATGATCACGATCGGAATAAAAGGAATCAAAATTAATTAGAACAATGATGTGCTTGAGTTGGCGATCATATGTTTTGATAAGTTATTTTGTTTTCAATTTAAAATGAAAATTATTTTCGATTAAAGAAAGAGAAAACATATTTGTGAAGTCTGGGGCCACTAATGCAAGAAAAAAAAAATACTACAAGAACTCGATTGGAATAAAAGGAACCAAAAATTAATTAGAACAATGAAGTGCTTGAGTTGGCGATCATATATTTGATAAGTTATTTCTTTTCAACTTAAAATAAAAAAAAAATTTGATTGAAGAAATAGAAAACTTATATGTGAGGTTTGAGGCTGCTAATGAAAAAAAAAAATACTACACGAACACGATCGAAATAAAAAGAAACAAAAATTAATTAGAACAATGAGGTACTTGAGTTGGCGATCATAAGTTTGATAAGTTATTTCGTTTTCAATTTAAAATGAAATTTTTTTCTTGATTAGAGAAATAGAAAAATTATATGTGGAGTTTGGGGCTGCTAATTAAAAACAAAAACACTACATGAACACTATAAAAATAAAAGGAAATAAAAATTAATTAGAAAAATGATGTGCTTGAGTTGGCGATTATATGTTTGATAAGTTATTTTATTTTCAATTTAAAATGAAAAATTATTTTCAATTAAAGAAAAAGAAAACTTAAAGTTTATGAGTTCAACTATATACCGAATTCACTTAAAACGGAAATAATTTTAATAATATATTGAAATATGGTGAACAACAATGAGTTTCAATACTTATTTTAAGTTACTTATTTTAAGTTTTAGTTTAAAATTTAATTTTGACATATTCAATGAGATGCTTAAGTTGGTGATCATTTGTTTGATAAGTTCTTTCGTTTTCAATTTAAAATAAAAAAAATTGTTTTCGATTACAAAAATAGAAAAACTTATAGTTGTTGAGTTCAATCATATATCGAATTCAGTTAAAACAAAAATAATTTCTATAATATTTTAAAAGTCGGTGAACAACAATATCTTTCGATACACATTTCAAGTTTATCTTAAAAAATAATTTTGACATATTTACTTTGTAAAACTTTTTAGTTAAATTAAAATATATTTTTCGCACATATTAAAATATTCAAGATGTATAAACTCACATAAACTATATTGTAAATAAAATATTATATTTAAAATATCAAATTAAAGTTAAAAAGTTATATAACTTAAATAATAATTTAATATTAATAAAAACAAACCGCACGTAGCGTGGAAAAACTACTAGTAAATACTTAAAATAGGAGGAATAAGTTTGTGCTTGTTCAATTACAAAGTGAAAGAGAAACACACCAAAAACGGATTAAGCGGAAACAATAACTGAAATTAAGCTTGGGTTTAAGAAGGCTACACAAACAAAAATAGCTTAATACGTTAATTTCACGTATTCATTCATCTTTGGCTGCTTCGATTATAACATATATAGTCTTTATTCTTTAAAATTCAGAAGATTACCTCTCTAATAAGTTGTGGTGCTTCTGGTTCTGCGTTTGTTTCGGCCAAAAGTACTCATGAACCACTCTGGTTTGTATGAAAACAATATGTATCCACTGTCCAATCGTCAATCCAAACACAATTCCAGGTACAAATCCTATTGCAGCTGCAATCCAACTAAACACCTCTTCATCTTCTTCTTCTGGCTCCGTTGTTTCAGACCGTTGCGATGAGGGCGTGTGGATATCTCTGCAATCATCTTCTAAAGAAGGGCCGAAAAGTCCCGAGTTTTCCTTGAAGGAAGAGCAAGGCTGCCTTCAAAACTGGGTGCCTCCTGGTACTAAACCTACAAGCTGGTTATGCGAAAAGTTCATGTACGCAAGGTACGAGAGATTCCCTAGCTCTTGTGGAATTTCTCCTGAAAGCATGTTTTGGGAAACGTCTAGTGACTCGAGAACTGTCAGGTTCCCCATAGAAGATGGAATGTGGCCAGTGAAAGCATTGCTTGACATGTTGAGCACGTGAAGCTCTTTTAATAGACCGATGGACTTTGGAATCTCTCCTTCAGGTCTGTTTCCGGAGAAGTCGAGTGCTGTATAGATTTTTAGGATACGTACCAGCTCCAAAGCTACACCTTTCTTCATCAAAACCATTGAATCATGGTAATAGCTTTCTCCAATGTAATTTTCAGTAGACCGATCTTCGTTTTTCCTAAGTGATGACATTGCACTCCAGCTCACAAAATAATCTGATGGCAGAGTTCCATTGAACTGGTTATGTGAGATGTCGATGATTTTCAACTGAAAGAACGAGGCTTGATGTATTGGTCCATGGAATGCATTGGAGCGTAAGACAAGAACTTGCAGGTTTTGTAGAGAACTCAACCAGAACGGAAACGTGTCGTTGATTCTAATGCTTTCCACATTCAGAACTTCAAGAGCGGAGAAATGGATCAAAGATCTTGGAAGCTTCCCCACCAGTTGGTTGTGACCGACGTCAAGCGACCTTAAACTACCAAATACATTATGAGGAAGACCTCCACTAAGACGATTCTGACGAAGGTTCAGAACTGAAAGAGAACCCTTGAGATTTCCCATTCAAAGAGGGATTGAACCATTGAAGTTGTTGTTAGATAAATTGAGAGTGCTTAGAGAGCGCAACTTGCATATGAAAGAAGGAATCTTTCCTATGAAATTGTTTTTGGAGCCAAAGAAGTATTCCAGGGTAGAGGATAGTCCATGTTTCGCTGATCTTTCAAAATTAATGAAAGTGTTGTTGGAAAGATTCACGTAATACATATTTGCCAGCGTCCATAAGTGTTCAAATGGGAGAGGTAAAGACTTTGAAGCGACTTGAGATGCGAGAAGATCAACTGTACCTTGAGTGTTCCAATGGGCCTCTGAAGTTGTTTCCGCCAAGATCTAAGTATTCTAGAGTAGATGGTGAAGATATATTCCCTAACTCAAAAGTGGCGTTGAGTTGGTTATCTGACAAATCACTAATGATCAAAGAAGGAATGGTGAAGAGAAAAGAAGGAAGGAGTCCAACGAAAGTGTTGTCACTTGCTAAAAAAAGCTTCAAGTTGGAGAGTGAGCTAATGTTTGGAGTTGATTGGAGCCGAGTGATAAATACCACAACTTTGTCAAATTTAGTAGTGCAACAGGAAAGTTACCACTAAGCTTATTGGAACGAACCTCTAAGAAGGTCAACTGTTTCAAACTGCCAAAAGAAGATGGAATTTGATGCAGCGCATCTATTACATATCATGGGCTTCCGTCAAACACATTGTGCGCTTTTACGTGTTTGACAAGTTTAGGTTTTTATTTTGATTTAGTTTTGGTTCTCTTTTATTTCAAAGATAATTACAAATCCTTTGTTGATTAGGATCTAGAGATTTGGTTTTATCTTCTTCCATTATTATAAAAGGGATCAATCAATAGCATTGTAGGGAAACTTGATTTGGTTTTGAAATTATTAAGAGTTTTTTAGCACTGTGAAGAGTATTCACGATCTCTTATTGTTCTAGACATCGTATTTACGACCTCTAGATCAAGAACCCTGAGCATCGTAATCATGACATCTGGTTCAAGGATCCTAGACATCGTATTAAGCGCTCTTGAGATTAAAAACCTAGACATCGTATTTACGACCTCTAGGTCAAGGATCTGACTTAAGATCAAGAGTTTCTGGAATTCGTGATCTGGAGTTAGGTTTATAACTTATGCTCTCTATCAGAATTTCACCATCGAAATTGTTACCACTGAGGTCAAGAGATTCGAGATGAGAAAACTTTCTAATTGAAGATGAAATTTGACCCAAAAACTGATTATATGAAAGATCGAGAGAAGTGAGATGTGAAATATTTATAACTGAAGACGTAATCTGGCCAGATAAATTATTATTAGAAATATGGAGAAAGGTGAGGTGTGAAAGATTTTCAATTGAAGATAATACTTGACCCAAAAACTGATTACCCGAAAGGTCGAGAGATGTGAGATTTGAAAAAGTTCCAATTGAAGATGAAATCTGACCCAAAAACTGATTATGTGAAAGATCTAGAGAAGTGAGATGTGAAAGATTTCCAATTGAAGACAAATTTTGGCCAGCGAAATGATTACTAGAAAGATCAAAAGAGGTGAGATGTGAAAGAATTCCAATTGAAGATGGAATCTGGCCAGAGAAATGATTATTACAAAGATCGAGAGAGGTGAGATGAGAAAGTTTTCCAATTGAAGACGGAATCTGACCCAAAAACTGATTATTAGAAAGGATGAGAGAGCTAAGATTTGAAAGGTTTCCAATTGAAGATGGAATATGACCCAAAAATTTATTACTAGAAAAGTTGAGATGAGAAATGTTTCCAATTGAGAACGGGATTTGACCATACAAATAATTCTGTGAAAGGTCTAGGAAACGAATGTTTTGAAACCGAAAAAGACTGGTATTCGAATAAAACTTGCCATGGAGGCATCTGCAACTGAGGTCTAGCTCGATCAGTTTCCCGGACTTGGCATCCCACCTGATACCATCCCAATAACAACAATCACTGTTATTTGCCCATGACTTCGTCATCGGATAAGGTTTTACAAGGCTACCATTAATATAACACTCTTCAAAACAAGGCTTCCCAATATCAAACTCGTTCTTGAGCTCGAGAAGTGCATCCCTTTGTTCAGGACGACATACGTGTCTTATAATAATAATCGGTGACAAAAAAAAAGACAGACCACATTAAGATATATTTAATTATAATTAAAAAAAAATATAATATGAATCTATACCGGGAATACCCGAGAAAGTAAAACAGAACCACCAAAAAAAAAACAAAAGAGAAGAAACTGTTGTTTATAGCTATATATATCTTGGATTCAAAGGACAAGATCTCTTTTGTCTCTTGAGAAACACTATCATTTTACCATATCTTCGGTTTAACTTCGGTACAGTGTCCTTCATCAAGAGGTTTGGTTAGAAGAAAACCAGAGCTTTTTCTGGCAAACCAGAATCTTCTCGCTTTCGACGGCATACTCTGTCTCTTCTCTCCGGCAACTCCACCTCATCCCCTTCGCCAACGTCGTGATTGCGTCCATGAAATAACTCGATTCTCGGATTATAACGTATCCACTTGGTCGCAAGATCCGATCCATCTCGAGCAGAACGTACTTCATCTCACACCTGTTTCACATGACCATACGGTTCATAAACACATTCTTACTAAAAAAAAACATATCTCAAAACAAGCTCAGATCTTTCAAAAAGTTACGTACCTCTGGCTCTCAAGGGTAAAAAGGCTGTCAAGGTGAAGAAGATCATACGTTCTTGGATACGTCGAGAAAGCTTCGCACCTGCAATTTCAGTTTCATCAAAGGTTAATATCACTCAATACCATATAATGAAAAAACAGTGTGTTTCTTGAAAAAGATTATTTTTTACCAGTCGTGGTAGGTCCCGACAAGACCGCGATCAAAGACAACAGGAAGCGTATTTGCGCTGTACGATGAGACAACGTTCATGACCCAAACAGGATCCTTGACGAGAGCAGCAGCGAAACCTCCGTAAACCGTGTTCATATCCATAACGTTCCTGATCTTGTCCGTCCCAAGAGCTGTCAAAACCTTCTTGTAATGCTTAACTCTGTTCTTCCATTTACCGTCATCGTGTTTCAGACCGGCCGCGCTCCCTCCGTGAACATCCGAGATCCTCTCCGGCGCCACGTTCAGCCTCTCGGGCCATTTCGGGATAGACCCGAGGCCGGATTTCTTGACTTTAGGGGTCGGTGCAACGACGCAGGGACGGAGGGGAGTGTACCAGGCGGCATCTGGTTCTATGCTGTCGTCGCATTTGGGCGGGTAAGCTTCCATGTTCTTTGCGATTTTGTCGTAGCAAGATTTGTCCGAGAGCTTCTGCCACACTGCTATGTCGTCTTTTTGGGCGTACTTCTTGAAACACATGGAGGCCAGGAGCGACTGAAGCTTGTCGTAGTCGGATTTCTGCTCTTCCATGGTCGTGTTCCATCCGCGCCACCGTCTATTGTAGTTCACCGGTGGACCGGAAAGTACCCAGAAACCTCCAGGTCTGACTATACGGTGAATCTCAAGCAAATAGATCCCACCTTGCAAGATCAAATGAATAATACACCAAATGTCAGTTCTGTTTCTTCTATCAAAACCATTTTCGAACCAAGCAGATGCTTACCAAATTCAGTCCAGGGAATAAGACATCTTGAGCAATGAGCCATATCAAACGCGTTCGAAGGGAAAGGGAGACGTTGAGTAGAGATGATCCCGAGAATCGCGGGGATTCCACGCTCAAGAGCGAACTGAACCTGAGCTTCATGGTTATCTCTTGGAGCAAGAGAGAGTGATAGAATCCCACGGTCCAAAAGATCGCCTCCCCAGCTCGCAACCTACACAGAGGAAACCACGGAAACTTTCTTTAAGTTCACAAAACGAAATCACGGTTAGAGAATTCGAGTAGTCGAAGAGAGAGACTAACCCCGCAGCCAGTATCAATGGCGGTCCTGACTGTTCCGTCTTTCATTTCGGGGATCAGATCTTGCATCTGATCAACGTAGTGACTAACCCCGCGAGGAAACATCGTGCCACCGCCGGGGAAATGGAACTTGTCGCCTTCTTTCTTAAGCCAGTGCTGGTTTGATTTCTGCTTATTGATCCAATCGTAAGGCACATTCTTGTACCAACACTGCTCTCTGCTCTTGGGCCATCTTATAGGCGGTTTATACCCGTCTGGTGGTGGGATTAAACACTCGCTCTTCTCGTAAACCGGAGGACAATGACGCTCCAAGAAACTTAGGCGATGGACACCGTACCTCTTCCATCTCTGAAACAAGAACCACTAGCTCAAATTCTATGCAACTAGAACAGAAAATACAAAGTGAGGAGTGTGAGAGTAGGGAGTTTTTAACCTTAGGATCGGTGCACGGGGTGTAATCTTGGAACTCTGACCCACATTCCGGGAAAGAAACGGATTTGACTTGAAGAGGTGAAACCGTAGGCTCCTTAGGGGAAGCTACAGCCTTTGTGGTGGTACTTGCGACATCTTTGGCTTCGATCTTACCTCTCTCAGAGCAAAATATCCCTCCGAGATAGAAGGAGAAACCGCACAGTGCGATAAACAGAACCGTCAGTGACAAGATCCTAGAAGAACCCTTTTCGGGTTGCGAAGATTGCTTCCCGTTCTTCATAATTTTATCACACCAGAAAGATAAACCTCACCTGCAGATCAAGTGAAGCCAAAGCATATAGAATCAGATCAAACAAAGTTGCAAAACACTCAGCAAATCGACTTAACAAAACGTTCTTATTGCACAATTTCACTATGAGATATATAAAAAAAAAAAACATGACTTTGTTTATGGAATCGAAGCCTAACTGGAGAATTAAACAGCTGGATCAGCGAGAAAAGTGTTAATCTTTAATCGATACAATGAACGAGAGTTTAGATTTAGAGACGAATTGATCAGTGAGATCTGAAATAGAGACTATTCAGCACAGTGCAACTTCTGTCGGATTTTCACATATTTTTTTCTCTCTCAGACATGTATTTATGGGTCCCCAAAACTAAAGGTATCCCCTAAAGCATCCCACTAGGTCAAAAAGTTGAAATTGGGAGACATCAGACGCAACTACTAATTTGTTTTAACGCTAAAAATAAGTCTCAACATCTACAGTTGAGGATTCAACAACTCTTGATTTATCCAAAGATCAAAATTTTCAATCTGAGAAATTTGGGGGGAAAGGTTAAATTCATCGAAAGATCAGATCTTTAAAGGGTTTTAGTAGTGCCCATCAACAACAAAAAAAACGAATCTCACTTGAACAATTATTACAGATCGCGAGCGCTAGAGAAATGGATCTGAAGCACAACAAAAAAACAGAGGAATATGAACAGAACTATAAACTAGTTGAACAAACAAAGAACTGCGAATTTGAATTTACTTACTTATATAGTGTGTTTTTTTTTCGGAGGAGGAGAATAAGAGCTGAAATTTTTGAGAAAAATGTGGAGATGAAGTTTTAAATAGAGATTGGGATAAGAATAGATAGAGGGGAGGAGTCCTGAAAATGAAATGAAGGGAGAAGATCTCTCCGCAGATCTCTCAAACTCTCTCACTCACACTCAAGTCTGTGTTTTTCAGGCAAGAAGTGAAGGCTAACAGATAGATAAAGAAAGCTTTTTTTATAAATATCTCTCTCTTCTTCCTCGGTTGGTTCATTCGCTTTCCTTCGTCGTCCCCAACTCTCTCTCTCTCTCGCTATATTTTTTGGACCTTTCTTTTAGTATTTTTTCTATTTTTCTTCTTTTTTTTTTGCGGCAGAGGTAAAAAGACTTTCCCTTTTTTATAATTTAGACAAATTGTTAAATCTCTGTCACTTCTTCTTTCTCTGTTTTCACTTCTCAATTCGTCTTTTCTTATGCCTAAGAATAGGCTTTGGAAAAGAAAAAAACTTAAAATATTCGAAACGCCTTTGATAAATTTAGATTTTTTTAAAAAAGTGCATTCCAATATTATAATTACAGGGGATGGATTAGTGGACTAGTGGTGTTGGCTAGTGAATTTTAAGATCATCTTATGTTAAAATCATAACAATACTAAACACCTTTACTAAAAGATTAATAATTAGACCAGCACTGTTTATTTAGCCGAAAGGGTTTGAAACAGTCTTGTTCTAAAATGTTACAATTTTTTGCATTGTTTTTTTGATGCGTATATTGGGATTTGAGAAAAAAAAAAATAGGACGACGAGGAGCCTGATTGGTAAGGACTGTGACTGTAAACTATCACTGTAGACTTCTAGCTGTAGAGATTTTGACTTTAAAAACTGTGACTGTTTGTTAACAAAAGCTGTAGAAGTCGTGACCGTTAGATATTTTTTTTTCAAAGATAAAATTAAATTGAATTTAAATATATGTGGTGATATATTTATGGAGGTGACATAAATTAGAATGGTAAATTTTAAATATATCATCATTTGTATTTAAAATTTTATGATTAAAATTAATTTATAAAAAAAATTATATTAGTTTTTAATCTAATTAGTCATATATTATAAATATTAATTGAATATAGAAAAAATGGATCTCAAAAGATTGGAAAAAATAAGTTAACTATTAATTAGTCAAAAAAGCTTTTATGATAAATTAATATAGTTTTAGAAAGATTTTTAAAATGTTTTGTGGAAAGAAGAAAACAATTTTTAAAAAAATCATTTGCAGAGAGACTGTTAAAATTTGTAAAGTTCTGAAAATTAGATTTTAAAAAAATATAGAAAACCAATAAGAAAAACAGTTATTAGGCTTTAAAGACTTTAAAAAATAATACAGTCCTAAAAGTTTGATTGAATAAATAAATACTGTAAAGACTGTTAAATGCTCTAAAGTCTTTACAGTCCTAACACCAATGCCCCGAGATCAAATTTATGACATTTATGTATATGAACCACCATTGTCTTTAATTTTTTAATTGAGCTTTTTCCAAAAGTTATCAAAGATGTCTACTTCTTCCTACAGTCTTAGTTTCTCTCTTAACGCTTCTTCTCCCAACCCCGTCTAATTCTACTTAAGATTCTAATATAGCAATAACAATAATAATCAATGATTAATTAGCACATAAGTGAGTTCTTTGAAGTAACCCATTCCTTCATCATTGATGCTTGGAACAAGTGGAAGCGCGTGAAATGTTTATTTTTCTTACTTTTTTTCTCTTTTTCTTGTCCAATATTTAACTTTAGTTTTTGTTTTTACTTTTCTTTAAATATGATGAAACACTGAATTACATTGAGTAAAAGACAAGCGATGTTGATACTAGTTTTGTAGTGTAAACCATAAATAATATAATAAGAAAAATCAGTTAATTAATTATCTGAAATTTAATTATCATGGTCTACCAAATATTCTAAAGGTTCCTATTGAATTGAATGATGCCATAAAGAACAGGGTTATTAGAAAGCCCTTTTGTCAAAAAAAAAAAGAACAGGGTTATGAAACGCTAAGAGAGAAACTAAGAGCAAGAACAATGGTAGTTCTTATAAGAACTCTTAATATATATTAAACAAATAAAAATTATTATAATAATGAATTGGTTCTTAAAAACTTAAGAAAGTATCTTATTTAAGAACTTTTGAGTGTTTTTCTTAAGTTTTTAAAAACCTTATTCATTATTATAATAATTTTTATTTGTTTAATATATATTAAAAGTTCTTATAATAACTACCATTGTTCTTGGTCTAATACAAAAAGTTGTACCATCCTAAGCTGTACTACCATCTCTACTCCTAGGAGTATTTCACAAGAAAAATGGTAGTCCTATATTTCTTATAACATTACCTTTTATGCTATCACATTTATACCGCTCAAACGATATATATTGAATTTAATATGATTATGAAACAAATTATTTATATTTTTAATACTCGGGAAAGGTCGACATCTAACTGAACTAGTATAAAGTAAAGAGAGAGAAAAAAAGACGTGCATGGGATGTGTATGATGTGTATACTATAAATTCAGAGCAACCAATTATTAATAATACTAACACGTACCCCCAACCAAAAGTATGAGACTCTTTAGTGACACCGATACGCATTTTCATGAACGATGCAAGCAATTTGTATCAGTGTTTCTAAATTTTTATTTTTCGAGGTTTGCAAAAGAAAAAAAAATGACTTGTGACACTTGTCTTTAAATCAATCGATGAAATAAATAGAATTTTTGGAGTAAAAAAGAAAGAAAGAATTAAATACTACAGTATTTAATAATTTCAGATGTGGAATAAAAGCTCACCGACAGGAGAATGGATCTGCCTTTATTCTTTTCTTTGGAATTCAAAAACAAAACTTTTGTGCTCTTTCTCTCTCTAGAAATATCTCAACCTCAAATATTCGTTTACTGCTATAAGTATTTGCAATATTAATTTTAATCCTTTGAATATAATAATCATAAGTGCTTGATTTTAGTGGAGTAGTCATGTGATATGTTGAAACATGAGAAGTTAGTCCAAACGTTAGATATCAAAATAATAACGTCGGAGACAATAAAATATGGGTCCTATAGAAAAAAGAAAAAAAAAACATGCAAAATTTCAATATGATTTACTAAAAAATAAACCATAAAGTTTGATGCGGACATATATACACTCAAAAGTCTCAAACATCTACAGTGGTGTATCGTGTATGTAGTTATGCATGGATGACTAATATTAATGGTGATTGTTTATTATAATGACAATTACAATTTACAACTGTCTGATAAAAATGTCGCCTTTGTTATTTTTTTTTTATAATAAGATCCTGCTCAAGATAACTGAAAAATTTGGTAAAAAAAAAAATGATGTTGATTAAGTTGAGTAGCAATGAAAAGATAAAAGTATGCAGAGAAGTAGTAATGGAAAAACCAATCTCTATCGGTTGAGTAAAACCGGACCTAAAGATCTGGTACATTGATGTCAATTGCCATTGGTTCGGTTTAATAAACCGGATAGATAGTTCTGGTACGGTCGTTATCAATCAATTGGCGTAGTAAACATGACAATGTGCTTAAAGTTTCAAACTTTTCCACCACGTGAGTGTGTTAGGATGTTTACCATTTGACTTTGTACATAGATTAGTAGTTACTGACCAAACTCTTTTATGTTTGACTAAACGCGGATCTTCTCCTTCAACTTCACATGGATTGATTCCTCTGTAAACCAGATACGTCTTTACAGAGCTTACCAGTGACTCACTGATGCATCCCGTGACTGGTTCGTTTTGAGCAGAGAGACAAGAGACATGACCCTTAATGATTGATGATAAAAAAAAACACTCCTGCAAAAACACAATCCAAATGATGTTTTAAAACAAGTGATGATGTTTCTGTAAGAGTTTAATGAATCCTGGAATAATGGAGCAAGAATCCCGAGATGATCAAAGCCATGATTTTTGTGAATATATCTGTTTTGGAATAAGAACAGAAACAATTTTGCTACTAACAGAAGAATCACCTGAGTTTGTTTCTGCAGTTACACCTGAGTTTGTTTCACGAACACAGCAACCTGAAAGCCACCATAGACTATGTCGGTAAACTGTAAAACAGGCATCCATTTTAAGCAAGGCCATTGCATAGACTAATCGAAAAGGGAAAATTGCGAATCAAACCATCCTAATGTTCAAGAGTTTACCTAAGATTCGGAGATGCTAATGCTTCGACCTTTCTTCTTCACCTGTATTTCAAAGACCAACTCGAACCACCTCTTTTCCAACAAGACGTTCATCAAGTAATTCGTTATGTTCCTCCATATATCTTCATTTGAACAATCTGTGACAAGCAAATTTAAGCAAGTTTTCAGATTTTATTTCTTGTCCAAAGGAGAAAATGACTTTACAAGCTTTAGATTTCTTGTAACCATTTTACCTGGAATATAGGGTACAAATGAAGCACACTCACTCCCTAATCAGGCATCGTTTTGTTGTGTACCGAGACCCCTTTGCTCATCAACCATTTCAGGGGATTATATTTCGAAAGGGCTCGTCGCAGCAAATCATCTGGTTTGACTCCGTTTCTTAACATATCTTCATACAACAATGAAGCCTCAACGAGTCTTCCAACCTTGCAACAACCACGGATGAGAATTGCATAGGCAACAACATCAGGCATTAACTTTGCATCTATGGCTTGATGGAAGATATTTTTAGCTTCATCCACTCTTCCTCGTTTGCAGAGACCGTCGATTATGATGCTATAGCTTATTATGCTTGGAGAAATACCTTTCTCTTGCATATCCTCGAAAAGCTTAAAAGAACCATCAAGATCGACGGATTTCGAAAATAAATCCATTAGACAACCGTATGTGACTACATTCGGTTTAGGGCCCTTTTCCGCCATGCTGGAGAACATCCTTAGAGCATCATCCATATCATTGTTTTTACAGAACGCATGGATAAGAATAGTCAAAGTAATCGAATTGGGTCCAAAAGGGGTAAATTTTAGCATCTCGAAAATCCTCATTGCTTCATCTAACCTTTTAGCAGAGCAGTAGCCACATATCATTGTGTTATATGTCACAATATCAGGCTCCATCTTCCCTTCGAGAAGATTCTTAAAGAACTTAGAAGCATCCTCTACGCGGTGATCTTTGAAAAACAAATTAATGACGACATTACATACCGTGATATCCGCAGAGATTCTATTCCTCTGCATAAGCTCAAAGAGCTGAATCCCAATGGTTGGCTTCATATGCTTGCAGAACGCATCCATTAATGTGCAGAATGCTACAGCATCAGGTTCCAAACCCAATTTGAACATCCGGAAGAAAAGAAATAATGCTTCTTCCAATCTTCCTTCCATGACACTCCCCCTCATAAGCGTGGTGAATGTGGCTACATCAGGTTTTATACCATAAACCCCCATTAATCTAAACACCTTCAAAGCCTCGTCACAACGATTTAACCTACACCAGCCATCTATTAAGGAATTAAAAACTACAACATTGGCCCGGACCGGCTGGCGTAGAGTCTTAACAGAGAATCTCAAAGCATCCAGCATTAGCCCTTGCTTGCAAAGGCTATCGACAAGCACACCATAAACGACAACATCAGGTCGATGGCCCATCTTTATCATAACCTCGTACAAACCAAACCCGGATCTCAAGTTCCCACACTTGCAATAACCATCAATGAGACTGCTATAAGTTACAACGGATGGCTCCAGACCACGTTTCAGGATCTGACCATATATACCAAAAGCCTCGTAGATTCTACCTTCTTGACACAAGCCTTTTATGAGAATGGTGTAGGTAACCACATTAGGGGTAATCCCTTGACACAACATTCTCTTGTACACATCAGAAGCCGTTGCTAAATCCCCGGATTTTACATATACGTCAATCGTCGAACTGAAAACAACTACGTCCAGCTTCACGCCTCTATGTAATGCCTGCGAGAAAAGTTTATGACCCATTCCAAACATCCCTGCTTTGAAGTATCCATCAATCAGAGTGCTGTAAGCGATCAAGTCCGGCGCTATCCCCTTCTGTTCCATAACTCTGAAAAGCTCGAACGCTCTATCCATTTCGCCTCTTTTGCAGAACCCGTTAACCAACGTGCCGAAAGTCACCACATTAGGTGCCGGACCACAATCCAACACCAAGCTTAACATCCTAGAAGCTACCTCTATCTGATCAACCGAAAGACCTTTCAGAATCTTATTGCAAGAAACTATATCGACATGAAAACCTCTCTCGATCACTAGTCGGTGAAAATCCAAAGCCTTTGTGACCTCTCCTTTGCGGAAAAGAGCATCCAGCACAAATCCATGAGCACTCACACCAAAAGGCACGATTCCTCTACACACTTTATCAAAATGATCAGCTAATAAGTCAACACGAGCAGCATCAATCAAAGAATTTAGCATCCTATACACAGAATCCTCCGTTATAACTACACCCGATTGGGTACTATACACAAATATCTTCATAGCCTCATCAACCATGCCATATCTACAACAACAATCCATCAAAAACCCACAAACAACACCGTGGCGCAAAGGAAAGTCCAGTGGCATATCCTTCATAGAACCCAGAACATGGAAATCCTTTCCACGATTGGCAATCATTTCATCAAACACCTTATCTGCAACATCGAACATCCCATGGCGGATCAAAACATTTGCAAGTGTAAAGAAAGAAGGAGCCCGTCCAGACATCTCTGCCCATCGAAAATACTTAACCGCAGAATTAGGATCTGATTGAAGTGAAAGAAAGACCAAGTTCGACTCGTTTCGTTGCAAATTTGCGCCGTGGTCAGAATCTAATACGTTAAAGTTTCCTTCTTTGATTGCTTTAGAGATACCAGAGGCTAGGGCTTTAGCGGATTCAGACGAAAACTCACGAGGTTTCAGAATCTTCAGCCTCACGAACACTGAGAAACTTTGCGGGAAACACTTGCGTAACTGTAAAGACGATGAAGGAAAGAGAAACATCTTTCAAAGAGTTCCCATTGCCGCGGAAACAGAGCCAAAGTTGTTTCTCCCAACCCGGGTTGACTCCATTAACCCGACTTTAACCCGAACAGACTTGGGCTTTAGTAGATCGGCCCAATAGACTTTTTTTTTTAATGGAACCGACTTCCTCCATCGATAAACCCTAATTTTTTTGGGCGCCGTGCAAGGACCCGGTTTATCTCAACCCGACCCGATTAAGTAAAAACTATGGGCTTAAACCAATTCTGGCCCAATAGAGTGATGATTGACATTGCATTATTTAACGGAACCGAATCACCTCTCTCAAACCCTAATTCTCTCTTACTCTTGTCTCCACCGCCGTTCTAGGTGAATCTCCGGCTGCGTTTCAGCGTCGGAGTTTCTGATTCATTAGTTCGCTCGTGTTTATATTGCTTTTTGGATCTTCTTTTTATAAAATATCTATGCTTTCATCCGATTCTGTTTAATCGCAATTGCAAGATTTAGCGACGAAGAAGCTATTATAGATTGATTTCTTATGTGGGTTTTGCTCTGATTAATCACGTTCTTGCATTATATCCGGAATCTGTAGCAAAGTTTTATGCTTTTCATGGTTTGTGGATGGGTTTGAGATTTGATGAATTTTGCACTCTGCTTAGAAGGCCATGTCAATCAAAGTGACATAGTCTTTGAGCAAACAGTGCATAAAGGGAAAGCTGTTAAATCAGCAAGCGGCCAGACAACCGTTGGGATAGATCCACAGGTGAAGCAGATTCTTCTCTGCTCTCAGCTACTAAATCTATCTTACAGATACATTCACATTAGATGAATCTCATTATTTTTTTTACGTTTGTTTCTGAATTGTTGAGTTTTTAATTTATTGCACCTTGTATCGAAAGGTCATGCCTCGTTCTGGTGGCATGGCCATTTTCGAGGATGCAGAAAGAAAGAGCTGTTAAATCAGCAAGCGGCCAGACAACCGTCGGGATAGATCCACAGGTGTTGCAGATTTTATCTGCTTACAGCTACTAAATCTATCCCACAATTTGGTTTTTATGAAACCAATTTTCGCCATTGCTTAAGTTTTCTTTGTCAGGCATGAGATTTGTTCTAAATGATGCCAGAGTTGGCTGGGGCTTGTTTGCAAATTATTGTTGGAGAAACATTCAAGTTTGATTTACAATCTTAATTTACCCTAATTATCCGGTATTTGCAAGGAATCTGAGTCGGAGCATATGTTGATTGTTCACAAATTTTCCTATACAATTTTGTGAATCATAATACTTGGTATGTTTTGGGCATTCAACAACTTGGCAAAGTGTTCTTCATTTGATCCAATTGTAACAAAACAGCGCAAAAACACAAAAAGAATATTGTTCCACTATGTAACATCATCGAAATTGACGAATAGGATAGCGAGGGAAAGTAAATTCATCAATGTTGGCTAATACATTCACAACAAGCTTCCCAAGTAAATTATTCAAAGCATGAATCTTCAAAAAATGTAAAAGCCACTATTTTAAAAACACAATGAAATTGCTAAAACAAACAAAAAAAACAATAAGGAAGAACTAAGAGCTTCTGTTAGAGATTCAAATGGGAAGAATGTTATTTAATGCCCAATTTTTAAATTTCGGTCATCTAAAGCACCATCTGTTGCAGGGAAAATGGTCTTTTTCCACTTGAACAAACTGCGCGGTGCCTTTTCCTACCCAAACAAAGATTCGGTGCCTTTTCCCACTTAAACGCTTTAAAAATTCAAAAATCCAACCCATATTCTGACTTTTGTGCGTAAAACAAAGTTGACCGTCACAAACGTTAGTCAACCGTTAAGTTTGCTGACTCAGCTCGTACACATGTCATTAAAACGATGACGTGGTATTAAAAATAAAAAAAATCAAAAAAATCATAAAAATCGAAAATAAAATTTGAAAATCAAGAAAAAAAATTTAAATTAAAAAAAAAAATAATATAATTTATAAAAGGGAAATTGGCAAAATACTCTAATTAAGATTTAAAATTTGAAAAGGCCTTAGTTTTTTTAGTTTTTGGTAATTACACTTATTGATATGTAATAAGACTATTTTGATCAGATTTTAATTAGAAGATTCATAAATAAAAAGTCACCTTCAAAAATCGAAAATTATAAATATTAATCAGATTTTCATAAACAAAGAGACGGTTGTAGAAGAAAGCAAGGTTCATATTCGTCAATCTAATCTTAGTTTTAAATTTATCTAAAACATATTCTATTAAAATATATATTTTTGGCCGACATAACGCAAAAACTTACGATATCGTCTTCTATTTGTAGTTCAACCATTATTTTCTCTCCTTTTCACCATTTCTTTTTAGTTTCGCAGCAATTGCAATGTTTCGAAGTAAATTCTGATTCATTCTTTTTAATCCCTACAATTCTTCTTTTTCAATTCAACCTTCTAAAGCAAATTATATTTCATCTATCACACAATCATATACATATATTACTATTAAGTTTTATATATTTTTGACTTAGGACATCTTCATGTATTACTCAAAATCAGAATTTTACTGAACAATAATTCATTGAACATTAACATCGATCAAAAGCCTGATTAAATGAAAAAAAAAACTGAACTGAAAAAAAAAATTAAAGACTAGGGAGAGAATACATGAGTTCGAAGTAAGCTTTGTTTGTTTTTAAAGTTAAATTAAAATAGTCTTATTACATATCAGTAAGTGTAATTACCAAAAACTAAAAAAAACAAGGTCTTTTTCAAATTTTAAATCTTAATTAGAGTATTTTGCCAATTTCCCTTTTATAATTTATATATATTTTTTTTTAATTTAAATTTTTTTCTTGATTTTTAAATTTTATTTTCGATTTTTATGATTTTTTGATTTTTTTTTTGATTTTTAATGCCACGTCATCGTTTTAATGCCACGTGTACGAGCTGAGTCAGCAAACTTAACGGTTGACTAACCTTTGTGACGGTCAACTTTGTTTTACGCACAAAAGTCGGAGTATGGGTTGAATTTTTGAATTTTTAAAGCGTTTATGTGGAAAAAGGCACCGAGTCTTTGTTTGGGTAGGAAAAGGCACCGCGTAGTTTGTTCAGGTGGGAAAAGACCCTTTTCCCGAAATTTAAATAATTTCGGCCATTTAAAGCACCATCTTTTGCATGATTCCTTTAAATACCAAACTTTTTCGTTAACCGATTTTTAAATCATGAATTTATGTTGACTTTGTCATATTAGGCATAACGTTAACTTCACTAACGGATCGACTAACACCGTTTAATCTCCGTCTGGAAGTGAAGTTAATGTCGTGCCCAATATGGCTGAGTCAACATAAATTTATGATTTAAAAATCGATCAACGAAAAAGTTTGGTATTTAAACGAATCATGCGAAAGGTGGTACTTTGAATGGTTGAAATTTGAAAGTTGGGCATTTAAAAAACATTTTTCTACTGTCGGATAACTTTCTATTTCTGATTAAAAAGTATCTCAAACTCAAGATTTTGCGTTGTGAAAGATTAAGGATCTCAAGGTTTTTGAGACATGCGATTAGCAATAAAACTCATGTATTGCTGATGAAAGAACATCTCAAACTCAACCTAACGAGGTTGTTGAGGTAATATATAGAAACTCTATAAATTAATATTCGATAAATCAATAAACTCGATAAATTAATAAATTTATTCAGTCCCAAGTTAGGCCGGTTTAAAATATAACATAAATCGATAATAATTTTTTTAACAAACCTATGATCCCATTAATATCATAAATTAATAATTACTATAAATAAATCTTATACAAAGTTACAACTATGATAATCTACTAAAATATGAGTATAGTATTGTTTGTTTTTTCTTAAAATTGAAATAATTTTAAAACTCATCCCTAGTTTTCTTTTAAAAATGTTATAAATTTAAAAGAAAATATTTTTTAATTAATTATTAATAATATTTTATTTTATTCAAAACCAATAAATTAATAATTCTATAAATTAATAAAATATCAATGTCCCAACGTTATTAATTTATAGAGTTTCTATTGTATTACGTAATCCGAAGAAATTGAAATTATCGGTAAGACGGGTAAAATACCATTTAAATGTTAAACTTTTAAATTTCAGCCATTATAAGCACCACTTTTCGCGTGTACGATTTAAATTACAAACTTTTACGTTGATTATTTTTTAAATCGCGAACTTATGTTGACTAAGCCATAATGGACACGACGTTAATTTGACTTCCAGACGGAGATTAAACGGCGTTAGTCGATCCGTTAGTGAAGTTAACGTCGTGCCTAATATGTCTGAGTCAACATAAATTCGTGATTTAAAAATCGATCAACGAAAAAGTTTGGTATTTAAATGAATCATGCGAAAGGTGGTGCTTTGAATGGCTGAAATTTGAAAGTTAGGCATTTAAACGACATTTTTCTCATTTGAGTCTCTCATCCACTATAATATTAATATTATAAATATAATTTAATTTAACAATTAATTTTAAATGTACAAAAAAATTAAACCAATTATATAAAGTCGTGTGTTTTATGAGTCTCTCAAAGTCTCTCAAATGAGAGACTCATCTCATTCTCTCTCTTCTCTTTTTCTTATTTTTCTTTTTTTTAATAGTGAGAGACCAATTAAGAGACTCTCATTGCATATGGTCTCAGTTCCTTGGATGTTTCATAATGAATGTGGTCATTATCTCTATCATTTACATGTCCGTAAAATTGACTCATCATCACTGTTCTTCCCCGATCAATTAAAAACAACAAAGATTAAGATACAACCTAAAAGACTTGTAGTTGCTCAAGTTATGCTCCCAAATCAGCATCATACTAGAATTAACAGTTTAAAGAATTAAGAGAAAATAAATTATTGGAAACTAGCATTGTTTTAGAATTGTCCTAGTAATACCTCTATTTAAAAGTTTTGCTAATGAATGTCACATACAGAAGAAGCTCTATAAATTAATAATTTTATCCGTTCTATCCGGTCTCAAGCCCGATCGATTCAAAATATAACACAAATCGATAAGATAATAAAATAATAGTTTTTTGTAAAAACTTATGTAAATATATGATCACATTAATATCATAAATTAATAATTACCATAAAAATAATCTTATAAAAATATAAATATATAAATATGATAATCTATTAGAATATGAGTATATTGTTTTGTAAATTAAAATTCAAATATTGCTACAATTCATCTATAATTTAAAAATAAAAATTTTAAAATATTATAAACTTTACAAAAAATATTATTTTTAATTATTTATTAATATATATTTTATTCAATTAATAACTCTATAAATTAATAAAATATCATAGTCCCAACGTTATTAATTTATAGAGTTTCTCCTATACATAAAATGTAGGACCGCGAAAATCCAGATTGAAAATCACGAATCAAAGAACGATTGAAATCAATAATAAATGATTATAAAGTATAAAAACGTTTTAAAAACCCTTTAAAGAAATACGATACACGGAGTCGAGATATGATCTCTTTCCTTAATCTTTTAAATCTCCCGCAGTGTGGCGGTTTGTAGAGATTCAGAATCACAGAATACAACCGTGTTTAAGACTAAAGTCGCAGCACTCGACTATAGAATCTGCGAACTAAAGATCTACGCTATACTCTCGAGACTCACCCTAAGACAATAGAGACGAGAGGGATTTGCTGGAATTTGTGTTTTAAAGCTTATTGCTTTTCTGGATGATTTGAAAAGAGAGGCTAACCCATCATATATATAGTATGAGAGGGGACTTGAAAACAATCCAAGTTTCCAATGTGGGATACTTTAACTTTCACAAAAAGTTATAGTTAATGGAAACTTTCCATTTGTTTAAGCTTCTTCCACAAGGAATTATAGCTAATGGAAACTTTCCATTTATTTTAACCTCTTCCACAAGGAGTTATAGCTAATTGAAACATTCCATTTGTTTTAGTGTAACAACCCGGCCCCGACCCATTTGAATAAGTTTAAATGGATTGATTTGGCTACCTATGTCATCGAAGTGCACTTACCTTTTCCGGTCACTTACCCTAAGAGAACTCCAGAGTTAAGCGTGCTTATGCTGGAGTAGTACTAGGATGGGTGACCTTCCGTGAAGTCCTCTGCGGAACCGTGTGAGTGAGGCTAAAACACGGGAAAATGTCACATGGTGATTGCAGGAACAAGTAAATCAGTCGGTCGGGCCACCGAGAAAAATAACGCATCGACCGTCAGACAGAGGCGGGGCCCACGAGCCCGACAGAGGGATGGGTGACTCGCCGGTAGGGGCGGTCGGGGTGTTACATTTAGCCTCTTCCATTTGTTTGGGTCTCAACCCATCTCTTATTCACACAAAACACAAAATAATAAAGCCCAATTGTCTTTATTATTTTTTTTGTTCCAGCAATCCCCCACATGAATAGAATTACATCTAAACAAATGCAGACTCTACTAACTCGAAAGACTATGCAGACACACTAGGACTTGACACTAGGACTTTTCGAGAGTATATGCGAAACATTAACTGTGTATGATATAGTAGCATATTTCAGCCTTGAACTATTCGCTGTTGATATATGTCGAGTTTACTTGGCCAGGAGGTGAACATGATGTCTTGAACCACCCGGATTTTTTATGTAAACTTAGACAACATGTACAACCCAGTCTCATCTTCTCGTAGAACTCAGTTCTCTATTGTGTTCATTGTGGCCGTGAACTTGACTGGTCTTCATGAGTGAACTTGGAGATATAGCCTTGTCTTCATCCTCCTAAAAACGGCCGCATTTCACACTCATTAGGTGATTTCTTTGAGCTCCTGACATATACACAAGTATCCTGTTATACTCTATATTATGAAAGCTACTCAAAATCATTAAAAATATAAAACTTATCCTTTAATACTTATAGGGAGCACTGTACATCGTTTTGGGAGATGGGCACAGACGTTATGTCTTTCAGTGCTTTCATCAGACTCTGTTTAACTTAGTTGTCCCTTTGAACCTAGATCTTGGGATCTCCAGTCACATAGGTGGGGTTTCCATCAAACATCCTCTTTAGTCATAGGCAATAAACCCATTCCCTTTGATGATTTCAAAACTTGATCTCTATTTAAACCTTTAGTGAATGGATCCGCAAGGTTGTCAGCTGACTTAATGTAATTGATTGAGATTACACCCGTTGTGATCAAGTGTCTAATGGTTTTATGTCGCTGTCTGATATGACGAGACTTACCATTATACAGATTAATCAATGCCCGAGCTATGGCTGATTGACTATCACAATATACTCGTAACGCTGACACTGGTTTCTCACACATGGGGATGTCTTCAAGGAAATTTCGTAGCCATTCTGCTTCCTCTGCTGCTTTGTCTAGCGCGATGAACTCAGATTCCATTGTGGATCTTGCTAACAGAGTTTGTTTGGAGGATTTCCAAGATACTGTTGCACCGCCGTGAGTAAAGACATATCCACTTGTGGATTTTGAATTCTTTGAGTCTGATATCCAGTTTGCATCACTATATCCGTCCAAAGATGCTAGTTCTTTACCGTAGTGCAGCCCATAACTCTTGGTGTATCGCAAGTAGTTTAACACCCTTGTTATGCCTTTCCAGTGTGTATGAGCTGGATTACTTGTGTAACGACTTAACACATTGACCGCATGTGCAAGGTCTGGTCTTGTACAATTGGTTAAGTACATCAGACTTCCAATGACCCTTGCGTATTCCACTTGTGAAACAGCTTCACCGGAGTTCTTTGTCAAGTGTAGTTGCGAATCTACAGGAGTCTTCGCCGTTCCGTTTGAGTAGGTCTTGAACCTCTCAAGAATCTTTTCAGCATAATGACCTTGAGACAAAGTGATGCCTTCAGCGGTACGTGTGATCTTTATGCCAAGGATAACATCCGCAAGACTCATGTCTTTCATGTCGAATTGACCACTAAGCATTATCTTGGTTTGATGGATGATATCATTGTTACTTCCCATGATGAGCATTTCATCAACGTATAGACACAACAAGATGTATCCGTGAGGAGTACACTTGTTGTAAATGCACTTATCACACTCGTTTATGCTGAAACCATTTGACATCATTACATTGTCAAACTTTTCATGCCATTGCTTCGGAGCTTGTTTCAGACCATACAATGACTTCACCAGTCTACAGACTTTGTGTTCTTTACCCGAGACTATAAATCCCTCAGGTTGTTTCATGTAAATCTCCTCTTCTAGATCGCCATTTAGAAAGGCCGTTTTTACATCCATCTGATGAATTTCCAGACCTCTCAAGGCTGCAATTCCTATCAGCATTCTGATTGAAGTTATTCTCGTCACTGGCGAATAAGTGTCAAAGAAGTCTAGACGTTCTTTCTGTATGAATCTTTGAACCACAAGTCTAGCCTTGTACTTCTCAATTGACCCATCAGTTTTCATCTTGGTTTTGAAGATCCATCTACACCCTAGTGGCTTGAACCCTTGAGGTAAATCGGTGATCTCATAGGTATGATTCTGCATTATATAATCAATTTCACTATTGACTGCTTCCTTCCAAAAAGGTGCATCAGGTGTAGACATGGCTTCCGTGAATGACCTTGGCTCATTCTCAGCGAGAAATAACATCAAAAAATCATCACCAACAGATTTTTCCTTGCGAGCTCTTTTACTCTCGAGACTCACCCTAAGACAGTAGAGACGAGAGGGATTTGCTGGAATTGGTGTTTTAAAGCTTATTGGTTTTCTGTATGATTTGAAAAGAGAGGCTAACCCATAATATATATAGTACGAGAGGGGACTTGAAAAAATTCCAAGTTTCCAATGTGGGATACTTTAACTTTCACAAAAAGTTATAGTTAATGGAAACTTTCCATTTGTTTAAGCCTCTTCCACAAGGAATTATAGCTAATGTAAATTTTCCATTTATTTTAACCTCTTCCACAAGGAGTTATAGCTAATGGAAACATTCCATTTGTTTTAGCCTCTTCCATTTGTTTGGGTCTCAACACATCTCTTATTCACACAAAACACAAAATAATAAAGCCCAATTATCTTTATTAATTTTTTTTGTTCTAATATAAAACATGTACCCCTTTGGCTTTAATACCTATGAGTTGATTTATAATCGCGGGCTTATATGTACTAATCATACTATGATTTTCTTTTCAGAAACTAGGTATTTTATCCGCGCTACGCGCGGATCTTTGTTAATGATTTAGTTTAATCATTTTTTTTGTTAGTAAATTTTAAATTATTGAATGCTTAATAGATTTACGGAATTTGTTTATAAAAATATATTAAACATACAATGAATCATTTTCTCCTACTTGTATTTGTTTATAAGATTGCAAATTTTGTTAAATAAAATAATAATAAATCACTGTCAAAAAAATAATAAAAATAAGTCAATTGATTTTTACTTGATTAAATAACTAATTTGTTTTTTAACACATTGAGTTATATGTCATGTGTGTAGAAATAATAATAGAAGACGAATAATTTGACATTTTATAAACCTTAACCAAATATTTCTTTAATATATATGTTTATATCGTATTTTTCAACATAATTTTCTATTTTTTTTGTTAAAATCCATGTAACTCTGACAACATATAGTTTAATTGCTAATATTCATACTAAGATTCATACAAATTTATCTGAGACAATCAAAGAAGAGGATCGAGATATCGCAAACAAAAAGCTGTCTATAGCTTTGTTGGAAGTTTCAATGTTCATGCAAAACAACCTTATGCTTCTCCGTCGGGTTTTTCATATGTTTTATCTTATATTTTTGTTTCTTTTTTTTATCTTTCTGATCAGTTTTATTTGCAGGCTGAGAAAATACTTTTTCAAAATTTTAGGTTGGTGTGAAGTCTTTGAACCATTTATCATTGTATTAACTTATGCGTGTTTTCTCAATGTTATGATTTGCATAGCATGTCTAGGTTTGACAATTTGCCTTTGATTCATAACACTTTCATATTTTATTATCTAAATGGTATTCTATGAGGTGTTACTTATGTGTTGTTTATGTGGGTTCAAATATCGGTAGTAGCTATGTATATGAAATCAGACTTTAATACTTTTAGTATTTTCAAATATTACTTATGAATTTTTGGTTGCGTATAAACTGCTAATACACTATTGTGGATGTTTTTACTATACATTTAACTATATATTTGCTTGAATGACATGAACAAATTAATTTGTCTGCATGCGACAAAAAAAGAGAGTTAATTTGTCTGCATAGTATTCAATTTTTTATGTGCTAATTAATGATTCACTATGAGTGTATGATTTTATATATTTTATTTTGTATATTCTGTGTTTGATAGACTCTTAAAATTCGGATTAATAATTTAGTGCAAGTTAATATTGAATTCATTAATTTTTATGTTAGCCTCATAGCATGATAGCATAGTACTATGAAAGTATGAAGACATGGATTGTAGTTGACTAATTTTTTTTTGTTAAAACATAATATAAGTGTTGGTTAAATTTTCATTTGCTGATGAGTAAATAGATTTGCTAGTACCTTTTAATAGATAATAAACAGTTCGAAATCCATCTGTAAACTGATTTATTGTTTTTCATGTCTCTTAATAACTTTTTTTATAAGTTCGTTGAAATCCAAAAACGGAAGTGACTTAGTAGAAAAAAAACCGAAGCAACAATTGTTTTAGTAAGCACTTTGTATCATTTGAAGAATATATTTAGTTGGTTTATTTGTGTAACCTATAACAACTTTATATTATTATTTATAGTCGATGACAATACTTTAAAAATGATAAATTTTCTAAACTAAATTTTAAATTAATTTCTTTTTGTTTGTTAGTTAGTTTAGATCTTTTGGTATGAATTTCTATTTTATTTTGACATTTACTATCCTTATTATGTTTTGATATACTTAAAACATAATTTGTTCTTTTTGTTGTTGTTAATTTAGCTCTTTTATTATTGATTTACTAAAGAGCTAGCTTATAAATATCAAGTTAATTTTGTTTTTAGATAAATTTTCTTTTGCTAGTTTAGCTTTGTTAATATTGATTCCATTTTATTTTTACATATATTGTTCTTTTTATGTATTGACATTCTTTAAGATATAATTTTCTTTTTCTTTTTTTGTTTATTAGATTTTTTTATGTTGATTTTACAAAAAGTTAGAATAGATATCAAGCTGGTTTCCTTTAAGATGTTTTTTTTTAAATTAGCTTTTGTTTTATATAGATTGTTATTTTATTTTGAGAAATACGATTTTTTATATTTTTTATATTTTAATACTGATTTTTATTTTATGTTTGCATATACTATTATGTGAATGTATTGACATTTGTGTAAGACATAGTTTCCCCTTTTTTTGTTAGTTAGCTTTTTATGGCCATTTTCCTAAAAATTAGTCTATACATCAAGTTAATTCCTATTTTTTAAAACAATTTTAACATTGATTTCCATTTTATTTTGACATATAGTATTCTATAGAGTTATTGACATTTTTAAGATATACTTTCCTTACTTTTTTGTTATTTAGATTTTCTATGTTAATTTTCTAAAACCAATTGTTTATATATCAAGTTAATTTTTATTTTTTGTGTTTTAATTTAATTAAAATGTGAATCATATTGAACATTTTTTTTTGTCAGTTAGTTTTTTATGTTGATTTTCCAAAGAATTTGTTTACACATCAAGTTAATTTCTATTTGTTAAATATTTATAACATTGATTTCCATTTTATTTTGACATATACTATTTTATGGAGTTATTGACATTTTTTTAGGATATAGTTTCCTTATTTTTTGCTATTTAGCTTTTCTATGACAATTTTCCAAATAAATTTGTAATATATCAAGTTAATTTTTTGTGTGTTTTAATTTAATTAAAATGTTAAGCATATTTAACATTTTTTGTTTAATGAAAACGCTGATTGAACCAATGAGATTGAGTTTTTTTGTCCTATGTGGACGTCCTCAATGGCATAATGCATCAGCATATCAAGTTAAATTCCATTTTTAATCATTTTGTGTGAGTTTAATTTATTTTAGTTGTTAATCATATTTAATCTTTTTTTGTTTTACGAAAATGCTGATTTGTACCAATGAGATTGAGTTTCTTCGTCCTGTGTAGACGTACTCAATGGCATAATGCATCAAGTTTTATATTTTTGTTATTGATTTTCATATTTATTTTTTTGGAAGTTTAGCTCTGTGACATATTGTGTTTCTATTTTATTTTGACAAACGCTATAGATTAGAATTTTTGACATAACTTTCACACTTTTATCCGTTTTGTTAGTTAAAATTTATTGATCTTAATTTTCTATTATACTATGTTAATTTCCTATTTTTGTGTATTTTAATTTATTTAAATTATTTATTATATTTAACTTTTTTTGTTTAATCGAAACGCTGATTTAGACCAATGAATTGAATCTTTTTGATCCTATGTATTTTTATATTTTTTTTAGATTTTTTGTGTTGATTTTCCTTTTCGTTTTTTGTTAATCAGATAATTTTTTATGTTAATTTTCCAAAAAAGTAGTTTATTTTTTTGTTAGTTAGCTTTTTATGTTTATTTTCCTTTTTGTTTTTTTGTAAATATTTTTTTATTAATCTTCCGAAAAATAGTTTACATATCAAGTTAAATTCCATTTTTTTATTTTTTTGTGTGTTTAATTTATTTTAATTGTTAATCAGATTTAACATTTTTTAGATTTTTATGTTGAGTTTTATTTTTTGTTATTAAAATAGTTTTTAATGTTAATTTTCCAAAAAATAGTTTATTTTTTTTTGTTAGTTAGCTTTTTTTATGTTTATTTTCTTTTTTGTTTTTTGTTAATAGCTTTTTATGTTCATCTTCCAAAAAATAGTTAACATATCAAGTTAAATTCTTTTTAATTTTATTTTTTTGTGTGTGTTTAATTTATTTTAATTGTTAATCATATTTAACATTTTTGTGTTTAATGAAAACGCTGATTTGGACCAATAAGATCAGGTTTTTTCGTCCTATGTGGACGTTCTCAATGGCATAATGCATCAACTTTTATATAGTCATGTATGTTTGTTAATTCAAAATACTAATCGTACTATATTTTTCTATTCAGAATTAATTAATCATGTATCGTGTGATATATGTAGCCAAGATCATCGCAAATTAGTATTTTGGCCAAAAGACTCACAAAACTTTTGGTCATCGAGTTCCACAAAGTTTCAAACATATACAGCGCAACTCTTTGGCTTGAAACCGAGATATGTATGTGTAGTCAAGTTCACATGCACTTCTTTCCAACAAAAAAATTAAACTATATAACATCTTAAATCTCCAAAGTCATATAATGAAAATTTTAGTTAAACAATTGGAATGGAAAATTGCATAAGAACACGGGTCCTTGGTTCTATAAAATATCTGCATAATTATATTACATACTAAAATACGTGTCTCCATTAATTTCAGTTAGAAAAAGAAAATCATTTTTTTAGAAATACTTCTCCTATTACTTTAATAATCACGCACAACCAAAACTGCCAATTTTACAACTTCATACACCAAATGTTGTTTTGGGAGAGACTGATAACTATATAGGTAAAAATATAACTCAACCAATTTGAGATAAAGCCACAATAGTTCTCATGGCTGCATATTTTCTTTGATCCTAACATATTTGAGCTTTCTTTATCAAGAAAACAAATTTCTCTAAAGATAGATTTAGTACTGCTTTTACCCATAATTAGAACTCCTTAAACTGCATTTTTCCTATTATATAATGTGTAGTTTCTCCAAAAGAAACGAGAATTCTATCAATAACGACATAGTGCAACCATAGATAATTTTAGTCAATTCTGTATTGCCCTTTCATTTTTACAATATCCAATTGTTTTAATCCCGTTAGCATTTCAAATTTAAATATGTGAAATGTATGCAAATGAAAATATCACCGAGAAGCCACATAAGAGTCTTAGGGTCCAAATGGTAGCAATTACACAGCTGAATTAAGAGGAAATTAAGTTGAAAACAATAAGCATTCACCAGTTACATCAGCTTAATTTAAGTGGCTGAATGGTGGAATTTTTTTTTCTTTTTTTTTAGTTGACTGTTTTTTTAATAATAATTTGTAATTACATATTAATAAGTATTAAGCCAATTTATTCTTATAATCTTATTTATGTTCAAATTTGATTTCAAATATGATAAAATCTTAGTAATAAAGATAATGGATCGGATAATAGTAGATAAAATATGAATAAAATATTAATTTCAAAATAATTTTTAATAGTAGGTGTAGTATGAAAAATTCAAGACTAGTTTGTTTTGTGTTTTAAATATTTTAGTATTACGATATAAGACATATTGATGTATTTTTTTTAGATCGAGTTTGGTTCGGTTTCGCCTAGGTTCATATCGGTTTCAGATATCCGGATTATCCAAAATTTATGCAAAATATCCAAAACAAATTTTAGATTTTTGAATATTTAAACTTGTTCAATATTTTTACAGAATTATCCAGAAATTTATGCAAAATATTTAAGTTGAATGAGCTTAATTTATGCAAAATATTTTAGTTCAAATCAGTTAACAATAAAAAAACCGCAAAAACAATAAAGATATCGGAAAAATTTGGAAATTAGAAATAATTGTTAATTTAAAATAAAAAATTATGTTATTTTAAAAATGAAAAATTTATAACTTTTGTAAATGGTAAATTGAAATTTATAATATGATTAGTAAATATTAGAGTGTAAATTTTAAACTATTGGTGATATACTTTATTTTTTAATTATTTAGCAGTGTAAAATTTAAATTTTTGGTGATATACTTTATTTTTCGTAATTATTTACCTTATAGTTTAAATATTTACTTTTCAGTTATTAACTTGTTATTTTATTTTAGCTATTCACCTTACAAATCATATTACAGGTTTTATTGGTGATAATAACTGTATAAGATGAGCATCAGATTTTGTACGAGTGGATTTGTATGTTACTTTATTTGAGTGAATGACTGTTAGGATCTAAGTTTTTTTATTTCCTTTTTTTTTGGAACTTTGTTGGGATCTAAGTTCCATGTAGGAATTTTAACTCATAACCACATCTATTGATTTTAAGATTTGTATTTACGATTTTTTTTTCTCCACATGACAAACTCTAGTAAAAATAAGTGTGATATTATAAAAATACGATGAAAAAGTGTTTTTCAATGAGTCTGACGCAAATCAGTTAACAGTTAAAGAATCTTTAAGGACTCAAAAATAACTGTTAATTTAAAATAAATAAAAAATTCTTTGTTATTTTTAAAATAGAGTACTTATAACTTTATAAATTTTAAATTAAATTTTATTACATGGAAATTTTAAACTTTTGGCACTATATTTTATTTATTTCGTAACCATTTAGACCATTTAGCTTATAAATAATTTCAGTTATTCAGCTAGATTCCCCGGTTACCATTTGAATTCATAGTTATTCAGCCAGATTCTACCAAAAAGTACACAAAAATTCAGCTAGATTCCACATTCAGCAAATTTTATATGTTACCATTTGCACCCTTAATGTGGAACGAAACTAATTTTTTTCATGAAGAGGAGGAAGCAACGCAAGTTTAGCTGCTCACAAAGTCAACAGCTTTGATCTGAATTACCTAATTAGCCCTCATTCGACTCTATAACAATGGACAATGGCTCATCATCACATGCCTGGTTCTAGACAAGTGCTAGCGGTGCATTTGCATTAGGTCCATTAGATCCATTAGGGATCGGCCATAGATCGTTTTACAATTTTTGGTTAGATTTAGAGTCCTTTAAAAAATAGTAAAGATTCTTTTTTAACCAATTCTAGTTGTTATTATGTTTATAAAACTGATATATTTATGAAGTCCCATAGAATAGTTGAGTCGGGCCATCGTCCCCCCCGGGCAATAAAAGAAAAAATTGTCTCATATCCAAATCTCTAAGATTAATGCTTGAATCAAGAAAATCAGTTATAAAGTTTAAAAATTGTACTGACTGACTAAAAATATACATTGTAGCTTATTTCAATTTAGTAAAGATAATCTATAGATTTAAAAGAAATTATAGATTTTTTAAAAAATTATATACTTATCAATTAATATATTGTAGACTAAAATAGTCAAAGATCTCTTTCTCTTCTTTCACTAAAACTATATTTATATTGATTTCGAAAGGATTACTAAAAGAAAAACAATAATTTAACCATAAAGAAATCATAATGATTTTTGTGATCCAATATTGATGAGGATGAGATTTTCCCAAGACACATTTATAACAACAAAATCCAACTTTGGTCAAAGATTTCTTTAATTTGGTAACTTTTTTTGAAATGTACTATGAGTTAGTGTAAGTTAATACTATTAGATTTTAAAGGCAAAGTCTCTAAATAAAAGAAACAAATGGTTGATTGGTAATTGATTTCGAAGCTGTACACAGCAAAACATTTTCTAAAACTTTTAAATGGATCTAATCAAACTTTAGATTTTTTTTTATAGACAGCTAAAATATTTATTTTTTTCCTTTTTTTGTTGTACAAAATATTTTTTCTAAATCACATAATTTTAAAATTTCCAAAATTATACAATTCTACAGCATAAATCTTACCGGGAAAACATAAAGTTGTTAACAATCAAACTTACACAACACAAATTTCAAATGTATGAGTTAGTGGAAGTTAATACTATTAGATTTTAAGGGCAAAGTCTCTAAATAAAAGAAACAAATGGTTGACTGGTAATTGATTTCGAAGCTGTACACAGCAAAACATTTTCTAAAACTTTTAAATGGATCTAATCAAACTTTAGAATTTTTTTTTATAGACAGCTAAAATAATTATTTTTTCCTTTTTTTGTTGTACAAAATATTATTTTTTAAATCACATAATTTTAAAATTTCCAAAATTATACAATTCTACAGCATACATCTTACCGGAAAAACATAAAGTTGTTACCTATCAAACTTACACAACACAATTTTTCGTCTTAGTTTAGTAACTAAAATTGGAAATGTGCCATTCAATGGAAAATAATACATACAAAGCAGATTTTGTTTGAATCTTAAAATCTATAAAAGGAACACATAGGAAACCTTAAAATCTATAAAAAAGAATTCATAGGAGCAAATATAAAAGTATAGGTGATATATTTGACAATACGGTGAAAATGAATTGCAAGATTGGATTCATAAGTTTTGTATTGATTTCTTCTATAATTATCATATTTCTCATGGCTCCAGGTTAGTTCGTCTAATGGGTTGTTTTACATCTCATCATATCTATTTTAGTAGCAAACTAAAAAAAAAAAAACTAATAACGTCTTATTACAGGAAAAGCTGAATTTCCACCCAACTACTGCATTAATGAACTATGCAGTCACTTTGCTAATTGTGAGAAACAATGCTACCTAATGGGATACCGAAATGGCCATTGTATTGGCCCGAAAGGTCAAGATCGTTGCTGCTGCTACTATTAATCGTTTCAAATCTAAATGTATTGAAAATCATCATTGACAATTAGTAATAAAGATCTCTGAATAATAATTTAGTTTTTTTTTGTTCAACATTTGTTTCATTAAACTTAAACTTGCTAACTACAATAAAAGTGGGAATTAACCATCAATTTTGACCACTACAAGACATTAAAATCGATAAATCAATAACTAGATAACTCTTTTAGATGATTCTTTAAAATAATATTGACAGCGAATCCGAACAAAAACTCAGATGCGTTGCTGAAGATTTTCCGACAGCGCCAAAGGGGTAACCATTAGTCACATTACCTTGTGACGTCGATAAACAACTTCTACCTCTAAGATTCGTAGGAACAAATCCAAATGCTTCTTCTAAGTCGTACAGACCGCTAAGCAAGAAAAAATTCGTTTAGGATATTTCAGAAATTTTCCGGTGATGTAACCGGATAGAAACCGTCTCTCATGGAGACGAAAAAATGTAAACAAATTCTTTCCAAAAAGGAAGAAAACGTTTACACGCAATCGAGCAACTTTGATACTAGAAGAATTGGGACAAAACTCGTTAAGGACATATGGTGGACCAATGATAACACTCATATTTTACCCAAATTTCTTATCATAAGTAAATGCTTTAAAAAGTGTTTCACTCGGTTTTACATTCATAAATAATAGTTTTCGAGTATTTGTATGGTCAAGACTATTTTCAGGAAAACTTAACAAATGAAATGCAAATTTGAACAAAATTGAGTTTTGGACAGATTCAGACTGCCAAAAGTTGACATCATATTAAGACCTTTCCACCAGGCGATCCTCCTAAAATTTGGATACAAGTTAGACGAGAATATTAGATTTCATAGTCAAGTAGTTTGAAGGAGAACTAACGATTAGATCTGAAGTTAAGAATGTTTTACTAAGACATGTCATGCAGTCTCACAGAAGAAGCAAAAGAAAAAATGATGATTTGATCATCAAGTGATCTCGCCGCACCACCAAACTTCGACCATGCGACCAAGGACCTCTCCACCGTGTCACCAGTTGCCCAAGCCGCGGCCAAACACCTCTTGGCCACGTCATGAAGCCTCGCTCGCCCGGCCGCACGAAATGACATTTTTAAAGCAAGTTTGCAAACCCGTCAAGTCCAATTCTCGTCAAACCTGAGAGAAACCTAAGGAAGACCTAGAAGGCCTCAAGACCTATAAATACTCTTGTTTCGCTACTTATTTTCGTGTGCCACCCATAATAATTTTATAGCCACCAAAGCTTTAAGTTTTCATTGTTTTTACTCTTTGTTTATAAGGAAGATAAATCTATTCTTGAACCTTCTTTGTTTCATTGCTTTGATTTCGTTTATGCAATACTCTTTACACATGATCGTGTCTCGCATAACCATGTGCGAGTACTTCTTTAGTTGGATTTTAGGGTTCACATATGGAGATTATATGTTTTGATTCTTAGGCTGATAGATTAGGTGCAGTAATAAACTTTTTTGGACAAATCACTTGAATAAACCTTTGAAATGGATGGCGAGTGTTACAGAACTTGAGCTATTTAAAAACATAAACATTTGTTGAATTGAATACAATCTATACCAAGTTACATGTGTCTAATTGTTTATGAGAACCGAATCAACCTCAAATGCTGATCAAATTCGAGATCATGAGTGATAAACTTCAATCACTCTCTATGATTACTCAGAGTCAGAGAGAATGGTCTAGTTTCTTGTTAGTTGGTGATGAGAAAATCTAGCATCTACTTTGGGAAGAATGTGAAAGAAAGAGGAAGTTTAATGACTGAGAATGTAACTCTGAGTAAACTTTNTAATTTAAAAATAAAAATTTAAAATATTATAAACTTTACAAAAAATATTATTTTAATGATTTATTAATATATATTTTATTTTATTCAAAATCGATAAATTAATAACTCTATAAATTAATAAAATATCATAGTCCCAACATTATTAATTTATAGAGTTTCTACTGTACATAAAACATGTACCCCTTTGGCTTTAATACCTATGGGTTGATTTATAATCGCCGGCTTATATGTATTAATCATACTATGTTTTTCTTTTCAGAAATTAGTCATGTATGTTTGTTAATTCAAAATAATAACCGTACTATGTTTTTCTATTCAGAATTAATTAGTCATGTATCGTGTGATATATGTAGCCAAGATCATCGCAAATTAGTATTTTGGCCAAAAGACTCACAAAACTTTTGGTCATCGAGTTCCACAAAGTTTCAAACATATACAGCGCAACTCTTTGGCTTGAAACCGAGATATGTATGTGTAGTCAAGTTCACATGCACTTCTTTCCAACAAAAAAATTAAACTATATAACATCTTAAATCTCCAAAGTCATATAATGAAAATTTTAGTTAAACAATTGGAACTAGGTGTTTTCCCGCGCCCTGCGCGAGTTGTAGTTCATTTTTTAAAAATTGATAATATTTGTTTATTTAAAGGTGGAAAAATCAAGTTTTATAATTTAGCCTTTTTAATGGTTGCCTTAATTTTCAAATTCATACAAGCTTTAGATTAATTAATTTGTTCAGTTAAGTTCAAATTTGGATTTGTTTGTTTTTGTATACAAACAATGAACTCATTGTAACCATTAGTCTCGCACTTCAGATTAAACCCATTCCTCAATGCTCTAAGTCCACCACCATTACTGCGTGATGTCTAGTGGTTTGCCAACATTTCTACTGTTTAATTTTTGCTTCGATGTGTATATAATAATTCATAAAATCTTTGTGAAGTATATCGTGTCTTCTTCCGTTGATAAGATTATTCAGTAAGAGGATCAACGAATATAAAGATAATAAGAAAAAACACTTCCCGTAATTTTATATTTTGTAAATTGAAAATATTATTCATAGAGACCTAACAACACTTTCATACTCTTCTCTCAATATTTTAAAAGTCAAGGTCTCAATTTCACCAACCTGGTTGCTCTCTCGGTAAGCTTATTTCACACAAAAGGAAGAAACATTGGCATCCTTACTTAACTTGCTTCTCAAGCTAACTTTAAACTCTAAAACCTATAGAAACTGTTTGTCAGGGAGCCACCGGGTCTTCTGTTCGTCCGAGATTTATCGGTGGTGAAGAATAAAGTGAGGAAGATGAGACGTTGTTGCCAGAGGTGAAGACGCATCAAGAAGAGGAGGAGGAGAGAAAATTTGCGTAGGAACAGGTGGTGTTGTCACCGGAGTTGTTGACTGAGGCGATGATGGAGGTGCAAAGGTTATATAATATGACGTCATTTTCACCACCATCATTCTCAAAACCACCAAATTTCTCTACTTGTTCCTCAACGAAGAACTCTTTTACCAGCGAAATGCGCTCAGATTCCGAAAATGAAGAATTCTCCATCGATGGTAGTAGTATCGCTATCTTATTAGGCATTATAAACTTTTTGTGTCCTGCTTAAAAACAAAATGGTTTCAATATAAATCGCTTACTAACCGTTTACCAACAAAACGATTTAGATCGAGAAATATAGTCTTGGTGCCAAATCCAAGAAGAGGTATTGGTTCTCCAGCGTTTTTTCCTCCTAGCTTTTGGTTGATTATCTTCACAACTTCACAGCTCTTGTACACATCATCGGGGCCTACTGCAATCTGTTATTACATTTAATCCATTTAATCACCAACATAATGTACAAAAACCGGTTAAAAGACAACATAGACATGTCTAAGCCCAAACCAGAGTGTATGCATTGCCCTTTGTATACTCATCAGCCACACGGTGTGACTCACACAGTAGTTTTAGGTCAGCTCCAAAACTATTTTCTCGAATCTTAGAAAGTTAAGCTAAAGATAGTATAAAGAGCATATTCAAAAAGGAAAGGACTAATAACTATAAGGAGATATAAGGTTTTTCCCATCCACAAGGAAATAAGTTTAGGCAGAAGAAGCAGACAATGAGACAAAATGCAATATGCATTCAAACCAATAATCAAAGGACAATACATATAGTATGAGAATGGGAACTTAAAGCTCTTGCAAATGAGACACCACCGAAAAAAGGAAGAATAGTTCCATTGAAACGGTTGTCTTCCATACAGGATAAAGGGATGAGATAAGTTTATGAGTCTCTCTTGAGCTGTAGCCTATCGTCAGTCACAGGCGCAAATGTGAAGCACTAATTCCAGCAATTTGAGTGAATTAATTCAAGACAGATGTAATAAAATTAGTTGATGTTTCTGACGTTGAGGCATAGAACCAACCAATCACTTGCCAAGTTACTTTCATGGAGGACAATGATCGAAATTTAGTCATTCCACAAATTACTGAAAATGTGATATTCAATAAATATGTCGACGAATAACCTTGAAAGAAATCCTAAACTTACAACAACAACTACGTACGATCTCTATCGACGTGTGTGGCTGCGAAAAAAGCAAAAAATAACATGTCAATTTCGAGCCAAAGAGGAAAATGATAAACAAAGGACAAATCTTTAAGAATTAGCTATAAAAATAAAAATCGAATCTGATGAGTAAAAAAAAAATTAGTTACTTTTGATGTTGTTCATCATCTTGAAGCATAAAGCGTAAGAATGGATTAAAATCCTAAAAAAATTTAGATACAAAACCGTAGCTAATAGCTATGTATAGACAACAATACACGAAATATATAATTCGACAATAACTACGATCAGAAATGATTGAACACAAATTGGCCACGTTTTCACATGGAGGATCACAAAATGGTGCTATTGAAGAGAAAGTCAATACGGTAACTACTTTATCATTCTAGAAATGCCGTCCCTCACATATGATTCCAACTTACTTCTAAACACAGAAATGGCATAACAAAAAAAAAACAGAATAAATCAAAATGAGAAAGAGCAAACCAGTAACAGAGAGAAGGTAAAATGTAGATGTAATGTCTGACTGAGACTCACACCGCCGAATACATTATAGTCCAATACATTACACCGCATCTACAAAGAAAACCCCAATAAACAAAAACCAATAGATCAAAGGATAAGAGTTGAATTGAAGATTGGAATACCCGTTCAGACCATCAACGGGATCCCTGAAAAAATTAAAGATAAGATCATGAAACATCGAATATTTTTCTTCTTCAAGTTTATTACTTGCAGCCGAAGTCACCTCATTTTGAGACAAAGTGAAATTAAGGAAATACATCTAAAATAAAAGAAAAAAATACATAGATATTGTAATTTATTTCTAAAATAAAAAGATCTGCGTACTCAAAATACCATATATCCCAACTAACACGTAGAGAAAACATTTACGAAATAGACAATCCCTAATCGCAATCAAAGAAACCAATGTGATCCCTTTGTTGAAGAAGGTACGAAAAAAAGAGAATATGCGATGGTGTCAAGCGATGAAATTCGGAGACTAATAAACGTTATTAGGGTATGGAAGTAATTAGCAGCGGTACCTTTTAATGATGCTCATCATCTTGAAGCATATAGATAGTCTGGCAACGTGCCACAACTAAAACTGAATCTATTCACACGGACATGGCTGTACTTCTCTGTAGTAAACAAATACATATCTACACCTCGAGAAATTTAGATCTAAAACCGTAGCCAGCCATGTATAGACAACAATACACCAAATAAATCAAATAACTAAACAAATTAACTAATGAAAGAAATAAGAAATTTGGAATATTCGAATCACTTGGAGGCATTATACACAAGAGACAGCTATTGAGTTTAATAGATTGTTCCATAAGATATATAACACATAAGCCATATATAGAGAGGAAGGGAACTCACTGCAGAATTCTGGAAAGTGACGAAGGAAACAAACTCATCCAAAGAAGATTTCTTGGCAAAGGGAAGAGTAGAGGAGTTTCGAAATCCAGAGCTTAGAGAAACCCTGAAAAGCAAAAATGTAACACCCCGACCGCCCCTATCGGCGAGTCACCCATCCCTCCGTCGGGCTCGTGGGTCCCGCCCCTGTCCGACGGTCGGTGCGTTATTTTTCTCGGTGGCCCGACCGACTGATTTACTTGTCCCTGTAATCACCACGTGACCTTATCCCGTGTTTTGGCCTCACTCACACGGTTCCGCAGAGTACTTCCCGGAAGGTCACCCATCCTAGTGCTACTCCACCATAAGCACGCTTAACTCTGGAGTTCTCTTAGGGTAAGTGACCGGAAAAGGTAAGTGCACTTTGATGACATAGGTAGCCAAATCAATCCATTTAAACTTATTCAAATGGNCCTCGATCAATTAAAAACAACAAAGATTAAGATACAACCTAAAAGACTTGTAGTTGCTCAAGTTATGCTCCCAAATCAGCATCAAACTAGAATTAACAGTTTAATGAATTAAGAAAAAATAAATTATTGGAAATTGGCATTGTTTTAGAATTGTCCTAGTAATACCTCTGTTTAAAAGTTTTGCTAATGAATGTCACATACAATAGAAACTCTATAAATTAATAATTTTATCCGGTCTCAAGTCGGGTCGGTTCAAAATATAACACAAACCGATAAGATAATAAGATAATAATTTTTTTGTAAAAATTTATGTAAATATATGATCCCATTAATATCATAAATTAATAATTACCATAAAAATAATCTTATACAAATATAAATATATAAATATGATAATCTATTAGAATATGAATATATTGTTTTGTATATTAAAATTCATATATTGCTACAATTCATCTATAATTTAAAAATAAAAATTTAAAATATTATAAACTTTACAAAAAATATTATTTTAATGATTTATTAATATATATTTTATTTTATTCAAAATCGATAAATTAATAACTCTATAAATTAATAAAATATCATAGTCCCAACATTATTAATTTATAGAGTTTCTACTGTACATAAAACATGTACCCCTTTGGCTTTAATACCTATGGGTTGATTTATAATCGCCGGCTTATATGTATTAATCATACTATGTTTTTCTTTTCAGAAATTAGTCATGTATGTTTGTTAATTCAAAATAATAACCGTACTATGTTTTTCTATTCAGAATTAATTAGTCATGTATCGTGTGATATATGTAGCCAAGATCATCGCAAATTAGTATTTTGGCCAAAAGACTCACAAAACTTTTGGTCATCGAGTTCCACAAAGTTTCAAACATATACAGCGCAACTCTTTGGCTTGAAACCGAGATATGTATGTGTAGTCAAGTTCACATGCACTTCTTTCCAACAAAAAAATTAAACTATATAACATCTTAAATCTCCAAAGTCATATAATGAAAATTTTAGTTAAACAATTGGAATGGAAAATTGCATAAGAACACGGGTCCTTGGTTCTATAAAATATCTGCATAATTATATTACATACTAAAATACGTGTCTCCATTAATTTCAGTTAGAAAAAGAAAATCATTTTTTTAGAAATACTTCTCCTATTACTTTAATAATCACGCACAACCAAAACTGCCAATTTTACAACTTCATACACCAAATGTTGTTTTGGGAGAGACTGATAACTATATAGGTAAAAATATAACTCAACCAATTTGAGATAAAGCCACAATATTTCTCATGGCTGCATATTTTATTTGATCCTAACATATTTGAGCTTTCTTTATCAAGAAAACAAATTTCTCTAAAGATAGATTTAGTACTGCTTTTTACCCATAATTAGAATTCCTTAAACTGCATTTTTCTTATTATATAATGTGTAGTTTCTCCAAAAAAACGAGAATTCTATGCAATAACGACATAGTGCACTGTGCAATCATAGATATTTTTAGTCAATTCTGTATTTCCTTTCAGTTTTACAATATCCAACTGTTTAAATCCCATTAGCATAGAATTCTTAATGTGGAATGTATGAAAATGAAAATATCACCGAGAAGCAGCATAAAAGTCTTAATGTGGAACGAAACTATTTTTTTCACAAAGAGGAGGAGGCAACGCAAGTCCCGCTGCTCACAAAGTCAACAGTTTTGATCTAAATTATCCAATTAGCCCTCATTCGACTCCATAACAATGGTCAATGGCTCATCATCACATGCGTGGTTCTAGACATGTGATAGATGTGTATTTACATTAGGTCCATTATAGACCGTCCATAGATTGTTTTACAATTTTTGGTTAGCTTTAGAGTACTTTAAAAAATACTAGTAGGGTCCTTTTTTAACCAATCCTACTTATTATGTTTATAAAACTTATATATTTCAAAAGTCACATAGAACAGTTGAGTCGGGCCTTCATCCCCCCGCAATAAAAGAAAAAATTGTCTAAAAGATGTAGATTAATGCTTGAATCAAAAAAATCAGTTGTAAAGTTTAAAAATTGAACCGAGTGACTAAAAATATAAATTGTAACTTATTTCATTTAGTATAGATAATCTATAGATTAAAAAGAAATTATAGATTTTTTAAAATTTATATACTTATCAATTAATATATTGTAGACTAAAATAGTCAAAGATCTCTTTCTCTTCTTTCACTAAAACTATATTTATATTGATTTCGAAAGGATTACTAAAAGAAAAACAATAATTAAACCATAAAGAAATCATAATGATTTTTGTGATCCAATATTGATGAGGATGAGATTTTCCCAAGACACATTTATAACAACAAAATCCAACTTTGGTCAAAGATTTCTTTAATTTGGTAACTTTTTTTGAAATGTACTATGAGTTAGTGGAAGTTAATACTATTAGATTTTAAAGGCAAAGTCTCTAAATAAAAGAAACAAATGGTTGATTGGTAATTGATTTCGAAGCTGTACACAGCAAAACATTTTCTAAAACTTTTAAATGGATCTAATCAAACTTTAGATTTTTTTATAAACAGCTAAAATATTTATTTTTTTCTTTTTTTTGTTGTACAAAATATTTTTTCTAAATCACATAATTTTAAAATTTCCAAAATTATACAATTCTACAGCATACATCTTACCGTGAAAACATAAAGTTGTTACCAATCAAACTTACACAACACAAATTTCAAATGTATGAGTTAGTGGAAGTTAATACTATTAGATTTTAAAGGCAAAGTCTCTAAATAAAAGAAACAAATGGTTGACTGGTAATTGATTTCGAAGCTGTACACAGCAAAACATTTTCTAAAACTTTTAAATGGATCTAATCAAACTTTAGAATTTTTTTTTATAGACAGCTAAAATAATTATTTTTTCCTTTTTTTGTTGTACAAAATATTATTTTTTAAATCACATAATTTTAAAATTTCCAAAATTATACAATTCTACAGCATACATCTTACCGGAAAACATAAAGTTGTTACCTATCAAACTTACACAACACAAATTTTCGTCTTAGTTTAGTAACTAAAATTGGAAATGTGCCATTCAATGGAAAATAATACATACAAAGCAGATTTTGTTTGAATCTTAAAATCTATAAAAGGAACACATAGGAAACCTTAAAATCTATAAAAAAGAATTCATAGGAGCAAATATAAAAGTATAGGTGATATATTTGACAATACGGTGAAAATGAATTGCAAGATTGGATTCATAAGTTTTGTATTGATTTCTTCTATAATTATCATATTTCTCATGGCTCCAGGTTAGTTCGTCTAATGGGTTGTTTTACATCTCATCATATCTATTTTAGTAGCAAACTAAAAAAAAAAAAAACTAATAACGTCTTATTACAGGAAAAGCTGAATTTCCACCCAACTACTGCATTAATGAACTATGCAGTCACTTTGCTAATTGTGAGAAACAATGCTACCTAATGGGATACCGAAATGGCCATTGTATTGGCCCGAAAGGTCAAGATCGTTGCTGCTGCTACTATTAATCGTTTCAAATCTAAATGTATTGAAAATCATCATTGACAATTAGTAATAAAGATCTCTGAATAATAATTTAGTTTTTTTTTGTTCAACATTTGTTTCATTAAACTTAAACTTGCTAACTACAATAAAAGTGGGAATTAACCATCAATTTTGACCACTACAAGACATTAAAATCGATAAATCAATAACTAGATAACTCTTTTAGATGATTCTTTAAAATAATATTGACAGCGAATCCGAACAAAAACTCAGATGCGTTGCTGAAGATTTTCCGACAGCGCCAAAGGGGTAACCATTAGTCACATTACCTTGTGACGTCGATAAACAACTTCTACCTCTAAGATTCGTAGGAACAAATCCAAATGCTTCTTCTAAGTCGTACAGACCGCTAAGCAAGAAAAAATTCGTTTAGGATATTTCAGAAATTTTCCGGTGATGTAACCGGATAGAAACCGTCTCTCATGGAGACGAAAAAATGTAAACAAATTCTTTCCAAAAAGGAAGAAAACGTTTACACGCAATCGAGCAACTTTGATACTAGAAGAATTGGGACAAAACTCGTTAAGGACATATGGTGGACCAATGATAACACTCATATTTTACCCAAATTTCTTATCATAAGTAAATGCTTTAAAAAGTGTTTCACTCGGTTTTACATTCATAAATAATAGTTTTCGAGTATTTGTATGGTCAAGACTATTTTCAGGAAAACTTAACAAATGAAATGCAAATTTGAACAAAATTGAGTTTTGGACAGATTCAGACTGCCAAAAGTTGACATCATATTAAGACCTTTCCACCAGGCGATCCTCCTAAAATTTGGATACAAGTTAGACGAGAATATTAGATTTCATAGTCAAGTAGTTTGAAGGAGAACTAACGATTAGATCTGAAGTTAAGAATGTTTTACTAAGACATGTCATGCAGTCTCACAGAAGAAGCAAAAGAAAAAATGATGATTTGATCATCAAGTGATCTCGCCGCACCACCAAACTTCGACCATGCGACCAAGGACCTCTCCACCGTGTCACCAGTTGCCCAAGCCGCGGCCAAACACCTCTTGGCCACGTCATGAAGCCTCGCTCGCCCGGCCGCACGAAATGACATTTTTAAAGCAAGTTTGCAAACCCGTCAAGTCCAATTCTCGTCAAACCTGAGAGAAACCTAAGGAAGACCTAGAAGGCCTCAAGACCTATAAATACTCTTGTTTCGCTACTTATTTTCGTGTGCCACCCATAATAATTTTATAGCCACCAAAGCTTTAAGTTTTCATTGTTTTTACTCTTTGTTTATAAGGAAGATAAATCTATTCTTGAACCTTCTTTGTTTCATTGCTTTGATTTCGTTTATGCAATACTCTTTACACATGATCGTGTCTCGCATAACCATGTGCGAGTACTTCTTTAGTTGGATTTTAGGGTTCACATATGGAGATTATATGTTTTGATTCTTAGGCTGATAGATTAGGTGCAGTAATAAACTTTTTTGGACAAATCACTTGAATAAACCTTTGAAATGGATGGCGAGTGTTACAGAACTTGAGCTATTTAAAAACATAAACATTTGTTGAATTGAATACAATCTATACCAAGTTACATGTGTCTAATTGTTTATGAGAACCGAATCAACCTCAAATGCTGATCAAATTCCAGATCATGAGTGATAAATTTCAATCACTCTCTATGATTACTCAGAGTCAGAGAAAAATGGTCTAGTTTCTTGTTAGTTGGTGATGAGAAAACCTAGTGTTATAACTCAAATCGGTCTTTTGAAAGAAATAAGAGTTAATGGGTTTTCAAGAGAGATCTTTATTGAAAATAACCGGAGCTCGAGAGATACACGGTGAGTTTAGGTCGTCGGAATAAGAATGCCGACCTAAACTTGAAAGAGAAGAAAACTAAAGCGTTTAAGCGATAAGTTGCTAAGNACTGAGTCTCTTATTCCCCACAGACGGCGCCAAATGTTATAACTCAAATCGGTCTTTTGAAATAAATAAGAGTTAATGGGTTTTCAAGATAGATCTTTATTGAAAATAACCGGAGCTCGAGAGATACACGGTGAGTTTAGGTCGTCGGAATAAGAATGCCGACCTAAACTTGAAAGAGAAGAAAACTAAAGCGTTTAAGCGATAAGTTGCTAAGTTTGCCATCGTTGAGAAGCCATCTATATTTATAGTGTCTTCAAGTCAGTCTTCATGACTTGCTCCTTCCCCTTTGGAATAGGAAAGTTTCCCGAGAGATTGTGCCGATCTCGCGTTTTCTCCGGATTAAGCAAGGTTAAATGGAATATTTCCATTTATCTAAGCCGACCTGGCATCCGATAAGGATAAATGGAACATTTTCTTTTAACTCTGCCGACCTAAAATAACCAAGGGCTATTTTAGGGTTTCTTAATGGGCAGAGTTTGATTTACAGGTTAGTTCTCGACTCCCTCTCTCTGCTTTATTTTATTTATTATGCCGGTAATTTCTCTCCACCGTCTCCGTTCGTTGCCTCGCCGTGATTTCTCCGATCTGGATCAAGATCCGCCACCGTGTTTTTCGAAGATGTTGAAGATTAGAGAAAGCCGATCTGAATCTACGAAATCCAGGTCGAATCAAGAGAGGGCAGATGAGATCGGTATCTCTTTGGATGAATTCCTTAGGATGTTAAAGGAAAATGCAATCGTTCAGAGCCGATCAAAAGGGAAAAATGTTATTTCGTCTCCAAATTGATCTCCCTCCGGATCGGATGAGGAAGACGAGGCTGAATATGCGGTGAGGAAAGCTGCAGCGGACCGTTTCATCGCCGACAAGGTCGGGAACGTTCCAAGGGACGACGCTGAAGCATCGACGCGTGCCCCCTTTCTAATCCCTCAATTGCAAGACGAAGATGACCGATCCGGGGGATCAATGCAGATGGTGATCTATGATGAGAACGACCGATCTGGGGGATCAAATGATTTGGCAATTCAAGACGACCTGAATCTCATAATAGTTGAGCAATATGCGAATCGGTTCGGTATCGTCGACTTGAATCTGAAGGTGAAGAAAGTCCGACGAAAGAAAGGGGAGCCAAAGATCAAACCGGTTACGGATAATCCCTTCGGAGTTTTCCCAACGAAATCAACCGTGGAGTCGTTGATCTCGTTGAAAGAGGCATGCGATATCGATCCGAACGTCATCTTCATGGTTCCCAGTCCGTCGGAACGGCTGTGGGATGCTCTAGCCGGATGGATATGTTTATACGAGAGCTTCTTCCGGAAGTTCCATTTGTGGTTTCCTCTTCCTCGTTTACTGCTGGAGTACGCCGATAAGAGGGGGTTACCAATCTCGCAGTTCTCTCATGCTACCATCCGCCTGGTCGTCAGTCTTCTGGTGGTTGCGGTTAAACACAAGATTCCCTTGGACTATGACGTGTTCCATGCAATGGTTTGCACGCGGAGAAATAAGGCCGACCTGAAGTATTGTGGTTCATACTACATGAGTATGAAGCCGAGATTTAACATCGTCACCGGTGGTCATTCTTCTAAGATTGGGAATTGGCGCGATTATAATTTCTTCGTCCTGATCAACGACTTTTCTATCATCGATCGTGACATACCGATTATAATAGAATGGGGAGAGATTACCAGTAGAATTCTTCGCTTATGATTTTTTATAAAATGACCGACATTATTTCTGACCGGCTTCTTCGTATTTTGCAGGTCATAATTCTATTGCTTTCGTGGACGATCCTAAGGAGATCTTTGAGATTGTGGAACGCTTCGATGCGCTCTCAGCAATTACTTGGCCGAGTATCACGAAGGAAAATCTCGGCAGAACTCAAGGTTAGTGACTAATATAGCCGTGCTGAATGTTTAGAGTTTCTTGCCGACCTGACAATAATTTTTTTGCAGCTGCGTTAGCCCGAGCTCATCGCAGAAGAATGAAAGCCCGTCCGCTAGCTGGATTGGATGATTTGGAGAATGTATTGAATTCTCCGAATCTTCGTGCGTCAACGACCCATGATTAGATTATCCTGGCCGGCGATCGGGATTTACCTCCACCACCTGCGGAAACTTCTGAAACTATCCGAGAAGAGGGCGATGCGACTAGGCAAGCTGAGAATCCTACCGAGAAATCATCTGAGAAAGCCGCTGGTAAAAAAGTTGCTAAGGCCAAGAAGAAGGCCACCGAAAGAAAGCGCAAGAAAAACCCAGAGTTGGGTGAGGAAACCGAAGCGACCGACGAGACTGTTGACACCCTCAGCCCGGAAGAGGGGGCGCCTGAGCCGAGGAGATCTAGAGTCGAGAGGGCTCTTCATCCCTTCAGATTTTCGTATGAATACCGCGGGTCTGGGCCGATCACCAGCGATCCAATGGCCTGTCTCGACTTCTTCCTCAGACTTACGGATCAACGGCGGGACCTTCCACCGATATCTCCAGTCATATTGGTCAAGAGGACATTGCGCGCTTCGCGATGGAACAAGCTCGGGTAATTATTACTCGTTGTTTTGGTAGTTTTTCGTCTTTGTGCCTTGCTTGTGCGAATAGAATGCGTATTTTGTCCGTTTACAGGCCCTTAGCACCACGTTAAACGTGATGTGCGGCTACGACCGTGATGCTCGCAAGCGTGCGGACAATCAGGCCGAACTGGAGTCTCTTAAAGAGGCTCTCGAGGCCGAAAAGATGAAGAATGCCGAGCTGCAAATTGCAGCACAAGGGGCTGTCGCGGAGAGGCAAAGGGCTCAAGCGGCTGAAGCATCTTTGGAAGCGACCCAAGTCACGGTCGAAAAATGGAAAGCGGTTGCGAGTCATACCATTAAGAAGTATCAGCAGGAGAAGAATGCCAAGGCAAAGACGCGTGAAGACGCGAGGGCTGGGATGAGGTGGGTAAATAACCATTACGCCGGTCTCATCCAAAAGATGAACATATATTTGGCTTAGAAGGAAGAGGCCGAAACGATTATCGCCACCACGACACAGTGGAAAGGAGCCGAACAGGCTGTTCAACTCTTTGAAAAGAAAGGTCTCACGTTGCCTGTCCCTGTGAAGGATAAGGTAGCCGACACTCTTCGGCACTGGGAGGACAAACAAGACGCATTTGAGGAGGTTAATTTCGAGCCCGGCGAGCTGAAAATTCTAACCCTTGATGAGTTGTCCGGGGAAAAAAGAACGGTCATGAGGAGAGAGCTCGTCGCACCAAAGACCGTGTCTGAGACTGCGCCCGCTGAGCTGGTTCCAGCGGAAAAAACAGCACCTCTTGAATTTCAAGGGGAGGATGAGGGTGACAACCAGCCCAAGGATGCCGATCAGGATGCGTCTGAGAAGAATGCGCCCGTGACGGAAGGGACCGAGGAGACGGTCGAGGAGACGATCGAAAAGTCTGGGGATTGATCATCCCAAATTGTATATTTTTCTTAAGTATTTTTTGTAGCCAATGTGAAATCGTTGCTTTGTAATTTTATCCAAGTTTTTTGGATGGCCGACTTGAATTTGTTGTGTAAAACCTTTGAAGTATTTTTATCAATGAATGAAATTTTTGGTTTATCAAATGATTGTGTCATTTTTTTGGAGTACGAACATGATATTGCGATACGATATCGACTTTAATAATCAAGCGACTAAAATTCTAAGTGTAGAATATGCGAATCTGTTCGGCAGTATTTTGAACACTTATAAATATTCTTAAGTCGACTGTAAGATGCGTCCTGGTCGGCTAAAATAATATTACAGGACTTGAGATCGCGGAACAGAATCCGGCTTAAAAGTAAGTGTGAATACAAAACGTGCGAGTAGCTCGGCTTAAGTTGTCTTGTACCACTTATTTTTCTAAGTGTAAATATCAACTGCGAAGCAGGTCGGCGTCTTTATTGATACCACTTAGAAAAAATCTAAGTCGAATATAGATTGCGAGTCTGGTCAGCTTATTTACTATATGACTTAAATATTGCGAAGTAGGTCGGCTTTATATGCGGCAATGCGCGTCGTTTAAAACGTATGCAAGCGGACTTGACTTTTTGTGCCGAACTGGGTGGATCAGACACAGCTTTTAGGCGAATCGGACATATGGCCAATATGACGATATGAAAAGATGAGAAACGTTTTGAAGAAACTATGGTTTTATTTATAAAAGAATAGCCGAACAGGCTTTACATAGTAAAATAACGAAGTCCCTCCTTTTTTGATTGGGGGGAGCAGTTGTACCAGTTCTAAGACTGGTTGCCTATGTACCCCTTTCGAGCATCAAACCACTTCGTAGTTCATAGTGCTCGAGTGAGCACGTATTTTTATTATTATTTTTTTTTATTGCTTTATTTTTTTTGCGCAAGGCTTTGTTGATGCCGACCTCAATGGTAGTAGCGTTTGAGGCTCATTGAGTTCCAAGTGCGAGGAACCTCATCATAGGTGGTTGTTTCAAGTCTATAAACGCTAGGTTTGTCGACCCGTGTGATGATGTAGGGACCTTCCCAGTTAGCGCCGAGCTTGCCGGCGTTCCGTTCTTTAGTATTTTCGTAGACCTTTCGAAGGACTAAGTCGCCTTCATCGAAGTGTCGATTATGAACCTTCTTATTGTAGTAACGCGCCGCCTGATTCTGATAATTCTGCATTCGGAGAAGAGCTTGGTTCCTTGTTTCTTCGAATGTATCGAGGTTGTCGATCAACATTGCGTCGTTGAGGTCACATTCTCCGGGAGGACTGTTCGACGTAAGCTGCCGACGTTAACTTCAGCTGGCACCATTGCTTCACATCCGTAGGCTAAGGAGAAGGGAGTTTTTCCCGTTGCGGTCCTTGGTGTTGTACGATGAGACCAAAAAACTCCATCTAGCTCGTCGGCTCAGAGACCCTTCTTCGAATCAAGACGTTTCTTGATGCTGTCCAGGATTGTTTTGTTAGTTGCTTCGGCCTGGCCATTGCCTTGCGGATGTCTAGGTGTGGACTTGTTGAGGCGGATCGTCCATCTTTCGCAGAAACCCTCGAAGTTTTTGGAGATAAACTGCCAACCGTTGTCAGTAACGATTTCGTGAGGTAGGCCGTGACGGCAAATGATATATTTCCAGACGAAGTTCTGGACCTCCTTATCTTTGATGCTGGCGAAGGCTTTGGCTTCAACCCACTTGGTGAAGTAATCCGTCATGATGAGCATGTACTTGCGTTGGCGAGATGATGGCATTACAACGACTATGTCCATTTCCCAGCGCATGAATGGATAAGGGGGAATGGCCGATGTCGGCAGCTCGGTTGGTTGATGTATCATTGGGGCGTGGCGTTGGCAGTATTCGCACTTGCAGACGTACTTCTCACAGTCTTCCTGCATGGTCGGCCAAAAAAGGCCGTGTTTCTTGAGTTTGAGGGCGAGTGCACGTCCACTTGAATGGTTTCCGCCAGCCCCGTCGTGGGTTTCCTTTATAGCGTGGTATACTTCAACTCCGTGGATGATCGTGAGGAGTGTTCCTGAGGCTGTCCAGCAACAGAGGATGTTGTTAGCGATAGTATACTTCGCACTGTGGGCGCGTAGTCGCCGAGCTGACCATTTTTCTGCGGGTAACTCTTCGGTCTCGAGGAAGTGTCGAATCTTGATCCGCCAATCTGGTGCGTCGGTTGGATTTGGAATTGAAGTTGCGTCGGCATCGACTTCTGCGGGTTCGATAGCAAGGACGACCTGGGTCGTTGCGATGCTTGGTGATGTAATGCCTTCGACTGGGATCGTGCGTCGTAAGGCAGATTCCTTGTCGGATGCTAAGGCGGCTAATACGTCGGCTCCTTTGCTGTCGGATCGGTTGATCTGGAGAAGTTCGAAAGTCTTGAATTCCTTGGCCAGATTTTGCACCAAGGCGAGGTAGGCTCCCATTTGTTCGTCTTTGGCTTCGTATTCGCCGCTGAATTATTTTGCGACGAGCTGAGAGTCGCTGTGAGCTCGGATATGTTCAATATTCAGGCCTCGGGCTAAACGAAGTCCAGCTAGTAACGATTCGTACTCGGCCTCGTTGTTGGACGCTGTGAATTCTAGACGAATGGATTGTTCGAGAACCTCTCCAGTTGGTGAATGTAATTGAATGCCGACGCTAGAGTCGAGGTGTGATGACGCGCCGTCGACGTATAGAGACCTAAGCTCGGTTGTTGGTGACTCGTCGTTGATTAGTTCGGGCGCTAACTCGATGAGGAAGTCGGCCAAGACTTGTGACTTAGTGCTGGTGTGGTTCCGGTATTTGATGTCAAACTCGGATAGTTCGATCGCCCACTTGGCCATCCGTCCAGCTTGTGTTGGGCTCTGGAGGATGGTTCGGAGTAGCTGACTGGTTAGGACGGCGATCGAATATGATTGGAAGTACGGGCGTAGTTTGCGAGACGCGACGATGATGGCTAATGCTAACTACTCCAAGGTCGGATAGCGTGATTCGACACAATCCAATGTTTTGCTGATGTAAAAGATTGACTTCTGTTCGCCCCGATCTTCCCGAACTAGAACTTTGCTGACGGCTGCGCTGGAAACGGCGATGTATAGGAGCAAGGTGTTGCCATGTTCTGGTTTCGCGAAGATTGGTGGTGTCGACAAGTAGGATTTGAATTGTTGGAAGGCTTCTTGTGCGTGCTGGATTTCACACAAGGAATTATCTGTTAAGAAAATAAAAGAGGACGTGAAGTTTTTAAGTAAGAAACCGAAACTGAGATTCAAAGATGGGAATTTTATTAGAGTTGTTGTGATAAGCTTTTTAGGGTACAAGTCTTTTAGGGTAAAAGTGTGGATCCCGTTACAAATGAACTAAGAATCCTATTTATACATTTCTTCTTAGGATCTAAGCGAAGATCTCGGGCTATCTTCCATAGATTCTCTTTCCTTTTCTCCTTGACGGCGCTCCTTTCCGCGAGGTGTTTTCTGCTCAAGTGCCGAGGCGAGCATTTTTTTTTTATATTATTACTATTTTTTTTTATATACGTGCTGAGGTGCAAAGCTTTCTATCGAGGCGTTCTCGGAGTCGTATTAGTGGGGTGCTTTCGTCTGTGCTAGATTTTCACCTCGGTGCTACTCGTAGGAAACTACTTGCACTTCGGCGTTTTACACGCTCGGCGACACTTAGGAAATTTTTTCATTTTTGTTATGTTGGATTGGTGATTTGGGCCGACGGTGACTTCCTTTTGGGCCTGTGCTCGTTTTCTGAAGGCCCATTACAGTTTTGCGAAGAGTCGGTCCGTCTCGGAAGTGGAAACGTCTCGCGTGTTTTCGAGGCGACGCACCCCGACGCGCGAGCTTCTTTATACCTTTCTCTCTTGTTTATGTTTAGATTTTTGTTAGGGTTCTTCGAATTTTTGCTGAGACGCCGCCATCCGCCCTAGTTTTCCGATCGATTTTCAAGTTTTTCGACTGTTCTTTGAGTTCTCTGATCGATCTCCTTGCTTGATAATCTCCCGAGGTTAAAACGATGTCTTCTCCTTCTTCTTTCAGAACCGAGGTGATTCCCGAGGAATCGGTGAACAATTCCCGCGGTGATCTGGGTTCGAATACCGCTTCCGTTACCTCTCGAAACGAGACGGGTATTTGCGTATCTTCCCCCCGAGGTGATCCCGAGCCGAAGATTTCCTCTTGCGACCGAGGCTAATCCGTCCTGGAGGACTCCGTTGGTTCGGCAACTTCTCCGACTTTACTAGGGCGGAAGATTGTTCCATCGTCTGCTGGTCGTTTGGATGGGACTTCCGCAGCGAATCCCGCTGATACGAACGATTCGAGGCCGATACGTTGCGCCGAGGCGAGTAGTTCGAGGATTGTTGATGTGAAGCCCAAGGGTGAAGATTGGGGCTGTGATCCAGTTGCAGCGAGGCGAGAACTGGATCAACTGATGTCGCTTCAGAAATGGAAAACTCCCAAGCGCCGGAAGAAGAAGATCGTTGCCAATCCGCCCGGTTCTTCTCTTTCAACAGCCGTCTCCTTAGCGGACATTCGTACCCGCTTCGGAATCAATGAGGGAGTGGAGTTTAAGCTCCCTTCTTCGGCGGACCGAGCCGACAAACCTCCTCCCGGCTATTTCACTATATACGAGGTTTTTCTCAATGCTTGCTGGTTATGGTTCCCTTTTTTTTTTTTTTGCAGTTCGCCACCTTTTTCTTCGGTGTCCAGAAAACGTCCACTAGGTCACAGAGATTTTTAATCGGAAAAGGGTTCGTTGGGAGAAGACCTTTTCTTTTCAGCGAGTTGGGAGATTCCGAACCTTCCAGCGCGTTCGAGGACTCTAGGATACAGATGGCACAGAGACTGACTCTTCGCGAACGACAAAATTTGGAGGCAAAGAGGGTTGTCGAGGAGAAGGAGAAAAAGGGTTCTAAGTCCCGGGGGCCCGTTCATGAGAATATTGGGGAGAAGGCTCCCGAGTCAAAAAACAAAGAGACAGTCTCCGAGGAGAAAAGAGGGGCTTCTAGAGATCCGACTCCGGTGGCGGCATCTGGTAATGGGATGGAGACTTCGAGCGGGGCCAAGCGGATAGTGGTTGGTCTCAGATCCGGGACGAGGCTCAAGGAGTCGATTCTTTCTGAGCATCAAAGTGTCGATAAGACCGCGCCCAAAAAGGATAAGAAGTCCGGGAAGAGGCCCGTCGCCGAGGCGCCCGAGGTGAAGAAATCTAAAACAACGAAGAAGCCCTTGGTGAGTGACAAGTAGGTCGGCGTTCCCGAGGCAGATCCTAAGACTGCGGAGGCATCTTACAATGATCACGAGGCCGCAGCTACGCTTTTCTCCAAGATTCTTGTTCCGGGCAGTCTTTTTCCTCCTCCGGACATGCTCGCGAAGCAGAAAAAATACGCGCAGATGGCTCTCAAAGGGACCAAGGTGAGGTTTACTCAATTTAGATACCTTCTTTGCGTCTCACCTCACGTTTTGTGCTTACACCTCTTATTTTCTTCTATCAGTTTGTCGCCTCAGCTAACGAAGCTATTCTCGGATATGAGATGGATGCGCGGGATGACCAGAGGCGCGTTGAACATGCTCGTCAAGCCGCCGCCTCTCTGAAGATGAAGCTCGAGGACGAGGAGGCTGATCACGCCCAGAAAGTGGAGGAATTTGCAAGGCGCTACAAGGCCCTAGAGATTGAAAGGGATGACCTTAAGCGCAAGCGTGATGCGGTAGAAAAGCAGGCCACCTATTTGTCGGATCAGAAGGTTCAGCTGGAAGCCGACCTGGCTTCTCTGCACCGTCAAGTTCTTTCAGAACGGGAAATGATCAAGGCGAACCTCGATCAGGCTCGGAAAGAGGCGAAGCGCGAGCTTGCAAGCAAATACCAAGACATGGTATTGCGCGCCGAGGCCAAAGTCGACTTGCTTAAAGGGGATGCTCGGGATAAGGTCGCCGACCTGGCTGAAATCGAGGGAAACCTCCACTTCATCAGCGTTCTTCAAGGTCTTGATCCCCCTGCTCTGGAGGACGAAAAAGTGAGGCTGACCGAACTTAAAGTGAAGCTTGTGGGTGTTTATGAGCATTTCGAGCGACTTGCGACGGATCTCTGTGGAGAACTGGTGCCTTCGCCTGTGTCGTCGGACACGTTGCCGAGCCTTCCGGGATGGGAGACTTTGGAAGTCCTTGCTTCCAAGGCCGGGGTTATGCATCCTTCTGGGTCGAATCTCGACACCCCGCGAGTGAATGAGATGCTCTCTGAGAGAGGGACCGACGCTCTCTCCTCGAAGAATGCTGCAACCAAGTCTCTCTGTCGTTTGATTCATTATGATTCCGTTTGGTGTTGCACTTAACTTCCCCTTTCTTTTTTGTTTTTTGTTTTTGAACAACGCGCATGTACTGCTTTATACAAAAACACTATTTATGTGAGCTCTGCCTTTATAAACTATTTAGCTTTTATGCTTTAAGCAATGCTTTTGGATATGTATGGTTTCGCGCTTTTGTTTTAAGTGATTATGACTAGTAAACGAGTCATTGGCGAGGCAATCGTAGCTTGCCGAGATTGATAGCATCGCTAAGTGATGAGCCGTTTGAGGTAACGGAGGCACTTGCGAAGTTAAATATTTAGGACCTAGGTGGCCGTTGCTTAGGTGCGAGCTGCAAGTTGGCCGCTGTTTGATCATATTTGTTTATCGTAATCCCCGGGATTTGGTGGTTCGGGCGTGTTTGTTACAGCTGGATGATTGCTTAGGTCGAAGCGAATTGGTCCTCCCATAAGCCCTGATTTAGATCGAAGCTGCTCAATGTCGAACTGCTTATCGAGTTTTAGTCGAACATGTTTAATTATCTCGTACCTAGGTGTTAAATGCTAGAGCGGTACAATGTTCCCGAGATGTCGATGACCAATGTTACTTAAGAGTTGGGGCTTAGGTGTTCTTTTAGGTGGGGACTCGTGTGCTTGTTTCAAGAACAGGCGTTAGAATCTTTCTCAGGAAATACCCAATAGAGATTGGACCGAGGTAAACTCGACTTGAAATTATATAGCGCGCTTAAATCCGTGGAGGATGTGGGGAACCTTATGATTCGTATCGAATGTGAAGGTTGAGATCCCATTCGGGATGTAGGTGTTCGTTTATTGTGGCCAACAACAAATGAAATGACAAGAGTTGAAAAAAAGAGCTAAGTAAACTTTTTATTCTATAACATTTTGGGTTTACATAGCGTGAGAGTATATGAATATATGTACCCCACTCCCCCCCCCTTTTTATGGGGGAGGGCAGTTGAGCTCGTCGTGAGACGAGCTACCTAGCCTTTCGAGGATCAAATCGCCACGTAGTTCGTGTTTTTGTGACATCTGTCGGATTCTTGACGAATTTGTCTGCTTTATGACGGGACATTTTGGTTATGATCGTGGTAGTGAGGTTGCCATTGCTGCGCATATTTCCGGATTTTTGTCATCTAAATACACGGACATCACCGGGACGCACTGTGGCTGATTGGCTTCCCGATCAGTTTTTACTTTCTTATGAACGGTTTCTCCTTTCGCCTCGGTTTAAGGATTCCTAAGTTTGTGCTCAGTCATGAAGCATATCCGGGATTCTTTCTGATTTCCCCAAATCTTTTGGATCCCGTTGGCTCCGGGGAATTTCAAACAGAGGTGGTAAGTCGAGACTACGACCCTCATCGAGATGATCCATGGCGTTCCCATGATGATGTTGTACACCGGGGGGCCTTCGGTTACTGAGAAATTAACGATCTTAGTTACGACTTCTGCTAAGACTGGTAGTTTGATCGTTCTGATTGTCATAGTGGTTTCTCCGGAAAATCCAGTCAACGGGCTCGGGATCGGCGTTATTTCGGACATATCGATCCCCATTTTTGTGAGGGTCTCGCGGAAGATGACGTCCACCGAGCTCCCGGTATCGATCAGGATTCGAGCCACTTCGTGATCCTTTACTATGAGTTCGATCACCAGGGGGTCGTTGTGCGGTCTGTCTATGCATGTCGTTTCTCTTTCTTCGAACGTGATGATATCATTGGGATTTATGCTCGGCGCGGACCAATTGATGATGGCTTCGGCTTTTCGCTGAAAGGCTTTGATCGCGGATACCGTGTCTCTGCAGTATTCTAATCCTTCCATAATCATGTTTATTCTTTGGCGAGGTCCACCTGATTCCGATGTGCTATTGTTTCTTCTTCCTCGCTTCAATGGTCCACCTGGTCGGGCTTCCGGCTCAGGTTGATCTTCCTGCTCGAGATGTTTTAGACTGATCGAATTGCCGATCTCTCCGGCCAGAATTTTGCTCTGAGTTTATCACCTAGGATTCGACAGTTGGCCGTTAGATGTCCGTATGTCTTGTGGATTTCGCAGTAGGCCTTTTCGTCGTACGAACTCGAGTTCCTAGTCCACGTGTTTCCGCTCCTTCTACCTCGGCCTCGCCCGGCTCCTTGCGCGGCGCCGATCTGATAGTTGTGCGCTCCGCTGAAGTTCGGTCCTTCGTGGTGAACATAGGTGCTATTCGGGCGATTCCTTGAATGGCTCGGCTGATTCGTCACCACTTGATTCTTGCTCGGTTATTTTGTTGGTCTGAAACGCTGATCCAGGATTTGGAATTCTTCCTCCTCGAGTATGAAATATGATGCTCTATGCATGGCGTCTTGAATCGTCTGAGGTTTGTTGCACCAAATTTCTTTCCGGAACTCTAATTTGTACCACAAGGATTTTTTTAATGCTTGGAGTGCTCCTTGTCGCTTACTTCTCCAACTTTTGACATCACTGCTTTGATGCATCCCATAAAAGCCCTTAGCGGCTCGGTCGGTCCTTGAGATAGTGTTCAGAGGTCGGCGTCGGATACACCTCGGTTCATGAACATTGAGTATTGTTTCATGAATTCTGTGCAGAGGTCTTTGAATTTTCCAATCGAATTCCGTTCAAGTCTAGAGAACCATTCGAGTGCTGGTCCTCGGAGGTTTTCGACGAGCAGAAGGCAGTAGCATGCATCTCGCTCGCTCTCCCTGAGGTTAGATCGTGCCATAGCCGTGCGAAATGCCCTAATATGTTCCTTCGGATCGGCAGTCCCCTCGTAAGTCGGGAGGCGGATTTTTTCGGGGTCTGAAACTCTAGCCTCGGTAATGCGCGCTGTGAACGGCGTCATCTGGGCTTCTTTGAGCATCATATCGATCTCGGGTGCCGCGCTCGTCGCCTTGTGCACTTGTGATCGGATCGCTCTCACCTCGGCGTTTGCTCGGGCCAAGTCAGCTTGGATCTGGTTGAGGGCGTTACCTCGGGTTGTCGAGTTTGGCTCGGTGAGTCTGCCTTGGTTCGTTAGTCGGGGCTCATCTTGATAGTGCGCCTGCTCGACCCACTGAAGATTCTCCTCTTCCTCATGCAGGTCTTGATCTTGCTCTGAGTCGAGGCTATCTCCCGAGGGTTTTGCTCTCCGTCGTCAGGTTCTCGAGGGTTTTGCCTTGCTCCGCCGTCTTCTTTGTTAGCGCCGTCATCATGTCTTTCATCTCTGCCAAAGATGCGGAAATCGCCTCGGTTTGCGCCGGAGTTCGTTGAGCGTCGGGCGCTCCATCTTTCGCGAGAGTATTCAGCTCGGTTCCTTCGGTGACGTTCCTCCCTTCGGTGGTGTTGTCGACGTTGGATGCTCCGGTGGTCATCTTTTCGGATCTATTTCGCGTTGGCTCTCGGTGTAAGAATACTTCTAAGTTTACCCTCCTTCTAGCGCCAAATTGTGCGTGCTGGATTTCACACAACGAATTATCTGTTAAGAAAATAAAAGATGACGTGAAGTTTGTAAGTAAGAAACCGAAACAGAGATTCAAAGATGGCAATTTTATTAGAGTTGTTGTGATAAGCTTTTTAGGGTACAAGTCTTTTAGGGTAAAAGTGCGGATCCCATTACAAATGAATTAAGAATCCTATTTATACATTTCTTCTTAGGATCTAAGCGAAGATCTCAGGCTATCTTCCGTAGATTCTCTTTCCTTTTCTCCTTGACGGTGCTCCTTTCCGCGAGGTTTATTCTTCTAGGGCAAACGTTACTTCGGTTATTCTCACGGGATTGGATTCGGCCCAGTCGTGTAATAGCACATCTTGGGCTCGGCCTTATATGTCGTTTTGAGTTCGGAATTTCTCGTAAGTTCGTCAAAGGAGGAGGCTGGTTCAGTTCGAATAGCACACAGTTTGCACACCGAGGATAGCCCGGTTCGTAACCGAGATGGTTCACCTCGGTTTATGCATGGTTCGTGCACGAGGTGGTTCACCTCGGTTCTGCATGATTCAGGGTCTAGCTCCCATACTTAGTTGTTTCTTTGATTGATCTTGCCTGGGTGAAAACCGACCCCAACACTTCTTCACACTTGTCGTCCCACTCAAACCGTTTATTGCCGCGGAGGAGCTGGTGGAAGGGCAGGCACTTGTCCGTAGATTGATTGCGGAACATCTTGTTGACAAGACGTTGATAGGTTGTGCCAGCGTTCTTCAAGGCGAAAGGCATGACTTTTTAGCAATATGTCCCCCGATCCGTGATGAATGTGGTCTTCTCGCTGTCTTCTTGATGCATGAGGATCTGGTTGTAGCCCGAGAAGGCGTCCATGAAGGAGAGAAGTTTGTTTCTTGTCATTGCCTCGACGAGCTGACCGATTCGAGGAAGTGTGAAGCTGTCCTTTGGGCAGGCTTTATTCAGGTCGGTAAAGTCAACACAAACCCGCCATTTGATGTTCTTCTTCTAAACCACGACGGGATTAGCGAGCCAATCGGGGTACTTGACTTCACTAATGGATCCAGATTGCAACAATTTTTCTACTTCATCGTGGACGGCCTGGGCACGTTCAGGTCCAAGTTTTCGGCGTTTCTGTTTGATCGGTCTGAATGTGGCGTCTATGTAAAGTTCATGTTTGGTAATTTTTGGATCGGTGCCCTTCATGTCGGCCATCGACCAGGCGAAGGTTGAGACGTTCTCCCGGAGGAAGGTGATGAGTTCATCCCTTATGCTTGAAAGTAGTTCCGTGCCGATCCCGACGCAGCGTTCTGGATACTTGTCATCAATGTTGACCTAAATGACCTTGGGGTCGAGGTCGTTGCTGTTGTTGATCATGTAGGTTGCAGAATGTTTGGTCGTCGCGCAAGTTCTTGATCAGGATCCCGAGAGTAATAACGTCAGGGAGTCTGCAGCGAGAAACGATGGCCCGAAATCGGTCCAGGAAGCTGCGGAGTGATTCTGTATCACCTTGTACGCAGGCCCATAAATCAAGCTCAGATGTCGACGTATTGATATTGAGCGAATAGTGCGTGAGGAACTTTTTCCGTAGTTCATTGAACGAATTGATTAAGTTCGGGGGGAGCAGCAAGAACCAGGTGAGGGCGTTCCCAGAAAGCAATTCGACGAAGTATTGGCAGAAACAGGCGTCCTGCTCACCTTCGGTAACGCGCGCTTTGCCCATAGCGACTTTGAACGCCGCTAGATGTCTTTCTGGGTCGGTGCTCCCGTTGTAGCTGGGCGGCATCTTAATCTTGTCGAGGTCTTTCATGGGGGCGCTCGTGATAGCCGACGTGAATGGAGTTTGGTCGGTCTGCCTGAGGAGCTTCTCCAACTCGGGAGCTGTTGTAATCGTGTTGTGGACCCTGGAGTCCATGATGTCGAGTCGCTTATGAATCAGATCTGCTTCAAATGCTGTAAGAGTTAAGGTCTGGGCGGTGACTCTTGAGCGGGCGTTAGACCTATCCTGGCCTCTCCGCAGGTCGGTCGTTGGAGTGACCCCGAAAAGGTTGTTGATTACTCGATCGGTGTTAGGGTTTTGCCGTGGCGTTGTTTCCCCATCTTCGATGTCGTCAGAAGTGAGGTGGGTTTTGAGGATACGGTCCACGTCTTCGCGATACGTGACCTGCTCGACCCTGAGCAGATCAAGACGATCGTCCATTCCCTTCTGGATCTGTGCTGCGAAGATCTTCATCATGTCGGTCATGTTGACCAGTGGTGGTTCGGGAAGATTCCTCGTCTCTGGCAACGAGTCGGTGTGTATCGTGTTGTCAAATTGACGCTGGTCGGCTTCTTCCGTAGCGGGCAAACCTGTTGCAGGATCGAGTGGCCGACCTGATACTGGATCGGTGCGTTGATTCGTGGTGTTGACGCCTATGGGCCGATCTGTTACTTGATCTCCAGATCAGCCTTCATTGGTGTTGGTAGCCTTCGGGTCGGTTGGTGTAGAATTGTCAACCATCTTCGAGCTCCGCAGTTTTTCTTAAAGACTGAGTCTCTTATTCCCCACAGACGGCGCCAAATGTTATAACTCAAATCGGTCTTTTGAAATAAATAAGAGTTAATGGGTTTTCAAGATAGATCTTTATTGAAAATAGCCGGAGCTTGAGAGATACACGGTGAGTTTAGGTCGTCGGAATAAGAATGCCGACCTAAACTTGAAAGAGAAGAAAACTAAAGCGTTTAAGCGATAAGTTGCTAAGTTTGCCCTAGGTCTTCTCTCTCAATTTCAGAAAGATCTCATCGTTGAGAAGTCATCTATATTTTTAGTGTCTTCAAGTCGGTCTTCATGACTTGCTCCTTCCCCTTTGGAATAGGAAAGTTTCCCGAGAGATTGAGCCGATATGGCGCTTTCTCCGGATTAAGCAAGGCTAAATAAAATATTTCCATTTATCTAACCCGACCTGGCATCCGATAAGGATAAATGGAACATTTTCTTTTAACTCTGCCGACCTAAAATAACCAAGGGCTATTTTAGGATTTCTTAATGGGGCGAGTTTGATTTACATCGGGCCTTTTAGAAGGGACTAGATTTTTAATCTGCGCTACGCGCAGATCTATGTTAATAATTTGATTTATTTTGGATTAATAAATTAGCAAACTCATAAAGGATTTACAGAAATGATCTTTTATAAAATAAATTGTATATAAAATACAATGTGTTGTTTTTTCATATTGTATTTGTTTATAAGATAATAAAATTTGTTAATTAAAAAAATAATAAATCAATAAATGTTTACCCAATTACATAGCTAATTTATTTTAAATACTAATATGTTTTATCAATACGTTTGAATTATATGTTATGTGTGTATAAATATGAATATACAAAAATTGTTTGACATTTAAAAAAAAACTGAAGCTTTTTTAATAGATACTTATATTGAATCTTTTCAACATATTTTCTTTTTTGTTTTGTTAAAAATCGGATAACGCCGACAATATAAAAAACATTGGTCTTTTAGTTCCTAATATGCATATTTAGATTTTTTACAATTGTATTTGTGACAATTGACGAAATGATTGAGATTTCGTGAACAACGAAAAGCTGATATTGCTTTGTTAGGAAGTTACAATGATCATGTAAGGCAATATTTTGCTTCTCCATTTGATCTTCCACAAGTTTTATATTATACTGTAGTCACTTTGTTTCATATTATAAGTAGTTTTACAAATATATTTTTGTTTCAAAATATAAGTTGCTTTAATTTTCTTTACAACTTTTACTTTTATTGACGTGTAACCAATTACATTCTACAACTTTTTATGATTTTTTGAAATATATTTAACATATTTATTAAATAATTATTTTTAAACAAAAAGTAATCTTCTTAATTTTACCAAAACCACTTATATTATGAAAATAGGGAGTATCATTCTATATTTGTATCATTCATATGAGTTTTATTTGTAACATGTTATTAGATGATTTTTTTTCAAAGTTTTATGAAGGTATGTAGTCTTCAAATAATTTATCATTGTACTAACTTATACTTTCTCTATATTTTTTTCTTCTTCTTCTCCACTTCTCATGTTTTTCTCTTTCTTTTCGTCATTGTTTTTGTCATTCGTCTTCTTAATTTTTTATTTCTGATTTTTATTAGTCTTTGTCTACATTTTCTTTTTCGTCTTTTCCGACTTTTTCCTTATCGTCTTATTCTCTTTTCTCTTCTTTATCTTTAACTTTTTTCTCATCGTTTTTATTTTTTATCGGCTTTGTCTTTGTCTTCTTTTTCTTCTTCTAATTGGCGAATAAAAAGAAAGAGAAACTGTGAATGTTAAGTATAATCATAACAAATTTTCTTTACCTATTTCCTAATGTTTAATCTAAAATTATACTATCCCTTCAGAATAGCTTAAACCTTTATTTTTAATAACATCTCTATAAATGTATCTTTCCATTTTTAATGTATATTTATTTTAAATTTAAAAATTATATCTATTTAGAAATTTAAAATTCAAGTAACTTGAAAAATATTAAATGGCAACTTCCTTGAGACCATAAGATTTTTTTCAATATAACATGCTTGTATTTTTGACACATTATTTAAATAACAAATTAGAAATTTTGAAAATATCTTAATCTCTGAATTGTTTTTTTTAGTTGCTAAAACAAAGAAAAAAATAAAAATAAACATTTGTGCTAGTGAGCGATACATTGTTTCTTCATAAGCTTTGTTTAAATATTTAGAGTAACAATCACCAACAATGGTGATAAGATACCTACAACCAATGTCGTTTCCTCTGACCATCTCACCAATCTCTCTGACCAAATATTAATATATTTTTAAGACATAATTTTTATTTTATATTGTTAAATATTATTTTCATATTTTCTACTCTTAATATTGATTTCCATTTAATTTTGACATATACTATTTATTGTTGGTATTAACGTTTTCTTAAGATTTAATATCTTTTTTATTTTTTGTAAGTTAGTTTTTTATGTTAATTTTCTAAAATTTTGCATAGAGTCCCAAAGATTTTGATCAAGAAATAATGAAAAAAAGTTTCAGTAGTACATATAAAGCCACTAAACATGGTCAGCAAGACTATCATAGATCATACTTGTAATCTTTCTATATATGTTCAACTTCTAAAAATATACGCAATATTATTCTGAAAATTCACAAATACACTACTTCGAGATACTTAATAAATGGTATATCATACGTGGATTCATCCATCTATGGTCATTCACCAGAATTGCAAAGAAAACAAACGAATCATAATTTTTATCAAACATTAATGGGTTGTATAACTCTTTCATCAACACCATTCGTACTTCACAATCTTCAAGAATATATTCCAGAACTAAAACAATTGTTAAACCCCATTCAGAAGTTATTAACCCTAATAACAGTGGTTTGGCCAGCAAAACCCAAAAATCAAAACTATGAACCTAAAGTGGATGTAGCTTATTGCGACAAAAATGCAAATCTAATCTCTTAAAAAGTCTAGACGAAAAAATAAGATCATTTTTTAAATTAGGCTTTTGCTATTAATTTCTGTTGTATTTTGAAAAATATGATTTTGATATTTAAAAAAATAATAAAGAAAATACTGACATTTGTAATATACAATAGCGCGGATTAACACTATTAAATATGATTTTGATATTTAAAATAATAATAAAAAATACTGACATTTTTAATATATACTTAGCCTAAGTATCAAGTTAAATTCATTTTTGATTTTTTAATTAAGTATTTTACCTTAATTTTCATTTTATTTTGTGAAATACGATTTTCATATTTTGTATATTCTTAATATTGATTTCTATTTAATTTTAACACATACTATTTTTTGTAGGTATTAATATTTTTTAAGACATGTTAATTAGTTTTTATGTTAATTCTCCAAAATTTAGTATAGATATTAAGTTAATTTAATTTTTTGATGATTTTTGATTTTTAATTAATTTTTTAACCCTAAATTTCATTTTATATTGTTAAAATCGATTTTTATATTTTTATTTTAATATTGATTTCTATTTTCTTAATATTGACATATACTATTTATTGTTGGTATTAACATTTCCTTAAGATTTACCATCCTTTTTATTTTTTTGTTAGTTAGTTTTTATGTTAATTTTCTAAAATTTAGCTTAGATATTAAGTTATGTTCCATTTTTTGGTCTGTTTTTTTTATTTTCATTTTATTTTTTGAAATATGATTTTCATATTTTTTTATTCTTAATATTGATTTCTATCTAGTTTTAGCATATACTATTTTTTGTAGGTATTAATATATTTTTAAGACATAATTTTTATTTTATATTGTTAAATATTATTTTCATATTTTCTACTCTTAATATTGATTTCCATTTAATTTTGACATATACTATTTATTGTTGGTATTAACGTTTTCTTAAGATTTAATATCTTTTTTATTTTTTGTAAGTTAGTTTTTTATGTTAATTTTCTAAAATTTTGCATAGAGTCCCAAAGATTTTGATCAAGAAATAATGAAAAAAAGTTTCAGTAGTACATATAAAGCCACTAAACATGGTCAGCAAGACTATCATAGATCATACTTGTAATCTTTCTATATATGTTCAACTTCTCAAAAATATACTCAATATTATTCTGAAAATTCACAAATACACTACTTCGAGATACTTAATAAATGGTATATCATACGTGGATTCATCCATCTATGGTCATTCACCAGAATTGCAAAGAAAACAAACGAATCATAATTTTTATCAAACATTAATGGGTTGTATAACTCTTTCATCAACACCATTCGTACTTCACAATCTTCAAGAATATATTCCAGAACTAAAACAATTGTTAAACCCCATTCAGAAGTTATTAACCCTAATAACAGTGGTTTGGCCAGCAAAACCCAAAAATCAAAACTATGAACCTAAAGTGGATGTAGCTTATTGCGACAAAAATGCAAATCTAATCTCTTAAAAAGTCTAGACGAAAAAATAAGATCATTTTTTAAATTAGGCTTTTGCTATTAATTTCTGTTGTATTTTGAAAAATATGATTTTGATATTTAAAAAAATAATAAAGAAAATACTGACATTTGTAATATACAATAGCGCGGATTAACACTATTAAATATGATTTTGATATTTAAAATAATAATAAAAAATACTGACATTTTTAATATATACTTAGCCTAAGTATCAAGTTAAATTCATTTTTGATTTTTTAATTAAGTATTTTACCTTAATTTTCATTTTATTTTGTGAAATACGATTTTCATATTTTTTATATTCTTAATATTGATTTCTATTTAATTTTAACATATACTATTTTTTGTAGGTATTAATATTTTTTAAGACATAATTTCCTATTTATTTTTGTTAGTTAGTTTTTTATGTTAATTCTCCAAAATTTAGTATAGATATTAAGTTAATTTAATTTTTTGATGATTTTTGATTTTTAATTAATTTTTTAACCCTAAATTTCATTTTATATTGTTAAAATCGATTTTTATATTTTTATTTTAATATTGATTTCTATTTTCTTAATATTGACATATACTATTTATTGTTGGTATTAACATTTCCTTAAGATTTACCATCCTTTTTATTTTTTTGTTAGTTAGTTTTTATGTTAATTTTCTAAAATTTAGCTTAGATATTAAGTTATGTTCCATTTTTTGGTCTGTTTTTTGTTTATTTTCATTTTATTTTGTGAAATACGATTTTCATATTTTTTTTTTTTTTAATATTGATTTCTATCTAGTTTTAGCATATACTATTTTTTGTAGGTATTAATATATTTTTAAGACATAATTTTTATTTTATATTGTTAAATATTATTTTCATATTTTCTACTCTTAATATTGATTTCCATTTAATTTTGACATATACTATTTATTGTTGGTATTAACGTTTTCTTAAGATTTAATATCTTTTTATTTTTTTGTAAGTTAGTTTTTTATGTTAATTTTCTAAAATTTTGCATAGATATCAAGTTATGTTCCTTTTTTTTGGTCTGTTTTTTTGTTTTTTTAAATTTAAGATCATATTTATTATTTTATGTCTAATAATATGATGATTTGGACCAATAAAAATTGTTAATCATATTTAACATTTTTGTGTTTAATGAAAACGCTGATTTGGACCAATGATATCGAGTTTCTTCGTCCTATGTGGACGCCCTCAATGGCATAATGCATCAACTTTTATATAGTATAGATACGAATCCCGGCTCTAACACCTAGCATCTACTTTGGGAAGAATGTGAAAGAAAGAGAAAGTTTAATGACTGAGAATGTAACTCTGAGTAAACTTTAGGTTTACTTAGAAGGATGATGTTATATCATATGGGATAGCCAGAAATCTTTGAAAGACCAACAAAGGTGGAGTCTTAAAATGTTTTGGTGAAAGGAAGTGAAGTCTTGCTGGCGTTGGCACTCCCATACTCCCACAATGTCATGCTCAGATCGCCATAAGGAGCTTCCAAGAAGATATTACTTCAGGTCTAGCATTAGTTTTGGTGGAAAATCCATTGAGAATCACGGTCAGCAATAAATTTACCAAAAGAAGGAGATTTGGCTTATGTTAGTGGAGGAATAATGTTAATACCATGCGTTATTTAAATTATTAGAAAGGCTACGAATTAACCAAAAGTTATAGTTTTCATTTATAATGTAATGATCCAAAATTTTGTTTACCAAGAAGCCTATTTAACTGTTCTTCCTTAATAGGATCCTTAACTGCGGCTAAACGAAAATAAAATATTTGAACTTTTCTCTATTGTTGTCGGTAAGAAATTGTCAGACCATATTACATTGACAAGTCAACATGCTACATTTGCCGCACACAAGCATGGTTCAAAGTTTTTTTTAAAAAAAACTTTTTTGCATTTAATTTAAATGGGCCAAAAAGGTCCAGCATGGTTCAAGGTCCAACCCAATGAATTGGGTACCAGTACCACAAAGGCACAAACACCGGATCCGAATATTAAATTTGCTTTTTCAACCACGATATGTTGTCCTTGAAATACTTTTTTCGGCTTGTTCAATTTTTTTGTTTTGTTTTGTTAAATTCTTTTTACAAAATTTGTATAGTTCATTAAGAGTATTGAATCAGGATTTCACAGATTTTTTTCCGGTTTAGGCCAATAATAATAATTAATACAAAATCGTGTCTAATACTATAATTTGGTTTTGTACATTAAAACTAGGAAAACCAACAAAAAAAAACATTAGTGAAGAGCTAAATCCCAAAAAAGTTTAGCAATTAAAGAGCTTAAGTAACTGAAACTGCTTTCAATTAACAGCACATGCCAAAATTTGAGATCCAGATCCATCCTTTTCACAGATGCAAAAATCTTATTTAACCTTTTCAAAAAAAAAAAAAAAAGAATCTTTAATAAACCCACTCGATGACACGAGGAACCTCCTTTTTTCCTTATATATAAATAATTTTAATTCATTCTTTTTGAATCTGGGCTTATTCGAAAAGGGGTTTTGCTTTGTTTTCTTCTTCAATCATCGTCCGCTCGTGAATCGTTCCAAAGCTTCACTAACCTTGCGGAGCTTTAACAGAAGACGGAGATCTCAAGACGACCCTTGATTCTCTCACGGTTCGTGCTTCTTTATCTCTGCTAAATGTTTAGACTTTCGTAATCACTCATCATCTCTGTTGTGAATGATCCAGTTCCGAGATCTTTTTTTTTTTTTTTTTTTTTTTTTTGAAAAGACCGAGATCTTTTCTTTCACCGATTGTTTAAGCTCCTTATAGATTTAGTTCATGCATACTGGAAGATAACAAATCTGAGAAAGAAACAAAAAAGCACTCCTTTTTTTTTTACTTTCCCAATTATCATCTTTTTCAATTAAGACGAACCCTAAGATTGAAAATTTCTGTTAGCAATTTTGAGTAATCCTATAAGGGTTGTTGCAGATATCAAAAACCCTTCAAGTGTTATTGCGATTGTGGAGAGTTCTAATCGTTTAAAAAAAAAAATCTGGATGACGTTATGCAGAAGCGGAGAATCATCACCGTGAATCCATCGGCGTCTATTGAGATGAGACAGAACAACAACAATGGCGTTCCTTACTCAAACGTCGGCGGCGATGATGATGAGGCTCCGTCGCCTAAAGCCACCGATAAGATCCGGAAAGTTTCGATGTTGCCACTCGTTTTCCTCATATTCTACGAGGTCTCAGGTGGTCCTTTCGGTGTCGAGGACAGTGTGAATGCAGCTGGGCCATTGTTAGCTCTCCTAGGGTTTGTGATCTTCCCTTTCATTTGGAGTATCCCCGAGGCACTGATCACTGCAGAGATGGGCACAATGTTCCCAGAGAATGGCGGCTACGTCGTGTGGGTCTCCTCTGCTCTGGGACCATTCTGGGGGTTTCAGCAAGGTTGGATGAAATGGCTGAGTGGCGTTATAGATAACGCGTTGTATCCTGTTCTGTTTCTTGATTACTTGAAATCCGGTATACCGGCGTTAGGTAGCGGTTTGCCGAGAGTTGCAGCGATCTTGGTGTTGACTCTTATGCTGACATATCTGAACTACAGGGGACTAACTATAGTTGGCTGGGCTGCTGTGCTTATGGGGGTTTTCTCGATCCTTCCTTTTGCTGTGATGGGTTTGATCTCGATTCCGCAGCTAGAGCCTTCGAGATGGCTTGTGATGGACTTAGGGAACGTAAACTGGAACTTGTATCTAAACACTCTTTTCTGGAACCTAAACTATTGGGATTCGATCAGCACGCTAGCCGGCGAGGTGGAGAACCCGAACCAGACGCTTCCAAAGGCTTTGTACTACGGAGTGATCTTAGTCGCGCTTTCTTACATCTTCCCTCTTTTGACTGGAACCGGGGCAATCCCGCTAGAGCGTGAGCTATGGACAGATGGGTACTTTTCCGATGTGGCCAAAGCTCTAGGTGGAGCGTGGTTGAGATGGTGGGTTCAAGCGGCTGCAGCGACGTCTAACATGGGAATGTTTCTGGCCGAGATGAGCAGCGACTCTTTTCAGCTTCTCGGAATGGCTGAGCGCGGTATGCTTCCCGAGTTCTTTGCCAAAAGGTCTCGTTACGGGACGCCTTTGCTAGGGATTCTGTTTTCGGCTTCGGGCGTTGTGCTCTTGTCTTGGCTAAGCTTTCAAGAGATTGTAGCCGCAGAGAACTTGCTCTACTGCGTTGGTATGATCTTGGAGTTCATAGCCTTTGTTAGAATGAGGATGAAACACCCGGCTGCATCGAGACCGTACAAGATACCTATTGGAACCGTAGGTTCGATCCTCATGTGCGTTCCTCCAACCATACTGATCTGCGCTGTTGTGGCGCTCTCGTCTCTTAAAGTTGCTGCGGTGAGCTTTGTGATGCTGATCATTGGTTTCGTGATGCATCCTTGTTTAAACCATATAGATCGAAAGAGATGGCTCAAATTCTCCATCAGTTCTGACCTACCGGACCTTCAGCAAGAGACTCGGGACTGCGAAGAAACTCTGATAAGATAGGAGTGTTCTTAAGTTCTTTGTCCCATCTAATGTTTTTAAGTACAGAGCTTGGAAGCCATAGCCCCCAAAAAGCTTGAATTTTCATGGTATGTTCTGTTTATTCACAGCTCGTTCTAAAGTCGTAAAAGTTAGGTCATCGTTAACTTCTCGGTTTTAATAAAATGTGCAATGTTTGTATTTTTCTTTTCCTTTCAGTCGTTGCCATTGTTCGAAATCCTCCTCCTCTAAAATGTAGAAAATCTAACAGCTTTTTAACCAAAGTAAAAACCCAAAGAGGAAAAGAATAAATTAAGTTTTCATTGCTAAATGCTAATGATTGGAAAGAGAGAAAACACACAAAAAAAACACAAGTAGAAAATTCAAAAAGTAGAATTGCGAGTGTCTCTCACTCAGTCGCTTGTCTCTTCATCTTGATTCGTCCTTCATTTCCTTGATTAGTTGATTAATATTTAGGGATATGATATGGACAATCTCCAAACAGAGAACCACAATTTTTCCAATTCTCTTAAAAGAGATGAGATTTTTATGAGGGTATGGTTTCTGTTTTGTTTTCTTCTCAAAGCATCGCTCAGTCTTTGCAAATCTCGAGGCAACAAACCCTCGATTCTCCACGGTTAGTGCTTCTTCACTTCTCGTAGAAAGGTTTAAACTTTCGTAGAAAGGTTTAAACTTTGGTATCAAGGATTCAAGAATTTGTTCTAAGCTCTTTTCTCACCATGAGAGACTATAACAAGAACGACCATCCTTATGATGATGTTCCGTCGCCTAAAGGATCAACCGATTCCATTCAGAAAGTTTCGATGTTGCCACTCGTTTTCCTCATATTCTACGAAGTCTCGGGAGGTCCTTTTGGTGCAGAAGGAAGTGTGAATGCAGCAGGACCACTCTTAGCCCTTTTAGGGTTTATAATCTTTCCTTTCATTTGGTGTATCCCAGAGGCGCTAATCACTGCAGAGATGAGCACAATGTTCCCAATAAACGGCGGTTTTGTGGTTTGGGTCTCCTCTGCTTTAGGTAGCTTTTGGGGGTTTCAAGTAGGTTGGATGAAATGGCTTTGCGGGGTTATCGACAACGCTCTGTATCCCGTTCTCTTCCTCGATTACTTGAAATCCGCCATCCCGGTTCTAGCCAGCGGTTTGCCAAGAGTTGCATCGATCTTGATCTTGACTCTACTGCTTACTTACTTAAACTACAGAGGACTAACCATCGTTGGCTGGACCGCGGTGTCTATGGGAGTCTTTACGATGCTTCCTTTCGCGGTAATGAGTCTGGTATCGATCCCGCAGCTCGAGCCTTGGAGATGGTTTGTTGCGGATTTAGGAAACGTGAACTGGAACTTGTATCTCAACACTCTTTTCTGGAACTTAAACTACTGGGATTCGGTTAGTACACTAGCCGGCGAAGTGGCGAACCCGAGCCAAACGCTTCCGAAGGCTTTGTATTACGGCGTGATCTTTGTAGCTCTTTCCAACTTCCTCCCTCTTCTGTCTGGAACCGGGGCTATACCGCTGAACCGGGAGCTGTGGACTGATGGTTATTTAGCCGATGTCGCGCGAATCGTTGGCGGAGGATGGTTGAGGCTGTGGGTTCAAGTGGCTGCAGCTACATCGAACATGGGAATGTTTATAGCCGAGATGAGCAGTGATTCTTTTCAGCTACTTGGAATGGCTGAGCTCGGCATGCTTCCCGAGGTTTTCGCGGAAAGGTCTCGTCACGGGACGCCTTTGTTAGGGATCCTGTTCTCAGCTTCAGGTGTTTTGCTCTTGTCTGGATTGAGCTTTCAAGAGATTGTAGCTGCAGAGAATCTTCTCTACTGTGGCGGAATGATCTTGGAGTTTATAGCGTTTGTTAGGATGAGGATGAAGCATCCGGCTGCATCGAGACCGTATAAGATACCTGTTGGAAACATTGGTTCGATTCTGATCTGTGTTCCTCCCATTGTACTGATCTGTTTCGTTGTTGTCCTATCGACTCTTAAAGTGGCTGCAGTGAGCTTTGTAATGGTTGTCATTGGTTTCTTGATGAAACCTTTTCTGAACTATATGGATCGAAAGAGATGGCTCAAATTCTCAGTCAGTTCTCAACATCCGGAGTTTGAAGAATCTTTGATATGTTAGGATTTTCTTAAGCTTGGAGTCTATAGACAAATCAATCTGTATTTATTATTTTCTGTTTGTTTCATTCCTCATTTTGTATTCAAGTTGTTCCTAAATGTTTGTATCTTTAAGTGCTGCGTTAAATAGGCCCATTTTGAAAAAGCCCATTAAGCAGTACCGAGCTCATTTGCAGCAGAGATCTACCGTCTGAGGGGATCGAGACGACGAAACCGTTTCGTCGAATGTTTGAGAAAAAAACCCTAAACCCCTCAAAATTTGCGAGGAGAAGAAAATGAATGGTCTTTCTCGTCATCTTCGAGCTTCTTCACTTCCTTCGTTGATTCGTGGCTATGGTGGATTAAAGTCTGTCTGTCGATTTTCGTCTCAATCAGATGGTTTCTCTGGTTCGTTATCTCCCATCTTTATTCTCTTGCGATGCGAGCAAGCGAATTTGCTTTAATTTGTTTTTTTTTTGTTTTTCTGGTTCAATTTTGAGTAATGAATCAAAATGATGATTGGATCTGGAACAAGCTTCCTGGGTTTTTGATCTGATTAAATGCAATTATGGCATTCGAAATTTTCAAGTTTTTCACTGTCATGCTCTGATGCTATTCTGTTTGAAAAAATGTGTAATTTTGTGATTAGGGATTTGTTCGATTCTCCTTAGGACTCTAACCTCTGCCTGGAATTACAAAGCGAGGGATTGAATTAATTGGCTTATACTAGTTTCGTGTAATCTCAAGGAAGAGCTTCTTATGGCTCTTAATCAATTTGCGGAATTCAGAAATTAGGCTATATAACTCGCGATGTTCAGCAAGAAATCTTAACATCTCAATCTCAGTTACTTTAATAGTTTTCCCAATTGTGTCTTTCGGCTCTAAAATGTAATCTGCATTGATTGATTGTAACAGGGGGAAGATTCGGAGAGCAGGGTCCAGTTCCAGGAGACTCTGAGAAGAATTCAGGCTTACCGAACACGGGAAGGACCGGTTCCTCCTCGGATCCTATTGCTTCGTCCTACAAAAGCTTCAGCGAAATCAAATCAGGCTTATCAAACACTGGAGGAACCGCTTCCTCGGCCTTCAAAAGTTTCCGTGAACTGAGATCAGGACTCTTAAACAAGGCAGGAGACGGTGGTTACTCGGCTCCTAACGCTCCTCCTTCCTTCAAAGACGCGACGAGATCACGCTTTCCGAACACCTTTCCTGACCAGTTCGGTCAGATGAATCCAGGCTTACCAAGCACGGGAGGAAGCGGGTTCTCTGCTCCCGGTGCAGCGGCATCGAGCTACGAGAACTTCACTCAATCTAACCTTCTCAAGGATAATTCCAGCAGCGGCGGGATTTCGAAAGACCTGGACTATGTTAGAGGAGTACTAGAGGAGGACGAAGGACGGAGAAGCTCGGGTCTGTTCTCCCATTTCCATCGCCCGAACCTCGAGACGAACGCCGACATCATCCACATCAAGATGCTGCGGAACAACACATTCGTCACGGTTACGGATTCCAAAGGAAACGTCAAATGCAAGGCCACATCGGGTAGTTTGCCTGATCTGAAAGGCGGACGGAAGATGACGAGCTACACGGCCGACGCGACCGCCGAGAACATCGGGAGAAGAGCCAAGGCCATGGGGATGAAGTCTGTGGTGGTCAAGGTGAACGGGTTCACGCATTTCAAGAAGAAGAGGAACGCCATTGTCGCGTTTAGAAACGGTTACTCCAATTCCAGGACGGATCTGAATCCTATAGTGTACATCGAGGACACGACTAGGAAAGCTCATAATGGTTGCAGATTGCCAAGGAAACGTCGTGTGTGAGAAAAATAAGGGAAGATTTGTCTTCATTACTTCTTCTTTCTCTGCAACATGTCTCGCAGGTTTTCTTATGGTTACTGTAGAAACCTTTTGTTTTTGCAAATTCTCTTTGTTGGTTGTTTTCTTAGTACTTAAACGAGGAGAATCGGGTTTGAACCGAGTACTAGATTCTCTTCCACGTACATTTGATATTATTGGACCAAAGGGATTGATTAATAAACCGGGATTTGGTAAACCGGTGTGGCGGCTCTTTTTGAGGGTTGAGTCAACCCAATAAAACTAAAAAAATCCGCTCTCGAGATAAATACGTATAAAATAATTAAATTTGAATATAAATTTCTTTCTCAGTCTGAGGAAGAGAGATTGTTGAGATGCCGATACGGCGGACGAAGCAAAATAAACCTAGGGTTCCGATAATGACGGAGCCGGAACCAATCGCAGCCGCGATTAATCTGATTAACGAGAAGAAGGAGAAGCTGAAGGAAGCTTTCGATGACCTTCAGGCTCACCGATCTCTCTTCTCACCATCTTTCGACCTTTCCTGGTCTGAGATTGACTCCCACTTCTCCACCCTCCAGTCTTCACTGTTAAACCGCTTCCGCCTCCTCCAATCAGCCGCGACTTGTCCCGATTCCGACAGAATCGAAGCCTCCGCGGCGGGTACGACGGAGAAGCCGCTCCTCTGGCCGGAATTGAGGACGTTTTGTGAGAATATGGACGGAAAAGGTTTGGGAAAGTACATGATTGATAATTCGAGGAAGCGTTTGTCGATCAGTCTGGAGCTTCCTGATGCGATTCGACTCTCGGCGAATCCGGCAGCGTTGGTTCTGGACGCGATCGAAGGTTCTTACCACTGTTCCCCGTCGTCTTCCTCGGCCAGAGCAATCGATGGAAGAAGGGTTTTCGTTTTGTTATTGGAAGCTTTGATTGAGATCAATGCGAATCTTACAGATGATTTGAGAGAAAGAGCCAGGACGCTTGCTAATGATTGGAAACTGAATATAGGTAACAAACCATCAGAAGCGTTAGGGTTTCTCCACTTGGTCGCAGTCTTTGAATTGGGTTCCGTGTTCAAAACCGAGGAGCTTGCTGATTACGTTTTCTTGATCTCAAAGTGCAAACAAGCAACAACGATCTGCAAGAAGATTGGTATAGATAAAAACAGAATCGCAGGTCTCATTCATAAGTTCTTGCACACTGGGAGATTGCTTGTTGCGATTAGATTCATTTACGAGTTTGAGATGACTGATAGATTTCAACCAGTTGCCATTTTGAAAACTAGTTTGAAGAACTCTAGAGAAGCTGCCAAGAGAGTTTGCGCCGAGGGGAATTACTCTATCAGGGCACAGAACGAAGCCAACGATAAAGAGCTCAGTGCCTTGAGAGCAGTGATCAAGGTCGTCAAAGAGAAAAGCCTCGAATCCGAGTTTGTACAAGAGAAGCTCGAAGAATGCGTTCGAGAGTTGGAGAAGCAGAAAGCACAGAGGAGGCGTGCTAACCCTGTTAATACCCAGAAACCACAACAACAGCTGGATAACAAGCGTCCTCGAGTTGCTGCTAATGATAACAATTTGACAACCCCACCTCTGAGTCAGCGACAGCCACTTGTGCCTGATCCTAGCCACAGTCTACAAGTGAACCCATTTGGTCTTGTGAACTCAATATGACCTGGTTTTACTGTCCCGTATGGCAACCCGTTGGCTCTATATGGCTCGGTCCCAGCTCCAGCTCTAGCTTCTCAACCTGTTCACCATGAGCAGCAGAGTGGTTTGGTGGATATGGGTGGCCACCTCAATACCACCCACCTTACTATTCTCAGTAGCATCTCCGTTGGTAAGGTTTAGTATACGATTAACTAGGGAATGCAATCTATAAGAGGATTTTTGGTCTAAGAGGTCTAAGGCTCTATGTGTTTTTGATGTTCTGTATTGAACATCAAGTAAATTATCTCAAAGGTCCACATAGAAAAACACTTGATTATAGTCGCTGTTTTTTTTGTGATGATAACAAAGCAAACTGGTCTTCTTTTATTTGTTCTTTTCTTCTGAAGGGATTTTATTTTAGAGTTTGATTTGTACATCTTATGTAATCTACTAATGTTTTGTTTTTATTAGTTTATACTTGTGGAGGAAATGTCTTTATGGATTGATCTTACATATCTAATTCCTTGATTTGGTAGATAACCTACCAAGATATCCTTTCTTAATGTGTCTTGATTTAGGACTGTATATAGTTTTGTGTAGTAGATGTTTTTGGCTTGATTTTGTTGTTTGTGGAAAGAAAACTACGTTTCTGGATTTCTAAAATAGTTATAATAATCATAAAAACTGAGTAAACAAAAATGCTCCAAATAATGAATTTTGAATATATTCATCTACATTTTTAACAAACACAGAATCGTAAATAGTTTTTTTTTATCTCAATGGAGAAGGAACATGTTCCTTGAGAAAAAGAAACACGGAACATGTTCTCTTTCTCAGTTTCTTTGTACCCACATTGATCGGGATAAGCCAATCAGCGAGGTGTCTGAGTCCACGTATACAGTAGATAATCTCTATTTTTTTTTAAAAAAATTGTTTATTTCAGAAATTAAAAAATCTTTGGGCTTTGAGGCCTCGAAGGTCTCGCCAATATATACCCCCACTCGTCATCATCGTCTTCTCCGTCTGATACTGATTTATCTCAACTTCGCTATCTCAAACTTTCGACGTCTATTCATCATGGGTTTGAAGGTACGATCAGATCCGATTTCGGTTTATATGCGGATCTACTGTTCGTGTAGTATATATCAGATGTGATCAGACAAGTTTGTAATCAATTTCACTGGTTGAGTTTGTCTTTCACGAATCCTCGATTATTCGATTGATTTCTAGAATTTTGTGTGTGTGTGTTAGTGGACGTATTCGATTTTTTTGTTTTTTTGGTTTGCAGATTGAGCTGTGCAGGTTTTGTCTCCGGAGAAATGATTTTTATTTCATCGTGATTCTTTATCCTCAAATCTATATTCGGTTAACGATTAGAAAGAAGAGAAAGAGATAAGATTAACTTAAGTTGGCTATAGTGACGGCTTGTGTTGAGTTTGATTTCTTGATTTGTTGATTTATATATATATCTGCAGGAGGAATTCGAGGAGCACGCCAAGAAGGTCAAGGATCTCACCACGAAACCGTCTGACGAAGACTTGCTCATCCTCTACGGACTCTTCAAGCAATCCACGATCGGGCCAGTGAACACCAGTTAATATTAACTCTTTTTTCTCTCTGCCTACCTTAAGAAGCTTGATATTAAGATTCTGAAGTTTGCTTCTTGCTATGTTAATAACGCTTTTTTGTTTTTGTTTTTTTTTCGATTGATTCAAAGGTCGTCCTGGAATGTTCAGCATGAAGGAAAGAGCCAAGTGGGATGCATGGAAGGCCGTTGAAGGTAAAAACATTTCATATTGAGTTGCTAGTGATTTGCTTTTAAGTTTTAACCAAAATGTTGCTTGCGACTCTTGTCTGAAAATCAACACTTTCCCGTGAGTTTTGTGAGGGTTTTATACACATTCTATAAACCGAATTTTGACACAGTCGTTGTCTTGGTTTTTGATTTTTTGATGTCAGGGAAATCGACGGACGAAGCCATGAGTGACTACATCACTAAGGTCAAGCAACTCCTGGAAGCAGAAGCTGCTACTGCCGCTTCAACTTGATGAGTCAATTTATCTTTTTAAGTTTCAAATAACATAGCATCAGACTTGTTCTTGCTTCTCGTGTTTCTATCATTATGAATCTCTCTCCATACTCTGTGACCTTCGTCTTGATTTAAAAATCCTCTGGTTTGGGCTATTTCTTGAAGATGCTTGATATTGGTCTAAACGAAGAATCGCGATGCAAAGTTAAATTCATCTGTGGTCCATTTGTGATATGTTGATCTTGTTAAATTGGAGATGAAGCTTATCTAAGAATGTTACGTCCGTTACGATCTGGAACAGTATCCGTAATTTTGGCCAATCACATTCAATAGGAAAAAACTTGTTAATTTTTCAATCTTGAGCACATAAAGAAAAAGGCTGGAAACAAGGGAAAGTGACAACTCTCTTTCAATAAATTATTCAGATTATTTAAAAGTCAAAATCGTAACTAAATAAATTGTTTTCTCAAACTTTGGCGTAATTTAACTGTGTTTTCCTTTTACTTTTGAATAATTTTTTTATGTTTTCCAACCAAGTTTTTTGGTCTTGTTTTTGTTTAAGAGTCAAAAGAATCCTCAAAAAACCTTCACACACTAGTGTTCCATCTACGTGTTTGTTTTTTTACTCGCATGAAACTCCCTTTAGTGATATTTCCCTATAACAAAATAGTCAAAAACTAATATTACGCAAATTTGACGAATAAAACTTAACTATCACATTAAACATTAATATCTTCAATAAATTTACCTAATTAAAATTTATAGTTAGTCAACATAAACAGTATGGTAACATCATTAATATAGGTCCAAAACTTCGTTTAATTGTTTGATTTCGTTTCAAAAAAATGTCACTTTAACATATTTCACATAAATTAAAAAAATTATTAAAAGTTTTGTTTTACCATTTGTTCACATATTAAATAAAATCATTTATCTAATTACTACATTAAATTATTAGGATTAAAACTGGATTTTTATTTAAAATTCTGCATTGAAAATGTAAAACGACAATGTTTGTGAACAAAAATAAAATCTTAAAACGATACTCTTTATGAAACAGAGAAAATATAAATTATAGGTTATTTTTCCAAAAACATATTTTCAACAGTTGTCATCCGACATTAACATACAAAAATAGTTATTTTTTGGAATTTTAATTTAGTAATTAATAGCATTTTTTCACAGTTATATATCAAAGTTTTAATTTTATTAACAGTGAAATATATTTAGTGTTGGTATCACTGTCAGCTACATTATTTAATTAAATTTTTCAAAAAAAAAAGAGTTTTGTTTGTTTCAAAAATGTATAACATAAAGACAACGGAATGAGAGAAATGGAAGAAGAACTGGTGTGATTATTTTAAATAAACCGAAAAAGCGATCCGTCTGGTTTTTTCCCCTAAATTTTTCAAATTTGAAAACCAAACGTTCCCGATTTTCATCATTTCTGTTCTCCAACGCCGCAAAACGCCGCAACCCGCCGCCTTCGCCGCTGGAGCTGCATCGGGGAATGTAAATAGCCGACGTATCACCGTTTTTTAATTGTAACGTGTAAGTCATCATCTTCTTCTTCTCCTCCTCCTCCTCTTATAAACCCTAATTTCGGAGGGTTCTGTGCAGTCGCAGTGTTTACACATCCTCAAAACCATCCGTGCTTGATTCTCATGTTGGGATTACCTCCAATTTGATCTCAGTTTCGAGGATTTCCCCCCTATTTCGTTAGATTCGATTAGCTTTTGACTTTGATGACCACAAGAATCGACTAAAGTAATTAAGATTTTTTCGCTTTCGATAGCGATTTTGATTTCTCGTAGCTACGACTGAGCTGATTCTGATCATATCGGAAGGTTTAATTTATGCGCCGTTCCATTTTTCTTCCTTCGTTTCTCAGGTTCCAGCTTCTTTGATCGAAGCACGCATTTATCTGCCGATTTTGCCTAAATGTCTCTCTTGAGTAGGTTCTTTTACAAGAGACCACCAGATGGGTTGCTTGAATTTGCTGATAGAGTTTATGGTAAATACAATTTCCTTTCTTAATCATGAAACTATCTATTACTCTTTAGTTTCTTTCTTGTTCGTGTTCTGATATGCAAATCTGTGTAATTTGGACAGTTTTTGATTCATGTTTTTGCACGGAGGTGTTACCGGATGATTTGTACCAAATCTTCCTTCACGAAATCATCAATGACTTACACGAAGAGTTCCCCGAGTCGTCGTTTCTAGCGTTCAATTTCCGAGAAGGGGAGAAAAGAAGCGTTTTCGCTGAGACTCTCTGTGAGTATGATGTCACTGTCCTTGAGTACCCAAGGCAGTACGAAGGCTGCCCTCTGCTCCCTTTATCACTGATCCAGCATTTTCTCCGTGTCTGCGAGAGCTGGCTCGCTCGTGGGAACCGTCAGGATGTGATTCTTCTCCACTGCGAGAGAGGAGGCTGGCCGCTTTTGGCGTTTATCCTAGCTAGTTTCTTGATTTTCAGGAAAGTTCACAGCGGCGAGCGCAGAACTCTTGAGATTGTGCATCGTGAGGCTCCCAAGGGTCTCTTGCAGCTGCTCTCGCCGTTGAATCCCTTCCCGTCTCAGCTTCGTTATCTTCAATATGTAGCGAGGAGAAACATAAATCCTGAGTGGCCACCTCCTGAAAGATCGCTTTCTTTGGATTGTGTGATTATTCGAGGTATTCCGAACTTTGACTCCCAACACGGATGCAGGCCAATTATACGCATCTTTGGGAGAAATTTTAGTAGCACGTCTGGTCTTTCCACGGAGATGCTGTATTCTATGTCTAATAAGAAGAAACCGCTTCGCCATTACAGACAGGTGGGTGTGTTATTGTTTTGATGATTTCTTTGGCACTTTGTATGAAGTATCACTCTTTATGAGTAACGTAACTCTGTACAATCTGGCTGCAGGCAGAATGTGATGTGATCAAAATTGACATCCAGTGCTGGGTTCAAGGAGATGTTGTATTGGAGTGTGTGCATATGGATTTAGAACCAGAACGAGAGGTTATGATGTTTCGTGTGATGTTCAATACTTCATTTATCAGGTCCAACATACTAATTTTGAACTCAGACAACTTGGATATTCTTTGGGTGGCCAAGGATCATTATCCGAAAGGGTTTCGAGCAGAGGTATGGACCTTTTTTATTCATCTCTTGTGGTTTTATATGCATATGAGAAGATATGGGCGTAGAGAGGAGAAACAAAACACAGGAAAATGATTAACCTGAGATGGGTGGATAAAGATAGTCCATACTCTTGCTAAGCTATACTTGCACTTGTTGAGTTGTTTCTGACTCCATTCTGTATGCCATCAGGTTTTGTTTGGAGAAGTTGAGAATGCCTCACCTCAGAAAGCTCCAACTCCTATAGTACATGGTGATGAGACTGGTGGCCTGCCCATTGAAGCCTTTTCTAAAGTTCAAGAACTTTTTAGCGGTGTGGATTTGGCTGAGAATGGAGATGATGCTGCTTTGTGGTTGCTGAAACAACTTGCTGCCATTAATGATGCAAAAGAGTTTACAAGGTTTCGGCACAAAGGGAGTTTCTATTTGAATTCTCCTGACTCTGAAGAGGAGACCAACACATCTAGTGCCGCTGATAGTTCAGATGAAGGCTTTGATGCCATTCATAAACCTCACATCCCTATACCTTTTGATAATGATGAGCCAGAAGATATTCCTATATCTTTTGCTCCTGAATCTTCGGAGGAGCCTCATGAATTCTCTCAGCAAGAAGTTCCGGCGAAAGACAGCGTCCAGCCTTCGACACTTCTGCCTCCACCGCCACCGCCACCTCCTCCCCCTCCTTTTACGAGCACTGCCTCATTTTCACCCCAACCCCCACCCCCTCCTCCACCGCCCCCTCACCCTAGTTTCAGCAATAGAGATCCTCTGACAACATTGCATCAGCCTAACAACAAAACCTTTTCACCACCACCACCCCCTCCTCCTCCACCTTTCTCTAGAGGCATTCCACCACCACAGCCACCACCACCGCCACCTTCGTTTGGGAACACAGAAAATAAACTTCAGGCGCAACCACCTCCACCTCCACCTCCTTCTCCGATCCAAGCATCTCCTGCTACTAAATGTATACCGCCGCCACCACCCCCACCTCCACCTACATCTCATTTTGGTCCTGCTCGTGTTGGCCCACCTTCGGCTCCACCACCACCCCCGCCTCCACCTACATCTTGTTCTGGTCCTGCTCGTGTTGGCCCACCTTCTGCACCACCACCACCACCACCTCGACCTCCTAAGGCTAATATTTCAAATGCCCCCATGCCACCTCCTCCACCACCACTTCCTCCTTCTTCTGCAAAGCTGGGTGCTCCTCCTCCGCCTCCACCACCACTTCCTCCTTCTGCAAAGTTGGGTGCCCCTACTCCGCCTCCACCACCACTTCCTTCTTCTTCTGCAAAGTTGGGTGCCCCTCCTCCGCCTCCACCACCTCTATCCAAGACCCCTGCTCCTCCTCCTCCACCAGTGATGGGTCGTGGTACAAGTAGTGTCCCACCACCACCGGGAGCAAAAGGTTCGAATGCACCGCCGCCTCCTCCTCCTGCAGGAAGGGGCAGAGCTTCCTCGGGACTTGGAAGAGGCCGAGGTGTGAGTGTGCCTGCTGCTGCACCTAAGAAGACCGTGCTGAAGCCTTTGCATTGGAATAAAGTTACTCGGGCAGCAAAAGGTAGTTTGTGGGCTGATACCCAGAAACAGGAAAATCAACCACGGTGGGTTCCTCTTTTGAATTTTGCGTACTTTTAGATGTTTTAGCTTGACATTCATACTGTCTCCGAATAGTTCATTAGAATTATAAAACAAGAATGAAACGTGTCTCCAGTAGTCTTATCTCCCCCCATTATCTGCTATTTTTGCTGAACTAATCAGATGCGAGTTTTCTGAATGTGCATGACAGGGCCCCTGAAATAGATATATCAGAGCTCGAGAGTCTTTTTTCTGCAGTTTCAGATACAGCTGCGAAGAAAAGCACAGGTCGCCGGGGTTCTAGTATCAGCAAACCTGAGAAAGTTCAACTGGTGAGGCAGCTCACTTTTACCTCTGTACATATCTAACATTTATTATATGTAAATGACAGTTCTGTAAAATTCGAAATATTACCAAGAGTGAGAACTGTTAAGCAGGTATCATCTACAGCTATAAGTGTGCAGTAACCAGATGATTATTTGATGATCTAAAGTTAACTCAATTCTTTGGTATAAATGATCAGGATTCTTGCCTCTTAGTTTACTTATCCGTACTAATTTCTTTTTCTGTGTTTGTATCAGGTTGACCTGCGAAGAGCAAATAACTGTGAAATAATGCTTACGAAAATAAAGATTCCTCTACCAGATATGCTTGTAAGTATTCTCTGTCAGTATCTTTTCTGCCCATCATTTTAGCATTGAAACAATAGCGTAAGGTGGATGTTTAGAGAGGAAAAGCATGCAAGTGTTCTTTTTAGTGTTTAAATAATTTTATCTAACATCTTACTTATTTGCATCTCTTTTATATCATGTTTACATATTTCTACTTACTGAGAATTTCATATCTTTTTCTTATCTTAGAGCGCAGTTCTAGCCTTGGATTCGTCAGCTCTGGATATTGACCAGGTTGAAAATCTCATCAAATTTTGTCCGACCAAGGAAGAGATGGAATTGTTGAAGGTAATCTTAAAATTTATTGTCATATTTCTCTCTAGTACCAGGTTTTATAGGTTCTGTTTGGCTTCAAAAACCTAGTTTCCCTTCTCAAGGTTTAGCTAATTTGATTGTCATAACTAGCAAACTAGATCAGAATTGAACCAAAGAAAGATCCTGTTGATTTCATGCCTTCGTGCAATTCCTTAACGCCTGAAGCTAACTCATGCTGTTTTTGTTTCCAGAATTATACTGGTGACAAAGAAATGCTTGGAAAGTGTGAACAGGTTTGTTCCAGTTCTTAAAGCGTCGGATGATTATTGTTTATAATCTGTGTTCTGACTCTTTACTTTGCAAATGTACCAGTTTTTCATGGAACTAATGAAGGTTCCACGTATAGAAGCAAAGTTACGAGTGTTTGGTTTTAAGATTACCTTTGCTGCTCAGGTAGAAACGTCAAACTCTTTTTATTTGGCCTCTCCTGTCTTAAGACGTGTTGTAACTTCTAAGTGATGATGTTTTTTTGTTCTATTCAGGTGGAAGAATTAAAAGGCTACCTGAATGCGATAAACGCTGCTACTAAAGAGGTATGATGGAGGGTGAGATCTTCTTTGTCGTGGTAATATATCCCCATCTTGGTTACTAAGTGTTATTTTCGTGTGCCAGGTGAAGGAGTCTGCAAAGTTACGTCAGATTATGCAGACAATTTTAACACTGGGAAATGCTCTAAATCAAGGAACTGCGAGAGGTATCAAGTTGTCATATTGATTTCAAATTTCATGATTTTTCCGTAAGCGTCTGTTGGTGATGTAGTGGCTTGTGTTGCAGGATCTGCTGTTGGTTTCAAACTGGACAGTCTTCTTAAATTGTCTGATACTCGTGCGAGAAACAACAAAATGACTTTAATGCATTACTTATGCAAGGTAGAAATGGTTTCACTTAATTTTTCTTATCACAATAGTTTCAAAAGGCAACTCTGTGCTCCAAGTGCACCATACTGTTTATGCAAATAGTCGAGTAAGGTGCTGTTTGAATACGAACTGAATACCTTATTTTTTATTTTTTTTACTGTTTAGCTTGTTGGTGAAAAAATGCCAGAATTGCTTGATTTTGCTAATGACCTTGTTCACTTGGAAGCTGCCTCGAAGGTAAGCTTTGTTATTCATGGTTGCTTCTTTTCTTTTCCCAAGTACTTGAGCTTGCAATATGAGCTTCCCCCCTTCTAATTGCACTTTGATTGTTTCTAAAAAATGCAGATTGAATTGAAAACGTTGGCTGAAGAAATGCAAGCGCTCAATAAAGGCCTTGAAAAGATCGAGCAAGAGCTCTTGGCTTCAGAAAAAGATGGTGCAATTTCTCTGGGCTTCCGGAAGGTGAGCACATGTGTAAATAATTGCATGATAAGAAGAGCCTCAAAATCTTCATAGCTGTCTCAAATAAGATTCACTTCATGTTTTCAGGTCTTGAAGGATTTTCTTAGTGCCGCTGAAGCAGAAGTGAGGTCGCTTATTGCCTTATATAACGAAGGGGTGAGCTATACTTTATCAGTTAGAACTTATATAGGACATGCAGTTCGAACTCATGTTCCAATCCTAATATCTATTTGTAATTCACAGGGAAAAAATGCAGATTCCTTGTCGCAATACTTCGGTGAGGATCCAATTCGATGTCCTTTCGAGCAAGGTACATGCACAGATCTCTTCCTCTTCTAGATTGTCTAAAGCCATTCTGGGACCAATGCAACTACTCGTTCTCTGTTCTGAACATTGTTCCCATCTGCAGTGACCAAGATTCTGACTCTTTTCATGAAAACGTTCATCAAATCTCGAGAGGAGAATGAAAAACTAGCTGAGGCTGAGAAGAAGAAACTGGAGAAAGATGCAATGAAGGAGAAGTCAGCGACAAAGAAAGACGGTGCTGACAACGAAAACGAGCTTAGCCAGCAAATCCATAGACATAGAACATGAACAAAGAGATCGCGGTCTTTAACCCCCGGAGGTTCTCTTGATCGATTGAAAGCTTTATTTGATAGGACTCAATGTTGCACATACCGAACAAGAGCAGAGATCTTTCCTAGATCTTAGACAAAGTAGACAACTTCTATGGTGTTTAGACGGAAGTGTAAACTATCTATGATCTCACTTCATCGATGTATAATCAGAGGTTCGTGTTTATGTCCTAGAAAATATTTCAACTTTTTTAGAACCCAAAAGCTATATCATCTTCACTGTGCAGATTAAAAAAAAAACAATTTGTTTTTCAAAGAATAATAAATCTCTACATTTTATTTGTCTGCAAAACATTTGTTGTCCTAACACAAGATTTTCGCTTCTTTTTCTTCTTCTTCTTCTTTGAGCTTGTTCATTTTGGTTTTGCAAAGTTGGAGACTCAAGACAGAGCAGAGGAAGCAGGAGAAACTTCATCTCGAGGTGCTTCCATTGGAAGTATCGGAACGGATGGTATTTCGAGAGGTTTCGTTCTCTTTGTTACAGTCAGTTTCAATCCTTCTGTGGTGTGTATGGTAGCTCCTGTAGTCATTTTCACCTGTACATCAAGAAAACGAATGTCGACAAGAGAACGAACCGTCAATGATCTTCTAGTTTACATTTCGAGTCTCGTCTTAGTTCAGTTTTGAAATATCTGCGCTGTAATTGAGACTAAAGAGCAAAAGTTTTCTGATGACTCTACCGGAGGAGCTCCTGGCGCAGTCTGAAAGTTGAATCTTCGGATAAGCATTGCGATTGCTACCACATTCTACAAACAGAGATCTCTGTTACTATAAGAACATCTGACGCAGGTACTCATATGAAATTCTTTACCTCTAACGAAGCAAACATGTCGCCTATGCATTTCCGCGGTCCTCCACCAAACGGTAAGTAGCTGGAGAAAGAAAGTTTCTCGATATAATTTGAAATCTGCTGAAATCTGCTGAAAAGAGAAGAGAGGGCCTTTACCTGAAGTTTTGGTTTGTCTCATTTGGGTTTGGTCCATCTAGAGGCCATCTCTCGGGGTTAAACTTCTCCGCGTCATCCCAACGAAGAGGACTTCGATGCAGATTCCAAACGGAGATGAAGATATCCTCTCCCCTGTTAGTTTTCCGAACACAAATCTTTTATCAGAACTCAGATGTTGCATTCTTGAAACAATTGCCAAAAAAATGAAACCCACAATGTCGGAAATTTCGTGACCTTTTTATGGGATACTGTCCAAGGATATCGTTCTCTAGAGAACGACGGATCAGTACTGGTGGTTGTGGATACAGCCTCAGTGACTGCACAACATCAAAGTAAAAGGTAAACCCAAAGAGCATTTTCTCTTCAAGCAGTAAATTCAATTGCCTAATTACCTCATTCATGACTCGGGTGGTGTATTTCAGCTTCTTCATATCTTCTATGGTTGGGAATCTATCTCCAATAACTGAATCAACCTAACATAGAATCAAATTGTCCTTTCAACATGTCAAATGTTCTTGTAAGATCATATGAGAGAGTGATGTATACATACCTCTTGTTGGAGTTTGGCAACTACGCTAGGTTCCTGCAATACCAACAAAAGTTACAGAGAGCAAATTGATTGTTTGTTTAGGTTGATATCTCCACTCTCTACCTACCGTTGATAAAAGGTAAAAGGTCCATGTTAATACTGCAGCTGATGTTTCATGTCCAGCTATAAGCATTGTCATCAAGTCATCACGGAGCTGCTTGCTAGAGACCTGAAAACAAATTGGGAAGAAACATTACATCAATTGAAGCTGATAACTATCAAGCTGTTGGATTCGGAAAAAAGACAGATTATTATTACATCGTCTCCTGAAGCCAAAAGAAAGTGAAGGATGCTAGGATCTCTTTCGTTCATGTATTCCTCGTGAAACTGCAACTCCTCTTCTTCTACCATTCTCTGTTAAGACAACAAACGATAAGAAAATGGAAGAGCATCAACAGTTCTTGGACTTAATGCCGAGTAATAAATAACCTTGCACGTTGCGATCAAATCATCAAGTGTGTCATTGATCAACTTCAGGGAAGTTGCAACTTTCCTCTGGCGCGGGGAAATGTCTTTCCAAATCGGTAAGTCCCAAACTGGGATAGGTGAAACACTTCTATCTTCAGCTTCTCTTAGAACAGTGTAAACTGCCTAACAAAGAGAAACACTCGAAAAGCTTTCATTTTTGCTGATCCAACACACACACACACACACAAAAAAAAGGCAAAACACTGAACGCAGTAATGGGGTAATCACGAGAGAACCTCGATCACACCGGTGTCATTTGTTAGGGAGTCAAAGTCGTAATTGAAAACCGCCTTGCCAATAATATCAAGTGTCAAACGAGAGAAGAGTGATTCCATCTCTACTACTTCCCCTGTAGTTGCAGCGGAATCAAGCTTCTGGCAAAGCCTATCTGAAGCTTCTCCAAATAAGCTGATCATAGCTGCTACATACTAAACAACAGAGAAAGAAAAAAAAGGTAAAACAATGGCTATAAGAATCATCATGCTTTTAACTTTTCCATAGATTGGGTTTACCTTCTGATGCAATGCAGGGACAATCGCACGCCTTCTCCTACGCCATATCTCCCCATCAGCAGGAATGAGTCCTTTTCCCATCACAAAATCTAGAATTTCAGCTAAAATCCCCTAAGATTTACAAGTAGATAGATGTATAAGGGAAAAAGCATTGAAACTAAAGACTCATTCGTTGCTAAATTGCTAGTGTTTTCTTCTTTTTTCACCTTGGAGTAAGCTTTTGCGTTGTCCTTCAATATATGCTTAGCAATGGAAGGATCCGACACGATCAAGAATGACTACCGACAAAAAAAAAAAATGATTGGATTCACAACTATACTCAGTCAAATACTTGCTCCCTTATTCAAAAAAAAAAAAAAAAAAAAAAAAATCAGAAGAGAACACAAAAGACAAACCTTTGGCCCAAAGTTCAACCTGAAAATCCCACCATAAGTAAGGAAAAGCTCATACAAAGGGATGAAGAAAGCTTCGTTTCGGACAGCCTGAATCGAGCCTTTAGCCTCTGGGATCTTGAGATGGTCTTCGTTAGAGTCGGCCCAATCAAACATGAAATCCAGAACATTGCTGGGAATTCCAAGCTTAGATAAACCATTCTTTACTGTAGATGGAAAGCTTGTACAAAGCAAAACAAGACCAAGAACCAGAAGCACATGTTAAATCGCATTCAGAGAATCAAAACAAAACAGTTACAGAATCAATGCTTGCCACATTAGGATCATCATCATCATCATCTTCTTATCTCCAGAAACTCGAAAACTATTCCATTGATGATTCCTGAGCTAAACTCAATACTCTAGTCTAATCCATGCTTCTTGTTTTAATTTGAGTCAGCTCTTGACTGACACTACACTGAAAAATTCAATTTTTGCGAGCCTGTGAAAAGGATTTTTTTTTTTAATTGGTAATTCGAAATTCACCTAGATTTTCGTACAGTGAACGCTCCAGAAGCAATCCGAGCAGATAACTCAGCACGGCGCTTCTCCTCCTGAAGCTTCTCGATGCTTTTCACGCCGTTAGGCACTGGCTTCTCCTCGGAGGGATCTCTTCCATTAGAACTCGAAGAGAAAACTACGAGCTTCTGTCTCCGAGAGTAGGTTACTGGTTTAACGGAAATTGGGGCATAAGAAAGAGGAAACGCCATCGCCATACGCCGCCGGGATTAAAAATAAAACCGATCTGTGCCGGAGAAAGTCTCAGGTCACAGAGCTCACACTAGCTAGAAACTGAGAAAACCATTTAATAGATTTTAAATTAGATTTGGATGGGAGTTTTTTTTGGTGTGTTATATTCCGAAAAAAAGACAAAAAAAAAACAGAGGAAATATTTTGCAGAGGAGGAGAGTCTGAGTGTAAGTAGAGAGGAGGAAGAAGAAGAAGATCAGAGAAGATGTGACGTGTGCATTTTACTAACGTATACGCATTATCTCCTTTAGTGTCGCTATTAATTTAACTTTGTTACCAAACTCTTAAAGGTTAATAATAATCTATAAACAGAAAGTCACAAACACACGCGCTTCAGACCACAGTATTTTCGAAAGTTTTGGGTTAGTGTCTTCCACGCGCCAAAGACGCGCGTATGATCATATGAGATTGAGATTGTGGATTTGTAATCAATGTCAATGGGCTGTATTAATGGGCCCTAAATTAAGGGCTTTTATTGAGCTATGAAATGCTGAGTCATATCGAGCCGGTTTCGCCGCTCGCCACGGCCCACGCAGAAACCAAACCGGACCTAACATTATTCCAGAGTGAACCGAACCGGCGTTGCTTGTGTAGCTCTCTGTTCATCTTCTTCCACAAGTATAAATCTAAATTTGAAGCTCTTCTTCTCTTTAGCACAAAAAAATCTTTTGATAAAAAACAACAATTTCTCGATTGTATATACATAATAATACAGATTATCAAACGTTGAGGAAGTTTCTGAATAGTCTTTTATAAAATTATTGATGGAACTCTGAAGCTCTTCTTCTTCCTCGTGTTGTGAATTCCTAATTTCTCGTGCGAAATTTCTCTTCCATTTGAGCTCTGCAAACAAAAATCTCAGATGAGAACTCTGGAATTAGCTTTACCTCCATCTCCGGCGTCTCTCGTTCCTTCTTTCAACCACTCCGCCGCACGGAGCTTCGGAAACGACGTCAAGACCTGCTTCGATGCTCAACTTTTCCTAAGGATACCGAAACACCAAAAATCAGAACCCGTCGTCGTTATCCAACCCCAGATTCAGATAGACAGAGCTCCAAAATCAAATCCCAGATGCTCGACTTCCGATATTCTCCGGCTAATGGATTCTCTTTCTCTGCCTGGAAACGAAGATCTCTACTCTTGTCTTGCCAAGGAATCAACCAGCGAATGCGATCAACGTGGAGCATACGACCTACAAGTTCATATTATGAACTCCACTGTAAGACCCAGGACGACTTTTCTCAACCGTCTTCTCTTGATGCATGTTTCGTGTGGGCGTCTGGATATCACACGCCAGATGTTCGATAAAATGCGTCACAGAGATTTTCATTCATGGGCAATCGTTATCCTCGGCTGTATTGAAATGGGTGATTATCAAGACGCGGCTTTTCTCTTTGTTTCTATGTTGAAACACCAGAACGGTGTTTCCAAGATCCCGCCTTGGATCATGGGTTGCGTTCTAAAAGCGTCTGCTATGATCAGAGATTTGGGTTTTGGGAAGCAGTTTCACGCCTTGTGTGAGAAGCTAGGTTTTATATAGGATGAAGACTCGTATCTATCAGGTTCATTGATACGTTTCTACGGGGAGTTCAGGTGTTTGGAAGACGCTAATCTTGTGCTACACAGGCTCTCTAATGCCAACACCGTTGTTTGGGCAGCGAAGGTTACTAATGACTACAGAGAAGGGGAGTTTCAAGAAGTAATCCGCGATTTCATCGAAATGGGTAAGCACGGGGTCAAGAAGAACGTCTCGGTGTTCTCTAATGTTTTAAGAGCTTGCACATGGGTCAGTGACGGCGGGAGATGCGGGCGTGCAGTGCACGGGAATGCCGTCAAGCTCGGGTTCGAGCCGGATTGTTCGATCCGATGCCGGTTAATCGAGATGTATGGGAAGTATGGGAAGGTGAAAGATGCAGAAAAGGCGTTCGAGAGTAGGAATGATGAGACGACAAGTGATAGTTGCTGGAACGCTATGGTCGCGGGTTATATGCAGAATGGGTTATACATTGAAGCCATTAAGTTACTTTATCAGATGAAAGCAACTGGTATCAAAGCACAGGACACGCTCTTGAACGAAGTCAACCTCAAGACCCACCTTTAAGTATAACAAACAATAGATGACGAACATGATATGTAATTATTTATATATAAGAAAAAAGAAATTAAGGTGAAATGACAAATCGATTGTTTGGTTTACAAGTATTGATTTCGTAAGATACCGAAAAATGAGAAGCTTGCAATCATATACCGAGAATGGTTCGGATCTGATCCGGAGGATGTCGGGCGAGGGATTTCGGATCCAGATATCCGTTTTGTTGATCCGTTACAGCTCGGTATATAACTTCGTATGCTTCAGCTAAAGTTTTAGCGACCCTGACACAAGCTTCAGACCTTAGTTTGGGGACTTGTATCTGCTCGAACTCGGGAAGAGAGCCTTCGCTTCCCAAAACGAGGCCGAAGAAGGCCTTGAGGCATTCAGATAGCGTCGCGGGCGATGTGTCTTGCCGTTCAGACAAAGGAAGTTCGGCTGTGGAGGAGCGGAAGATTTGCATTTTGTCTGAAAGACCGCATCTTTGGAGGAGTGTGTCGACTTCTTTCTGGACGAGGAGGTTTATGTGGTTCTCGATCATTGTTCCTATGTTGGTAACATATTGGGACGCGACGTCGTGTCTAAGCAACGGTTGCTGGATCGCGCATAGACAGTTGATGAGGAATATTTTCGAGGGTGTTTCATTGTTCTGTAAAAGGAACATATAAGAGATAAATCAAAGGAACATATAAGAGATGATTCCAATGTTAAGAGCATTATAGGCGAATGATACCTGTGGTGGGGACGGACTGCTAGAGAGTAGAGCATCGACTGAGGTTAATTGGCTCGAGTCGGTACTTGTTCTGCTTCTTCTGGATAATTGGCCGCTCATCTTCGATTTGTGCGCCTCTGCCGCTTGCTCGCACATCTGCGGATTCGAGCAAAGTTGAGAAATTGGTTCAATGCACAAATATGGTTTTTGATGGACAAGATGTTTCATAAGGTTGCTCCTGCTTTCATGTACCTTGATGATTGGGTCAAGCAGTGCAGAGAGAACGGGATCAAAGGCTGGTTTCTCTCCTGAAGCGGAAACCATCATGCTGTTGTAATTCTCGATTATCTCAAGAGTTAGAGTAATTCCTTCTCGGACAGCTGGAGGCGGAGAGAGATCAATGGCCACAGGTGGAGGGTACCGTAAAAGTTTCTCCCCTCGGGTTCTAAGAATGTCGAAGAAGGTTTTCTGTGCAGCATCCTTTACCATCCCAATTGTATTACACAGAGCAGTGTCTCGCCCAAGTAAATCTGAGATCTGCAAGGTGAGTAACAAAGCAATGATGAAACCACTAGAGCGATAAATGCTTATAGTAGATCGAAAAGTATTTGAAGATGTTAGATAAAACTCACAGTGTAGCTGTAGAACTCCAAGGTGTTGGTGAGTTTATAAGATATAATAAGACTTGGTTGTGACTGCAGAACTTGTTCGACTCTCACTTTAAATGGCCGGCAAACTCCTTCAAAAATTCTATCCAGGACAAATGTAAAATCAGATTCTGCTGCCTTTAGGGAATTATTCTCAGCGGTATTCTTCGCGGTTGATTTATGATCTGCTGAGTCTACATCAAATAAAGCATGAACCAATTCTCTTTCTGATGCCAAAGCCTGCAGCCAAAAGAACATTCACCTCAGAAAAGGAAAAAAAAAACAATGACTGGAAATCTAGTCTAATGTTTAATGATTTATCTAGTACTCAATTCGCACACTTGATCTGACAGAAGTTTTCAATATGCTACATGTATTGTTGAGCGTAACAAAACAAACCACCATTCTTCTGACATCAGCCGCATGAGGATTAAATGCAGGACTCAAAGGAGAAGAAAATGTGGTCACAAACCTGATGTAGCCACCCAAGCATGTCTCCCACGTATCGTAAGGGGTCATGAGCATGAACTTCAATGGGTCTAGGCATTCCTCCGGGTCCTCCACGTGTAAGAGCGCTAATAAACCTTCTAAATAACGCGTTATGCCTCAGATTCCCTACCTGTATGATTAGACATAGTTCATAAGAAGCTCCGCAAACATGCCCCGTATCATAACAATTCAACAGAGACTAGACTTCACTGAAGTCGAAAGACTAACCTCCTCTGCACAACATTTGAAGAGCATGGTTCTTTCTTTGAGACAGCGTACAGCGTTCCTCAAAAGGTCGCTCACCTCTGGGTTATCGGTATCACCCAGTTTCCTACACTCAGCCTGAACCCACCTAGAAGAATCAAGGTTTCTTTGATTATAGTTGGTACGTGATACCTAAAACTTCTATGAAACACTAGGCTCACAGCAAAAAGAAATCTTAATAGTAAATATTCCTCTTTGACAGGACCGGTCATGAGTTTTCAAAACAAACCATCCTCTATATACCATGAAAACAGTTTACATTCAGTCAATGCAAGTTTTGAATTAATATGATCCTCTATGTATATTTTGTATGGATAAACCGAACACTATTTCTTTCCATGCTAGGGAATACCATACGTAATGCATAACACTAGCAAGATTTAGACAAACGAAAGCAAACTAACTAGTGTGGTAAAGAAACATCGTGGGGAAGTTCACAAAACACCAAACTATTCAGGTTCCAAATTAGCAATGACGAGTTCATGCTAAATCCAAAAACCAAATTAAGTTTCTACCAACAAGTCTTCTTCAGAATCTTGGAAAGAAGCAGATGAGTACCTGCAAAGGCGCTCATATGCTCCTTCTTGGTACACAGCCATCATATCCATCAGTTCCAAGCCTGCGCGCTGCATACACGTCCCATTACAGTCAATACTAACCACAAGGATCCATTTTGCACGAAAAGTAAATACAAATTGCGAAACACAGTGAGAAGATGGAAAAAATCACTTGATGATGCGTCCTGAGAAGTAATTTGCAATTGGAATGGATTTCCTGAACGTGAGACAATGCTTGGAAGAAGTTCTCGTTCAATTCATCTTCCCTAAGCGCTTTAATCTGCGAAATTGCATCGATTAAGCAACAATCATTTCATACTGCAGAGGGAAAACACTCATTTCGGATCTGATCACCCATTAAGGTATGATGCAAGAGCTCACCTCTTCGTTGGACAGCTGGTAATCACGAAGAAAGCAATTGACGATCTCCTGCCTCTGAGTAGTGACCTCAAGCTCTTGCTTTAGCCTCTCAGTGGTACTGATGATATCGCTGGTGGTAGCAGCGGAGCTGCTTAGCGCCGCCGCGATCTTATCGCAACAATCAGCCAAGGCGTTCACTTCCTCCTCCACGCGATCCAATGCGATCTGAGTCGAATCAGCCGCGCTAAGGAACTCGCTGTTGATCTGAAGCGCGCGCTTCTCGATCGTCGATCTGAGATTCCGCCTCGCGTGAGCACTGTTCTCGTCATAGAAAGAGGACAAGGCGTTTAGCGACGCCACCAGATCCGGACTATCCGTACGACATTCCAGTACCTTCTTCAGCTTCCGAGATAGTCCCGGTGCTAATCCCACCGTCGACGCCATTGTCACTCTGCCCTCGTGTCGGTTTTCTTCTACAAACGATCTCCGAGCATTTGCCTTCTCTTCTCCTTCTTCGATCTCTGATGATCTCGGATCTGATTTGCTTCTATGGTGGGCCGAAAACTCAGTGTCAGGCCCATATGATTTGTTTTTTATACCACTTTAGTCTTTAATTGGTTATATAATTTGTTCAAGTGTATCTCTACTTCTAGATACGTTAATCTGGAATTTCCTTTTGCCATATCATGTTTTTTTGTTTTGTTTTGTTTCATATATCCTTGGTAAGACTCAAAGATCTAAAAGCTCAATAAATCATATTGTCCTTTCTGTTAACCTTTCGATCATTCAAGTAGTTTCTCGGTACACTTTTAAGGAAAATTTATATATGCACCAAATGATCAGTTTGAGCATGTTGGCTCAATCTCCTTGTCAACATATCTAAGGACTACTAAAACAGATTATGGGGCAGTTTGATTCAACAAATCAATTACGTAAGCAAGGTCGTATACGTTGAAAATAGTTTGGCAAGTTACTCATTAATGAACATGTTGCTTAATCTCTGCCCTTTTTCGATTTTCTATACGTTAAATCATATATGCATCTAAGTTTAACACTAAAACACATATTTGATTTTGACTAAAAGCGGCATGTGCATGACATCAAGATTCTACATCCACATGCACAAATGACGACATATATGAGTTCTCCTCACACTTTCCCTACAAGTTAAAATTAAAACTTTGCTTGTTAACAATACTATTTATCTTTTAACCAAAAAAAATCTGAAAAACCAATATTACACATAATTAGAAACGCAGTAATAAAGTACGAATTTACAGAATGATTGATTAACTTCTGAAAACAAGATGAGATCCCTTGTTGAACAAAAAAAAAAAGAAGAAGATGAGATCCCTTTTAGGGCATGCCGTTTACAGTTTCAACAAAAAAAAAAGGTTGAGATCCAACTATTTAAACCCTAAAATGGTGATTAAACTGGTCAATATAAGACCAGTTCTGATATATAGACCAGTTTTAGATCGGTTAAATCCATCATAATCTAGCTAAACCTATCAAATTATTAATAACCGAGACATGCTGGTTATAATGTCACAGTTGGGTCAAATCTGAAGTTATCCATTGGTTGGACTCGAATTTGGTTGAACCAACAAAAAAAATCGTGCATCATGCTATAACTTGGTTGGACTCGATCTGTCCTGATTCAATACGCAATATTAGTGGAGAAAAACCATTGGTCACTAAAAATGAACCTATTAAGATTATAAGCCTAAAAACAAATATATATGTACATCAGTACATGGTTTGAATACTTAAAGATTAACATCTGTTACCTGTAAGTAAACGTAACGTTTGATCAAATCATGTGTTTTCTTAATACCTTTTGTTAATAATGGGCGGTGCAAAGTTAATTAAGGATAGTGTAAGAGTGCAAGAGAGATAATTAATCGAAAAAGGGAAAAGGGAAAAAAAAAACAATGGTGGACGAGTTGTGCTAGCTACAACACAAGATGATGATGATTAAGACAAATAATGATTAGGTCTATAAATAGTCCAAGTGGGTTTTACGGGCCCGACCAGGCTGGTCTATATCCTTGAAATAACACACGCCTATGTCTAGTTAAATGACTAATTAGGCATTTAAGTATGAAAAAAGATTATGGTAAACAATAATTTTTTTTGTGTAAAGATATGAACTTATGATGTAGAGTTTTGTCTAATATAATATTCAACTGCGGATCTAAAAGTTATTTTTACTGGATGCAAAAATCCAAAATATATAAGACCGAATTTTCAAATTTTAGTGCATGTATTATAAAAACCAACTAAAAATTATATTAATCTTTTAAAATAAAATGGGTGCACGTGTATCCCACATCCGCCCATGTTAGTAACGATAGCGTGCCATAACTTAAATTCATACGTATAGAAGTTATATTCCCTCCGTTTTTTTAGTTAATATTTTAAGATTCTGTACACAAATTAAAAAAACTTGTATAATACTTATTATAACCTTTTTTGTTATTGTTAAATTTTTAATATATTAATTAATATGAGGGTAAAAAAAAATATTTAGTATTAATTTTTGCATAGATTTCTGAAAACATCACTTATTTTTAAACAAAAATCAAAAAAAAAAAAAAAAGAGGGAGTAGACAATAATTTTTTATTTTGAACAATTTTATTATTGACATAAATGTCATAAATTAGCCACAAAAAAACTAAGTAAACTTCTATGTTTAGATCTCTTTAAATTAAGATTTTGTATGTTGACAGAAACAAATGTTTACAGAATTATAACCAAATGTTGACAGAATTGTTTTTAAAATTTTTTGTATGGTTAATATCTCTACCGGGACAGTGAATCAATGAATGTCATCTCATGAGTGTTTTTCAACGTCATTGATGAGCACATTTTAAATTCATAAATATCACACAAAAAAACTTAGATAATCAATTTAGGTCGCATTCATGGTCACAACGAGGATTGATCACTGTAAATATTAATAACATTATCGACAAATGGTTTGTTTTCTATCAAAAATATGTGTATTGTGCATTTTTACCGACAATCTAAATTCTGACATTTCAAATATTATTTTTTTGGGGTCCAAATTTAAAGTTATACATTTTTATAACTTGTTTAATATTTCCTTTAAAATGATAATTGTTTTAGGTTTTTCACGCATAAATTTTTTTTTATAAATGACTGTTATAACTTTGTTTTTATTAATTATTACTTAAGTTTTTGTTGAAATAATAAATATTATAAATATAAATTAAGTAAAAAAACAATAACTACAGTTAAAAAATAAAAAAACATTTTTTTTTGTCAACAGTCTCAACTCTTATAACGATTCAGAAATCCAAACCGGTGTAGTTGAGTTTACATAATCCAAATAAAAAAGGTAGTCGCGAGCACTCTGTGCCAACTTATCTGCCTAAAAATAAAAAACATTTAACTTTTTAAAACAATTTTTTTCTTCCAAAACATCTTATTATTATGAAACATAAGGAATACTAATTTTCTTTGACGTCAACACACCTCTCTATTCATAATTGAAGAGATTAGCCGCTTCCACAACTAAGCTAGTGCGATTGTCAATCTTGCTTGGGTTCCATTAGTTAGGTAAGCAGGTAAGTTTTTTTGGTGAATTAGTTTGTAATAGTTTCAGTCATTTTGATATAAAATCTTAACAGTAAAACCAAAAAAAAACTTGTGCGACACAACAAAAAAAAAAGTTTTTTTATCGCTCGGTTTGTATTGCGAACCAACATAAATTCCGTTTAATAATTTAAACATCAAAGGAATATGCATGCCACATATATTTTATACGTTATATACTCTCATCCGAACACTATATATACATGCAACACTTAACTATATATATGTATATAAGATATGTGTTCACATTGACTATTGTTTTGCAATGCAACCTAACTACTGTAGAGTCTGATTGGTAATTTTGTAATGCAGTAAGTAATACAAGATTTACGGTTTTTATAATTACTAATCACAAAACGAGAAGAATTGGCGTAGTAAAAGTAGTATATTAAAAAAAAAACCCGTACCATTATTTTTTACCCTTTTTTATTAAGAAAACTTTTACCGTTTATATCACTAGTCAGACTATAATTCATTAGAATCCACGATAGATATAACATAAATGTTTATACACATCGAAATGATATATAAAGTGTTAATTATAAATTCTAGTTGAAATCGAACATGATTTTTCATTTATGTTAATTATTATGTGTGTGTATCGCACTTCCACAATGATATGATATGCTAAGATGGTCAACTTCACAATGATATCGAAAATTATATCAAATATTTTCCTCCACTCACAGAAAGAATAGTTTTGGTAACTAACTAGCTAGTAATCATTGAGCACGTATGTTATAGAAATAGTTTTTACTATAGTTGTATTACCCGCCTTTTTCTATTCCTGATATACTCCAATTATTATATTCTAATATGCACCATGAATATTGAATAATATGCGACCGAAGGTTGTTTTTTGTTTTAATTAGGTTTGTCTGGAATCGAATTTATTAATTAAATATTACTACTCTTCTAAGTTTTTTAGTTTCTTTGGTCAAATAATCATTAGTTTAGTACAATATTTTGGATTCTAATGGCTTTGGCTGGTTGAATAAAATAGAAGAAGTTTTTCAGAAGAATTGGTTTTTACTCTGTGTTCTATTTTGTTTTCACCAATAAAAGAAATGAGAAGAATTGATTTGTTGTTTAGCTTGTTTGCTGGAAAGCAAACAAAAGGAGGCTGGTAACAGGAAACAAAACTTCCTCTATAAAAAAAAAGAAAAAGAGGAAAATGATGTATTCATATAGTTTTAATTTTCCGTTTCTCTTGATTTTTACTTCTCATTTCAAATCTTACTCTAAATTTTTTACCAGTTAGATTCTATATTTGCTAAATCTATTAATTACAATGAAAATAATAAATGAAGTATGAAAATGAAAAAAAAATGTTGGCACAGAAGGAGTGGAAATAAAATACTTAAAACATTCGACAAAATCGAATATAATCATAGCAAAGGAACCAAAAGCTCTATTAGTGATTTGACCATATACATGAGTGCAATCTTCTTTATTCGAGAGAACATTTATAAAATGTAGACTAAAGAATGTTTATTACAAGATAATAAGAGATTCTCATAATAAGTGATATATAATTTTTTTGTCATTTCTGTCAACAAATAAAATTAAAAATAATAAATAAGAACCAACTTTGATCACATACAACATATATTGATCAAGGCATAAAATATAGTGGTCTGTAGTCTTATAAGGCATCACCGTTGTATCACAATTTATAATCAAATCTGTATATTATTTGTTGTTTAGTAAATATACATATGAAATGTGATAACTATTGGTGTATATATTTCTGTCCAGTTTGAAGGTCCATCAAAAATGAGGTTTAAAGCCCTAAAAAAATAAAAAAGAAGAAAATATGTGAAAGTCAATCCGAAATAAACCAAAACTATATAGTATTTATCAAATTCATTTGGGATACACGTGATAATTAACTTTTATATATTTATCAAATTCATTTGGCCTTATATATTTATCATATTTCGAAGTCTTGACAATCAATCCCTTGTAAATATTCAACATAATTTAGATCAGTCATCTCTAAGTGAAGGGACGAGAGACTTTCCTTAAGTATATAGCTCAATTCTGAGGTTGGAATTGTGCTTCCAAGATGAGTTCACTTGCCACTTGGTGTTTTATTTTATGAGTATTTTCTATAAGTGTTAATTACCGGTTTCCACAATATATTGTATCTTCCTTCAAAACTTTCCATTTGCTTAGAACATGAATGATAAAATCTGGAATCCTGCATGGCTCTCTGAAACGGCTTCTCATTTTTTTACTTTCCAGATGAACCGCATTAACGATGGCAAAGCTTCATGTTCACAAATTGAGTCATATGTTGGATTGGTTGTTTCCAAAATAGGTAATCCAATTAGAATAAACAGAATTTGTAAAAAATACATTCAATCAAGTTTGAAACAATGCCCATTTCTGTAGAGAAATATGATCAACCGTTTTTTCTTCTGTTTCACACTGTTAGGCAGGTTGTATCATAATTTAATTACCCCTCGTTAGTATAACTTAAATTTCACTACAAAAGTTCATGAAGCGATCTCTATTTTTATTATTTGAAAAGAATAGTAAACATAATCAAACTTAATTTAACTGCATAAAAAAAAAAAAATGATATCACCATGCTGTTTACGATAGTACGAAGACACTTTCAGCCAAATTTTAAATAGTTCGTTTGAACTTAAACTTGTGCGTCTAGTTAGTTTAAAGCTGTATTATTTATGATTATATTCATTTGTTTTTCATTCGCCTCTATTCTGAACAATCAATCTGTTTTCGGTAAATTAATTTCTCACATCCGTCATAACATTATATATACACACTTTATATATACACATATATTTAAGAGAATAAAATTAATTAATCAATTTAAAGTATTGGTTAGGGGTAAGGGGTGGTATAGGGGGCCATAAAATCAAGTGAGAAGAGACAAACGTTACTTTGAAAGATCTTCTTTTTATCACTTTCTTCGCATCTTGTCTTTCGTATACATATATACGTATACAAACATCATGTCATGACTACAAAGTCTATGATGTATATAATTATTTCTAGGCGCATGCAATTCTTTCGTAAATCAATTTCACAATCAAAAGTTCGACCGTAAGTTTGTTTGCTAAAATATCAAGAGGCACCACCATTTGAACCAATATTAATGCTAGATTCTAAATTTCATACATAATATGAAGTATGAAGATTCATAAGCTTTCATCTCAAATTTAATCGACAATGATGGAGTAGCTTACATCTATTACGGTTACCAGAAACAAAAAAAAATTGCTTCTCTTATATAGTATATATTTTTATGTCAATTGTCTTTCAAGATGAGTTTTACTCTTGACCTAATTTACTTTAGAATTACATTTTATCTTTTAAAAAAAAATTCGGATACTGTATGAGAATTAGACGAAGAAAAGTTGAGTTTTCATTAATCTTAGAATCAAATATACGATCATATTTTGGGGTTTGGACCTAACGAAATCTCTACAAAAATTAATAATACGAAAAGCCTGCCATAATAGAAAAATAATACGTGATGCTATAAGATTATCATAACATTCAGTAATGGTATAGTAACATGAGTGACTTTTTCTTCTTCTGTAGCTTGGTTAATTAGTTAAGTGTAAATTTGTAATCGTCAGTAACTACTCTTAATATTCATAATGATTCAATAATATTACGATTGGAAAAAACCATTTAAAGAAAAAGGAAGACGATGTGAAATGGAGAAGATAATATAAATAAAGCGAGTTATACAAGAGAAGATGATTGGTGAGGGTGTCATATAATTTCTGATCTCATTCTGAGTGCTTTCTTAGCAAACATCGAAGATTGCATCCCACCGTTACTCCCACTTTCCACGCGTGTGTATTTTTGTTTTTTTTCTTTCCATCTTATATCACATCCTCTCTTTATATATTAGATTAATATAAACTTCTAATCTTCGATTACATGACCTCAATGAAAGTTATATACTAAATTTGTCAATGGTGACAATACTTGAAACCGGAGTGAATGCAGTAGTTTGAGCAGATGCTGATGAACTATGGATTGAGTTGGCGAGTGTGAATTGTTTTGATTGTTAAATAGTGAAAAGTAAATATGTGAACATATTTACCGTTTTTATGTTTAATTGTATTAGAGTATAAAAAATGTTAGTTAGAAAACAGATAATATAATTGATGTCAATTGACATAAAAAATGTTGACATAAAAAAACTTTCCTACTCGAACCGCAAACTTTTACTAAATTATCGTGGAATCGCAAAAATATTGGAAGAGTATTATTGTTTAAACATCTCAGTTTATTCATATATATATATATATATATTTATAAGAAGAGGTTTACCATTTTTTCGAACCCCAAAAAGAGTTCCACGATAGCTCAGTGATTTTTTCGACAAAAAACAACCATTACCATGATCTGTAATTTTTTTCATTGGCTTTGCTATGTTGGAAGAGTATTATTATTAAATATCTCAGTTTCTTTTGGTTATTAATATGAGATGGGAAACAAAAATACTTCTAAAGATCAAAAGACTACAAACTAACGAATGGATATATAAATAAGTTAATCGAAATTATATCAGAATGACACAAAGTTGAAATTAAATAAGAATAAATCTGAATGGGGCAAATGTCAAAAAATAAATAAATCATCAACTGTATAATTTCAACAAAAAAAACTATCAATTTTTTTATCAATCGAAAATATTTCAAACTTTTGTTAACCAAACCATTTAATAATCAATTTATATTAACCAAACAGTTTTATTTCCAACGTTAACAAACTGTTGACTAGTGTTTCTGATAAAATTGTTAGATCAACAAAAATTGAAGCTTTTTTTTACGAAAACAAAAGAATTACTTTTTTCTACAGTTTTCCAAAATAACTAAATTTGACTAGTTTAAATATTTTTACTTTTTCATTTAATTATTTTCTTACTATTAATTATATAACATCAACAATAAAATAATGCTAATGTAGTTTTACTTATAAAATCGATACATACTGATTTTTTAGGTCAGCTATAAAATATGATACTCAATCTTAATTGGTGTTAATTAAAATATTTCACACTAATTATATAAATTTATAACAATCATTACAATTAAAGATTACTAATCAAACCCATTGTTTAATTAATATGTTTGGATCCTACTTCAAATATAATGCATATGCTTGAAAAAATAAATAATGTTGTACGAATTTACTATAAATTATCTTTAGTTCCCGATCCTAAGAAAATGGATCAAATACCCATTTTTAGTTATCTTTATTTTATTATGAGCCGACCATAATAATGACAGATCTCAAATGTTTCATTTTTACAAAATTAAATATATTTAACAAATATTTATCTATATATATTGATCACTATAATTCGAAAGATAAAATTGTCATGTTGTTTCTTATACGTTATACGCGTGTATAACTGTATATATACTTTGTAACATTTGTTTTTCATTGGTCCTATGATCTTAATTACCCTTACTTAGAAAAAAGAACCATGGAGCAAACCTAGATTAGGTGGAGCAACTACTGTACTGATATAAAGCACTAACCTAATTATGTTTTTCCAATATATACTTCGTACCAAAATAAAAAAAAACAACTGATTTTACCTTTTTATGGTTCAAATTTAATAACTAAAAACAAGTTTTGACGGAATCAAATTTAATTAGTAGCTGGGTCACATCTACCCATTATTTATAAAACAATCAAAAATTTAAACAATTACTAATTAATTAATTAAAAACGTAATCACAGAACCTGTCATGAGAAGAAGCATCATCCACCACTAGAGTTTCAGAGTGCGCGACACGTGTCGACTTCCGAACTAATATTCAAACTCACTAAATGACATTTTCTCCACCACTACGACACATTTCGACTATCATTTTAGTTTAGTCACTGTTCTTATAATAATTAAATTACTATTACTGGTACAGTACACTCTTACATTTTTTTCTCGTTTGCTTGTTTCAACTTTCAAATTTGATTCTAAAGTTAAATAAGCCAGACCAGTGATAGATAGTTGGTGCGCATACTTGTAAAAATACTATACATAGAGTTAAATCTTTTTGCATATAAATATATATAAAAATGATTTTAAAAACAAAATAAATAGATTTATATGATATACATATTTTATACTTATATCTTAATATAAGCAAGTTGGGGGCAAAAAGAGGTGCCCTCGGAGAGGATGCGCACCAAAGGTTTCTACCAAATAAATTTTTAATTAGTGAACAATATTATAAATATTAATTATCAGAGCAAAAATTTGAAAAGAAGAGAAAGAAAAAGGCAAAGACTGTCTGGCTCCACTTGGACTCCACACACTAAAAAGATCAAGTGCTATGCGAAGATCTCAAATAGTACATATTATTTTACATAAATATATATGTTTATGTTATTTGCACACACACAAAACAAAATATGTTTATGTTTTTTATAAGTATATGTACTGCGTATTCAATATTCTCTGAAGATGATTAGATGCCCTTTTCATTATATTATCTGCAACTTAAAATCAACGTATAAAGCGATCGAGGATTATGCGTTTAATATCATGCCTAAGAGCATGTGCAATTGAGATAATTTCAGATCTAATAAGATTATTATATTAATAAACTTTAAGATGAGAGATCTTAATCTGCAAAAAGAGTCTAATATAAGATATAATTTTGGAATTTAGATATGTAGACGTGGGTGTTTTTGATTAGAGGAAAAAAATAAATAAACAATCGGCAAATAATTTTTTTTCATCCGACTCTCTCTCTCTCTTCTCTGTTTCTCTTTGTTTTCATCAATGGAGAATTTGGGCGAAATTGTTTTATGATGGGCGAATCGTGAACAAAAGATGATTTCAGTGTATTAATCATGCGGAAATCGGCAGATAATGGTGGATTCTCCGTGGAGAAAGTCCGGCGGTGATAAACGGTGGTTCAAATCGATGGTTCATCATCATTATCGGAAATCAATCGGTGAATCCACATCGATTCTTCGTTTAAAAGGTTCGTAATCGATGAAATCTCCCTCTTCGTCCATATATCTTTTAGGGTTTGTGGTAATTGAGAATCGGATCTACAATTTATTTATTTTTGTAAACCAAATTAGGGTATTTCAAATTTAGGATTTTAGATATGTTTAATTAGGATTGTTTTGTATTTCTGATATAAAAACTTCACAATTACTGTTATTGAAGTCCTCGGATTTGACTTAAGGTTCCTCTTATCCGAATAAACTGTAATTGAAGTTGAATGAAATGAGTTTGAGATTAAAATTAGGGTTCCTCGGAACTTTGGATTATCTCTGAAATGAGTTTTGTTCCATTTCTTTTGAGGTTATCACTGTGGAGACGAAGGCAATGAGATGGCTGCAGTATGAACATGTATGTATCTCTTCATACTCATTTACATTTTTGCGGTTTGGCATATGTTCTGATGTTTTGATTATATTTTCTGCAGGTTATTTGGCTAACAATTCTGATTGGAAAAGCAGCAAATATTAACAAGGTACTAATTTCTTCTCTTTCCTGTTTGTTTTCTCGTGTAGCCTTGTATGATATGAGAAGTGAACTGATTTTGTTCTGATATGAGATTAGGTATAGTATTTATTGTTTCTTCTCTGGTAATAAATGGTAGTTTTTGCCTCTGTTTGTGCATAACACTGTCATGAATGCTTGTGATGGGATGAATTGTTTTAGATTAGGTTCGCTATTAACTTCTGATGTGATGAATGGTTGTAGAGTAGGGTTGAGTTGTTGCTTCTTTGCTGTTTGATTTGTTCTCTTTGCTTTTTATTAAGTTCTGATGTGATGAATGGTTGTAGATTAGGTAGAGAGTTGAGCTTGTAATTGAATGCTTTATTAAATTATAAGAGATACTTGTGGTAACTTAAACCTTTTGCTATATAATTAAGTAAAGAGCCGAAACTTATAACCAGTTCTTCCTTAACCTTCTCTTCCTTCTTTTCTTTTGTTTCTCCTTCTTCTGTATCTTCTTGTCTTCTCTTCTGTTTCCTGTGCTATTCTTGTTCCTCTTGTCTCCTCTTGTCTTCTCTTCTGTTTACTCTGATATGGATTCTCGTAATCCATATGGTCAAAGGTCCAACTTTATGGACCTTTTAAATAGCCAAGAAGATACCCAATACCCTGACCAGAATCCATTTCAGAGTTTTTCTCAATCTCTGCCAGTTGGAAGATCAGAGATTCCACAGTTTAGTACACAGTGTTCTGATGGTCCCATACTTGAAGAAGAGGGTCGTAAAGAGAGAAAGAGATGGAGTAAAGCAGAAGATATTGTGTTGATCAGCTCGTGGTTAAACACCAGCAAGGACATCATTGTTTCAAATGAGCAGAAGACTGACAAATTCTGGAATCGCATTGCAGCATTGTATGCTGCTAGTCCTAACATCCCAGGTGATGAGAAGAGAGAGGCCAATCACTGTCAGCAGAGATGGAGAAAGATCAATGACCAAGTCTCCAAGTTTTGTGGAGCTTATGCGGCTGCAAATACTCCTCCCAAAAGTGGCTTTGGTGAGAAAGAATATGTAAAGCTGGCTCATGAGATCTTCTTCTCAGACTACGGGGCCAAATTCATGCTTGAGCATGCATGGCATGAGCTCAAAAATGAGCAGAAGTGGTGTCAAATCTACTCAGGTAAAGGTGTAGATAGAGGCAGTTCAAAACGAAGGAAGTATAACGATGGTTCTGCCCTCTCTGATAGTTCACAGTCAGTGAACAATGTAGAGGATGAACCTGAGGTTAGACCTCCCGGTATTAAAGCAGCAAAGGCTAAACTTAAAAGATCTGTGTCCACGACAGCCACTGTGGAAGAACAAACCAAAAAGCTGGAGAACTTTAAGACCGTTTGGGACTTGAAAGTGAAGGATGCAGCTCTGAAGAAAGAGGTGTCAGAAAGAAACATGCTTGAGACTCTCCTTGCGAAAACTGAACCACTGTCTGACCTGGAATTAGGTCTTAAAAACAAGCTAATTTCTGACATATTATCAAAGTCTTGATGTGCAATTTCTGTTGTTGTATGATATCATGTAGTGTATCCTTGATTTGCAATTTCTGTTCGTGTATGATATCATGTAGTGTATCCTTGATTTGCAATTTATGTTGGTGTATCATGTAGTGTATGAAATGAATTCTGAGATTTCCTAATTTCTGTTTCTTTAAATAAATATCAGTTTGTATAAAATCCGTTTCATTATACTTATGTTTGTTTAGATTATTGTTTCTCTAAGTACTGATTACTTGTGTCTCTTCTAATTCTATATATCCTGAGGAATGAGCTGAGCTTAAGGTGAGGACATGAAGAATATTAGAGAAGATGGTGTGCAATCGCCAGAATTTATAGTGACAAAGGTGAGTTTCGGTACACCACAAGTGTTCTGTTTGGTGTTAATGTTTTAATGTTTCAATGGTAATGTTAATTCTTATGTTAATGCTAATTGGTGTTAATGTTTCAGAAGTTGAATAGCTTGCAATTCATGTCGGCACAAGCAAACAACACAAGTCACAAGATGTCACAAAAAGTCTTTGAAATGTGTAGAAGTCAGAATTGGTTTTGTTGGTTTTGGTACACCACAAGTGTTCTGTTTTTTTCACATGGGTTGTTTTGTTCTTTTGTAATGAATGTATTTGATTTTATTACAATGTTGAGTTGTTATTTGTACAATGCATCAAACGAATTTGTATATATATATTTGCTTCTCTTCTCTTCTTCTTATTATTTTTCAACGACACTTCTTTTCTTCTCTTTAAATTACAAACCAAAGCTCTATCTCATCTATTACTTTTTATAACAACCCATATTCCACAAACAAAACTTTCTTTTACAATCCAAACCAAACTTTCTTTTACAATCCAAACCAAATCAAAATTCCACAAACAAACTTTCTTTTACAATTCAAACCAAACTTTCTTTTACAATCTGAAACAAAATTTCTCACCAAAATGGCATCCTCTTCCTATGATCCTTTCTCAAAAGCACTTGATGAAGAATTTAACGAATTTATTGAACAAAAATTCAATAATTTGTTAATTGATTATGATGAACTTCAAGAGTCAACCAGACCAAAAAAAAGAGAGTCTACATCAACCGAGATCGCGAAGAGGGACACGTGCAGTTATGGAACGACTATTTCAGCGACCGTCCAACTTACCCGCCTCATTTATTTCGGCGCCGCTTTAGAATGAACAAGCACTTGTTCATACATATCGTCGAACGACTATCAAATGCATTTCCATTCTTTCAACAAAAAAAAGATGCTACTGGAAGGCTTGGTCTCTCTCCACTTCAAAAGTGTACTGCAGCAATTCGTCTCCTGGCTTATGGTGCTGCGGCTGACCAAGTAGACGAATACCTCCGACTCGGTTCAAGTACTACTCTTAAATGCTTGAACAATTTCGTCGAAGAAATAATAACTTTGTTCGGCGATGAATACCTCAGAAGACCCACCCCAGAGGATCTTCAACGATTACTTTATGTCGGAGAAGAACGTGGATTTCGCGGGATGATAGGAAGCATCGATTGTATGCATTGGGAGTGGAAGAATTGTCCTACCGCTTGGAAAGGACAATATTCACGGGGATCTGGAAAACCCACCATCGTTTTAGAGGCTGTAGCTTCATATGATCTCTGGATATGGCACACATTTTTTGGCAGTCCGGGTACTTTAAATGATATCAATATTATTCACTGCTCACCAGTTTTTGCTGATATACTTGAAGGTAAAGCTCCAAAAGTGCGTTTCACAATCAACGAAAATGACTATCATTTGGCTTACTATCTAACAGATGGTATATATCCAAAATGGGCAACTTTTATCCAATCCATTCCACTTCCACAAGAACCAAAAGCATGTTTATTTGCTCAACGTCAAGAAGCTGTTCGAAAAGATGTCGAGCGTGCTTTCGGAGTCTTGCAAGCTCGGTTCGCCATTGTTAAAAACCCTGCTCTTTCCTGGGATAAGGCGAAAATAGGGAACATTATGAGAGCTTGTATCATACTCCACAACATGATAGTAGAGGACGAACGAGCTGCAAAAACTCAGTATGATGTATCAGAGTTCATACAAGGAGAAGGAAATGCACATGTAGATTTTACGTTTGCTACTGATATGCCTACAAATGTCTCCCAAATGATGGCCGTTCGAACTCGAATCCGTGATAGAAAGAAGCATGAAGACTTGAAAAATGATTTGATTGAGCATCTTTGGCAAAAGCAACAACAAGAATAAAACACATCGTACTTTTACTGTCTATTATTTCAAATATTATGTTTGTAATCTTTCTTATGTCTTTTATGTTTCAATTTTTATTAATGTTTGTTATGTTTTAATTGTTTAATAAAATATTTCTCAAAATTTTAATGAATAAAATATTAATATTTTTTTTAATGTTTCAATTTTTATTAATGTTTGTTATGTTTTAAATGTTTAATAAAATGTTTCTCAAAATTTTAATGATAAAATATTAATATTTTTTTTCTTTAGACACTCACATTTAAATGTCTTCATTGAAACACTCTATTATCAAAATGTCTTAAAACATTAAACTTATTTAAATTTAATCAAAAATTTTTTTAGACACCCAATTTTAATGTCTCCAATGCACATGCTCTAAACAATGCATAGTAGTTAATATAATGAATTAGCCGTCTGTGTGAATCAGTGTATATATATTTATTATAATATAATGAAACAAGGTGAATAATTCTTTATTTAAAAAGAAGGTGAATAATTCTGTAATAACGTCTTCTATATGTACGAATATGCTATATGATAAAAAATAATGAATTATTTTGGTAAATGAAATAATCAAATTTTCATATTGGTGGTATCTCGTTTTGAGGATTCGGGGGTCAGCAAAATATATCATTATTTTATCTGGTAATACGAATGAAGTTTTTATTTTTTTTGTTAATCAGGTATACGAATGAGGTTGAAACTTGAAAGTGAAAGGAAAAGTCTCTTTCACTAAGATTTTCTTAAACGAAAAGGAAACAATTTATAATTAATGGTATATTACTAGCAATATTTTATTCAAACTTACATGTTGTGCAGACGATTCTATTTTTTTTTTTAAATAGGATTTCAAACTTACTTGTTGTGGAGACGATTCTATTTTTTTAAATAGGATTTAATCTTTGAGGCTTGGGCAGTTAAAAGGGTTTTTTTTTTTTTTTAACGTTCGAAATATTATTTCAATTATAAATTATGAAAACAATTATAAGGATAATTTTTCCAAAACAGACAATTTATCTATTACATAAAGATCTACAATAGATATGCGGTTCCACCACGAACGACTCTACTTGCACCGTATTGAAATTTTTTCTTATTTGTTTGCTTACAATAACCTGTAGAAATCACATCTTTTGAGAATAAAAATGCAGACCTACTGGTATAAAAACATTAATTAATCTTTTACATAAAGGGATATATTTTTAAACTGATTTTTTTATACGAAAAATCGATATATTTACGATCAAAAATAATTGTATAATTTTCTTAAAATTGATTAAAGCTTTAAGATCTCTTGGTAAATCCATTTAGTTCGAAAGTCCTCACAAGTCACAACTATTATTGTTCTTGAACTTCATTTTCTTTTACAAATTCTGATGTCTATATATTTGTTTTTGGACATATATATGTATTCACCATTTACTCATGCAATAATAACAATAATAATAAAAATTACACGCGAGTTGAAACTATGTTTGAGGGGATGTACGGATGTTTAGAATCTTGTGATAAAAAACATGATTTTAAAAATCAAAGACATTTGAATATTGAATTGGTATAACTTAATTAATATAAATATAGATATTATACGCCCCCATCTATTTAAACTACAGCTTAGTTGCTTTCATCTTTGACGACGAAAAAAATATAAAAATTCCGGCATCTTCTAATATTCAAATAAAATCTTGTCTATATTCGGATTCGTCATTCGTGCAAAGTTATAAGCAAGTGGGTTAAATAGCTCAAAGAATGTAATTACTTACATGTGAATTCTATGAGAAATATAAGAATCCGAAATTTTATATCGNTGGGGGGGGGGGATTAAGATGAGGAGGATCATATTCTGTTTATACCATAAGTAATCTCCTTTTTCTCAATTATCTATGATTTAGTATTGACAATACTTGCTAATGGAATTATTCTTTTGGGATAACAAAAAAAGAAAAAGGTAAATAACTCTCAATGCTCGTAAACGCAACGCGACATCTCTAGAAAAAAATATAGTTATAGGCCGTGTTTGTTTCCTAACGCGGCGTCAGAGACGCGCGGCCAAAAAATAATAAAGTACAAGTCAGCAACATGTCAAAAATAGGAAAATTTGAGGTATTAAAATTTGCCGCCGGTGACACAAAATATAGATGCGAGCAGGGGCGGATCCAGAAACTTATTTAGTATAGAGCACCTATTAAAAAAATAATAATCTAAAGGCACATAATTAAATTCTATACTAATTCTTCAAAGAAAAAAAAAAAAAATTAGAGTGTGGTACATGCCACACTTTCCTCTACCTAGATCTGCCACTGAATACGAGAGTCTCTGCAATTCAAGGGCGACAATTAAAGTGATTCATAGACCAGTAACGACCATCGCCGGCGGCAGTTTATAGCAACCCCACGTTAAACTTTCTTTCGGCCGTTTGTTAATTTAGGCCGCACATCTCTAACGCTGCATTAGGGAAACAAATAGCCATATAATAAATGTGTCTTCAGTTAGTTTACTCTGAATAAATCTTTGACCTTAGTGTTATAGCGACATTAAAAGTCTTGTTCTTCACTTTTTTTTTTCTTCAACAGTTTTGATATTTAGAACGATTCACAAATCTAAAACGGTAGTACCGAATTTACATAAATAATATCATAAAATTAGTCGAGTATTTCGTGCCAATTTGCCTACATTTAAATTCTCTATGCGTTTAGCTAATTTTTTTTTAGCAAAATCAGTGTTCTCTTTTCTATTTTATTTTTCGTACTGCCAACTATTTGGCTAACTCTTTAGCAAAATCAGCGTTGCCAATATATTCCATATCAATTTGAGTTAAGTCTTGTAATGTCAAAAATAATTTGATGTACTTTCTTATATCTTTATACAAAAATACAAATACGTGATAAAAAAAATAAATAAAGCATGCATTAATACTATAGTAGAAATTAAATTTCGACGGCGTTTGAATTTTCAAGAGCATGCATTTTCGAAAAATGGTGATGGTTTAGAGTTGAAAGTTCAATTTAAATATTTTTTTGGTAGAGTTTGAGCTCTTCCAAATACGATGTCAGTCACTTTTGGTTATCTCTGTATACGGCTTTCAATGGCAAGTAAACTTAGATTTTTATGGGTCTTACGGAATTAGTTTGAGTTTTGGTTTGAGATTCTTGTGATTAAGAAGAAATTAGAAAAAACAAAAAAGCGTTTGAAATCTCTTCAAGAAATATCTAGAAAATATTAAAACTTTTTGGAAAGTATTATATATTTAATTTTTAAACTCTTGGTAAAAACTTTTGGGTGCAAATAGACTCTTAGTACAGTAAAACTTCTATAAATTAATAATATTCGGAGTTCAAAATTTTATTATTTTATAAATTTTTTAATTTATAAAGATATTTTGTTTGGTCGATAATCTCTAAAATTTTATTTTATTTAAATTTTCTTAACACTTATGGTTTATAGAACTTTTTATAATTTTTGGATGCAAATCTAGAATATAACACCAGAAATTATTGATGCATAAAGAAAATTATAGATGAATTCCAGCGAGAATCCAACTTAAAAAAAAAAAAAAATAGAGTCATATTTTACTAAATTGCTTTAGTAGCCTAAATTTATAGTTATTAGTTTATCTTATTATTGTGATCATATATATATAGGAGTTTAAAAAAATATTATCGTATTATCTTATTAAATTTTGCTAATTTTTACACTATCTCGATTTGGAAATAAAAAAATTTATTATTATATAATGATTATTAATTAATTGAATATTAATTTATAAAGGTTTTATTATACTTTAAGTTTTATTTTATATGTGGTGTTTTTCGATTTGAGATCTAGTGCATGCATGGTCGTATCCTTCCTGTTGGCGTCGTTTCTGGTTGTTTCTTCTTTGGCTGTTACGGCGTTTTTCGTTTTGGGCCCTCCTGCTGTTTGTTTCTTCGAGTTTCAGAGGGTTGCGCTTTTTGGTTTCTCCTTTTTTGGTTCTAGTGTTTGTCTCCTATAGCTTTTTCTTCAGCAACGGTAAGCGGTGGCGTGTGGGGTTTCGTGTGGGAAGCAGAACAAGTTTAGCATCTCCCTTAAGAAGAAGTTGGTTTCAGGTCACCTCTCCACCTCCCAGTTACGAAGGAGTCCTTCTCGCGGCTTTTAAATTAGTGTCTCTCTCGGTTTGCTTTTTCCTTCTTGTTCCTCGGTGGCTTCTCTTCGATGAAGCAATATAAAGAGGTTGAAGGTTTAATTTGCATTCGGCTGAAGGTGCGGTTGAGTAGGGGCTTTTTTCCGGGTGTTTCGTTTCTTTTCGGTTTTGTGTCTTCTGGTGCTTTTCTGCGTGGTTATGTCATCGTGAACAAGGGGTTCAGGTGAGTTTCGGTTCTGTTGGAAGTTTGAAGTTTTAGCACGTCACGTGTTCTCGTGTCTGGTCGAGTTTCAGTTCGAGACTTCCGGCTGTTTGTTTTGGCTTTTGAGATTTATTTCTATTGACTTTTGGAGTTCTGTGTTGCTTTTAGGTGAAGGTTAGCTTTGGTTTTAGTTTTACTGTTCGTTTTAGTCTTGGTTTCCTTTGGTTGGGCTATGCCTTCCGTTGTCTGGGCTTTGCCTTCGTGTAGTGGGTTTTGTCTCCGGTGTTATTTCTGTTGACAGCCGGCTTATGTATTTTACCCTGTATTTCACCCTTTTTTAATAATACTTCCAGATGATAAAAAAAAGTTTTATTTTATATATAGAAACGTCAAGAGCAAAATAATGCACAAACATAAAAATAATTGAATACATTATAAAAAACAAGAGAATAAACTAATAAAAGAAGGAATGTGTTTATAAGTTATAATATTCTCATTTTCTGCAATTAGTAAAAAGGAAAACTTATAATATAGCTCCACATGCCCCTATTGTTCTATGTGTTGGCTCTTTGTATTCAGTGGCCAATAAGATACTATTGCAAGAATCAGATACTTCTTTTATTGTTTTGTTCCTTTGACATCTTTCGGTAGCCACAAGAGATGACCTCTATGAGTCGATTTCATCCCAATATTATGGCGTCTTTTTTTAAGATTGCTTCGTTGAATTGGTGCAATGAAAAATTGGAAATATTTATACATTAGGTGTGTTATCATTGCACCCAATTTTGTTTTATGTAGAACACATAGAGTGTGATGCTATAGAACAAAAAAAAATTCCATTTGATGTATATATTTTTTTAATTAACAAATATAGTTTAATTAAATCTCTAAATTTTCTATTTTTTTAAAAAAAATTTTGTGCCTATTTCAAAAATTCAAACTATGCATATGGCACAATTTTTTTTTTCTTCAGTAAGATCATTAATTTGAATTAGTTTTTTCAAAAAAAAATCAAAAACAAATAAGATGAGAAAAGAGGGGAAAATTCATGAACAAAGAAAAACAAAAACAAAAAACCTTTAAAAGAAGAAAAGTGCATGGACAAAAATTGTCGAGGATGGAATTGTATTGTAGTTTTTTATACATAAAATATCATAGCACTTCTATTTTGTATATGGTTATTCAACAAATTACAATTTTTGTTATGGTCATATAAACCAATTACATTTCAAATACCAAAAATAAAAATAAAAAAAATTCCAAAGTGTTTATTTTCAACACATCATAAAAAAAGAAAAATGACATCATAATCATTCACCACAAACTGTTTTGAACTGCTTAATATATCGGTATTGTCATTGCATTTAAAGGAATTCGAGAGAAACAAATAAAAAACATGATTTCTTAATTAACTACTCCATTGCTGCCCTTGTCTAGTCTTCTTGGATCAGGGTTCGAGTCAAGTTGTGTTGGGAAAGACAATTCATCCCCTTTAGCCTGTGGTACTAAAGACTAGCTTCGGATCTAGAAATTAAAGCACCAAAGAGCTTATAAACAAATTGGAAAAAAAAAAAAAAAAAACACAGAGAATTGATTTAGTAATGTGACGTTAGAAAAGATGCCTATAGTGTCTTAACTTTTGTCTGAAAATGAATCCCATTTTGTTGATATAACAACAAGAACAACGTGCGAAGATACTTTGTCTTTTATTTGGATGATGGAGAATTCACTAGAGGTTAAGACTGATCATTCTATATGTCTCTATCCATATATTTTAACCAGACACTAAAGAAGTCTTCTGTTAACGAACTTACCATCTACTGGATTAAGTCGGGCGCGGATAAGACAGAGATATGTTTTCAAATCCGAGTTATCGCATATATAAATCTCTGGTGGTTACATAAGAACAGTGGTATAAGATTCTCAGGCTATTTCACAAGAATCTGACCTTTTGTGGTTGGTCTTGTGTCGCGGGCATGCTGCGACTTTTTCATGTGCGATATGATATACACTCCTACAAGATATGACGAATATCGAAAGACATGAGAGACTATGAGAATCATAAAACTGTCGTCGTAATGCGCAATTTTTTGAGTTATTTTTGCTAATGGATAAATGAAAGGAAGTGTGTATCTATGACCAGATCACCAAGACCTAATTACTATTTAGATGATGTGCTGTGTTAGGGAGAAATGATTTCTTGAGGAAACAAAAGTGTTTCACATGCAGACAACATAAGCACATGAGAGCTTGATAATGCAGAGATGTAGCAAATGATATGAGATGCCATGTGAGATATATATATCTAAGAAAATGAAATAGCCAAAATATTAATTGAAATAAACTTATTAAGAGATATTTTACTCTATTTAAGATTTAGAGGATCTTCCCACTTGGATCGGTTGTGATATAGGCAGTTTTGAGTTCTGGAATGGTGGAGAGCATAATAATTGGTCATGTATTATGCAAAAGCCGCAAAGTCTCTTCCTTTTTCATTTCCACTTTTTGTTTTATGTAAAATGTAAATCATCTTTGTGAAAGAAAGAAAAGAAAGAAAGAAAGAAGTTGAAGAAGTTACCAAGTTGGTTGAATAATTGAAGCATCTAGTACTCTTATTGCTTTGAGCTCCTTTTTGCAGAACTTGCTAAAAAAAACGTGTCACTCTTGACAACAAATCTGCAATCACATCAAAACGGTTAAGAGCGTTCGAGAACCTAACAACAGCTTGTGAATTTTCAATAGAAACAACTTTGCGTAAAGTTACAGTTGCAATATCAGAATCCACACGAGTCAAGACTCAAGAGGGTGTTTGTTTTATTTAATTTATCTAAGAGATAAAAAAATGGAATTAGAGGTAAGATTCTGATAAATGGAACAGAGGAAGAGATAGGTATAAATATTTGGTAAAGGAATTAGCTTTAGAATAAATTAAGCGGAGAGAGAGAGAAGGTGGGAACCCACCATAGACGATTGATCGGCCAACATCGTAAACAAAGCCTTTTTTTTTTTTATATGTCTCTCTCTTCCTCTTTGTGTTTCTTGCAACACACATGAGTAATTCCAAGTGTGTGAAGGGTGTTTTCCCTACTACTATATATTCATGTGCTCACATGGTTTCCCTTTGAGGGAGATCAAGAAGAAAGTTACCAAAGCCACTCGCTTTTTAAGCTTTCTTACCTTTGTTCTTTGCTTCGATACTGTTAACGACCTTTTAAGAACTTTCCATAAAAGCATCACAACGGCTACAGCTACAAGGACGACTAAGGAAACTGGTTCAGGTTCCACCATGCCTCAAAACTGCATAGCTCCAAGGCCTGAAGAAAATGGCGAAGTCATGGTACAAGGTTTGACAGATATGTCAGAAACACAGAGCAAGTCTGTACTAGCCTTCCCCGTGGTCACTTCACAACCTGGTCTCCAGCTTTCCATGTACCCCATAACTCTCAAGGTGTGTTTGTGTGTGTGTGTGTGTCTCTCTCTCTCTATCTCTCTCTCCTGCAAAAAAAGAGAAAAAATTAAAACCAGTTCTGTTCACCTCTTGTTTTAATTTCCTGCTGAGATTTTGAGTTTTACCTTCAAAAAATCCTCATCCGAAATAGTCCTCTCTTCTTCCTATAGCTTGGTTGTTTGATTACAGGACGGGACATCATTCTAACAACGTTTTCCATTGATTTCTTCGTGGTTGTACAGTTTGAGGAGGTCGTGTACAAGGTTAAAATAGAGCAGACAAGTCAGTGTTTAGGATCATGGAGCTGCAAAGAGAAGACGATTCTAAATGGGATAACGGGAATGGTTTGTCCAGGAGAGATCCTAGCCATGTTAGGTCCATCAGGCAGTGGCAAAACCACTCTTCTCTCAGCTCTCGGGGGCCGCCTCGCCAAAACTTTCTCAGGCAAAGTCATGTACAACGGTCAGCCTTTCTCTGGCTGCATCAAGCGCAGAACAGGGTTTGTTGCTCAGGATGATGTCCTGTACCCTCACCTCACGGTTTGGGAGACTCTCTTCTTTACTGCACTTCTACGGCTACCAAGCACCTTGACCAGAGACGAGAAGGCTGAGCATGTGGACCGAGTTATCGCTGAACTCGGATTGACTCGGTGTACAAACAGCATGATAGGAGGGCCACTGTTCAGAGGAATATCAGGAGGGGAGAAAAAAAGGGTTAGCATTGGTCAAGAAATGCTGATCAATCCTAGCTTGCTCCTTCTTGATGAACCCACTTCAGGTCTTGATTCGACCACTGCTCACCGCATCGTGACCACAATCAAACGGCTGGCTTCTGGGGGAAGAACGGTCGTCACCACCATTCACCAGCCATCAAGCCGCATATACCATATGTTTGACAAGGTGGTTTTGCTGTCTGAAGGAAGTCCTATCTACTACGGCCCTGCATCTTCTGCTGTGGAATATTTCAGCTCTGTTGGATTCTCCACTTCCATGACAGTTAACCCAGCTGACCTTTTACTTGACCTTGCAAACGGTAAGCCACCTTTTTCTTTAAGCTTCTAGATGATGAAAAATGAGAAAAAAAGAAATCCTTTTTAATTCATCAAAATTTGGCAAACCGCAGGGATCCCACCTGATTCTCAGAAGGAGACCTCGGAACAAGAACAGAAGACAGTAAAAGAAGCCCTTGTTTCAGCTTATGAGAAGAACATTTCTACTAAACTGAAAGCTGAACTCTGCAATGCGGATTCCCATAGCTATGAGTACACCAAAGCTGCTGGTAATTTTCACTTTTTGAAGTAGTTCTTGTTTTATTCTGCTTCTGCTCCTCTACATCACTAATAATCTGTTCTTCATATGGAGCAGCAAAAAATCTCAAGTCAGAACAATGGTGCACAACTTGGTGGTACCAGTTCACTGTATTGCTCCAAAGAGGGGTCAGAGAGAGGAGATTCGAATCTTTCAACAAGCTCAGGATTTTCCAAGTCATCAGCGTGGCTTTTCTTGGTGGCCTTCTATGGTGGCATACTCCAAAATCTCACATTCAAGATAGAGTAAGGCTCTTCTTCTTGATTGACAAAAAGAGATAATTATCACTACTCTTCTTCCCATCACAATTCAAGCTAACCCGCATTCAGCGAATCTACACATCAGTGTTCTAACCATCGTTATACACTTATTCTGAATGCAGACTGCCTTGCTCTTCTTCTTCTCAGTCTTTTGGGGGTTCTACCCGCTATACAACGCGGTTTTCACGTTTCCTCAAGAGAAAAGAATGCTAATCAAGGAGAGGTCTTCCGGAATGTACCGTCTTTCCTCATATTTCATGGCTAGAAACGTTGGAGACCTGCCCTTGGAACTCGCCCTTCCAACTGCTTTTGTGTTCATAATTTACTGGATGGGTGGGCTTAAACCTGACCCCACAACGTTTATCCTCTCACTACTGGTTGTTCTCTATTCCGTCCTTGTTGCTCAAGGTCTTGGCTTAGCATTTGGTGCTCTGCTTATGAACATCAAGCAAGCCACAACGCTAGCATCTGTTACCACACTCGTGTTTCTCATAGCCGGAGGGTATTACGTGCAGCAAATCCCTCCCTTCATCGTATGGCTCAAGTACCTAAGCTACAGCTACTACTGCTACAAGCTGCTTTTGGGTATTCAATACACTGATGACGACTACTACGAGTGCTCAAAGGGAGTCTGGTGCAGAGTTGGAGATTTCCCAGCAATCAAATCAATGGGACTGAACAATCTATGGATAGACGTGTTTATTATGGGAGTGATGCTGGTGGGATATCGGCTCATAGCCTACATGGCACTGCATCGAGTGAAGTTGAGGTAAAACTAAAGTGCAGCCGAAGGTAACAACTAGACAACCCGAAGAAGCTCCAAAGAGCTTTCCCCCCCACTGTAACCAAGGAATAATTATATTAGTATTAGAAAAGATAAAAGTCGTCGAATTTTGGTCGATTTTACTTACATTATCCGAGATATATATATATATATATATATCCGACGACTTTCTTATGTTTTAGGCTAGATGATAATACTCCTAAGTTGAGAATAAAAGAGTGAGATAATGTATGAGATAAGAAAGGGAAGCCAAGTATATACGAATTCCCATTTGCAGAATAATGATAACGAAAGTGACTAAACTTTCGGTCCACTCTCCCGTGGAGACGAGTGTTGTATCTTTGTGGGGTTCCTTAAAACTTTCGGTCCACTCTTGATACCTTACTAGTCACCTGCAAGTGCATCAACTGGTGAAAATCAATGAGATGTATGTATCGGATAAGAATTAAACAAGTTGCCGATAATTAGACTAATAGCGACAGGACATAAGCAAACATACCTGACCGTGCCACTCCTTGTCATCTCAAGTTCTCTAGCGGTTGTTTGTTGTTTCTTTTCCACAAAAGCAAGGACAAAGATAAGAATGCAGATCAATTACTACCAATTGGGAAAAAAAAGAAAAAAAGCAGACTTTTTAACTGCATAATTATGCCAACATAGCTAAAGGGATGAGAATTCGCTTTCATACAAATGTGACGAATCATTGCAACTTTAAATGCATTGGGTTATACTTCACATCGTTAGCTACAAAATAATTACACCAAAAGAAGGAGTGGGCAGGCTACAGTGTGTGCAGAACAACATAGAGGAGTAAAGAAATAAAGAAAAATCTCGGAAAGATAAACAAATCATTGGATGACAAGGCCCACAAGATATGCTTACACATTAAAACGTGATTCACTTTAGTCAAGTGGAAGCTGATGCAACAAGGGAAAAAAAAAGAAAGACATCACAAGAGAAATCCATGTCACTACCTACTTTGTCAAGTGTCATTGTCATCACCAAGAAGAACCATCTTAAAACCCAAGTGAAAAACAGAAACGTCACTCACTAACTCCTGCTGCTTTCTCAGACCTAAATACATCATCATCCTTGTAGTGGTTTACATACGAAAGCAAGAGATCATATGATCTAATCATGTTCTTTTTCCTTTATATAAGAGTGAGTACACTAGTTGCTGTTTTTTTTAGTGTACTAAATTAAGATACAATTGTCCATAAGCCTATCTACCTTAACGAGATAACATAAACTAACCAGAGAGGATTAGTAAAAGCCATCTCTTAAAGTCATAGATATGAACCAACTTTGTTAAACACCTTGTCATTCACCATTTGAGTGAACAAGTTGTGACTCTGGTGCTAATAATATATGCTCATTAGATAAAGAAGAAAACCCCAAAACGTAAGCAGTATATCAGCTAAAAAACTCTGTCAACCAAGAAAATGCTCAAGTTGTATAAATTATGCACAAAGATTAGTCGGAAGGAGATTAAAAAATCAGTTCCTCTTATGGCCATGTTCATACATAATGATCGGTTCCTAAGAAAACCAGTGTACCTTATCAGCTTGAAGTTGGGCTCAAGGACTTGTACACTCAAGCTTACATCTACATTTCCACTAACAAGAGCTTAAAAAAGGCTAGAATATTATCATTCACCATGTGAGTGAACAAGTTGTGACTATAGGGGTAATATATGCTCATTAGATAAAGAAGAGAGCCAAAACGTAAGCAGAGTATATCAGCTAAAACTCTGTCAACCAAGAAAATGTTCAAATTGTATAAAACATCAACAAAGATTAGTCGAAGGAGATTACAAAAATCAGTTCCTCTTATAGCCATGTTCACATAATGATCGGTTCCTACTTCCTACACACATAGCTCACATCTACATTTCCACTAACAAGAACTTAAAAAAGGCTTGAATATTATCTAAGTAATAATGATAAAAAAAGTCATACCATTCATAGAATTAGCATATATATACCGTCAATGTCAATACACATATCCACAAGGAACAAATCCAGCTAGTTTAAGAGAAGAAAATAACTAGAGAACATCAAGAAAAAAACTATATTCAAGACTTCACAATATCATAGAATCAACTTTCAGAAGATTTTGCCTTACACAGAGGAACAAAAATCTCTAGTACACAACACAAATCGATTTTTTTCTCACTTCTAGTATACAGAATTTCCGAATACATCAAGACACCACAAATTCAACATTAATTAGGATTTCCACTCTCACCCCGCATCGTTTCCGTTAAGCAAAATTCAAGTTCAGATGAAAAAAACAATCGTCTCGCGGAGACTGAAGTAAGCTCCAAGCGAGGTGACGGTGACGCAGCAGAGACGGAAGACTCTTTGCGGCGATGTTGCGGCAGAGCACCCGCCATGTGATGACGACTGAGAGGGAAGAAAGCAAACCGCAAAACGATACCGTTTTCGTCAACTAAGACTAAAAATAATTGTAATTTGCACATTTAACCCTTACATTTAGTTTCCTATCCATAAAACAGCCTCCAAACTCCACATTTTTATTGAAGCCCAATTAGGCCCATATATAAAATTCTAATGAAGGCCCATAACGATTTAGCTACCTTCCTTCTTTAACTTATAAGCAATGCGTCTCTCTCCGAGTATTTTCTTCATTCGTCTGGTCTAGGGTTTTAGCTTTTTCCTCTTTCCGTAGATTGTTTCTCTCAGAGCGTGTGAAGGAAGAAAATGGCGGCAGTTTCTAGGGTTTTCGGTGGATGCAGGACACTGATGGCGAAAGCGGCGACTACCGCGGCGGCTACAGGCGGCGGAGCTGTCAAAGAAGGAAAAGGGATACTTAAGACTGTTCCTGTCTCGCAGACGCTGGCTAGCTTCGCCGGGGAAAACGAACTCTCTCGTGCCACCGCCGTGAAGAAAGTGTGGGAGTACATCAAGGGTCAAAACCTCCAGGTTAGGGATTTTTCTCGAGAGTCTCGGGCCATTTCTAGGTCTTTTAAGATGGGTTTGACTTGTCAGAGACTGGTTTCTCTAGAGACTTTAGAATATGGTAGTGAACAAATTGTTGCGTGTAGAGATTTTTCCTGGAATTTGTGGAATTTCTTGCGGAAATCATTTGATTGTTTGTGTTTGGTCACTATTCTGGGGAATTTAAAAAGAAGTCTTTGAGTTCCATTGGAAGATAGAACAATGTATTGGATTTAAGTAGAATATGATGTGTGCTCATTGAGAATTTGGGGTTTTGTTTATGTGATTTGGTTTTGTTCTGAGTGAAATTTTTGAACACTTAGCTTGTGGAATCATATATACCGTTGAATCAAGAATCCACTACTTAGGTGGCTTTGGATTGGGCAATGTGTTTCTCTGTTTTTTGTTTTCCGTTGTCATTGATAGCATTTTCATGTAAAGAGATGTATGATTTCTTAAGAACATGTATATGTTTTTGTTTGTAGAATCCGGCGAATAGAAGGGAGATAATATGCGATGATAAGTTGAAGACGATCTTCGAAGGCAAAGACAAAGTTGGATTCACAGAGATCGCTAAGCTCTTGTCCCCACATTTTCCCAAGTCGGTCTGATTTGGTAACGTTGGTTCCTCAGTAGTATCTATCTAATCCAAGAAACGGTTTGCTTGCTTTTGTTTAGTTTTTGGATGTACATGAAAAAAAAGAAGCAAAACTCTGATCCATCACTAAGGGAATATTATGTATTTTGACAATCTATTGCAAATCTCGTTTGATTTTGGATCTTTTGATATTGTTGATCGATGAATCTCACTAATAGAGATATAAGTTACTTGATCGATTTATGATTTTGAGTTTAAACACGTGTAATCACCAACGCAAGAAGAAGAAATGCGTTGTTAAAACGAAAAACGAGCATACATCGACGCGTCCATTTCGCTTTAAATCAATAGCCAAGAGCCCTTTTCGCTACATGTGACAGAGTATATAGTCAAAAAATTATGCCAAATCTTGTATCATCGTTTATATTCATATAATCTTCTTAGCTCTTGAATTTTCAATCCAGGTAATTATATTCAAAGGCTCTCTCATATTTCTCATCCTTAATCTCTTGCAATCGTATCTTGAATTTTCTCTAATTTGATTTTGAATCTTAAGTAGTTAAAGAAATGGGTAAGGACAAGCATCACGAACAAGACAAAGGATTCTTCTCGCATCATAATCACCATGGGTATCCGCCGGGAGCTTATCCACCGCCGCATGGTTACCCTCCGCAAGGTTATCCTCCGCCACCTCATGGCTATCCACCCGCCGCTTATCCACCTCCTCCGGGCGCTTATCCTCCCGCCGGTTACCCTGGACCCTCCGGTCCTCACGGTCCAGGTTTTTATCTAATTAAAGTTTTGTGGCATGTCTCTTGATTAATTTTGATTTGGTATTGAAATGAAAGATTAGTTAGACAAGAGAAAAACAGTATGCATATTTCTTAGTTCGATCGGTTGTATGTTTTGTGTTGAGTCTTATCTAGTCTTAACTCTCAAAATATATTTAGAAGACAAATGTTTATGATTTTATTTTGTTTCTTGTTGAATTTGGTTAATCCAAAGCGTTTAGTTTCTTAAACCATATCGTGAGGAACATGGATTCAAATTTGTATACGAAGTACGATGTTTGGTCCATTCATGCGATGTTAAATTCCAAGACTAAAAGGTTTTGGTTAAAGAAAGGATACCGATCTAATTCACTAAAAAAAATTTTGATCGTTTGAGTCACACCAAAAGTTTAGAGCCTTAGACTTAGAGGTTAGATTAAATGTTCTAGTTAAAGAATTTGAAGTGGTTTTTAGTTATTAAAAAAAAAAAAAACACAATGAGCTAAGTGTAATGGGTGGATTTCATTTTATTAGTCTTTTTGGATAGGGTTGCTTGATTTTTCGGTTAGTTTTATAAAAATTGAGCCCGAATATTTCAGTCTAATTCAATGAAAAAATCGGATTGGTCTAATCGAACCCAAAAAAAAATGATAAGTATTTTTCATTGATATGGTAAGCATAGATATTCATTTGTTACATTTTTGTGTTTTCATTCAAATTCGAAGATAATTGCATATGGCTTTGGTTTGGTTTAGAGATACATATATGGAGCTCGCCGGTTTATAAATAATTTTGGTTTAGTTTTGGCTAAATTTTGTGATTGGTTCACATGCCAATAATTAACCATCTAATCGAAATGCTTTTAACGAATCCATTTGCGTGAATAGGCCTTGGAGGAGGAGTCGGTGGATTGATAGCAGGAGCGGCAACAGCTGCGGCGGCTGCAATGGGAGGTCACCACGGGGGTCATCACGGTGGTTACGGCCACCATCACGGTGGTAAGTACAAAAGAGGGTTCTTTGGTGGAGGAAAGTACAAGCGAGGGAAGCACAGTATGTTCGGAGGAAAGTACAAGCGAGGCAAGCACGGCATGTTTGGAGGCAAACGAGGCAAGCATGGCATGTTCGGACGAAGGAAGTGGAAATGATCAATATGATCATTAATTCGTCTCTATAATCTCTCTATATATATTATTGTATTTAACAACTTAATATAAGCTTAATATGTATTTGTGCGTGTGTGTATTATTTGTGTTTTCTTGTATATATCTATATAAGAGTATCTTTAATTTGGTTGAACTTTCTTGCATGCATGATTCATTAACTTGGATTTCAGTTGAAGGACATGCCTTTTTAATTTCTTTAAATAGTTACATTTTTTTTTGAAACTTAAATAGTTACATTTTTATATATGCAGTTTTTCGTTATAACGGATTGGAATGAATATACGGATTAATATGGATTCGGACGTTAAGAAGTGATTATCCTTAAAAAATTGTAATATTATTTGAATTTTGAAGAAAAAAGCTTTTGGGAGAGAATTGTACACGCATTGCACACTACAATATTCGGTATGATGAAACTTATCTAAAGCAGAATTGGATAGTTTTTTTGTTTCCCAAGTTAGATAGATTAAAGATTTTGGGACCGGGAAAATTGGATTTGCTGATCCTAAGACTGCCAAAAGATAAATATTTTTATCGTCTTAGAGTAAAATAAAACTAAATATACTTTGAGTAGCTGTAATTATCTTGTAAAAAAAATATTAAGCTGGCAAGATAAATTAACACCGGCAAGATAAATAACAAAAAAAGAAGATAAATAACAGTTCAAATTAACAGATATGATCAAATCGGTTAGAATTGGGATAATGAGTAGAAAATGACATAATCTATAAAAAATTCAAAAGAACATCGATTAAGATTCTTATGTTTGCATATAATCCATTATTATCCAAATAAAAAATCAAATGGAAATCGGGATAATTAGTGAGTTTTGTTTTGATAAGAAATAGTTGAAAAATAAAAATTCAAAATCTCAACTTAAACGAAAAGAGGCCATATCTAATTAAGATTTTTTGTTTGCATAAAATCCATTAATATCCAAATTATCTTTACGTAAACATTTTCTGTCACCTCTATATAAAGCATTGTTTACTTCATCCTCTTTCGCTAAAAACAAAAATCAAAAAGTCTTCTTAGCAACGATGGTTTCTCTTAAATTTCTCTTGTGTTGTCTTTTACTTGGTAGTTGTGCCTATGCTACACTCGTCTCTCATGATGGCCGAGCCGTCACCATTGATGGTCATCGCCGAGTTCTTCTCTCTGGTTCTATCCATTACCCTAGAAGCACCCCTGAGGTAATTAAACATAACATACGTCAATCATCTACACACTACTAGAGACATTAATCTATTATGTCTAGTAATTATATTGATTAACATTCGTTTTTTTTATAATCTCTATGCTAGATGTGGCCGGATCTTATCAAGAAGGGCAGAGAAGGAGGTCTTGATGCGATCGAGACTTACGTGTTCTGGAACGCACACGAGCCTACTCGTCGCCAATATGATTTCTCTGGAAATCTAGATCTTATTCGTTTCTTGAAAACCATTCAAGAAGAAGGGTTGTATGGAGTTCTTCGCATTGGACCATACGTTTGCGCAGAGTGGAATTACGGGTAATCCACTAAACTGCCTTGATCTTACTAATTAATATATCAAAACATACCGTCAATAGCAGTATTATATAAATTTAATAGATCCCCATATTGAGTTCGCTACCTTACCTCTTAGGCTCTTACATTATATACGTCTATCTGTAATGTTTTTTTATCGTTAAATTAATTCTTTAATGATTTTAAACAGAGGATTTCCTGTGTGGCTGCACAACATGCCTGGAATGGAATTTAGAACTACTAACACTGCGTTTATGGTAATCTAATCTCGATAATCCGCATTTTCTTTATCAAATATGAAGTACTTTTGTTTAATATATTATTTATGGATGAACTATATACAGAATGAGATGCAAAACTTCACAACTATGATAGTAGATATGGTCAAGAAAGAAAAGTTATTTGCATCACAAGGAGGTCCAATTATCCTTGCTCAGGTAATCGATCATAATCTTTAAAAACTATGTTATGTAACGCTTTTAATAATTTTGATTGTGATTTTATTATTTTTCCAGATTGAAAATGAGTATGGAAATGTGATTGGATCGTATGGGGAAGCGGGTAAGGCATACATTCAGTGGTGTGCAAACATGGCTCAATCTCTTGATGTTGGTGTTCCATGGATCATGTGTCAACAAGATGATGCTCCTCAACCTATGGTAAATAGATTAGCTTACTTTTATTTAATATTTTATTAAGTTTATTTATGCAAAGAGTACTAATTGTTTTTACATTGTTTGATCTTATAGTTGAACACATGTAATGGCTATTATTGTGACAACTTTGAACCAAATAACGCCAACACTCCTAAGATGTGGACTGAAAATTGGACCGGATGGTTAGTTTTAATTATTATTGTTATAAATAAATATTTTTTTCTCTTATAGTTACTTTTTTATATTCAGCTTTATATAATAATATATATTATACTGTTTTTTTAGGTATAAAAACTGGGGAGGCAAAGATCCTCACAGAACAACCGAAGATGTTGCCTTTGCTGTTGCAAGATTCTTCCAAAGAGGAGGAACTTTTCAGAATTACTACATGGTAAAAATATTTAATGACGAAAATTTAATTTATATGATTAAGTAATCACACATATTGATTGTTATTAACAATAGCAATTCAATGAATGTTTATTTTATTTTTGTAGTACCATGGAGGCACCAACTTTGATAGAACTTCAGGTGGTCCATACATCACAACTTCATATGATTATGATGCTCCTCTTGACGAATTTGGTAAATATAATTAATATTTAAATTTGAAATAATTTTATAGATTTTTTAAGCAACTTTTATCAATAACATGTTGTAAATTTATTAGGTAATTTAAACCAACCAAAATATGGACATTTGAAACAACTTCATGATGTTCTTCATTCGATGGAGAAAATTCTCACTTATGGAAACATCTCCACTATTGATTTTGGAAATCTAGTCACGGTAATATATATATATATTTTTTTAACTAATCAATATTTAATATGTTTTTCTTGGACTTATTTATAGTTATATATGGTATAGGCAACGATTTACAAAACAGACGAAGGATCAAGTTGCTTCATTGGAAACGTAAATGAAACTTCAGATGCAATTATCAATTTTCAAGGAACATCTTACAATGTCCCGACTTGGTCTGTTAGCATTTTACCGGATTGCAAAACCGAGACTTATAATACCGCCAAGGTTTGTTTCTTTTACATTATATTATCATTATAATTTTAAATATTTATGCATTTTTTACGGGGTTTAATCCTTGTGGAATTTTTATTTTACATAAGAATTATCTTTATAACATTTTTATGCATTTGTTTTAATTTTTTTTATTATCATTCTTACATTCGATTTTATATTAAAAATTATCTTTAAACATTAAAATTATAATTTTTAATTCTTTACACATTTATGTTCTCATCGCCTCCCTACTCGTTAATTGTTACGATAGCTTGCTTCTCGAATAGATTTTTTTTTTTTTTTTTTTTTTTTTTTTGACAACTGCTTCTCGAATAGATAGATTAATATAAAGTGTATAAACCTGAATATTTTCTTACATTTTGCATCAATATCAATTTATCTAAAACATAGGGATCGTCGTATCGATAATAAAAAAAAATCTTACCAGAAACATACGTCAACTAACCATAACTTGTGTTCTGAATTTTTTCTCCTTCGATTTTTGACAAAATATTTGGAATAATCAAAACATAGAATATTTCTATATATATATATATATATATATATATATNCGTATGGGGAAGCGGGTAAGGCATACATTCAGTGGTGTGCAAACATGGCTCAATCTCTTGATGTTGGTGTTCCATGGATCATGTGTCAACAAGATGATGCTCCTCAACCTATGGTAATTAAATAGATTAGCTTAATTTTAATAAATATTTTATTAAGTTTAATTATGCAAAGAGTACTAATTGTTTTTACATTGTTTGATCTTATAGTTGAACACATGTAATGGCTATTATTGTGACAACTTTGAACCAAATAACCCCAACACTCCTAAGATGTGGACTGAAAATTGGACCGGATGGTTAGTTTTGATTATTATTGTTATAAATAAATATTTTTTCTCTTATACCTTTCTATATTTAGCTTTATATAATTATATATATTATACTGTTTTTTAGGTATAAAAACTGGGGAGGCAAAGATCCTCACAGAACAACCGAAGATGTTGCCTTTGCTGTTGCAAGATTCTTCCAAAGAGGAGGAACTTTTCAGAATTACTACATGGTAAAAATATTTAATGACGAAAATTTAATTTATATGATTAAGTAATCACACATATTGATTGTTATTAACAATAGCAATTCAATGAATGTTTATTTTATTTTTGTAGTACCATGGAGGCACCAACTTTGATAGAACTTCAGGTGGTCCATACATCACAACTTCATATGATTATGATGCTCCTCTTGACGAATTTGGTAAATATAATTAATATTTACATTTAAAATAATTTTATAGATTTTTTAAGTAACTTTTATCAATAACATGTTGTAAATTTATTAGGTAATTTAAACCAGCCAAAATATGGACATTTGAAACAACTTCATGATGTTCTTCATTCGATGGAGAAAATTCTCACTCATGGAAACATCTCCACTATTGATTTTGGAAATCTAGTCACGGTAATATATATATATTTCTAACTTATCAGTATTTAATATGTTGTTCTTGGACTTACTTATAGTTATATATTATATAGGCAACGGTTTACAAAACAGACGAAGGATCAAGTTGCTTCATTGGAAACGTAAATGAAACTTCAGATGCAATTATCAATTTTCAAGGAACATCTTACAATGTCCCGACTTGGTCTGTTAGTATTTTACCGGATTGCAAAACCGAAACTTACAATACCGCCAAGGTTTGTTTCTTTTACATTATATTATCATTAACTATTACTTTATAATTTTAAATATTTATGCATTTTTTTTACGTGTTTTAAACTTTGTGGAATTTTTATTTTACATAAGAATTATCTTTATAACATTTTTTATGCATTTTTTTGGATTTTTATTATTATCATTCTTACATTCGATTTTATATTAAAAATTATCTTTAACATTCAAATTATAATTTTTAATTCTTTACACATTTATATTCTCATCGCCTCCCTACTCGTTAATTGATACGATAGCTTGCTTCTCGAATAGATAGATTAATATAAAGTGTATAAACCTGATTATTTTCTTACGTTTTGCATCAATATCAATTTATCTAAAACATAGGTATCGATAATAAAAAAAATCTTACCAGAAACATATGTCAACTAACCATAACTTGTGTTTTGAATTTTATCTCCTTCGATTTTTGACAAAATATTTGGAATAATCAAAACATAGAATATTTCAACAAAAAAAAATATATATATATATATATATATATATATATATTGCCTTTGTATATTTTTGATTTTTCATCTTAATGATTATTATTTACATTCAAAGTTATAACATTTAATGTATTGGTTGTTTTGAATTTTTTTCAGATCAACACTCAAACTTCGGTGATGGTTAAGAAACCGAATGAAGCTGAGAATGAGCCTTCAACTCTAAAATGGTCATGGAGACCGGAGAACATGGACAATTTCCTTTTGAAAGGAAAAGGCGAATCTATAATGAGACAACTGCTTGATCAGAAAGTAGTTAGCAACGATCAAAGCGATTATCTTTGGTACATGACTACTGTTAATCTCAAAGAGCAAGATCCAGTTTGGGGCAAAAACATGTCTCTTCGTATTAACAGTACTGCTCATGTTCTTCACGCTTTTGTTAATGGAGAACATATCGGTAAGTCAAATAATATATAATGTTCTCAATAATATTAGCTCATGAAATAAAAATACATAATCGATTCTTTTTTCTGTTTTAGGCAATTATCGCGCCGAAAATGGAAAGTTTCATTATGTTTTCGAGCAAGACGCGAAATTTAACCCCGGTGCTAATGTCATTTCCCTTCTTAGCATAACCGTAGGCCTTCCGGTAAGTTTTTCAATATTAAAGTTGAAACCATTATTTTTAGGTTTAATTTTTAACCAATTGTTATCGTTTTCTTTCTAGAACTATGGTGCCTTCTTCGAAAACGTACCGGCTGGAATCACTGGACCGGTTTTTATTATCGGAAGAAATGGTGATGAAACCATAGTAAAGGACTTATCTGCTCATAAATGGAACTATAAAACTGGTCTAAGCGGCTTTGAGAACCAACTCTTCAGTGCAGAATCACCTGCTACATGGTCAGGGGAAAGTGTACCATTCAACCGAACCATGACTTGGTACAAGGTAAGTAGATATTAACATTAATAACTAATCAAACACTATAGATTTAAATTTTAAATCGATGTTTTTTCAGACTACTTTCAAGGCTCCATTGGGAAATGATCCAGTTGTTGTGGATCTTTTGGGACTTGGAAAAGGTACAGCTTGGATCAATGGAAACAACATTGGACGTTATTGGCCATCTTTTATTTCAGGCGAGGATGGTTGTTCGGCCATATGTGATTATAGAGGAACTTATTATGCTGAAAAGTGTCAAACCAATTGCGGAGAACCCACGCAAAGATGGTACGTTTTCTTAAGTCGTTGAATTCTAAAAATCAAAATCCTTTTGAATTGGTATTTGAAAATATTCGTCCAATCTTGGCTTTGTTGTTAGGTACCATGTACCTCGTTCTTTCTTAAACTCGGACGGAGACAACACTTTGGTTTTGTTTGAGGAAATCGGAGGAAACCCATCACTTGTCAGTTTTCAGACTACTAGAGTGGGAAATGTCTGTGCAAATGTGTATGAGAAGAATGTTCTTGAGCTTTCATGCGATGGAAAACCTATTTCAGCCATTAAATTTGCCTCATTTGGCAACCCAGAAGGTAACTGTGGATCATTTGAAAAGGGAACTTGTGAAGCTAGCAATGACGCGGCCGCTATTCTTACCAACGAATGTGTTGGAAAGGAAAAGTGTTCCATTGAAGTAACCACGGAAAAGTTTGGACCGGAATGTGCTGAGTCTGTTCGAAGACTTGCCGTTGAAGCTGTTTGCTAAGTTTTCTTAAAGAGATCGTAGGGTTTTTTTTTTCTCTTAGGTTTTTGGTGTTTCTTCTTTCTAGATTAGATAGGTTAGTGTTGTTATTTTCCAAGGATTTAGGTGCTTTTGATCCTTGGAACTTTTCCTCATTATTAGTTTTCAATAAAACAATGCTCTGTTATTTGGTGACTTTTCGGATCTAATTGTGTAACGCAAAGTTCCTCTCATCACCATTGATCAATCTTTGTTATCGCTTTCAAAGATAACATGTCCATATTCTCTTATCTAAGCATGTTCCATGGACCTTAATAGATCTTGCAACTCGGCTTCCAAAACCGACTATATCTAATCCTGCTTCTAAATAGGATCCATCAGAGTCTCGAAGAACCTAAGACATTTTAGAAGGATTCCCATTTTGCCGCAACCTGGAATCATGTTAGTTCTGTTGTTACATCTGTCTGCAGAAGTGGAGAAGAAGTTGTCTATACTTTTTACATTTTATACAAAACAAGAACAAGATCCCAAAGGTTACAAAGAAGGAGCTTGTTGGGATCGTTAACGATCTTCACGAGCAGTGCCAGTTGCTTTACTCTGTGTTTTCATGATTTGAGGACTGGTGGAAGAAAAGGACAATCGGGTACTGCTTCTTCATCTAGGTCTAGTTCGGATTTGGATTACTATTCTTCAGAGGAAATAGAGATCAGCGCAAGTAATGTTAAGATCACATCGAGCTCGGATTATTCGGTGAATGATGCTCAGAAAGATACAAGAGACAGAGTTAACGAATGAAGATTTGAAGAGACTGCAGGTGAACAATCTGAAACAGGAAACGGCTTTTCTACACGACCAAGACGTGGAGTTGGCGGGAGATATCGAAGGTAAAAGAAACGAGGACAAAGAACATTTCAAGGTATTATTGATGACAAAAGGTGAAGTTGCATTGTTGCGTGACCAGAATTGAATGACTTAGCATTGCAGCTGGAGAAGAAAACCAATGAAGTTTCAGAGACCATAATAATGTTTACAACATGTTTCAAATGTTATCTAATATATTTACAATATGTTTCAAATGGTACAGTTAACATAACCATATGTTTTGGACGAGACTATGTATATTTTATATCTGTGTGGATGTGTTAGAATTGAAATTTTCTGATTACCAAGTTCATCTTTTGATCAGATCCATTCTTTTGCCAATTACTACTTTGCTTTTGATAGAGAGACACATTTGCTTAGTTTTCTCTTATTTTAGTTTAAAATAGAAAAGGAGAAGAAAACAAAAAAATGTTAATACTTAATCTGAAACGAAGAGTATATATATTTTAAAAGAAAATTAAGTACCTCTAAGAAATAAAAGATGATACAAATGTTCTATAGACACAACAAGAGAAGCTCAAAATCAACGGCCTTACATTAACCATTCACTGATGACTCCAAAACTAAAAAGAGCAACCAAAAATACAAAAAAGAAAAATCTCGAAGCGTGACTTACCTCTTCTCTCTTTGTGTTTTGTAAACTGAAAGTTTCTATTGAGAAGAAACTTAGGTACAACAAAAAGCTGTTCTTGAATCAGAAACATACTATAATCATCCCCAAATTCCACAACACATTACCAAATATGGGATGGTGGCGATGTTGATGATGACGTGAGTCAACGGATGGTTTGGTTGGAGGATGGTTCTTCTAGCCGAGGAGATCTTTGAACAGTGTAGGGTTCTGACTTGTTGGGTTCACACCCATTTGTCTAACAAGAGCATCTTTCTCGAGAGCTTCTTTGGAGTTTGGTCCTTTCGAGGTTTGAGATTGATACGTGCGTGCGTTTCCTTTGGAGCTATCAGACAGTTCCGATAAGAGAGAGTCAACACTTGTGGTTGTCGTCACTGGTGCTGCATCTGAGTATAGTCCCATCACATCCGTTGAACCACCGTCTTGGCTCGAAGAATCTAGAAGCCCTTCCAACTCTTTAAAAGGATCCGTCGCTGTAACGGTTGTATCAGTTGGCTCGCCAAAGTCGAGCAAGTCTGGTGGCGGCTGAACAGGGATCGGAGTTTCCTTCGGGATGCTTGCGGGTTTGTTAGATGTTCCTTTTGCCGGCTTGTGACCACCAGAAGATGACTTTCTATCAGTTCTTGATGATGATGATCCACCAAACAAGGATGCAGCGAGTCTCTGTTTCTCGGGGTCGATTTCAGGTTTCTTTGATTCGTAACTACTTCGAGGCTTTGAGCTAGATGAACCAACTCCTCCATCCGAGTGTGTAGTGGTACCGTTTGCTGCTTGCTGAGGAGTTGAAGAAGCTGATGTGGTCGATTGATAGCTCGGTCTACCCCATTTTTGCTTAACTCCATCGAGTCGCAGCTTGATTTCTGATGACTCTCGTTCAGACACCAAAGATGATGAAATTGGCTGGTGTGGCTCGTTGTAATAAGAAGGCTCGGGTACTGGAACAAGCTCGGTTGAAGCTTGTGTTGGCACTGATGGCTTTGGAAGTTCATAGGCTTCAAACCGGAGAGCATGAGATGGAACTTCGTGATGATCTTGGGTATGGTAATCGGTGGTTTCAAACATTCCCGAGCGCTCTCTCTCAGAAATATAAGGTTGTGCTCCACTCTCGATAGCTTGTTGGATGTAGCCATTGAGAAATGAAAGATCCTTATCAACCTAAATTCAGTAAAAAGGACCATAAGATTCAAGAAACCAACCTCCAAAGGAAACGCATGAAGAGAAAACGTTACCTCAATATCTTCGCAACTAGCATCTAAAGGTATTATGCTCTCAGCAGCACGGGCATCTAGAGCAAGGAGAGCCTGAAGCTCATATGCACGTTGCTGAAGATCTGTTGAATGTGAAGCCAGTAGCTCTTCAATCAAAGATTGGCACTGCATTAAGAAACCAGTCAGTCTGTGACAAAGCAGGCTATAGATTGGGTTTTTGACTCAGAACCGTCTAAAGATACAGACCTCTGGCAACACATCCACCTTTCTCCCAGATGCAATTTCAAATGCATAGATCTTCATCAGTGCAGAAACAGCATAACCCTTCAAAGAGAACAGAAAACCATTACCATCTTTCAAGCAGTAAATATACAGATAGCAACTGGAAAAAGTTTGAGGTAAGCAGTAACACCATCATTCTCAGTACAAGTAAATAATCTCTTGTGATAAGAAATTTGTTGTTTCATACATTTTAAAAAGAGGAGTTAACATGCAATGCGTTAGTTATTATTGCGTGGAATTCAGTCTCCACCATGTTTTCCAAATGAAAGTAAAAAGAGTGGAGATCTAAAAGAGAAGTCGAGTATTACAAGAAGCTACAGCATAAACGGTATCAATTGGCAAGAACACGTAAGCATGCAAACGTTTTCTCGTTGCATAATATTTGAATGCTGAGGAAGAATATTTGAATGCTGAGGAAGTACCTTAACAGTTTCATCACTTGAATATGCATCTGCCACATCACACAGCTTTCCACTGATATAGGAAGCAGAATACTTCCCGTCAGCTGTGCCGTATTCTCCAAGTACCCAAGAGATGACCTGGAGATTAAATCCAAAAGTAAGAAGCATAGAATCGATGTGAAGAAAAAAAATGCTAAGTGGAGAGGTCGGAAAACAAAATCAACCTGAAGAAACAGGGATGGAAGCTTTGGCTCGCTGATAATCTGCAAGTATGATTCCACCTGTATCCAAGAAAAGCACACTCATAAGCACAATACAAAAACAGAGCATCTAAACCAACTAAACAAAACCATGAACTAAGAAATATGATTGGAGATACTCAATCCTAATTTTAAGATTGCCATTTCAGATATCAACTCATTTCTCTGTTGAAAAAGAGTCCATATATTACCAAAACTAGATCTAGCAATCTCTTTGCGCATGAAAGCAGAACGAACACAAATGGAATGAAAAACATACAGCTGATAATCTAAGCTTGCTGTCTGCATCGTCATCATCCTCTCCAAATCCTTCAGCAATCAAACGCATCAAATTATGTGCCACTTTGATATTTACCAGATCTCCTGCATGCTCGAAGACTTTATTCATGATCTGTAGTATGAGTCATTGTAAAATTCTATCAGCCGAACCGAATGTATATAAGTACACAGTGTACAAGGGAGGTTGGCTTGCTACCTGGATGAACCATTGATTGCTTGGAGCGAATTGTTCCGCCAACTCAACACAACGAGATGCTATCTCAGTTTTGTAATGATTGTCATTGATACTAATCATGTAATCAATCATTCGGTCGACAATCACTTCTACATTAGAGGACTTGGTCATTTTGTACAGCAATTCAAAAGTTTTCCTCTTTAGTGTATCATCTGGATCCTGTCGGAAGAGTAGCAAGAGAGAAACATCAGGCCGAAGTGCTCACATGTAAACAAACAATTAAAAATGCTTCCTTTATGGCTGCTCACCTCCAAACAATCTATCACAGCAAGTTGATGCTGCTCAGCAATGTCTGGGCTTATTTTTATCAATCGACCAAGACCATCAATCCCCATGTACTTCAGATTGTGACTATCACTCTGCAAATAGTTAGCCCGGGATTTAGATACAATCATAAGACTGACAAGAGTATCCGCATACATGTCAGGATTTGGAGATAGCATACCTTCAAAAACTTGGAGATAGCCTCCGCAGCAGCTTCTAGCAGTTTGGGATTTGGAAGAATACAAGAAATACAGCGAATACACTCATAAAGGATCGCATTTCCTATATTGGTAGTTGAATCGCACTTTCTGAACAAATCTCCAAGCACCATGTACATGATTTCACTTGCGCTCTTATCACCACTACCCAGCAGCGCCATTATCTTCAGCAGCTTGATCTAAAATCCAAAATTGTGTGGAAAAAAAGAAGATATAAAGTGACAAACTTGATCAACAATTGTAAACGTTAAGCGAAGAAACACACGACGCCGAACCTGTATGAAGGGTGCAGGCATTTGATGGTAATCGTAACTCTTAGGCAATCTTCTCTCAGTGACCTGTTTGAGAATGCTGACGAAACTGCTCACCATATCCTTGTAGGAAGTAACATCTTCACTTATGAGATCAAATAGAGGGCAGAGAGTCGCACCCATAACTCCCGGATCGTTATCGCATAGCCTCTTTCTGAAATTGGAGATCAAATGTGAGACCGAAGAAGGAGACTTCCGGTGAAATCTATGCAGTGCCATGATCGCTTTCTTCCTCACAGCTTCCTTCTGGTGTTTAAGCAAGTCCACTACCTGAGGCAAAACCGCCGGGATCGTCTCCTCGTTGATCAGCCTACAGATTGCATTAAGCGCCGCTCAAACAACGAGGTAGTTATCGGATCTGAGATCTTTCTGGATCGTGTTGACGATTAGGATAATGAGGTCGTGATCCTCGTTGAGAAAGAGCGTGACGGCGAGGTAACCGGTACGCTTGAGGAGGAGGTTATCGTCGTGGGTCATCTTCACGGCGTGAATGTAACCAAAGGAAGCGTCGTGGCCTAGCATCTCAATGTATACGAGCCTTATAATGTACTCTTTCATCTTCCTCTTGGGCACATCCGGCTCTAACAGCCTCCGTTTCAGTATATCGATCTCGCTTAGCACGATCCGATCTTCCTCTGCCTTGGATCGTGCCTCGCCGATTGATTTGACCAGATCGAGAAACTCCTTCGACTGACCAAACCCACCTTGCGATCCCATCGCTAGCTCTCTCCCAATTGTCTTCAGCTGCTCCATCTCCTCTCTCTCTCGCTCACTCAAACCAAATCCTTAGCACCAAATTTCGACCAGTGGATTTCTCCTCCGATTTGATCGATTTAACGACGGAACGGGATTTGGATTAGGGTTGTTCCGATCAGAAATCGGAAAAAGGACCATGCGAAATTCCGCCTCTTTGTGCTTGTTCCCGTGACCGCTCGGCGATGATTGTGATCCAATGGAGCTCAGATCTAGAAGATGAAAAACGTGAAGAGAGTTTTAGTAACCAAAGAGAGACTCTTTGTCTTAGCCTTTTAGCTCAATTAGCCACCCACCAGGTGGTCCTCGATAGCTAAACCAACACGCGTGTGTGTCAAATGTTGCAACAGTAAAATGTATTAGAGGTGTTGAACCGGGATTTCGGTTAAATTATGGAGCTGTTTAAACCCGTATTTCGGTTTCTTCTAGTTTCTCGGTTTTAGTGAAGAGTGTAATCAAATACAAAACCGAAACTTCTCTTTTTTTTTTTTTTTTTTTTTTTTAGGCAACAACCGAAACTTCTCTCTGACCAGCACATTGGGTATGATCGATGAGGATTCGTTTCTCCACTAAATGGCGTAAATGACGATGAAAATACGTAGCAGCATTCGAAAATGAGATTTGATTTTATTTCAATACTAGTCAAATTCTAACCTTTTTTTTTCTCAATTCGACTTTCTCTGTTTTGGTATTCTTTTTCTCACTCGTTTATCGTAAAAACAAAATCATTTTCTCCTTTTCCACCGAAAAATAATTTTGTAAAATGGTAGAGTTAGAGTATACAACCCTTGCTTTAAAAAAATAAAATAAAAATTAAATCACAAAACCCATTTCGACATGTTTTACTATAACACGGATACTGAAAAACCTTGCGCGTGGGTTACACGCGCCCCCAATCTTTTCTCTCGACGGCGATTTTTAGATCTTGCAGAAGATTTGATTTGCAGCGAGCCTCCCCACCGTCCGGCTTCGACCGGCTCCGTGGGAGGGCCTCCCTTCTTCCCCTTTCCTTTTTTCCTTTTCTTTGTGGTTATGGCTCGGTGAATTGAGTTCTCTCTCAATCTGGCTCTCGATGTCGCGAGGTCTCCTTTGCTTTCTCGGCATGGCAAGGCGTGGTGGTGACTCGGTGGTTCGTCGTTGCGGTCCAATCCAGTGTTTCTTCTCCGATCTGTCCTGCTTGAGGACGGTAGTGGCTTCGGTGGAGATCTGGCTTTCTCCTCTTACGCGGCGGCTGCTCTCGGTTTCATGTCTTCTCGGCATGCGCCGGCTACTCATCCCTCTTGCTCCGGTTGGTGGTTCGGTAAGTCTGAGCGGAGTAGCGTCCGTCCAGTCTCCCATTCTCCTTCTCGGCGGATTCAAATTCGTGAGTTCCCTCTATTCGCATTGGTGGACTGTTTCACGGTGTGGGGTTCTTGTGCCCTCGTCAAGATCTCAGTTCCTTGGCTTGTGTTGCTAGTATTTGAGTCCTAGCTGTCGTCTTGGCTTGTTTGGAAGTTAGTCTCGAGGTAAGTTGTGTTCATCGGAATCCTGGCTTTTGGAGGAGGTAGTAACACTACGGGTTCGTGTGGTGGCTTTGCCCTGTACTAGCCGACATCGGGGAGAGATCTTGGTAGTTGCGTGAACCTGCTCTGTAGCTCTAGTGCGTGTTGTTCCGGGCGTAGTGTTGGACTTTAGGTTTGGTTGGCTGAGCGTCGTTAATTAGATACTGAGGACGGTCTAATTCGAGCCTCTTCCGGCACCCTTCGGTCTCGTCTCTATGCACGGGCATCCAGTGAAACAGCTTCCTTTTGCTTTTTGAATGATGCACCAAGTTTTCTAGTTGCTTTCCGACTTCGACTCAAGCTTCGCTTCGACTCTTTTGCAGGTTCTCAAGCGGTTTATCGCTACTTAATTGTCTTCGTATGAGGACACAAGTACTGATTGTGTTATGCTTCCATGTTTTTTATTCTTTTTTGCCATGGGACCATATAAATTAGGTTTTACATTTTATTTCAAATTTGTAAAACCTCAACATTTCATTTTTAATGATATTCACATACTTAGCAAAAAAAAAAACCCATTTCGACAAGTTTCGCAGTCAGAATCCTCATCATACACACAATGTACTACTGCGACAATAGTAAAAAAACGTACGCATCGATCTAGCTATAAGTGTGATGAAATTTATTTATTTCTTAATGGTGAACGTACCTCTAGAACTGTTCCTAACTGTAGTACACGTTTTACATTCATGAAAAACTATATCGAGGCATATATTAATATATATGTTATTTCTGCTTGCAAATAAAACAAACGGCGGTATTTTGGCACAAAGTAGAAATCCATGGACAAAGTTTACACCTCTAAGCTAATATATTATACTTGTTTTGCATGGACATAGTTTTGTATTCTTGTATGGTTGGGTAAATGTAAATAAAAAAACCCATGTCTACGCAAAATTAATAAGCTGAACAAAAAGAGTAATAAAGTTGAAAAGAAATAAATGTGAACGAAAAAAATGTCAATAAGGTGACGAAAAATATTGTAAGAAAGCAACTTTATCAGAATTTTGTTTGTTCCAATATTTTCCTAAATAGATAGAGAAAGTATTTTGAAGAAAAATAAATTGTCTTTTTGGTTCGGAAGAGAAGAATGTTGAAGCACGCTAATTTCCATCCAGGTCCTCCAGGTGGTGTATAAATAAACATATGATTATATAACACTGAGTCAGAGAACAAACACAATATTCACATAAAATAAGAAAACCACATACACAAAAATCAGCCAGATCTTCTTCAAAAAATGGCGAACATTAACTCAAGAAATCTCCAAGAATTGGCGATAGGAACTATGGTTAGCTTCAAGATGAGGACTACGGGAGAGCGGTTTCAGGGATCGGTCTTCTATTTTAGCCCACAGTCAAATGGTTCTCTCTTTGGGATCCAAAACGGTAAGTTAAATTTTCAAGTGGATTTTGGAAAACTTAGATATTAATTGTAAATATCCCATTTGTTCGTGAAATCTAGCTGATATTCTAGTTTATTTGTCAAAAAACTGAATTAGGGTTTCTACTTTCGTTTTTGCTTGTTTGTTAATTTTCTATTTCGTTTTATGTTGTTGGGAGTGAATTGATTTTTGTGTATGGTTTTATACAGTTGGTGTGTGGAGGGTGGATGGGAGATATGTAAATGTCTCAGGGTTTAAACACTTTAATCTAAACGACATTACGGTTCGTATTATAAGAAACATGAATTTTTATGTTCTATCAATATTATTGTATATCAATAATATACACACTACTTCAAATTGTTTTCTTGTGTAACCAGGAGTTGCAAGTGAATGTAGTTGCAAGACAACCCAATAACACTCAGGTAAATCTGAAATCTATAAATTAGAATAGTAGTATGACATATGATTGAAGATCTTGAAAGAAAGACATATAATTATGGAACTCTTTAAATGTTTTCTCTCATGATGGGCAGAACAATAATCGCGATGCTGGATCGTCATCCAACTCAATTGAGAACAAGATGGGATCTCTACGCCTCGATCCACCTTCAAAGTGATTCTTCACACATATATTACATTTCTCTGATGAGTCATGCATATTCCTTATACATAACATACATATATGAAGTTATGAACCATAGCATCCAATAATGCAGTTTATATTATACAGAGCAATATAATGTCATTGAGTCTAGTCTAAGACCTTCCTATCTAGTTTCTCTAATGTCTGGTGTTTTAGAGTTCATCCAATAAAGTTAAGTGATTGTGATATTTTCTGATATGATTTAAATTATTGAAGGTACTTTATGTTCCTCTCTTTTTTTCTTGGGTGAATGTTCCATCAAAGATTGTATCTTAAGATCTTAAGATCAAAGGCCACCACATCATTCACAAACACAAACGTTTTCATATGACTAGGAATTCTAATTTAACTGTAATTCAATCTGAACCCAAATTTAGTTCTAAACCGACGGATATTATCCTATACCAAGTAGAATCGAATCTAACCGGACTAATTAACAAATAACCCAAAAGTTTAAAATAACAATACGCGAAACAATAACATATTATATTTAATTAACTAAAAAACAATGATTTGTTTATATATATTTATCTAATTATTTTGTACCAACCAAACCAAAAGAAATTGTTTTTAATTAGTTCGGCGAAAAACATTTCTTAACCAAAAACAACATGAAATCATCGAAACGAACCAATCCAAACGGAAATATTCGAATGTGTTAAAGTTCGAGAAAAATTCGAATGTGGAGCCATATTTCGTCACGTCATGCTCTTGGATGAGATTATATGTGTTTGTGTTATGTCATCTGTGCCTCTTTATTTTTCTTCTCTTCTTAATTTGGTTTTAATCTTTGTAAAAACAAAGAATTTATTTTTATTCTCTTCTTAATTTGGTTTTAATCTTTGTAAAAACAAAGAAGAGATAAATCATAAATGGTGTTCTTCAAATGCTTCTACATCAGAGATCGCTAAACGTGATCCACCTTCAGAATGACTGTGTTTATTTCCATACTCATGAATGTGTGAGAGTAATTAATTTTTAAAATCGAGATTTAGAAATTCGGTAACAAAATGCATTATAATTAAATTTTTTAATTTGTTTTTTTGGTCAAGTAGTTTTTTTTTAAAGTATAAAAGCCTAAAGGCAACAAATTTATATTATTATGAACGACAAAATAAACCCATATATAAACTTTTTATTTCAAATGCACATGTATCAGATAAAAAGTAATAAAAAATAACGTCACACTTTTTGTAATCGGCGTGAGAAGAAATTGCAATCGCATTTCCCTCCAAAGGCCTATATAAAGGGGACACACACATCCTCGGGAATAGATCTTCTCTCTGAGACTCTCAAAGAACTAACAGAATCTCCCAGAAGAAGTTAGAGAAGGAAACAGTTACAGAACCTCCGCGAAATCGATAACTCTCGAGCAGCCATGGCGAGCGAAGACTCCACAAACTCTCCAGATTTGATCGTCGGATCTTATGTGAGCTTCACGTCGAGGATGGCCGGAGAGTTTTACGAGGGAACCGTCTACTTCTACGATCCAGAGGATGCTAGTTTCGGGATCGACAATGGTAAGTTGTTTCGCGCTTCCTTTTGATATGATCGTGCGTTGTTCTTTGCGGAAAGGAGTCGCGTGAACTTGTGGATTAGAGTTTTCTGATGCGAATTCGGAAATTTCAGTTGTGGATTCTTCGAAATTTTAGGTTTATAGATGCAATCGAAGTCGAGATTGATTGTATTTAGGTCGAAAACTTAGCTGATTTCTCGAGGAATCGAAACTGGGATGGTGAGGTTTATGGATGATTTACTTGGTGTTCTTGCGATGGTATTGATGATTACTCTCGTCGATAGATTGGGTTTTCTGATGCGATTGCTGATTTCGATCATTTTCTTGACAGATTCACTGCTGATTTGTTCGATTGTTGTTCTCATGGCGGATTTCTGTTTGTGTGTGAGCGAAACTACTGATTTATGGATTGTTGTTGTTGCGATGGTTATTGATCATTACCTTCATCGATCCGCTGGGTTTTCTGATGCGTGTACAACAAATGCTGAATTCGATCGTCTTCTCGACAGATCTCTGTTTCTCTATCGTAATTAAAACCGGCTGATTTGGATTGTTTAATTGGCAGATATCATCTGAGTTTTTTTTGTGATCGGAAATACTGATTTGTGTCTTCCACGAGCTTTCTTTCTTAGAATAAACAACTGTGTGTTCTTCGTCTTTATGTGATTTTAAGTCTATTCTTGCTGGATTTTGGAAAATCTGCTGATATCAAACTGTTTTCTTGATGGAAATACTGAATTTGCGATTGTTGTTCATGGTGTTTTTGTCATCTACAAGCTTTCCTTCTTAGACTAAGCACTGTATGTTCTTTGTGTTATGTGAATTTCGTCGGGTGACATGATTTGCCTCGTAATTGACTAATTGTGCAGTATCTCGTGCGAAGAATATTGTGGGTTATAATAGTGTCGAAGGGCATTACCAGTTTTTCCTAAAAGACATCAAGGTTGGTATGATTATCATAGACATCGTTTTGATGTTCCTATCATCGTAGATCTCGAAATATATATCAAATCGTCTTATTTTCCTAAACAGGACTTGAAGATGGTTCGTGTGCCAGCGCCAAAACGTACCACCAACACTACTACTACGGTAAAAACTGAAACCTAGAATTGTGAGGATCTCAAACAAAGAGATGTATATAAATGGGAAAGTTTTCAAATGCTTTTATCTTTCTCAGGATGATGAGAAGACTACTCCCGGTGAAGCATCATCATCCACTTCAACTTCAAAGTGACTCTGTTTCGTTGCAAATACATCGAGTCATATTACTTCCGTAATACATCATATATGATCCATAACCATAACACTCACCAAAATAGTCTAATGCTCTTCCTCATCTTCCGTTTTCCCTTCGCTTCTCTGTCACATATTACTTCCCCTATACATATATGGTCCATAACACTCACCAAAATATTCTAAACTCCCTCTTTCTTCATCTTTTGCTTTCGCTTTCCCTTTACTACTTTGTTCTGTCCATAACTAAGACTCTAGTATATCGGATGTTTTAGTTTGCATTGGTTGAACTCTTTTGATATCCATGGAGGAGTACAATGTCTTCTAAATCGATACCTGTTTTGTTAAAAAAAAATCAAGGTATGATCAGTTTCTCTTTTGTGGATGTGTTTCATTAAAGATTCTTTCAGAAAGATACGATTTTTCGTTTTTGAGACTCTTCTTTCTCTGGAACTTGTTAAAACCTAAGTCAGGAAAAAATCTGTAAGAAAAAAAATAAATTGCCAAAGGAACACATTGCTTGAGATCTGCAGTCACACAGTTCCGTTTAAACAGTAAATTGGTTAGTGTAAAATCTTTTTATTTTTGAACTTTAAGGTTAGTGTAAAATCTTGTTTTTAGTTTTGTGCAGAGTGACAAAAAAAAAAGGCCTTACGATATTATTGCATTTTGGTCAGAATTGCTTGGCCCAAAGAAACGATTTTTAGCCTTTGATTTTTGTTTTTTGTTTTTCTACATTGCATTCGAGACAGAGGATCTCAATTCATTCGAGAATCAAGATGTGTTCTGTTGAGTGTATATAGTCGTTTTAATAAGAAGAGCGAGGTGCGACGTCGTTTTACGTGTAGTTAGTTTTTTTCTGAAAGTTACTAAGATGATCAATCTCCATCAAACTAGAAACACTGTCACCATCTCTGTTTATCTCACTATCCTCACCAAAACACGTTTCGGTTGGCCTCAAAAGTGAAAACGCATCTCTTTCCTAAACGCAGATTCTCACTCTAGAGCCTCGTTTGATTGTCATTTCAAAAAACAATTATCAAATAGCATTTGCAAATCATAAACGTAAATACGGATTAAAATGTTAACTGCAAACGGTATCCTTACATTTTTTTTTTTTTGCGTTCATGTTTGAATATAAATAACTACATCTTATATATATACATATATTAAAATATAAGGGAACACGGTCATAAATGCGAATGAACACAGATATGTTCTTTTAAAAATAAACAATGATCGACACATTAAAATCATATTTCACACTGTAGTACTAACCAATCTAAATATCTAATATGAATATCTATGATCAAAGATTTTGTATTGTCATGTGACCGAATTTCTTTGTTTCTTAGTTAAGTTTCGGAGTTAAAAGGGGCAAAAAGAATACTACTATACGTTGTGCGTATGAGTCTTGTTTTGAGTCTCAACCTGTAAGGATGGTTTACCGTTGGATGCAAACGCTCCGAGAACCGCAGCTACCGTTATAACGCACAGAACGCCGGACGCTGCGAACACACCGTCTTTCACAAGGTAACACTCACCGTTTAGCCATCCTTTACCGTATCTCTGCTCTCTGTTCATGCTTGCACCAACGCTTATCAACGTAACCGCAACCGCAAAATTAGCCCTGCAATTAAAGTATTAGCACTTATAACTACAAGTTTATTATCTTTTTCCTTCATAAAGTTGATTTAAGAAAGTATCTTTCTCACCAAGAAAACAACAGAAGGAATACACAAAACGGTGTCCTTCCCGCAGTTTTGTCAGTTTTCAAGAAACCTCTGCAGATCACAACGTTTCCGATTAATAGAGCAACTGAAACACAGACCAGAGCAGCGGTTCCTAACCCAAAAGCATGACTTTCAGGTAGATAACACGATGCTCCATCCCATTTCAGATCTTTTCCCTGAAAAAAATAAAAATAAAAATTTACCAGATTCTTGTTTTCTTGAACATAAAATGAGTAACTTGAGCAACAAGTAAATTTGCAAAACCATTCACCTTAGCCTTCTTAAACTCAGACGCGAGGCACAGGAAAAACGCGACGAGACCAAAGAAAAAGATGAATATGAAAGCGAGAGAAAACTCGGGTCGCCTGTTCCGTGTATCTTGTTCTTGAACCTCCATATTGATAATTTGTTCTTAAATTCCCAGAGATGGAAGAAGAGATTACTTGAGGCTTACTCCACAATCACAGAGAATAACTATTTGTGAACGCATACATATTTTGTATGCGCGTTTTGTAAAAGAGTGGATTTGTTCTTTGTTGTTATGGTTGGGTTGTTGGGTTCTTTGCTTGGCTTTTGAGTTAATAAAGTTGGTGTCATTTTGAATCTTAAGAAGATGAAGAGAGAAATTTTTGTGGGTCACAAAAAAAAAAATATTGTGGGTCAAGCCGTTTTGGACTATTTTCTCCTTTAATCTTTTTCTCCATTTATGATTATATAAAACTCATTCAACATCATATTAATTTGGATGAATTAATTTGGAGTGATTAGCTATTTATACGAACTTATGCTGACAATAAGACATCATAAAGTTTATAGCATACTAGTCGGTGATCCGCGCTTCGCGCGGTAAATAATAATATATTTCAAAATAATTTCGTAAGTATAAAATTTTGATACATCTAAACTTGAACGGTTTTATATTTCATTTAAAACATATAATATATTATAAAAAATTATATATATCAGAAGTCGAAATCTTAAAATAGTTTTGGAGTCTCAACCTTATTAGATATTCGAATTTTGAATATTCATACTTAAAAAAAAAATTAGATAATCGCATATCTCATCTTAGTCCAAATTGTTTAATTTGGATCCATAAATTTTTTATTGAATATTATAATTAAACAAACGTGTTCAACCATTTGTTTACGGTATACATGCCCGTATTGGATAGATGAGTCGTGCCATACATGCTACTCTGCTTTGTTAAAAATTTTAGCGTTAAATCACTTTTAAGAAAAGTACCTTACAAATGGTTATTTGATGCTCACAACTAAACACAATTCAACTCAATCCAAACACCCCATAAATATAGTGTTGGAATCTATATTCCTAAAAAAAACTCTTGAATTTTGCATAATATAAAGTAATATAACTCTTAAAATTATTGAAGATGTATGTTGGAAAAGAAACAATACTTACAATTTTCTTTTCTTATATCTAGGTCGGGTGTTCATTCATCTGATATTGATTTTCTTTCATAAAAGTATACATATTATATTTATATGTGGGTTCATAAACGTTTGAAAATTTATATTCACAAACAAAATTTAAATAGTTGCATATCTAATGTTCTCCCAATATTAACTTTGGATCAAGAGAAAATATATTAAATATTATTCTTACATTTTTTCTTTTCTTAAATATGGATATTCTTTTATAAACGTCTAATTAATGTTTTTTAAAATATATAACCAACAATTTTGATCTTATTTCATAAACGTCTTGATATATTTTCAAAATGCACTCATCTCTCTCTCTCTCTCTCTCTCTCTCTCTCTCTATATATATATATATATATATATATATATATATATATATTAAATTACAAACAATATTTTGTCACAATTTTAACTTAACCTTCACAACATTTTGTCATGATATTGAAAATCAATAAAAACCTAAATTAATAAATAAATAAATTATTTAAATGAAAATTAACTTAAAATCTAAACTACAGTAGAAACTCTATAAATTAATAATGTTCGGACTCTGATATTTTTTAATTTATAGAGTTATTAATTTATCAATTTTGTATAAAATAAAATATTTATTAATAAATAATTAAAAGTAATATTTTCCTTAAAGTTTATAATATTTTTTCATTTTTCATTTAGAAATTAGAGATAAATTGTAAAAAAAATTCAATTGTAATAAATAAAAACAACAATATACTCATATTTTAGTAGATTATCATATTTATATATTTGTAGAAGATTATTTTTATGATAATTATTAATTTATGATATTAATGAGACCATATATTTACATAGGTTTCTCAAAAAAATTATTATTTTATTATCTTATCGATTTATGCTATATTTTGAACCGGCCCAACTTGGGACCGAAAAAATTTATTAATTTACAGAGTTTATTAATTTATGGAATATTAATTTATAGAGTTTCTACTGTAATTTTTTGTAAAAGCAACGTTAAAAAATTAGACTAAAAAAATAAAGAAAGTTATCTTTAAAAAAATGTCAATACGTCCATATATAGAATCATATATCTCAAAATAAAATGAAAATAGATTTTAAAAAACTAAACTAACAAAAAAACAATATATAAAAGGGAAATTAACAACTTAAAAAAAATATAAATTACATTTATATACATTATCTTTTATAATGAAATGACTTATCAACTTCTATTTAAAACTATTATATCTATTAATGTTAGTTTTTATGAGAATTATTATATAAAATTACATAAAACATAATAAATGAAACAAAACACTTAAAATTAACAAAATGAATAGATGATGTGGCAAAATTTTAGAACATGTGTGATGAGGTGGATGCATAAGAAGAGATTTCATTCTCCTTTATATATATAGACGTTGAGAATAAATAGCTAATCCCTAACTAAATTACATACAGGTATACATGCGAAAATTTATAGTAACTATATATAATTTAGTTTAAGAAAAACATTTCTCGTAGTAGGAAAAATTTGAGTGAGAATATAAACAAATGAACGTACGAACAAAGTGAATATAATATTAGAACAAGAATCTCTACACAAAGAGAAAATGTATAGATTTTGTATAATTTGGAAATTTTATAGAAAATCGTGAGCTATATTCTATTCTACGGAATTCTATAAAAAAAAGTTTCCAATACCAATAAATTTATATTAAAAAAACACCTGAAACATAAATGAATAGTTGATCAGCAAAGAGATTATTTTAGAAACAATTTATTCGAAGCCACATAATTAATTCTTGAATCGTTACAGTCTATCATCTGTAGATCAAATGATGTCGACCATTGTTTATTTTAAGCTATAATTACTCATTTTTGGGAATACATTTTTTAGCGGTGGTGAGCTTGATGGGTTTGCTCTTGAGAACAGGATTTTGCTCGAAAAAGTTGGTTGGTCGGAGTTCAAAGCCACCGGACAATGTAGGCATCGTCGGGAAATCTTCTTGGCTTGGGACGTGGTGGAATCCGATGGTATACCACATCACTATATCTTTATTCTCTATTTCTCTATCCCTGTCACATTCAGTTACATAATATTAGCCCCACAAAATAATACTTATGACGTTTACATGAACAAATCTTTATCTACATTGTTGTAAATATGAAATTTCGAGAATAATTTCTTTATTAATTACTTCATGTTTTAACTGAACTTTGGAATAAATATATTTGTTGATTTAAAGGTTAATTATTATATATAGCTATTCATATTATAGTTGATAATACGATTAAATATTCAAATTATGCAGCGTAAAATAATACTATCAAATTATTTATTAGAGATGCAAATTATACCTTTGAGACCACACGGCTAATGTATCGTCGCCTTGGCTCCGGTCGGCGTACAAACCGCCTGCCCAAACCTCCGACCTATTATACGGCGTGATCCACACGTTATAGTTGGTGAATGAAGCCCGAATCTGTGGGTAATCATCTTGGGCCAGAAGTGGGCCTGTAGCTGGCCCAGAAAGTAAACGGTATCCAACTTCATTGCCATGCTTAGTTTTCCGGTTAGGGTTAACTACCACCAGCTCCTCCGCTTTCAGTCCTAGTTTCACCCGAGCCTCCGCCTCGGTCTTGGCCGTCTTTGGCCTCGTCGTCCAATAGCTTTTTCTCGGCGTGTTAACAGATTTCGCGGTTCTTGTGGTCACGAGTTCGTTTCGGACAAAGGAATTAGTTGTACCGTCGATGTCAAGATCGAGACGGAACGTTACGAAATGGTCGTGGTTGACTCCGACGGTATTGTCGGCAACAATTGTCCCGTGGATGTCCTCTTCCCCGATCTCTGATGTGTGAATATATTCCACCGGTTTAACTTCTAGAACACCTGTTAAGCCGACCTAGGCATATCAAATAGGTAATAGTTTAGTTTAGGTTGAGAGCATGTTAACTTAATCGAAATCCAAACTCAAATTTAGTTTTACACTGATCAGTATTTTTATCACATTGTGTAAACAAAACAAAACAAAAAAATCGGATAAACCAAATTCTGTTAAATAAAAAGTAATTTTTTTATGTGTGTGTAATGTTGGATGGATTGTATTACTAGATAGAATCTTTGATCTGATATACCTTCTAAAAGAAAAAGAAAAAAATTATATTTCTATTATTTTTATCCAAAGACCTGGTGAATAACCAAAATAAAATAAAAAATAAGAGAGTAACCAATATATTAGAGAGAAATAGGAAGAGTTAGAAAGAAAATTTGGTTATTTTGTAGATTTTTTTTTTTTGTGGTTATCGAAAAAAAAGTTCCAAACTAAAGTAAAATGGCCAATTCAAACAGAATGATGAATTGATGATGTTATTTTTTTTTTTGTCATGTTCCTTCTTTTTTTTCCGTCAATGTCATGTTCCTTTTTTAATCTGATGTTATCGTTAATTAATCATTCACGTGATTCATGTTGGTGTTGATATTAAATGAATAAACGAAAATGCAAGTAGCTAGCTATAGTAATAGACAAAGGCAAAGAAAAAGACAGTTTTACCCCCATTTTGATGGAGCCACTAGGTTTGAATTCATAGTCAACTATGTAGTCGTAGTTCCCCACGGTCGTCACGATCCGGGCTACTAGACTTACGTCCGGTCTAACCTCAGTAATCTGCACTCACCATACATGTATAACAAATCATGTCAAATCATGTCAAATTATATAAATAATTTTTTGATATATAACAACATATATATATGTGTTATTACTTCTAAATTTGGGATTTCAGCTTCCGTATGTCGCCACATGATATCCCCAGCATATTTCTCAAAAATGCACATAACATTTGGGATTTTGGCGGGAGTTCCATCTTGACCTGCGAAAATTCCGTCCATAAAAACTGCACCTGCTGGACAATCGGTGTATGGCTCGAGGGACACGGCGCATTGACCACATCCAAAATCACCACAATCAAGATAGGTAATGAAATACCAATCATCGCTTGGGTCCATGTAAGGTATGAACATCTCCGACAAATGGCCTTTGTATAGAACTTGCCGGTATTTGCTCACGTCCATGTCGAAAATAGACGCAAGAGAGATTACGATACCGGCTCGAACGTCGAACGATATATGAAACTCCCAATTTGCCCATCTGTGATCACCACCAGGTTGTATGAAGTTAATAAGTAAATATAAACTTCGGATTAATAGATATCAGTTTGAATGTTTTTTTCATAATAATGACGTATATATATGGCGGACTCATAGTTTGTTTGGTGTGAAGTGTGAACAAACTTTTTTTAAAGAAAAAAATTCATAGAAATAGAAAAGAAAAAAATCATATTTGAAAAACAAAAAAAATGGATTTGGTCCATGGAAGATTGATTGTAATAGTGTCTAATTTTTAATAATAATTTTACTGATGAAATAAACTATAAATTAAAAAAAAAAGATGAAAGTATTACATAAAATCATAGATCATCGTGTTTTGAATAAATGAATTAAAACAATCAAATATCATGAAAACTAGAGTAGTTACACTTCCAAAGTTTGAAATCCAAAGTATCTGTGTGTTGGGTGTGATAGGAGGACTAACATTTTGTATTCACGTATAAATGTTTTTTTTTTGTGTGACCAAAACGTATAAATGTTAGAACCACACATGAAAGGAAATAATAGAGTTAGGATATATTTTCAAATAGAAAAGTCTGAGATCTGTGAGACAAACTTATTACGTATGGGTCCTCTACACAGAGAATTTTCAAATTTATTTTTCTTTTTCTTTTTGACAACACATGTTTCAGATGGAATATATTATGAAAAATACTAAAATAGTGAAAGCTAGCCGAAAGTTTTTAACTTTTTCGGATTTTAAAACTGAGAGAATTAATTAATTGACGGAATTAGCCAAATAAAACAAACGACTAGTAGTTAAAAATTACTGGCAAACTGCATGAAAATTAAATGGTGAATCCATGATATAGACTATAGTCAAGCCAGTTTCACACATGTTTCAGATGGAATATAAATAAATTTTTGACCATACTACTTAAATAATCAACATACTCACTTAAATCGCTCAAAATTTTTAAAATTCCAGCTTAGAGATAAAAAAAAAAATATGCAAACAGATTAAAAAATATTTATTAAAAAATTAAATGTTCTTTCACTGAAGGTCTGAAGCTAATCACAAATAGAAAAGAAAGATGTTGCGTGGGCACTAAAACATTTTCTTAGGTCGTTAGCTGATTTACAGAAGAAAAAAAACTTTGTAAGCAAGAGCTATCTGACTTTTTGAGATTTAAGTATTTTCTTTTCCCGACTACTTTAGATATTCAACTTAAAATTTAGAAAATAGTTTCCGTAAAACTAAATAAGGAACCTTTAACAAAAAAAATCTAAATAAGGAACGACAAATGAGTTAAAAAAACAAAAATTGAGAACGGAAATTTTTTTTTTTTGTCCCCGAAAAGAAAAATCAGAGAACTTGACTCTTTATGGTGGCAGCTTTTTAAGTTTTATCTCCATATAAAGCATAATTTAATATTGGCAATATCACTATAACGGTGTGTGTGGCCAGAGAGAAAGAGAGAGACCCATAACCATAAGCCATAATTGTTAATCATTAATTTTACCTCACGATGTGTCCATCGACTTTAAACCCTGGACCGTCCGGCTGCAAAACGACGGCGTTTTGAAGCGTCGGTCCGAACGGCGGCTTAAGCTTTGAGAAACGGTACTCCGTTCCGTTAGCCTTCGGCATAGTAACCGTTAACCTATCCTTAAACTCCGTTACTTTCATCACGTCAAGATTAACGAGTATCGTCATTCCTTCAATAGGTCTAAGGTACATATTAACGGTGCCGTCAAGATAAAACGGCATCATTCTAATAACCCTCTCCGTCTCTGCCTCTCTCTCACCTTACCATCCAATCGTTGACGTCGTGAACACAATCTCCGAAGCGTTTAATCCGCGTTTCGTGACCGCGTCAAGAAACGGCTTGAACTTGTGAACAAGATCGGTGGCTGCTTCTTGCTCATCGTTCGTGAGCATAGGGTAACCATTGCCTACGTGGATCTTGTCGGAGACAATGGCTCGAGAGGAAAAGTCAACGACGATCTCTCTGGACTTTCCGTTGTCTCGAGCGATGACGAAGGCCTGACGTGGCGGTGGTTTGACGGTGTGGTTCGCTGATGCGTGCCACGACAAAACTAGAGATTTGTCGGGTTCGTTGAGACCAACGTATTGGAAAGTGAACTTATGGTTCGGACCAATAGGGTATGATTTGTTGATGATGGTTCGGACGAGTTTGAGGTCGGTCTCGGTCAAGGGATCGAATGGGTGACGCGGTGGAGCCAACTTTGAAGATGAGGTTGCGAAAATGAAAGAGAAGAATATGAAAATGGTGAAGTGAAGTGGAGCCATATTGTTCTTAGTGAACTGTATATTGTTTGATTTGATGGACTTGGTTTATGCTTAAACTTTATAGGCAAATTTCTTCAAATATGTAAAATTTAGAAGAAGAAAAACGAGTTTAGCAACCAACTATAAGGGCATGTGTATTGGAGACTTTAAAAGTGAGTGTTTAAAAATTATTTTTTTGATTAAATTTAAATAAGTTTAATGTTTTAAGACACTTTAGTTATGGAGAGATGTCTAAAATCCAAAAATAAATTCTATATTAGATATTTTTTATCAGTTTTGGATCTTTAGTCTTAAGATTTATTATTTTAATAATGTTATTAGATCTCTTAAAATCTCCAATGTATATGCCCTAAAAGTGAATTTTTTTTTGGTTATAGGTTTGTAAATAAGATACTACGTACAATTTGTTTGACAACCAAATACGTACATAATACATTCCATAGTTTTCATATCTTTTTTATTTTGACAGCTAAATTACTTTTTATTATTATATTAATATAGTATAATATACCTTGTTCTAGACAAGCAGAGCCATATTATTTATAGAATTCACTTTAAGCCCAGCATGTTAACTTAATTAACGAGCTAAACCTTTGGTAAAAAAAAAAAACTAAATAAACGAGCTGGAATAATTTGCTTTACCATCAAATATATAGCACGATCTTTCTTTTTTAATATTTTTTTCTTGTTGATTAGTTTGATGGTATTGATTAGAGGTGTCATTTCGAGCCGAGAACAAGCAAATTAAAACTCTAATTTTACATCCAAAAAGCAGATTTTGAGAGTTACTCATTACGGATACGGTTTCAAGTGAGCTTAATCCACGAGGACATACAACATTGCAGATTGAAATTGGTTGTAATCTTTCGCGACCAATCCATCAAAACTTACCAAATGTTTCTTAGTTCCATCTAAATTATATCTTAACTCGCGGCAAAACAGATTAAATGGGGGCAAATTAGCCCATCTTTAACACCTCCACAATAGACCACGTTTTCTCACATTCTTTATGGAAATTCGAACCCATTACAGGTGGGGTGACGGGACGTGACCACTTGACCAACTCAAGTCATGGCACGAGCTTAATAATCTATCTTAACTTTTTATATTATACTGTATTATTTATAAGATATGGTCATTCTATGACTAATGTCGTATTATTCCTACCTACCAAAGAATCTTTTGGTTTGCGTGTACAGGTACAGATTTGTAGATCTCAAATGAGAAAGTGTTTTCTCCTATTTTGTAGTAACTATTTCACAGTTGGGTTATATTTAATCAATCACGTGATAGCACGTTCGTGCTTAATTCTCATCTATAGATCATTTTATAAAATTCCTCCAATGTTTTTTTGTTTTTGTTTTTTTGCTAATGAAATTCCTCCAATGTTGAGTTAAATATTGATATGAGAAGCTATTATGATTTGAGTTGTTTAAAACTTCTTCTTTTTTTGGTTGTGCGTGTCTAAAAGTATTAACTAGAATATTGTACGGCTAAAGAAAATTGTGGAGTAAGAAATACCTTTGAACTTTGTTTGTTAGGTCAAAAAAATTTGGGTAAGTAAAAGTGCATTAGTTACGCCATGTGAATACTTAATTATTTAACCAGAAAATATTAATTAATCATCTTCTATTTTTTTAATCAGATCATGTTATTAAAATATTAAACGAATTTAGTTATAAAAATCAGATGCAAATATTTGAAATTATGATTAATAATTTTTATTATCATTTATCACAATAGAATGGATAATAGTAGCATACAAAACTATACAGATGGAAAAAATACATGTTCAGAAATTTAAATTATAAAACTTACGACTATAATCTTTTGATGACGAAGTTGAAGATGATAATATGGTACATTTAAAAACATTTATTAAACGTAATTTGTTTAATTTTTTCATAAATTTTGAATGCAAAAAAAACACAATTTTTTTTTCTATACAAAATGTAAAATTAAAGATATATTCTATTGAAATTTTAACTTTAAGTAAAAACAACGATACTAAAGTTATATTTTAATTGATTGTATGATTTATCTTTTTTTAACATTTTATTTTATTAATTTTCGTTTCGAATGATTACAATATAGAAGAGATCAATATAGAAGAGATCTGACAGATAAAATATAAAGAGAAGAAACTAATGATCTTTCCCAACAACTTAATGAAGAGGGATTCACTTGATGATACATTGGCGATACCAGAAAAACTTTGTTTCGAGTTTTGAAAAGGTCAATAAATGACGTTCCCGTACCACAATAGCAGACGGACTTCTTATACTTTTGACAACAACAATTCTCACAATGTAGATAGATCTTTTCTTTGATTGTCTTCTTCAAATTTAGTTCAAATTTAGTTCTAGAAGATCTAGTCTTGATTAAACCCGCTAGATATAAACTTTTACGAGATTTCGATCAGAGTTGAGGAGCGGACGATCCAAACCAGGTAGCACCGAATCTATAAGGAGAAAAATGATAAATCGAACTGGAGAGAAACCAAATATGTTTCCACTGAAACAGACGAAAAAATCACGCAATCTCGAAACGGAAAAGCCGCCAGAAACCAGTTCTGGAAATTAGATCTAGGACGAGAAGCAAAAAACCAAAGGCATATACAGTAAGCTGAACCGAATATCGAAGAGATCCGGCGCCTCCAAACACGCTTCTGCCTAAATTCAACTAGATCTATAAATCTTAAACCCCCAAAAATCGAATTTATTAAAGAGACACAAAACTAGTGATTTATACAAAAATAAAAGTAAAGGAAAGCAAACAGAAACTCGACTCCGGTGTTTAGAGAGCCATTGGAGCCGGAAACAAAGAAGTAAGGCGGCGGCCCGAAACCTAAAAGTTGAGAGGATTTTCAATCGTGGCCAAGTTACGTTTTCGTTTATGATTGTATGAGTTATCTATGCATAAGATTATGCATAGCTTCGAGATAGTTTGTCACATTTTTCACACTTCTAGACATTATATATTAACAAAACTGAAATATATAAAAGAGATAAAAAATGGATTTGAAAATTCAATTTGCAAAATAATAATAAGGTGTCACAATATCTAAAACAGCCGGGTAATCACCAAATATAAAACTAAATGTCTAACCAAGCAATGAACCAGCATTCCAAAGTCATATATACTCATACTACGAACCAATAAATCGATAGAAAAGTCATCCTCTTTAATTATTTCTTTCATTAATATTGTCCAAGTTATATCGATACGAATGATTCTCTTGGAATCTTTACAAATCCTCTCATACGGATCAAATCATGAATGATAAGCTAGATATCAATCGGTCTTGGGAGTACACTTTGGAGCGGTGGTGAGTTTGATAGGTTTGGTCTTGAGGACATGATTTTGCTCGAAAAAATTGGCCGGCCGGAGTTCAAAGCCACTGGTTAAAGTAGGGATCGTCGGATAATCTTCTTGGCATGGGACATGGTGGAATCCGACGGTGTACCACATCACAATATCTTTCTTCTCTATTTCCCTATTCCTGTCACATTTAGTTACATAAATTTAGCCACACACACAAAAAAAAAACACATTCTGTTTGAAAAAAATATAGACGTGGCAACCCAACCCAATATGGGTTAGCTTTGCGCATTTTTATACATATGATAGATTATTTAAATGATGCAACGGGTGTAATAGAATCAAATTTTAATAGTGATGTAAATTACCTTTGGGACCATACGGCTAACGTGTCGTCGCCTTGGCTACGATCGGCGTACAAACCGCTAGCCCAAACCTCCGACTTGTTATAGAGCGTGATCCACACGTCATAGTTTGTGAATGCTCCCCGAATCTGTGGGTAATCGTCTTTGGTCAGAAGTGGGCCTGAAGTCGGCCCAGGAAATAAACGGTATCCAACCTCATTGCCATGCTTCGTTCTCCGGTTAGGGTTAACGACTACCAGCTCCTCCGTTCTCTGTCCTAGTTTCACCCGAGCATCTGCCTCGGTTTTCGCAGTCTTTCGCTTTGTAGTCCAATAGCTTTTTCTCGGTGTGTGATCAGATTTCGGAGCCCTCTTGGTCACAAGTTCGTTACGGACAAAGGAATTGTCCGTACCATCGATGTCAAGATCAAGACGGTATGTAATGAAATGGTCATGGTTGACTCCGACGGTGTTGTCCGCCACAATTGTCCCGTGGATATCTTCTTCTTTGATCTCCGATGTGTGAACATATTCCACCGGCTTAACTTCTAAAACACCGGTTAAACCAACCTAGGCACATTAAAGCGATAATTTTAATTTTGAACAAATCAAATGTGGATTTATCGATCTAATCTGGTTCAATCTTATTATTAGAATTATGTTAGAGTTGGATTTTTTTTTGTTTTTAAACACTTTTGAGTTTACGTTTATATACTAAATAACAATAGTGAAATCATTTTTTTGTAGATTGCTATCACAAATTAACAATATTTTGTTTTCTGTGTTTGTGTCTTACATTTACATACAATTTTCGACTGATGTTTACAAATACATGAAATTATTGTTTTTCTTTTAAATGTAGACATAATAATATACATTTTAATGTTTAAACGGAGTTGTAACCGACAATGGAAATTATAAACAACTAAGTCCTTTAAATCAATGAATTAAAATGCAAGTCCTAAGCTAAGCAAAGTTTTCGAAAGACGTTACCTCCATTTTTATGGAACCGCTAGGTTTGAACTCGTAATCAATTATGTAGTCGTAGTTCCCAACGGTTGTCACCATCCGGGCTACTAGACTTACGTCCGGTCTTACCTCTGTGATCTGCATCAACATTTACGTAACTATAAATCACGAATTTCATATTATATATATTATAAAATGATGAACTATAATATGATATTTATAGTTATTACTTCTAAGCCGGGAACCTCAGTTTCGGTATGTCGCCACATAATGTCTCCAGCAAATTTTTCAAAAATGCACATAACATTTGATATTTTTGTAGGAGTTCCGTCTTGACTTGCGAAGATACCATCCATGAAAACGGCACCTGCGGGACAATCGGTGTACGGCTCAAGTGACACGGCGCATTGGCCACAGCCAAATTCACCACAATCAAGATAACTGATGAAGTACCAATCAGCACTTGGATCCATGTAAGGTACAAACATTTCCGACAAATGGCCTTTGTATAGGACTTGCCGGTACTTATTCATGTCCATGTCGAAAATGGATGCGAGAGAGATGACAAGACCGGCTCGAACGTCGAATGATATGTGAAATTCCCAATTTGCCCATCTATTTCATCACCAAAATAAAACCTATTTATTTTATAATTAAATGAATCTTTATTTTTTTGATCAAAAAAAAAAATGAATCTTTATTTTTCTCTTTACAAATCTACTATATGCACGTGCATACGGGGTTTTTATAAAGAACAACAACAAAATTTGGGGTTTTTATTCCACCAAAAAAAATCAGAAGCATAAAAAAGGCTAAAAAGCTGTTACTATTATGCTGTAAAGGAACAATTTTTATTTTCTATAAATAGCATAATTATTGCAAAAATCCTATCTATAATGGTGCGTGTGGCCAAATAGTTAGAGAAATAGTTGTTAGTCATTTTACCTCACGATGTGTCCATCGATCTTGAACCCTGGACCATTGGGCTGTAAAACGATAGCGTTTCGAAGCGCCGGGCCAAACGGCGGCTTGAGCTTTAAGATACGGAACTCCGTCCCGTTAGCCTTGGGCATCGGAGCCATGAACCTGTCCTTAAACTCTGTTACCTTCTTTTTCTCAAGGCTTACGATTATTGTCATTCCTTCAATAGATCTAAGATACGTGTTCACCGACCCGTTGAGGTAAAACGGTATCGTTTTTATAAGCCTCTCGGTTTTCGTCTCACCGAACCATCCCATCGTCGAGGATGTGACCACAACCTCCGATAATTTCAAGCCGCGTTTCCTGATCGATTCACGAAACGGCTTGAACTTGAGAACAAGCGCCGTGGCTGCTTCCTGCTCGTCGATAGTGAGCATAGGGTTACCATTGCCTACGTGGATCTTGTCCGAGACAATGGCTCGAGAAGAAAAGTCAACGACGATCTCTCGGGTCCTTCCGTTCTCTCGGGCGATGATGAATGCCTGACGTGGCGGTGGTTTGGCGTTGTGGTGCGGTGATGAATGCCACGACAAGACTAGGGACTTATCGGGCTCGTTGAGACCAACGTACTGGAAAGTGAACCTATGTTTCGGACCAATGGGGTACGTTTTCTTGATGACGTTACGGATGAGTTTGAGTTCTGTCTCAGTCAAGGGATCAAAGGGATGAGGCGGCCGGATGAAGCTTGAGGATGAGATTGTGAAAATGGAAGCAAAGATTAAGATTGTGAACTGAAGTTGAGCCATTGCTTTGTGATTTGATGGACTTGGGTTCTGTAAACTTATATATAGCCAAAAGTTTCCCCTTCTTTTACTCTTGATACATACATATAAACATGTTAATTAGGGTTTAGTAGTCCAAACATATAATTGTTTTGTCACAAATCTCATGGTTATTACGCATTAAGTGTTCAAAACAAAAGTTGCTAATCACTTGAACTGAAAAATTAAATATGTCCATCCATCCATCCATCTTTAACCCTGTACAAGTGTACGTGAAGGGAGATAATAAATATGTGCATGGTAGCTTTCAATATTTTGTTTTCCTTTTTCTTTTTGACAACACATGTTCTAAAATGTGACATCATGTGTTCTTGCACTGAATGCTTACCACAAACATAAAGAAAGATCGGCTTAAAAGTCGGGGTTTCTTTGAATTTCACAGTTGGTTGGCTGATTTAAAGGACAAAAAAAAATAAATACAACTAATTAAGAGCTCACTGACTTTTGAAATTTCAGTTTTATTTTCTCTACGACTTTTAGGTTTTGATTTTCTTTTTGTTAAAATGCGAAATTCAAAATAATAAAAGTACAACGTTTTTACAACTTTTATGGTAACTCAACGTTAAAAGACAACAATAGAACCGATTGGTATAACCAAACTCTTATCCTTTTCTGGTATAACTAGTAGTTTGATGTGGGATATATATATAGACACTAAGACACACCTTCGTGGGTTGTGTATCATTTTGCTGTGCGACTTTCATTGCCAAACAGGCAAGCACTGAAATACAGTTGAATGATTGTGCTTGCAACAGATGGATTTTTTTTTTTATCTTATGGCTGTGAGTTTGATCTTATAACTTTTGGGATTTCACTTAAACTTTCACTGTAAATCTAAATGATCGTCGGATAATCTTCTTGGCATGGGACGTGGTGGAATCCGACGGTGTACCACATCACTATATCTTTCTTTCTCTATTTCTCTATTCCTGCAACATTCAGTTACATAATTTTAGCCCAAGAAAAAAAAATCGTCATTAATTCTTCTTCCAAGTACAAAATCATAACTAAAATTTACATAAAAACTGCTATTTTCATAAAATTTTGTGTTTACATGTTTGAGGAAAAAGGTTATTTATTCCTTAAATTTCTTTATCCAAAAATAAAATAACTCATTTTCATGCCTTCACCACTAGCATGTGCTAAAGTAATTTGGTAAATAACAGAATTCTTATGATTGGAAGACGGAAACAATACTATTTTTTAGGAAATGAAAAAATACTATTTTTTTTAGAAAGAAAAAAAGAAATGAAGCAAACTAATGAGTTAGTAATAGCTCTGACCTTTATTATACGGATTTAAAGGATCAGATGTTATATATTGTTTGACAAAAAAAAAAGATCAGATGCGAACTTTTTCTATTTTAATTTAAAATAAAATAATATATACCCAATTTTTGTAAACATAAAACTTCAAGAATTGCTCTTTTGTTATCAGTTCATGTTTTAAGTGAGTTTCGGAATATATTCGCTGATGTAAATATATTAATATTAGGTTTCAAATTAAAGTTTATAATACGATTATTCAAATTATGCACGGATGTCAATTACCTTTGGGACCATACGGCTAACGTGTCGTCGCCAAACCGCTAGCCCAAACCTCCGACCTATTATACGGCGTGATCCACACGTTATAGTTGGTGAATGCTGCCCGAATCTGCGGGTAATCATCTTGGGTCATAAGTGGGCCTGAAGGCGGCCCAGGAAGTAAACGGTATCCAACCTCATTGCCATGCTTCGTTCTCCGGTTTGGGTTAACCACCACCAGCTCCTCCGCCCGCAACCCTATTTTCACCCGAGCCTGTGCCTCGGTTTTCGCCGTCTTTGGCTTCGTCGTCCAATAACTTTTTCTCGGTGTATTAACATATTCGGGAGTCCTCTTGGTCACAAGTTTGGTACGGACAAAGGAATTGTTCGTACCGTCGATGTCAAGATCAAGACGGTAAACAAATTAAAAAAGCCCAATCGTTGCGTCCTTCTCTCTCGCCCAACCCTAGCCGCCTAGACTCCTCTGATCTCCGATCTCCCTTTCCGGCGTGCGGTGGTTCTCACCGCCGTCGGAAAAGGGTCCCCGCTTTACTGTTTATTCTTCCTCGGCAACTTGTTCTCGGAGGTTTCAAGGTGCGAGTCTCAGATCTGGGTTTTTGGATGCTCTGCGGTGGTGTTTTTGTCGCCGGCGTCTCTCCTCTTTCTGCTCTGGGTTAGTTTCGGCCTCCTTACCACTCCCGTTTGTGAGATACAAGAGGACGGTGTCTATGGGAGTGGTTTCGGAGCCCTTGCTCCTCCTAAAGCTCTACGGTGGTGCTTCGCCGTCGGTCTTCTCCGGTTAGTTCCTGCACTGGTTTCTTCTTCCTGGTGGATGTTGGGTGGGCTTGATCGGTCTCTTCTTCTGTTGTGCTCGAGGACGGCTCTCAGATCTACGCTGTGATCCCCTTTCTCTCTCTGCCTCGTCGTCGTCTCTCTGTGTAGTTTGCTTGAGGTTCGTTGCTGCTGAGTTTCTGCCTTTCTCTAAGTCTCTAGCTTCTCCTAGTCTGGTTAGTGTGTTTCCTTGTTTATGTTTTTCTAGTCTCGGCTCTTGTGCTTCTGGTCGCTGGTGTTGGTTATTGTTGTGTGTGGTCAAGGTTCTGCGGCTTCTTCCCCCATCTAGGTGATTCTTCCTCTTCCTCTGTGCATCTCATGGGGTCTAGTTTGCTGCGGTTTGTGGGTTTCGGGATCCGAGTCTCGTAGCAGTTTAGGCTTTCTTTCTTTCCTCCTGCCTTGCTGTTCTGAAGCTCCCTGTCTTTCGCTTCCTCGTCCTACTGCTCTCTACCTTTGCTGGTTCAAAACTGTTATGGAGTCCTGGTTTCAGCCTGTGTGTGAGTTGGATGAGTGAAGTCTTTGGTTCTGTCTCTTTGGGAGGTGCTTCCTACCTCTTTCTCTGCTTCTTGAGGAGTGCTTAGCCGTTTCTTCCTCTCTCAATGGTGTCAGGTTTGTGATGGGTTATGCCTTTCAGTTTGCTAGTATCTCTGTTGCCTAGGCTCTGTTGTCTGCTTTAGTGCTCTCGGAGCTGCTGCTAGGTTTTTTGGGTTCAGCTAGGCTGGTGTGTCTTGGGTCCTTGCGCCAGTGTAGTCTTGCCTCCGTAGATTAAACTCGACTTGCGTTCGTTGGGATGGGATTGAAGAATTGCTTGGATTTCCGGATTGTCCTCCCCCTCGGGTTTCTGTTTTGGCTTGGCTAGCTAATCGGTTGTCTGATCTAGAGGATTTTTTCGCCTTTGTGGTTCTAAAGCCAACAATCCTTCTCGTCTCCGCTACGTCATGGGCAAACTCCTTCGGAGTTCTTCGTCTTCCTTGCAGTATCCTTTATTAGTCTAGTTTTAGCTCCCTTGCATTTTAGTAGTCTAGTTGTTCTTATGTTGGTATTTTCATCCTCGTTGTAAGCTTTCATATGCAATTTTAATTGAATACCCTTTTGCAAAAAAAAAAAAAAAAAAAAAGATCAAGACGGTATGTCACAAAATGGTCGTGGTTGACTCCAACGGTGTTGTCCGCGACAATTGTCCCGTGAATATCGTCTTCTTTGATCTCTGATGTGTGATTATATTTCACCGGTTTAACTTTTAAAACACCGGTTAAGCCGACCTAGGCACATTAAAGTAGTAAGATTTAATATTCATACCAAAAAAAGTAGAAATAAAAATGTAGTAAGATTAGAACAAATCAAATCTCGGAATATTTATCTTATCTGGTTACATCTTATTATTTGATGTTGATAGCGTTGGAGTCTGATTGTTTTTTCACATAAATTCTGTGTTTACGTTTAAATATTAATTTTTTATTAAATAAAAATACAGTATAATGTAAAATCAGTTTGTATATTGTTATCACACAGTATTTTTGTTTCTACGTCTGTCTCGTATTTAACATTTACAATTCTGAACTGATGTTTGATAAATACATGAAAATTTTGTGTTTCTCTTACAGTTTACTTGTAAACATAATCATTTTTGTTGTATAAACAGAGTTGCAACCGAAAAATAGAAATAAGCAATTAAGTTCTTAAATCAATGCAAAGTTTTCGGAAGACGTTACCCTCATTTTGATGGAACCACTAGGTTTGAACTCATAATCAACTATGTAGTCGTAGTTCCCACGGTCGTCACTGTAACGATCCGGATCCGACCCATTTGAATAAGTTTAAATGGATTGATTTGACTATCTATGTCATGCACTTACCTTTTTCGATCACTTACCCTAAGAGAACTTCAGAATTAAGTGTGTTTACTATAAAGTATCACTATGATGGGTGACCTTCCGGGAAGTGCTCTGCGGAACTGTGTGAGTGAGGTCAAAACACGAAAAAAGGTCACGTGGTGATTGCAGGGACAAGTAAATCAGTCGGTCGGGCCCCGAAAAAAAATAACGCACCCAACGTCAGACAGGGGCGAGGCCCACGAGCCCGACGAGGGATGGGTGACTCGCAGGTAGGAGCGGTCGGGGTGTTACAAGTGGTATCAGAGCCAAGAGAAGTCATATTGGTTCTGTCCCAGGAGACTGTCTTGGGGTTTGGGGGTTAAGGTTCACACTGGCGGGATGAGAATTCGGGGACGAATTCCCGTTAAGTAGGGGAGAATTGTAACGATCCGGGCCCGGCCCATTTGAATAAGTTTAAATGGATTGATTTGACTATGTCATCAAAGTGCACTTACCTTTTCCGGTCACTTACCCTAAGATGGATTGCTCTGCGGAACCGTGTGATTGAGGTCAAAACACGGAAAAAGGTCACGTGGTGAGATAAGTAAATCAGTCGGTCGGGCCCCGAAAAAAATAACGCACCGACCGTCGGACAGAGGCGGGGCCCACGAGCCCGACAGAGGGATGGGTGACTCGCCAGTAGAGGCGGTCGGGATGTTACAATCACCATCCGAGCTACAAAACTTACGTCCGGTCTAACCTGAGTAATCTGCATATCATATATTAAAATAAAAATCATATTTTTCATATGATATATCACTAATAAATAATAGAATCTATGAAGGTAGATTTCATAATATGATAGTAGAATTTGTTACTTCTAAACCGGGAATCTCAGCTTCGGTGTAACACCCCGACCGCCCCTACCGGCGAGTCACCCATCCCTCCGTCGGGCTCGTGAGCCCTGCCCCTGTCCGACGGTCGGTGCGTTATTTTTCCCGGACCCCAACCGACTGATTTACTTGTCCCTGCAATCACCACGTGACCTTTTCCTGTGTTTTAGCCTCACTCACACGGTTCCGTAGAGGACTTCTCGGAAAGTCACCCTTCCTAGTCCTACTCCAGCATAAGCACGCTTAACTCTGGAGTTCTCTTAGGGTAAGTGACCGGAAAAGGTAAGTGCACTTTGATGACATAGGTAGCCAAATCAATCCATTTAAACTTATTCAAAT
>JAHZTW010000001.1:421823146-422044757 GCA_020283515.1 Alliaria petiolata
TTTTAAACAAAGTTTTTATTTCATTATATCTTATGTAATTTGTTTTTACAGCAAGAGTTCACTTGGGATTGGCGGAGAACCAAAACCGTTCTCGCTGAGTTCGACAGGTTCACCGCCATCCAATACACGAGACACATGTACGAGTGGAAGCAAAAGTTCATCGAGGAAAAATATCCGCCGAAGGATCTCGAGGAGAATGTCTGGAACGGTTTTTGCGAGTATTGGAGTCGGCCTGCCACAAAGATACAATCCGAAAAGAACTCGAAGAACTGGAAGAGTGACCGAGGAGGAAAGGGCATTTATGTCCACAACGGAGGTGCAAAATCGACCTTACGACAAGTGGCTCAAATGGTAAGTAAATTTATTTTTTCATAATTTTCTTATTTATTAAATAGTTTACCTTATATAATTTTTTTTTTGAAAGACAATAGAATCGGGTGGAGTCGTTCCCGATTACCTCGACGTGATGGAGACCAGACACACCAACAAAAAGACCGGTGAAGTCCAAGACGTCGGTGTTCGGGAGGTTGTGGAGAAATGCAAGAAGAAGAAGTTCGATCGCCTCACCCAACTCTCCCAAGAAAATCCAGATGACTCGACCTCCTCGAACGAGCTAACCCGAGATGAGATCAACGACATTGTTCTCTCGGTAAGTTTTTTTTTTATTTTTATTTTAATTTTAGTTTTAATTTTAATTTTAATTTTATTTTTTGATATCTAATATCTTAATAATTTTGTTTAGGAAACTCGGCAAGTAAAAGGTCGAACCGTAGGGTTAGGCCCACTTCCGAGATTCGAGGGAGCTGATTCTTCTTCTTCGAGTTTTCGTTACCCTTCGCAATATCAACAAGAGATCCAACGCCTCAGCCAAGAGGTTAAAGAGCGTGATGTGATCGTCGAAGAAATGGGGAAGAAGCATGAACGGTTGGAGTCCGAACACCAATCGACACGGGAAGAGCTACGCCAGATGAAAGAAATAATGGAAACTTCGTTTCCACATTTGTTTAAAAAGTAGTTCTTTTGTTTTAAACAATTTTTTTTATGTCTTTTTTAATTTTAATTAAATTAAATTAAAATTTTTAATAATTAAATGAATTTTATAAATCCTTCGGAAATCCGTCGGTTTATGTCCGTCATAAATCCGTCGGAAATTAATCCGTCGGACATGAATCCGTCGGAAATCCGTCGGTTTCTATCCCTCATAAATCCGTCGGAAATTAATCCGTCGGAAATCCGTCGGACATGAATCCGTCGGAAATCCGTCGGACATGAATCCGTCGGAAATCCGTCGGACATGAATCCGTCGGAAATCCGTCGGTTTCTTTCCCTCATAAATCCGTCGGAAATTAATCCGTCGGAAATCCGTCGGACATGAATCCGTCGGAAATCCGTCGGTTTCTATCCCTCATAAATCCGTCGGAAATTAATCCGTCGGAAATTTCCGACGACACCTATCCGTCGGAAATTTCCGACGGATTTCCAACCAATGTTGAGTTTCCGACGAACTGTAACCGACGAACTATTTTGGTCGAAAATCCGTCGGAAACGCTTGTTTCCGACGGATTTCCGACCAAAATGGCCGTCAGATTTTGGTGTTGTTCTTGTAGTGACACATGTTCTAAATTGTGGCATCATGTGTTCTTGCACTGAATGCTTACCACAAATAGAAAGAAAGATCGGCTTAAAAGTCGGGGTTTCTTTGAATTTCACAGTTGGTTGGCTGATTTAAAGGACCAAAAAAAAAACAACTAATTAAGAGCTCACTGACTTTTGAAATTTCAGTTTTATTTTCTCTACGACTTTTAGGATTTGTTTTTCTTTTAGTTAAAATGCGAAATTCAAATTAATGAAAGTACAACGTTTTTACAACTTTTATGGTAACCCAACGTTAAAAGACAACAATTGAACCGATTGGTATAACCAAACTCTTATCCTTTTCTGGTATAACTAGTTTAACGTGGGATATATAGACACCTTCGTGGGTTGTGTATCATTTTGCTGTGCCACTTTCATTGCCAAACAGGCAAACACTGAAATACAGTACTTGAATGATTGTGCTTGCAACAGATGGATTTTTTTGATCTTATGGCTGTGAGTTTGATCTTATAACTTTTGGGATTTCACTTAAAGTCTCTCAGTAAATCTAAATGAGAACAACAACAAAAGAAGAAAAAGGTGTTAGATTCAGTTTCAAGAAATTCTTTAGCAAAAACGTATCTACCTTTTTATAATACTAATAAATTCTTCATAAAAAAATTGTTGTATACAGTAAGTGAGATTAGTCATCAACAAATATGATGATTATTTAAGACCAATTTATTTGAAACCAAATTATTATTTCTCGAACTGTTACACTTCATAATCAAGGTAATTCAAATACATATAAAATGCTATGAGTACGTCAGTTATTTATCGTCTACAGGAGTGCATTTTCGAGCTGTGGTGAGCTTGATGGGTTTGGTCTTGAGGACAGGATTTCGCTCGAAAAAGTTGGTTGGTCGGAGTTCAAATTCAACGGACAAAGTAGGCATCGTCGGATAATCTTCTTGGCATGGGACGTGGTGGAATCCGACGGTGTACCACATCACTATATCTTTCTTCTCTATTTCTCTATTCCTGCAACCATTCAGTTACATAAATTTAGCCCAACAACAAAAAAATACTATTTTTTTTAGGAAACGAAAAAAAATATTATATTTTTAAGAAATAAAAAAAATGAAGCAAACATATGAGTTAAATGATCAGATGCTAACTTTTTATATCTTAATTTAAAATTAAATAATATATACTAATATACCCAATTTTCGTAAACATAAAACTTCAAGATTTGCTCTTTTGTTATCAGTTCATGTTTTAAGTGAGTTTCGGAATATATTCGTTGATGTAAAGATATATTAGGTTTCAAATTAAAGTTTATAATACGACGATTATTCAAATTACGCACGGATATAAATTACCTTTGGGACCATACGGCTAACGTGTCGTCGCCACGGCTCCGATCGACGTATAAACCGCTAGCCCAAACCTCCGACCTATTGTACGGCGTGATCCACACGTTATAGTTGGTGAATGCTGCCCGAATCTGCGGATAATCATCTTGGGTCATAAGTGGGCCTGAAGCCGGCCCAGGAAGTAAACGGTATCCAACCTCATTGCCATGCTTCGTTCTCCGGTTAGGGTTAACCACCACCAGCTCCTCCGCCCGCAACCCTATTTTCACCCGAGCCTGTGCCTCGGTTTTCGCCGTCTTTGGCTTCGTCGTCCAATAACTCTTTCTCGGTGTATTGACAGATTCTGGAGTCCTCTTGGTCACAAGTTTGGTACGGACAAAGGAATTGTTCGTACCGTCGATGTCAAGATCAAGACGGTATGTCACAAAATGGTCGTGGTTGACTCCGACGGTGTTGTCCGCGACAATTGTTCCGTGGATATCGTCTTCTTTGATCTCTGATGTGTGATTATATTCCACCGGTTTAACTTCTAAAACACCGGTTAAGCCGACCTAGGCACATTAAAGTACTAAGATTTAACATTCATACCAAACAAAAAAAAAAAAAATGTAGTAAGATTAGAACAAATCAACTCTCGGAGTATTGATCTTATCAGGTTACATCTTATTATTTGATTTTCCTAGCGTTGGAGTTGGAGTCTGGTTGTTTTTTCACATACATTTTGTGTTTACGTTTATATATTATTTTTTTATTAAATAAAAATATAATGTAAAATCAGTTTGTATATTGTTATCACACAGTATATTTTTTTTTTCTACGTCTGTGTCTCGCATTTACATTTCTGAAATGATGTTTGATAAATACATGAAAACTTTTTGTTTCTTCTACAGTTCTACTTGTAAACATAATCATTTAATGTATAAACAGAGTTGTAACCGAAAAATAGAAATAAGCAATTAATTTCTTAAATCAGTAAAATAAAATGCGTGTAATAATTAACAAGCTATGCAAAGTTTTCGAAAGACGTTACCCTCATTTTGATGGAACCACTAGGTTTGAACTCGTAATCAACTATGTAGTCGTAGTTTCCCACGGTCGTCACCATCCGGGCAACAAGACTTACGTCCGGTCTAACCTCCGTAATCTGCATAGTCATATATTAAAATAAAAATCATATTTTTCATATGATATATCACTAATAAATAATAGAATCTATGAAGGTACATTTCATAATATGATAGTAGAATTTGTTACTTCTAAACCAGGAATCTCAACTTCGGTATGCCGCCACATAATGTCTCCGGCATATTTCTCGAAGATGCACATAACATTTGAGATTTTAGTCGGAGTTCCGTCTTGGCTCGCAAAGACGCCTTCCATGAATGCGGCATTCCCGGGACAATCAGTGTACGGCTCAAGAGATACGGCGCGTTGTCCGCATCCGAATTCACCACAGTCCAAAAAAGTGTTAGAGTACCAATCTTCACTTGGGTCCATGTAAGGTACGAATAATTCCGACAAATGGCCTTTGTATAGGACTTGCCGGTATTTGTTAATGTCCATGTCGAAAATGGACGCGAGAGAGATAACAAGACCGGCTCGAACGTCGAATGACATGTGGAATTTCCAATTTGCCCATCTATTCATCATTTTATAAAACAAGTTAATAATCATTTTATAAATTTAATAGGTACACGTTTTCGCATATATAGATTGGACCCATACTTTTATTAATTATAAACAAGATACTTTAAAATCAAAGTAAAAAAAAACATATCTTAAAAAAAAATATCAATAGTTGATAAAAAAAAAAATCATATACAAAATTTAATAGCATCCTATAAATCTATCTCACATATCCCCCTCCTATCTTCAAATAGTTTCCCAATATTTTCTCTTAATTTTAGCGATGAAATTAAGTAATAAACTGAAAATATCATTCAAAAAAAAAAAAGCATCGTAAATAATCTTTGGTTGGCTTGGCAATAACTTTCGCTCCAAAGCTTTTGCTAAAAAAAAAAAAAAAAAAAAAAAAAATATTGTTCGACTTAGAGAAACTCTTTTGCACAAACATACCCTATATAGTTTGAAGTATATATCTAACATTAATTAAAGAATTATTTTATTTTATTTCAAAATTTAGTTGCTAATTATTTGACCTGACGTTGTGTCCATCAATCTTGAACCCAGGCCCGTCCGGCTGAAAAATGACGGCGTTTTGAAGCGGTGGGTCAAACGGTGGTTTTAGCTTCGAGATACGGTACTCCGTTTGGTTAGCCTCAGGCATAGGACTTATGAACCTATCCTTAAACTCCGCTACTTTCATCTTGTCAAGGTTAAATATTATCGTTATTCCTTCAATAGGTCTAAGATACGTGTTCACTGAACCGTTCAGATAAAACGGTCTCATTCTTATAAGCCTCTCCGTCTCCTTCTCACCGAACCATCCTATCGTTGCGGACGTAACCACAACCTCCGACACGTTGAAGCCGCGTCTCGCGATCGATTCACGGAACGGCTCGAACTTGAGAACAAGCGCGCTGGCTGCTTGCTGTTCATCACTAGTGAGCATAGGGTAACCATTGCCTTCATAGATTTTGTCCGAGACAATGGCTCGAGAGGAAAAGTCGACGACGATCTCTCGGGTCTTTCCGTTATCTCGGGCGATGACGAACGCCTGGCGTGGAGGTGGTTTGATGTTGTGGTCCGGTGATGAATGCCACGACAAGACTAGAGACTTGTCGGGCTCGTTGAGACCCACATAATGGAAAGTGAACCTATGTTTCGGACCGACAGGGTACGTTTTGTTGATGACGTTACGAACGAGTTTGAGTTCGGTCGCAGTCAAGGGATCAAAGGGGTGAGGCGGCGGGATGAAGCTTGAGGATGAGATTATGAAAATGGAAGAAAATATTATGGTGGTTAAGTGAAGTTGAGCCATTGCTTTGTGATGGACTTGGGTTCTGTGGACTTTATTATATAACCAAATGTTTCCCTTTTCTTTTGCGTACACAAAGTAAACATGTTAAATCAAGGCTTTACGGTATTTATACTCTAATACACATTTGTGGTCCTAGATACAAAATGTTTCAAAGAGACTTAAAAGTTGAGACTTATTACATTTTCAGATAGTTTTGTAGTTTAGTTATAACAACTTTAAATACATATCTTGAAAATAAGATATTTGTTTACTGTCAACAACATGCATCATACAATTTGAATCCGGATGGGTACACTACACAACATTAGCACAAATTATTTAACTACATGTTTTAGTCAATATAATTATAAAATAAATGTAGAGAATATATAATATAGGGTAATTTTTTTAAAGAGCACAAAACAAAGTTTTTTAATCAAATTTAGCCCCATAAACTCATTTGTTCTTAAATAACCTTAATTAAAGCTAGGAAAGCCTTTTTAAATGTGTGTAACAGTTCTTAAATTTTTTATTAAAGTTAGAAAAACCTTCATAAATGTATCTAACAGCTTCCTAAGTTTAAGTTAGAAAAACCTTACTAAGTTTGAGTTAGAAAAACCTTCCTAAATGTGTCTAATGTGTCTAACAGCGTAAAACAGCTTCCTAATACAGCTAAAAATGATTAACAAATTTTTTGGGGCTATTATTGAACTGAAAACTTAAAATAGGGCTGTTTGAGACAATTTATCTATAGTATAATAATACTTGATTTTAACAGAATTATAAAATAAATGGTAAAAAAGCTAAATAACAAAGATTTTTAATATATTTATACTCATTACTTTCATAAAAATATTAAAATCTATAAACCAATAACTAGGCATGAGTATTCGAGTATTGGGGTTGGTTCGGTTCGGTTCGGTTCAGTTTTTTCAGAGTTCAGGTAATTTGGATAGAAAAATTTAGGATCCATATAAAAACCGAATGAAGCAAATTCCATTCTGATTGGTTCGAGTACGTCTCGGTTCGGGTAAAAAACTGAAAAACGACTTAAAACCAAAATTATTTTGGTTTCAGATTGATTATGAACCATCAAAACTATCGGAAATATTCAAAAAACCTGAAATATCCGAAAATTATATATCCAAACTACCTGAACTACTCAAAATACCTGAAAAACTATCCAAATTATCCGAAATACTAAAAGTTGGTTCAATTTTGCAAACAAATTGTTTAATTTTGAAAAATATAACAACATTAATGTATTTTGGTTATTTTAGATATTTTGGTTATTTTTCTCTAAACATATCTAATATCTTCGTTTTGTTCGAATATTCATTAAAATATTTATAAATATTCAATTCAGTTTGATTTTTCCCGGTTCGATTCAGTTTGGTTCAGTTTTTTTGGATTTCACATGATATCTCTTGGAAGGAAATAAGTTTTCTTTTTTTCTTTTCAGATTTAAGTGGTTTTACTTTCAAATTGGCGTGAAAGGATAAACTATGTACCCCATAAATTTACGCAAAAATATTCCACCACTACATTCTGAATTAGAACCACTTATTTGAATTATGATCTACATGATCGCACAACATAAATCAACATCAACATAAATTATGATTTACAGCAAAATACTCTTATTTGGAAAACATAATGTCTGTAGATTAGTCACTTTTTCGATACACATAGATGAGTTCATGCTCTTTTTAGTCCACATAATTCAAACTCCAGGCAAATACTTCAACGTCAACGAGTGCTAGATTTTATCAGTATATCATTATCTATGTATATTATATATTTCATTTGGGTTTTTTGTACCATTTTAATTAATTTAAATTTGTTGACAAACAAAAAAATGTGTATTTTAAAAGTTTTAGTTTAAAAATATAATCAAAGATTGTAAGTAAATTAAGTAATATATGTCCCTCACGATAGTTTAACCATCTACGTCTCATTTCTTTTTGTTTATGGTTAAAACCACAAATTTCTACGTCTCATTGTTCTCGTACGTACGCAAATTGTTATTTTTGCTAAACGCCATTCCTAAAATATTTGACAATTTAAGATCAAGATATAATTGATTTTTTTTTAGTTTTTGTAAAATATATTTATATAATATACTAGTTTTTATTGATCAAACAAAAATATACTGGTTTTTATATTTTAAAAATTAATATAACTAATATTTTAATATATATATTGACCCCGATAAAATAAATTTATATTACATATTATAATATATTAATCGTCTTTTGTAAATATCAAACGTAATTAAAAACGCAAACAAAAAGAATATTCTTAATTGACAACACGTGCAGGACGTGTATGATTACTAAATAAACCATCTCCATCTCATTTCTTCAATTTCAACTACAAAATAGCCCTCAAAATGCAGTTCTGTTAAAGTTAAAAAAAATGCAGTTTTGTTTTTTCTCCAATATGTGTTACTATATTTTTTAACTCCAAATTTGTTTTTTAGAGTTATTATATTTATACTCTATTATTGGTTTTTAACTATACATAATACATTCCGTTTATCAAATTTACTATTTTTTCCGCTTAGTTTATTTTCATTAACAATTCAAAATGGTTGGAAAGGAACAATATCAACAAGCTGTTCTGGTTCTACTTCATTTGGACAAATTCCAATGACATTAGTAGATTCAAAGGCGATCTTCTACATCATCAAATAATAAAGGTTTTTTCTAAAAAAAATCTTTATATCCTCTCGGGTCCGAGAAATCTTTATATCACCACCAAAAGATGACTTGCAAGTTAAACTAAATTGTTATTTGTGTTCGTGTATAATTGTTGGTATTTTATCTTTAAAAACATGAAATAATAGGCGATATGGCCCGGAATCTACTATAAATATGCGAAAATAACGCTCATTTTTTTCTAACAAAGAAATTCTTATACAATTACTTTTTACCCCTTCAAAATAACGATAATAGCAAATGAAAAAAATGTTATAATAATAAGTATAATTTATCGTATAAATAAATATAAATAAGGATGAAAATTTTATATCCGCGAAAGAAGAAGATACTGGTAATAAGAAAGACGGGAGAGGGAAAAGCTTTTACTATTAGTTTTCTGATATTGAAGATTGAGGTGTATTTTCAAATGAACGAAATCATTCGTTTATATAGAGGTAAGAAAGAAAAATTTACTGTGCTTTGCATAGTGACGATGGGCTCCACAATAATTTACACGTTTTATGTGTAACCTCTTTCTATGACTTTGTAAATTGTTTTTCTTGACTTTCGTAACACTCCCCCCCTTGAGACCAGTGTCACTATCGGTTTTTGTCTTAACGTCTTTGTTGCCTCGTTAAAAATCTTTCTAGGAAAACCCAATGGGAAAAACCATAGCCAGGTAAAAAGAGTACAACCACGCAAGCTCCCCCTCGAATGAACAGGGTGTCATCTTATAGGTCTTGTTGGCGACGCATTCCAATGTTATGGACATGTTTTCTAAACATAGTGGTGGGTAATGATTTTGTGAAGAGGTCGGCTGCATTGTCACAAGATCGAACATATCTTACTTCAATTTCCTTATTCTTCTCAAGCTTTTGAGTGTATGAGAAGAACTTCAGAGGGATATGTTTGGTTCTATCGCTTTTGATATATCCTTCCTTCGTTTGGGCAACACATGCAGCGTTGTCTTCATACAATATAATTGGCTCCGTATTTACGTGAATTCCACTACTTGATCGGATGTGTTGGCTTATTGACCTTAACCATACACATTCTCTACTCGCTTCATGGAGTGCGATGATCTCAGCATGATTCGAAGAAGTGCCCACAAGCATCTGTTTCTGTGAACGCCAAGATATAGCAGTGCCTCCGATCGTGAAAACGTATCCCGTTTGAGATCGGGCTTTATGTGGATTTGATTAATATCCTGCATCTGCAAAACCAACCATTTGACCGTTTGAATTTTTAGGATAAAAAATAAACCTAAATCAGTAGTCCCTTGAAGGTAACGAAAGACATGTTTAATTCCATTCCAATGTCTTCGCGTGGGGGATGAACTGAATCTTGCCAGGAGATTAACGGCAAATGATATATCAGGCCGCGTACAATTTGAAAGATACATAAGAGCTCCAATTGCACTTAGATATGGTACTTCAGGACCAAGTATCTCTTCATTTTCCTCATGTGGTCGGAATGGATCATTTTCAACTTTAAGTGATCTAACGACCATAGGAGTACTTAGAGGAGTTGCCTTATCCATGTTAAAACGTTTTAACACTCTTTGGGTATATGTGGATTGATGCACAAATATACCGTTTTGAGAATGTTTAATTTGTAGGCCAAGACAATACTTTGTCTGTCCGAGATCTTTCATCTCAAATTCTTATTTTAGATAATTTGATGCCTTTTGTATTTCCCCTTGAGTTCCAATAATATTTAGATCATCAACATATACCGCGATTATAACAAATCCGGATGTTGTTTTCTTGATGAAAACACATGGGCATATAGGATTGTTCACATATCCTTCTTTTGTTAAATGCTCACTGAGACGATTGTACCACATACGTCCAGATTGCTTTAGCCCATATAATGATCTTTGCAATTTTATTGCACATAACTCTTTGGGTTTGGAACTCAATGCTGCTGGCAATGTGAATCCATCAGGGATTCTCATATAGATATCACTATCTAATGATCCATATAAATATGCCGTAACAACATCCATAAGACGCATTTCTAGATTTTCAATAGCTGTTAGACTCATCAGGAATCTAAACGTGATTGCATCCATAACAGGAGAATATGTTTCCTCATAATCTATTCCAGGTCTCTGAGAAAAACCTTGGGCAACAAGGCGAGCTTTGTATCTCATAATCTCATTTTTCTCATTTCGTTTACGAACGAAAACCCATTTGTATCCAACCGGTCTCACATCTACAGGTGTGAGCACAATAGGTCCGAATACATCTCGTTTATTAAGCGAGTCAAGCTCGACTTGTATAGCATCCTTCCACTTTAACCAATCATGCCTCTTTTGGCATTCATACATGGACTTAGGTTCTGGATCTTCGTTTTCCTCATTTATTTCTTTAGAAACAAGGTATGAGAAAACGTCATCAACATCATCCATTTCAATTCGATTCCATATCTTTCCATTATGGATGTAATTGATAGAGATCTCATGATTTACTTCAGGATCATGATGCTCTATATTGTCATTATTTTCATGACTTGTTTCCTCCAAAATATTTTCGGTTATTTTGGGTATGCTTTGCATTTTAGTTTGCTCTTGCTTTCTAGAATTTTTATTCTTAGAACCGATTGGTCTACCACGCTTCAGACGTGTTCTAGACTCGCGTGTATCATCTGCTTCTCCACGTTCTTGTGGTATTTCAATTCGAGCAGGAGCATTTACAGCCGGTATATGAGATTTAGTTACCGTTTTCGTATCTGCAAATGCATCTGGTAGTTGATTTGCTATACTCTGCAAATGCATAATTCGTCGAACTTCTAGTTCAGACTGTTTAGTGGGAGGATCAAGGTGTAATAATGTTGGTACACTCCATTTTATATCCTTTCCCATTTCTTTATTTTCTCCCCCTAGAACCGGGAATATATTTTCATCAAAATGGCAATCGGCAAATCGTGCCGTAAAGACGTCACCAGTCTGTGGTTCTAGATATCGTATAATTGAAGGAGAATCACAACCAATATATATTCCTAACCTTCTTTGTGGTCCCATCTTTGTGCGTTGTGGTGGTGCTACGGGCACATATACCGCACAACCAAAAATTCTTAGATGAGATATATTGGGCTCCCGGCCAAATGCTAACTGTAGTGGGGAATACTTATGATATGCACTTGGCCTTATCCGAATAAGTGCTTCTGCATGCAAAATGGCATGTCCCCATACAGAGGTTGGAAGTTTTGATCTCATGATCAATGGTCTTGCAATCAATTGCAAACGCTTAATTAATGATTCAGCCAAACCATTTTGCGTATGAAAATGAGCTACAGAATGTTCAACTTCAATTCCCGTTACCATACAATAATCATTGAATGCTTGAGATGTAAATTCACCAGCGTTGTCTAATCTAACTCTCTTAATGGGATAATCAGAAAACTGAGCTCGCAGTTTGATTATCTGAGTTAGAAATCTCGCAAATGCCAAATTTCGAGATGATAATAGACAAACATGTGACCATCTACTGGATGCGTCAATTAATACCATAAAATAGTGAAATGGTCCACATGGTGGATGTATTGGTCCACAAATATCTCCTTGAATTCGTTCAAGGAACTTTGGTGATTCTTTATCAATTTTGGTTGGCGATGGCCTTGTGATCAATTTTCCAAGAGAACATGCAGTACATGTCTTTTTATTCCCCTGATAAATCTCCTGGATTTTCAGTGAATGGCCATGTGAGCTCTCTATGATCTTGCGCATCATTGAGGTGCCCGGGTGACCAAGGCGATCATGCCATAGTGTGAAATCATCTGGATTTCTTTTTATCACAAGATGCGATTCTATTGCATCTATATAAGTATGATGCAAACCCGAAGGAAGTTCTGAGAACTTTTCCAAAATAAGCTTTTTGCCTGAAGTATTAGAAGTTATGCACAAATACTTCTTTCCATCCTCAGTGTCAGACTGAGTGTCATATCCTTGCAGGTATATGTCTTTAAAACTCAATAAATTTCTTTTAGAATTTGGAGAATACAAAGCGTTATTTATGAAAAACTTTATCCCATTAGGCAACGTAAAGTTTGTTTTACCAGTTCATTCAATCAAGTCTGCAGGACCCGAGATTGTATTGACAACGATGTTTGTCGGTTTCAGACTAGAGAAAAATCTCTTTTGTCTTAGAATAGTGTGTGTCGTTCCACTATCTGGTATACAAGTTTCTCGAATCCTTTTCTTGTATATTGTTCCATTCGTATTGTGATCCATCTCTGTAATTAACATAAACATTAATAAATCCAAAACAAGTTTTATTCATAGAAAAAAAACACACAATAATCATACATTATATTGTTGTTAAGAAACAACATTATTCGTTATAAAACTGGAAATGTAATAATTATACATGGCATTTCTGGAGACTTATTCAGTAGTCTCACTACAAGCATTTCAGTCAACATTGTCGAAATCATTCGCAAAGTCGGGAGACTCGAGGTACGATGTACCCTCGAAGTGTTCGGTGAGATTCACTTCTTTTCCTTTGCCCTTTGTGGCCTCTTGGTACAACTTACAAAGATGTGGAGGGGTCCGACATGTACGGGACCAATGTCATTTACATCCACATCTGTAACATACATCCTCACGCTTCTGGGTGGTAGTTACTTGTGTTTCATTCCCTTTGGAATTCTGTTCAGATCTAACCTATTTGTTTGATCCCCTCCCTCTTGCGTTGTAACCTCTCACACGTCCGCGATTAAATCGACGACCACGACCTCGATAGGTTTGACTATTTCGAGGATTTACCACATTTGTTGCATTCACTTCTGGGAATGCTTTGGCTCCTGTAGGTCGAGAGTTGTGGTTTTTTATGAGAAGCTGATTATTCTTCTCAGCCAACATGAGTGTCACAATTAACTCTGAAAACCTTGTGTATCCACATTTCCTGTATATTTGTTGCAGGACAAGGTGCTCTTTGTGGAAAGTAAGATAAGTCTTCTCAAGCATTTCTGCTTCTGTGACTGGCTTACCACAATATTTTAATTGTGAAACTATCCTCAAGATAGCAGGATTATAATCCTCCACTTTCTCGAAATCTTGAAACCTCAAATTTTTCCACTCTTCTAGAGCGTGAGGGAGGTTGACATCCTTCTGGTTGTCAAACCTTTCTTTTAGAGCTCGCCACAACTCTGCTGGGTCTTTTATGTGCGCATAGTCATGCGTCACATTTTCATCTAGATGCTTCCTCAGGAAGATTATCGCTTCTGTCCTGTCCGGGGCAGACGATTTGCTTCCATCTTTTATCGTGTCTGATAATTTTTCATTTCTAGATAAAGCTCCACATTTGTAACCCATGCTATGTAGTTTGCTCCAGTTATTCGGAGAGCCGGGAATTTAAGCTTCTCAATGTTTGCCATTTGGTTTTCTAAAATAAAATGACAGATAATATAATTAGAAAGATGATATTATTGGATTTAAAATATGCGTGGTACCGGAATAAATAACGAGATTAGAAGGAAAACAAATGCATAAAATATTAAAATAAAAATCATAACAGATTCTTCTGGAAAAAATTCTCCGACGAGTAAACTATAAACAGTAGCAAGAATATAACCAAGTACAAAAACTAAAAATAGAAGAAACATTTTTTTTTTCTTTTCTTATGAAAACAAAAGATTTTGTTTGGAGAAGATTTTGGAGAAATGTGAAATATTTGAGTGAGATGGATGAATGAAATATGAGAGTATTTATAGATGAAAATACTGTTCACTAGNGAGAGCCGGGAATTTAAGCTTCTCAATGTTTGCCATTTGGTTTTCTAAAATAAAATGACAGATAATATAATTAGAAAGATGATATTATTGGATTTAAAATATGCGTGGTACCGGAATAAATAACGAGATTAGAAGGAAAACAAATGCATAAAATATTAAAATAAAAATCATAACAGATTCTTCTGGAAAAAATTCTCCGACGAGTAAACTATAAACAGTAGCAAGAATATAACCAAGTACAAAAACTAAAAATAGAAGAAACATTTTTTTTTTCTTTTCTTATGAAAACAAAAGATTTTGTTTGGAGAAGATTTTGGAGAAATGTGAAATATTTGAGTGAGATGGATGAATGAAATATGAGAGTATTTATAGATGAAAATACTGTTCACTAGCCGTTTGAAAAGTCGAAAAATTTTGGAAAATTTTCTTTGTTACCGTTGAGTGATAAATAGTTAAAATAAAAATCAATCTTTAAATAACGATCAGTTAAATTTACCAGGTTTCAGATGAAAGGTTTATATACAGATGACCAAAGCTCCTTATATAATAACCATAATATAAACAGATATTTAACAGTAATATTGTGGTGACGGAATCATCCACATTTAAACAGTAAATAAATTATAAGGCGGCTCAACCGTCCAGTATAAGGCGGCTTAGCCGTCCAATATAATATTAACAGTAAATAAATAATTATGGTGCATTTAGCATCCATGATATAAAGATAAAAATATTAACGAGGCGACAATCCACCCAATATAATATTAAGCAAATAATGGTGCGTTAAACAATCACTTTAAATATAATAAATAATTATATATGCGATATACCGTCTGCTATATTATAAATATATATTTAGCCGTATCGTAGAGTGATCGTGCTGATAACGTGTTATAATAATAAGTATAATTTATCGTATAAATAAATATAAATAAGGATAAAAATTTTATACCCGCGAAAGAAGAAGATACTGGTAATAAGAAAAGCGGGAGAGGGGAAAGCTTTTACTATTAGTTTTCTGATATTGAAGATTGAAGTGTATTTTCAAATGAACGAAATCATTCGTTTATATAGAGGTAAAAAAGAAAAATTTACTGTGCTTTGCATAGTGATTATGAGCTCCATAATAATTTACACGTTTTATGTGTAGTCTCTTTCTATGACTTTGTAAATTGTTTTTCTTGACTTTCGTAACAAAAGAAAAAAAAAATCTTTCTGACACACTTCTCTCTCTTTCGTTCTTTCTCGTTCCTATCCAATTTCATGTAAGCAAGAAGCAAACAATTATTCTACTTCTCTTTCCCTTTTTCTTTCCCCTCTCTTGTTTCAGATTTAGATGGTGAGGTAATGGACTTGGCGGAAATGGTGGTCGTTGTTGGTATCCATGTTGTGCTAAAAGCCTAAAAAGGTCAACAAGACGACATAATTAAACCAGACATACTGTACCTTAAGAGCTATGATATGTCTGAAGAACACAACAATTAATTTCGTGGTTAATTTTTTTTTCTATCTTGTGGGAATTGTACTTCAACTGAAAAAACTAAATAATATTGTTTAATACAAAGTTTTAGATTATGGTTTATAACGATTAGAGTATATTTTTCTATTGAAGTGTTAGATGTCAAAAAAAAATGACAAGTAAAACGACGAAGATAAACAATGTTTTTACAGGGTTAATATGAAAGTTTATATCAATATATAAAAGTCTATAAAACCTTGAGAATGTTTCTAAAAAGTTTTCAAAAAAAAAATCTAGATTACAAAGTTTTTACACTAATCAGTTTGGGTTCACAAATGAAGAAGTTTAGGATTTAGTTTTTAGGGATTAGATTTTAGGATTTAGGATTTAGAGTTTATATTTTAGGGTTTAGGGGTTATGGTTTAGATACGCGATATAGGATTTAGATTATGTTTTAGATTATGACTTGTTTAAGTCTTAGTGTTTTTGAAAATTTTACATGTTTTTAAGAAAAAATGTATATATCTATAAATTTATCAAGTTTTTGGGAGTTAAAAGATGTTTATATTGTTTTTCTCGATAAATTACATTATTATTGTATATGTAAATAATGACATCTAATGCTCAAAAAGACTAGCTTCCAGATTTTATATTAGTAATATCAATAGTGTTAGCTTCTTCGTATATGTTACATCGAATCCAATAATAATTTGGGAGGTTAATCTTATTGATGAAAATTGTAGGGCATTAATTTTATATATATTTTTAGTCAAATGCAGCAAATGATTTGTGAACGTTACTTTGTTAACACATTTTTAATTTGGAGAGCAGAAAATTTCTATATATTTTTCGTCAAATGTAGCAAATGACCCTAAAAATATTTCATCCGATAAAATAGTGTAGTATCTGGTAAAATAACATTCGCCTATCGGCAAATATTTATGGAAGAACGTGTCATATGAAAAAAAAAACAGCGTTATTTTTCTTAAAATTGTAATCTTACCTCAAGGTTGTTTTGTAATTACAAAATAAAAGTTTTTTGGGCAAATCTATTTAAACAGATTTTTATTACTAATTACAAAATAACTCATAGTTAATCTTGATCTTATGGCTAATCCATATTATACTGTTTCACAAAGTTTAAGGGACTATCTACTTTACTTAACAGTTCAATAACTCGTAATAGTTAATATTATAATGTTCCTATTAGTTATTAGGAACTAGGAAGTGATACGGTAACGACGAATATAAGCATTCAAAACAATTTATCTTTGGTAGTAGTGAAAAATGAACACAGAACTTTTCAAGAACAACGGGTTACTCGGACACAAAGAACATAAGCATCCTTTCGTTTGATCGGTTTAAGTTCACATCCAGTCCCCAAAAAAAGCTGTTTGCATAAAGAGAAAAACGAAGAAAAATAAATATCAAGAACAACGGTTACTTGGACACAAAACTGACTACGATTGCTTTCATGGTGCACCTGGTGGATCTTTGTGTCCGATGCCTTGGCTAGGGCCTGGACCAGTGGGTCGGAAAGCAGTTTGTTCTATATTCTTGTATAGGTTGATCTTGAACCATACAAAGTCATCTTTTGGGGGTGATGGTGGTGACCACCCGTGAGGAATAGGCGGACCAAACACTTTAACTGACTTTCGCGCAGCCATTGTAGTTTCAAAATGCAAATGTAACACAAGAGAAAAAAACAGAAACAAAGTTAAAGACGCTATAGAACTACCACGGTTCACCATCGTGTTATAACACTTACAACTCAACTTAAGAGACAAACACGATATCTTAAAATCTAAATCTTACTAAAACGTATAAAAGTTTAGAGGAAGTGATTGGGTTTTTCTTGTTACCAACATGAGCGCGAAGGACGCAGTTTAAGAAGGCTCCCATAGGTGGACCCACAAGTCCTATGTTTTGTTATTTTGTTGCCCTCTTGTTTTGTTTAACACCGTGGTTCGATTAAAAAATAGATGTTGTTCGAACATGGTGGCTTTGTCTGTCGTATTATAGTCAATTTGACGATACTTTGAAATAAGAAAAAGAGCATGCTCCCACTAATATTTGCCAAAAATGGCATCGATCTCGATATTTGCCAAAAATGGCATAGATGTATAATGAATGTTTAATCGAAGATGCTTTGTCCACTTAACCTGCCAAATGTTTTGGTTACGCTCTCTCTCGCTCTCTCAATTAAAAAGCAAAAAAACAAAGATACAATAAGCGAACATTTAATATATAATGAAAACCCACCAAGTCACTATCACTTCCATTTTTTTTTCATTTAAGGAAACGCAAACCTTAAATGGCCTATATTCGAGGAATCCTCCCATAAAGATGAGAATAGATTCCAACAACTTTACGAGTACACATAAATCAATGCCACCATAAGAGATGAACATCAGAGTAGTAGAATAATAAGAAAAATGGTTGATTTTGCAACATTGTAAGAAAACTAAAGTTATTTTGGCTAGCGACAAACTGTTAAGTTGTTATAAAAATGACAAAAAGGTCAAATATTCTTGTGAATAACTAAATTAACACGTCAAGTGATATAGCTTATAGTTTTTAAATAATAGATTGTATGCCTATTAATTTGAAATGATAAAAATGTAATATTATTGGATAAATTGGGATATTCATAGAGAAATAAATAAAACATGTTACAGACAAAAAATTAACGAATTTGTTCTAGTCTGTTTACATCACATATGTAAAAACGCTCAAATCATGCTTCAACCCATTTTTTTCTTTTGATAAATTTTATCGGCTGATCCGGTCGATTCCGGTAAGAGCGCAATGAAGTGCTATAGAGTAGATTTTTCGCAGGTTCAACGGTTTAATAGACACTATGAACTCCGACCTTTGCTCAGGTTGAACGAGGCATGTGATAGCCGGATCGCCTGTTACCGGACTACCAGATAAACTGTCTGAAACGAAGCCCAAACCCAGACTTCCCACGTAAATGTGATTTTTGTTTCAAGTGGGATTCGAATCCAGGTGGAGTGAATTAACACTTACCCAAATCCTCACCAACCACTCGACCACAGTCATGTGGGCGGTTCAACCCATTTTTCTTACTAAAATCAATCAATGTCTTCTCAACATGACCAATCACCACATCGGCTTCTTGTTTAGAACTAATAAGCTTCAACTTGTTTCACGAAACTCTCAACTGTTGTCCAATAATATTCCAGTTATAATTTCTATAGTTTGGAAGGACCGAAGCTCCTAAACTCTAGTAATCTAGTTTTATTAGTTCACACTAATTAACAGATAATGCTAAAGTTAGTTTGCGGATAATATTATTAATAACCAAACCATAATCAGGAAGATATGTGTGAGCCGTACATATAATTAAGAAGGGGCCCAAGGATCAATTTTGATATATGATTCGACTTCTTTTTTACATTATTTTGGTGTCACTACATGATTCTATATTGTAGTTTTTCCTTTTGTTTTTCAATGAAATGTAGTTTTTCCTTCATATTTATAATCCACGATTTTCCACCTGAACTACGTAATTTCAAATAACTATTTGCGGCAATGTTGTTTAATTAAGTTGATTTGATTAAAGAGCTTACCTAACTAATTCTACCATTAATCCACCTCTAGGTCACGCTCACGCCTATTTCCTTTTTGTCTCCCACTAATTATTTTCCCCTCCAAGTTCTAAAGCATTGTTAGAATAATCCAACTTGAATACAGAATACGTATACCAAGAAAGTAAGCAAAAAGATTGTACTATAATTTTGGTTATTTAGTATATGCTAAATTTAGTATATCTCTGTTATTTTGGTTATTTCAGTGATTAGTTTAGCTTGTTTTTTTATTTTCGAAAAAAACTATTATGGTATTTTTAAAAATCGGTTTGGATATATAATATATCTTTTTAAAATTTCCAAATCAAAAATCGAAATCATTTTAAACTCGCCGATCGGTTTAGAGTTTAGAACCGAATGAAAACCAAACAACTGAAAAGTATGGTTTGGTTTTGTTCGGTTCGGCTGTTATGTTCAGCCCTCTGCATATCAAGCAAATATTCTAGTAGAAACAAGCTAATAATTAATTGTTTTGAGTACTAAGTAACAACACTAGACAATAGAATTTGGTTTTGTTACTCTTTTTAATGCACTAAGATGAAAGACTATGTAACAAAAGACTTGTTGGGCCGTATGGGCTGCCTCAAGGATCCATGGGTTCGATAACCCAACCCATAAATCTATTTACCCAAAAAAGTTTGTTAATATTTTTCTTTTTTGTTCAATTAGGGTTTTAATATGATGAGCCAAAGGTTTTAGTTTTATCAGTTGCTTCTCTTTCTCTCCTGCCGTCCTGCGAAAAATCCTTCTTTCACCACAACAATGGCGAAGAAGCGAGATCGAATTGTCAACACACAACCTTTTATCTCCGATGACGCCTCCGTCGCTTCTTCCAGGAAGCGATCAAAGGTTCCCAAAACCCATCAGAAGCAGGAGAAGGTGAGTGAAACACTTCACGGCGTTCGTGGATTTCTTCAATCTTCATTGTTTAAGCTTTCTAGAATGCTCAATTGATTGGGGATGCTAATAGTTCTCCCTTTTTTTCTGGGTTTCTACAGCTGATTGAAGCTGGTATGAGCTCGAAGATCATGAAGGTAGCTCTTGCCCAGCAAAAGGAGGTCGCAGATGAAGAGAACGCCGAGAGAAACCCTAGTAGCGCCGCGTTTTCTGCTGCTGCCGCCATTACTGCGAGAGAGGAGCAGAGACTGGTGGAGGAAGAAGATGATATTGATGAATTTGATGGAAAATTCGAAGATGATAGCTATCAAGTGAGTACCTTTTATTCTCTATAGGCTTTTGTTTTTGTCTGTTTCAATGTTAAATAGATTTTAGAGGTTAGCATTAGTTTCGATTGAATAGCTTAGAACGAAATGGTCTTACTTTTGGGTTACAGGTTTCATTGATTCTTCATGCTTATGTTTCAATGTTTATGAAGTTAACATTAGTTTAGTTAAATCCAACGCTGAGAGCTTTAGATTGAAATGCTTAGGACAATGCGAAATGTTTTTCCTTCATTTGTGTGACAAATTTCATTGATTCGTCGTCATGCTTATGTTTTATATTGTGAATCAGGAGGACATCAATGAGGAAGACGAGAAGTTGTTCGAGTCATTCTTTGTTAAGAATGCCCCTCCTCAGCGTACTCTCGCTGATATCATTATCAAGAAGATCAAAGATGATGATGCTGACTTAGCTGAAGGTTTGATACAGAACTTTTATTTGTGTGTTTTGCTTCTATGGCGTTTGTTTGATTATTGTATCTTGCTGGATAACTTTGCTGATTGTAAATGCTCATACTTTTTTTTGTTGTTGCAGAAGAGCGTCCCGATCCTAAAATGGATCCTAAGATAACTAATTTATATAAAGGGTAAATGTTTTGTTCTTTATATAATCTGTAGAGTTTCAGCCGAATTTATGAAGCGTTTCTCACGCTTCTTAGATGATGTTATATGCAGTGTCGGCAAGATTATGAGCGAATATACGATTGGGAAAATGCCAAAAGCATTCGTGCTTATTACCAAAATGGAACGCTGGGAGGATGTATTATACTTGACCGAGCCAGAGAAATGGTCGCCTAACGCAATGTATCAAGCCACAAGACTCTTTGCTCACCACTTGAAAGACAGCCAAATCCAACGGTTTTATAACTACGTTTTGCTTCCGCGAGTGAGAGAGGATATTAGGAAGAACAAGAGGCTGCACTTTGCTCTATACCAGGCTTTAAAAAAGTCGCTGTACAAGTCTAGTGCATTCAATAGAGGGATACTATTCCCGCTTTGTAAGGTATATATATAGTCGTCCTCCAGAATCTCCCTGAAAACACAGAATGTGACTAGTTTTCTTACTGGTTCCTTGGGTTATTTTATTCAGTCGGGGACATGCAATCTCAGAGAAGCTGTCATTTTAGGGAGCATTCTCGAAAAGTGTTCTATCCCTGTGCTTCACTCATGGTATGCGTAAAAAGATTTGCATAAACATAACAGCTTTTACAATTTTCAGACTATTCGTTACCATTATTACTAATTTCTTTCCACGAACTGCAGTGTTGCTCTGCATCACCTGGCTGAGATGGAGTATTGTGGTACAACAAGGTAAACGTGTACTATTCTTTTAACAGGAGAGAGTCGGATAGTATCTTGCCTTGTCCGATACATTGTGATGGCTGATGATATTTTATTATGCAGCTACTTTATAAAAACTCTTTTGGAGAAGAAATATTGTATGCCGTATCGAGTGCTTGATGCATTGGTTGCTCACTTCATGAGATTTGTCGACGAAATAAGAGTTATGCCTGTGATTTGGCACCAGTGTCTTCTTACTTTTGTGCAACGGTAACTTTCTTTGTACAAAAATATTTGACAAACCAAGCAATACCTTAAAGTTGTTTTGTAAGCTCATGTTTAAGGCTATGTGTAGGTACAAGTATGAACTACTAAAGGAAGACAAAGAGCATTTGCAAACTCTCCTCAAGAGGCAAAAGCATCATCTTGTAAGACTTCTTCTAGCTTTAAAAAATGAAATTTTTTTTTTTGTTTTGTAAATCTCACTTATTCATACTGTTAATGTTACTTGTAGGTTACTCCTGAGATTCTCAGAGAGCTTCAGGGTAGCAGAAACCGTGGAGAGAAAGATGATCCTATGTTGACTAATTATATCCTTTTTATATCTTCTAAATTCTCTTTGGAATTACTTTTAATAGTGTGATTTTTACATCTGAGTTATGTTATGCTATGTTATATCCTTGACTTGCAATTTCACCTTCTTCAGTTTCTATAATCAACAACCCGATTAAAGAAGACAGGTTTGACATTCCAGAAGTGCCAATGGAAGAGGACTGATTCTTTTCATAGTGTGTTTGATTTTTGGGAGGACAAAGGTAACTCTGAAATTCCCAGTTTTGTTATGGTCATTTGCTTAATTTTATGTAAGAATTGAATCGTTATTAGATGATAGTGTGAATCTTTAAACATTGTTTAATCTTTGTTTGTTATAATCCAAAGTTTGAGTTATCTTACATTTTTTTTTTCATTTTTCAGTCATTAGTATTTGAGTTACAGAGCATTTGAAAAAGTAGTTTGAAATGGCTACTCTTTGAAAGAAAAATGAGCTTTATTCCAAATTTCAAGTACTCTTTCTGTTTCATATGATGTTTTAGCAAATTATTTTTTTTGTTTCTTTACGGCATTTAAGTTTATTTATATGAAGATGATTCTTTTTTTTTTTTTTGGACAAATAATTATATGATTCTCTATAATAATATTTGACTATTTGCCAAACAAAGATGCCGTATCGAGAGTAATTTGACTAATAATTTGACTATAAAATGGATGATTCAAAATTTGCAACGCACAAAACAATAATAGATCTACATTATATTGAAATCTTCGAAAATTTGAAGTACCAATCTAACTTATACCTCTAAAGGTGTCCACAAAAGATTCGATTTTATTAGTTTGAATCATCAGATTGATTTTAACCCGCGCTACGAGCATGTTTGTATAATTTTTTTTTGGTTTTTTATTACTGGCTACTTAAAAACGTGTTAAACATGTTACCTTTTTCCGTATTGTTGCACTCCAAGGGTCATTGCGGCTCTTATTCTGCTTTGTTAAGAGCATACAACGGTCTACAAGCACTTTCCTGGGGATATTTTACTTTTCAAGATTGCTTGCAGACGAGTTTAACTCATAGGTGTTTAGCCATAATTTCTACAATTGAACAAATGAAATGAGAAGAGAAGAATCTTCTACAAATTATTTCATCCTCGGTGGAATTCTATAGCTAAGTTTAACATCTCTATATTTTACAAATAAATCAATTTCAAAGTTTTCAATAACCATTTGTATTAAATCCTTGAATTTGACATCATCATCAACTTCAAAAAGTGATGCTCTTTTCTCAGAATCGACTAAATTTTTACGGGAGCTTTTCGTTTGATTTACACTCTCTACAAACACAATATATATTCACCATGTTTGACAAAACACAAATAAAATCTGCCAAAGATAACCAAACAAAAAACTTCAGTGAGTAATACAACTGAAACAAAATATCTACAATGACCATGTCTAATGACAAAAAAAACACATCCAATTGCAAAAGTTTCCTGAGACATTTGAAATCGATACACAAAAATTCTATTTTTTCCTCTAGCAAATGATATATTCTCAATATCACATATAATTATCCTATAACTCTAACATCCACATACAATTGAAGCATCTCGGTAAGATAAACATGATAATAGAATATAACATAAAAGAAAAATCGCACAAAGAACGAATTGTTATGTATAACGATTATCCATTAGAAATTTAGAATAACAGTATAATATAAAATGTGTTTTAGCTTGTTGCCAAAGCTTATTTCCACCGACTTACTATTCTATATATAAGAGAGTAACTTATGTATTGTGGAGTAAGCTTTTAGAGAGACACATGTACGATGAAAATGAGAAATTGATTTACTCTCTCTCTCTCTTTTCTTACCTTTGTTTCCTATTTCCTTCGTAAACATATATAAATAATAAATCTCACATACAAATAATATATAACACGTTATCAGCACGATCGTCTTCCGATCTGTCTGTATACCAGATATATCTGTATACCAGTAAAATAAGATTTATTTGTATTCAATTTAAATTTATTTTAAATTTTATTGTTTACGGAAAGATAGGCTATGTCTTTCCCATTTATTTGTTATGCTGGGATGGTAGGCTCTGCCTTCACGATCGAAATGATCACATAGTATACTATGTCTTCTCAGATCATATATGTGGAGTGGGAGATTAAAATCTCCATTCTTAATTATTTATTTGTTGAGTGGGAGATTAAAATCCCCATCTTTGTTTATTTATTTATTGACCGGATGACTAAAATCTCCATCCTTGTTCATTTATTATGGTAGGTTCGGCCTCCTCATATTACTTTTAATTATTGTCTTTTATTATACCGTTACTCTGCCCAAAATTTTATAAATAAATTTTTCATTAAATTAAATGGATTAAGTCTTGTTATTCAGAAATAATGTCAAATATGGCAAAGCTCGAGATCGCCGTCCTTGACTTGTGTGGAAATAATTATATGTCTTGGGCGGTAGGTGCAAAGTTGCATATAAAGAGAAATGATCTCTTGAGCACTATCGATAAGTCAAAAACGACATCGGATGAGGCTAAAGCAAAAGCCATGATCTTTTTACGTCACCATATCTATGATGGTTTATAAGAAGAATCCATCACGAGTCAAGATCTAGAAGATCTTGGAAAAAGAATGGTTGAACCTCCAGGTGAGAGAATTCACCCAAAGCTCGGAGTTGAAATAAGTCCTCCTGGTAGCTTAACAGTATAATGAACTCGTGATGATGAACCATCAATCTCGTCCAACTGGGTTAACTTCATTCCTAGGAGAGAATGTTGAGTTATCCACTTAAAGTAAGTGTGATGGACGAATTCAATTAAAAAAAAAGGGATGATGGTTAAGACGTAAAAAGACAAGGTGAAAGCGCTTGCTACAGATGCGGCATGAAAGATTATTGGGTACACACGTGTTGTACGCCAAAACATTTAGCCGATCTGTATGCCGAATCACAAAAGACCAAAGAAAAGGATGTAGAGACCAACTTCATCTGGGATGAAGCTGAGACTTCCTTTAATGGCTTAAGTGATGATTATTCATCCTGATTTCCTTGTTGATCTTAAAGAATCAACGAAATCAAAGAAACTTTAGTCGATAATTATGTCTTTGTGAAGATCTGAATAACAAAATTTAATCTGACTTATAGTATATATGGTAAACAAAAGTATATGATAAAGTTTTGTTTATCAAAAGGTTTTTGATGTAATATATTAAATTTTATTATAAGTCAATGTTTTCGATTAATACATCTCTTATAACTATTGTGACCTAGACGATGTCACAAATTTGAGATTCAGGAAGGAGATACATAATATTTATAAAAATTGTTTCTCCTGACTCAATAAAGGGCTCTGCCGGAAGCGTGAGTGCCATATCTGGTAATGCAAATATTATATTGGGCTCCAAAAAGCCTATTTGTCAATGTCAAGGGAAATAAAGTTTAAAGTATACGATATACAAAATCTCCCAAGGTCTTAGAGAGACCATGAGTAAAAATGACATTAATATATTTACATTACATAGAAAAGAAAATATGGATTAGAAGAATTGTCAATGTTATCTTCTGGATTATATTGCACAAAGATAACCATGGCTGAATCACATTTTGCGGTAAACCAGAAGTGTACCAGCATTTTTAAGTGTGGCATGAAAGGTTAGGCCACTCTGGTTCAATCATGTTGAGAAGGATTGTGCAAAATTCGAGTGGCCACCCATTGAGAAGGTTTTTCAGTCGGGGGAGTTTTCGTGTAAGGCATGTTCTTAAGAAAAACTCATAAGTAGGCCCTCGCCATAAAAAATTGGGAATGAATATCTTCTATTTTTAAAGAGAATACATGATGATATATGTGGATCAATCCATCCACCGTGCGGGCCGTTTTATGATATTGAGTACATGGTAAAATGTGAGTATTGACAACACAAAATACGGCTTCCGCAAATCATTACCCAAATAATCAGAGAATCACACAAAATAAATATCCTGAAGATATTTATAAAAGGTTTCATGAGAACCGTGTGAAAATAAATGTCTGGAAGATATACATGCAGAGTTCCAGAAGAACCGCATGATAATATTCGTCCAGAAGACGAATGTGATATGTTTTATAAGTTTTAAATTATTATCTCTTTTAATTTTTTTTATGTTTATCGGTTAAGCTTCTTAAATTATTTTTATGAATTGCTTAAATGTTTTGATATATTTTATAAATATGTGAGCTCCAGAAGAACTACATAAGAGTGAATGAGAAGTTTAGAAGAGCAAAATACTTTAAAAGAGCTAAAGGCTCTAGAAGAGCGAAATGCTCAAGAAAAGTAAAATGCTCTAAATGAAATAAAAGCTCCAAAAGAGCGAAACTTCTCAGAAATCAAAACGCTCCAATAGAGCGAGTGCTCCAGAAGAGCATATCATGGAGACATGTATAAAGATGGCAAAAGTTATATCTGATAGTAAACCTGAAGTTTACTAATATGTAGCCATCTCGGTCCAGTAATGATTTCAAATATTATGTGGAAAAACCAGAAGTTTTTTTCACATTTAGCATGTCTTCAAGAAAATATGAAAATGAGACCATCATGAGAGATCACCATATTTGGTTGAACAAGTTCATTATATATGATGGTTTGATTTCTGTAAGCAGACCCCCAAATTATTCCACATCAAAAAGATTTGAGGCATAATACTTGACCCAAGATGGGTGATTAGATGTGTTATTGGTCCTAATGTGGGATTTAATTCGAGATGGATGAACATGAAATGTCATCATCTCGAGGGGGAGAATTAAAGAATTCCAATAAGTGGAACATCCTGAAGGTTATGTTCACACTCAAAATGAACTTTGGCAAAATATTATCTCCATGATCGGGTATAAAACATGCAGTCGTGCATGTAGTAATGAGATACAATCCCAGAAGAATTAAAAATCTCAATAGAAAATATATAATAGAGATGAATCTCTATTAAAGTAAATTAAGCCATTAATGAGAGATGTGCTTATTATAAGATTTGCAAAGAATAAATTTCTCATGTAAATTTGTTGAATAATTTGTATCCTTGAACAGGTTAATGTGAATCTGAAGTTCAAAAGTTCAAAGGATCATTGTTCAAAACAAAATGCAAATCAAATGCAAGAAGCATTTATAAACGGTTGCTGGATGAGATTTCTTGAAATGAATTATCATGTAAGTTTACAACACCATAGTTTTGTGTTTAGAAAGTCGCAATATAGGTGGCTGTGGTGTTTGCTTCAAACATGGTAAAAGCATCTTCTCAAAAGAAAAAAAACTAGAATTTCACCCGAATTATAATTTCTCTAAATAGATTCACACTAGATGTTCAATTTAATTCGTTCTCTGTTTTTAATATACACTTGCGCAAAAAAACACACGAGCAATGCATATAGCTATCATACTTTCCAGAAGAGCGTCTTTGAAAAACATTGGTACAATCCTATAAACTAAGTTGTCTATCGGCACATCTGCATTACTAAACACAAAAAAAAACTCATATCCAAAATTATCTTTGCAACAGAAAATCAAAATACACTACCATCAACGCCCCAAAAGAACCAGAAGAAGTAAGTAAATTGAGAAAATCCAAATTCTATTACATCTTATTTTCACTTTACACATAAATCTAACTGAGATTCACGTTGTTACATGTAAAACAACTCTCGCTCTAATGAAGAACCAGATTATATTCTTCAATGTCCTAATTGCAATGCTTTAGTTTGACATTCAGAAAAATTGGAACAAATCCAGTGACTGGAAACCCATTGTACACAATTTGCTGTCAACAAGGTCGTGTAAATTATCATCGCATTGTTTCACTCCTTCCTATGTCAGGTCAGCCACCGAGATTTCTCCAGTTGTACATTGTCGACACAGAAAATGAAGTTTCAAATCGCATAAATTCTCTAACGGGAAATCTATCATCACTTCAAGAAAGTGTGTTGAAGTAGTTGACTGGCATGTTAGATTCAAACAACCATCTTTGCCAAATTTTTTGGAAAGCTTGATATCGATACGAGTTAGCCGACGCCACATAGTTCACTATAAGGCTAATACCACATCAAGGGAAAGGGAAACAATATGAATTGCCAAACACAAACGAGGTCGCTGGCTTAATAGTCGGTGATTTATCAACAACTGCTGGTTACAGAGATGTTATCTTACAGTTGCAATCTAATGATTTGCAAGAAATAAACGACGAGCATCCTTTGTACATGTCGTTGCAATATCCATTGCTTTTCCTTTACGCGGAGTTCGGTTTCCACCCTGAGATGCCTTATGTTATAGATGAAGCCAGCCAACAAAAAAAAAATCTTTCATAAGCATAAGAGAGTTTTACGCTTATCAGATTCAAAGCCGCCTAAACGAAGGGAAGACAATTATAAAAGTGGGGCGTCTGTTACATCAGTATGTTGTCGATGCATACACAGCTATTGAGTCAGAAAGACTGAGGTGTTACAACCAAGAGCAGCTACGAGCAGATTTATACAGTAATGTGTGTGATGCAGTAGGTAAAGGTGATACATATGTAAGACTACATGGAAAAAGAATAATACTACCTTCAAGTTTTACTGGAAGCCCACGATATATGCAATGACAATTTGTCGAATATTGAGAAATCCAGATTTGTTCATTACTATGACAGCGAATCCAAATTGAAAAGAGATAAATAATCATCTCGATGCATATGGTGGTGGTTCGGCAAATGATTGACCGGATATTGAATGTTGAGTTTTCAAACCATATATAATCTTACTTTGATGTTTATGTTAATGTTAACATAGTAACATATCTGGATAACCTCAAAACATCCTCTATTGTACGTGTGTTTTTTGAGTATGTATAAACAAATATACACACCTAAATGGCAACGAAGGTTTAATCATAATAGTATACAATACTAATGTACATTACTACTTGCATCCACGAATGTTAATAATATTATTTTTTGGTATATTGAAAAACTAACATTTATTTTTTTGTCAAAGTATTGTACACCATAGAATTCCAAAAGCGTGGGTTGTCACATGCACATATGCTACTTTGGTTGGATGGTGCATCAAGAATCCACACAACAAATGAAATAGAATGCAATAATCTCCCCTGAATCACCGCAATAAACAACGATCAAGAAGGATTTGAACTTGTGAAGAGACACATAATGTACGGTCCATGTGGATTAGATCGATCAAAATCACCCTATATAAAAAATCGAGAATGTTCAAAGAGATATCCAAGGCAATATAATAAGAAAACATCAATTGACAAATCTGATTAGTATATCGTCGGCGACGAGATAAAAATAACTTTCTTATCAAAATGGGGACAAGATTGGATAATCGATTTGTTAGTCCGCATAATTTGGCTATTCTAAGAAAATACAAAAAATAAGAAAATATGTAAGTTTATCATTGTATTAACAATATGAGCAGTTAAACATATGTCCTTTCTAGATTGTCCTTTCTAGATTGTGAGAGTTAACTGGTTTCTTAAAAAAAAAAAAAATATTATGGTTATTATACTATTTGATTTTGCCTCTCACCAGCGGCGCTAATGCATGTCCGTTGAATTCCAATCCCTCTGGTTTTATAGCCTTTTGAAAATTTGTAGCTTTATTTGATCTTTTTGTCAAATCAAACCCTTTAACCAAATCACAACCGTCTATTTTTTACGTGATCAGCTAAATAAGATCCTACGGCTGTGATTTTTAATCATCTCTAAATTTTCAAAAACAAATATTATTGGCATTGTCAACAAAAATATTCCTCCACAATAAATGTTCTCAGCTCTGACACCATCACCCAAAGGGCCAAACCCCATTCCTCTTCTACTTCTTCTTCTTCTTCTTCTTCTTCCTCAATTTATCTCAGTTACTTCGTATATATGTAATCTCAGCTGTACGGACGAATGTGGCTCAGATTCTACTTTATTCAGTATCGTCTTCCTCTGTAGATTTATCCTGGAGTCTAGCTTCAGAAATTGAGGTTTGTGTTTAGCTCCCTTCACTATGTTTCTTCCTATGGATTTAGGTCTGTTCTGTAAATCGTCCAAATCCATGTTAGGTTATAGTTGAAACAAGGAATTTCACATCTCTTGTGTTTAAAATTGATTTTAGTTTGCGCAATTAGTTAAGCATATATATTTTTTTTTTATGTAAAGTAATGTTGTTGTTCTTCAGGCTAGTTATTTTTAGCTCGATCTGATTTCCTTAGGCTCACATTTTTCGATTTTCGATTCTTTTGCACTCAAATTTGTTGAAAAGAGTTATTTTGTTTCCGTAATTTTATTTTGGCAAGTGTTTAAAGAATTTGGAAATTAATTTCAGAAGTTGCCTTTTTAAGTACCTAAAGCACCTCTTTTTGGTAAAAGCTTTACATCATTACTCCTTTTAATCCCTTCCTTGAAAATATTATTAGTACCCCCCAAGAAAGCTGATTAGTAGTAAATTAAAAAAATGAGTTCCATCTTCTTTTTTTTTGCCCAATCTTCATTGTTCCAGTGAAAAAATTCTTTCTTCTTGTCCCTTTGTGTCTGAATAATTATATTCTAAAAAATTAGAGCATGGTTTGTCTTCTTCCATGATTCATTGGTGCAGAAAGGGTTGACTTGCAGGTTCTTCATAGTTGGTAATGAAGAAACCATCATAAAAGTCATTGTTCTTTAAAACATTATAAGTTTGATAATGTTAATCTTACATTTTTTTTGTTTGCTGTTACCTTTCCTTTCCTTTCCTTAAAATTTTTTTATGAGTTAAAAATTTTATTTGTCTTGGCTGTAAAAATCTTTAATGCTTATTTATGCAGGGACCAGATGGTTGGTGTATTTAATATCAACTGATTAAGAAGGAGACACTTGTTTTTTTGGCAATAAAGAAGGGGGAAAAAAAATTGGATTTAGTTCTCTCTGGTTTTAACAAGGAATCACAAAAGCAAAAGGAATTTCAGAAAAAGAAGAAGTAAGGATGATGCTTATGAGAAGAAGGTTGGCTTGCTGTAGCAGGGAGAGGGAGATTAGCATCGATTTCGATGAACAAGACAGTAAGTACTAATTAAACCAATCTTTCTACACTCTTCATTCACTCTTACGCAGTTACACTAATGATGCTTAACTTAAAGTCTGAATCTTAGACCAATTACAACAAACTGGGAGATAAACTAAAGTCACTTTTTTAAAGCTTTTATGTATTTTCATTTATGGGTGTTTACTGCTTACCCATGATATGGAATATTTAGACTATAACTGTTGGATATAGTTTTCAAATAAAAGTGAGAGTGGTCACTGCATCTGTCTTGTGACCGGTTTAGGTTAGGATTGGTATGGGTCCAAATATCAGAAACTTAAAGATCTACACCAACCCGGTCATTCATGTAATAAATAAGGCGTGAAGTCTGTAGCTTTCCACGCGACATCAATGCCTACATTCAATTTGATGCGAGAGCATTTTGTGTGATTCAATGTCATATATCTTTAGACCAAACCCTGTTTCTTTGGATGTGGGGTTTATGAGTGAGGGTCCTCTCTAGTTTTTCTTTCAGTTGTTAAAGATTATTGATTTTATTTATTCACAAACTGCCAAGAGTAGGTAGCTAATTGGTTTCACATGGTCATTAAGACTTAAACATATTGTTTTCTTGATAAAATAATTGAACTGAAGTAAAATGTGGATTCATAAATAACTTCACGAGGAAGAAGAATCAATATCCTCTTGAATTTTCTCACTTGTCAGTTTCGTATGCGACTTGCATAAATCTTTCAATTTTCAAGGGTTAGATATGATTACTTAATCAAATCGCTGGAGCGTTTGAAAAATGTTATGTCGTGACAAGTGATTAAAAGTCTTCGCGGTGGGTCCTTCTGGAAATTTCACCACATGGGGATACTAACTCGTTATTTTGAGATTATTTTATACATTTCCTTAGAGAAGGGAAGAATTTAAATTTGTTTTAGCAGTCTTGGGTTAACAAAAGTCTTGACTTTAGCTATTAAAGACTCGTGGAACACAGCGACTTTGATTCCTTTTCTTTATCATTTGTATTTCTTGTAGTAGTAGAGCACTAGTCTCTGCATAAACAACGTGTATGTGATGCAATTTTCTTGATTCCCATTTGATGAGTGAGACAAAGAAGTAGATGTGCCAGGTGGGGTTTTCTTTATTGTCAAAATCTGAATGGTCTCTTAATGATACGTGCATTTTTTAACGTTTTTTTAGTTTCCTCTCTTTTGGCTCTCTCTCTCTCTGTTTTGTGTAAGTTCTTCTGCCTTACCTTACTGAAGTCCATATTTCTTTGAACTTCTTACATGGTGTGGCTATTAACTTAAGATCTTGATGACATTGTGTATCTCTTCTTTTTCAGGAATGATTACATACGACGGCTTGGAAACTTGTATTATCAACAATCAATCATATGAAGAAGAAAGTGGAACAAGTCGAGGAGATGGATGCCTTACAGATTCGTTGGATGATGATGCATTTTCGAGCTGTTCATCAAGCAAAGACGCCTCGAGCTCTTTCTCTTCGAAATGGTTACCGTCTAAGAATGATGAACACAGCTGCGATGATTCGAGCTTATCTGGAAGGTCTAAACATTTCGATGCTAAGGAGAATCCTGGATATGTCTACTGCCATTTGGATGTGGAAGCCATGAAGGAGAAGTTTTCTAAGCTATTGCTCGGCGAAGATGTCACCGGGGGATGCAAGGGTATCCAAGTGGCTTTGGCTTTGTCAAATGCTGTAACACATCTTGCTAGTATGTCCTATTATTCCCTACCACTTAAAGCTCTATGTTCCTTTGATATTTGGGATGTCTACTGAATTTCTTGGATTTGCAGACTCGATATTTGGCGAGCTCTGGAAACTGGAACCCTTGAGCGAGGAGAAGAAACAGAAATGGAGAAGGGAAATGGATTGGCTACTTTCTCCAACCAACTACATGATTGAGTTAGTTCCTTCTAAGCAAAATGATGCTAATGGAAGATCACTTGAGGTACGCAGCTAAACGTGTGATCCAGATTTTATATACTCCAGAGGAAGAAACTGAACTGAAGTTTCTTGTTTCAACAGATAATGACCCCGAAAGCGCGTGCAGACATTCATATGAATCTCCCAGCTCTTCAGAAACTGGACTCCATGCTAATTGTAAGTGATTATCTCTTTCTTTTATCTACTCCTTTTTTTTTTTTGTAACATCTGGTAAAATGTTCATTGCACAATTCACAGGAGACACTGGACTCAATGGTGAACACGGAGTTTTGGTATTCGGAAACCGGTAGTAGAGCTGAGGGGACGAACAAGACTACAAGCGAGAGCAAGCGATGGTGGCTTCCATCGCCACAAGTGCCTAAACCCGGTCTCTCTAACTCAGGAAGGAAGAAACTGCTCGACAAGGGGAAAGTTGTTTATCAGGTCTTCAAAGCTACAAAAGCCATAAACGAAAACGTTCTTCTTGAAATGCCAGTGCCTGCCATTATCAAGGAAGCAATACCCAAAGTAAGCTTTGATCTCTTTGTCCCTTGTGATAACTCTAAGGGAAAAAACTATCTCTAAACATCTTGTGTTGTAACAGTCTGGAAAGAACAGCCTCGGTGATGAACTGTACAAAATGTTGGCTGCGGAATCCGCCACAGTAGATGAAATCTTGATATCTCTGAAGCTGGGGACAGAACATTCTGCACTCGAGACAGTTAACAAGTTAGAAGCTGCTATATTTGCTTGGAAGGAAAAGATTACAGAGCAAGCCAGCAACAGTAGATCCCCTGTAAGAACACCGTGGTCATTCTCCAAAGATCCATTTTCTGAAATCGGTCGAAACGAGCCACTCTTGAACCGAGCGGAAGCGCTTAGAAACCAGATCAAATCCAAATACCTTAATCTTCCTCAGTCGTTTATTGATGCCACCAAGATTCAGTACGGCAAGGTACAGAACAAACTACATCTTCTATGTATCTTTCTTGCTCCCATGTTCCTGAAACAATCTCATAGTATAACATTTACAATATTTTCTCCTCTGTTTTTCAGGACATTGGTCATGCGGTTCTTGAGGCATATTCAAGAACACTTGCGAATCTGGCGTTCAGGATTCTTTCAAGAATGGGAGAAATCTTAAAAGAAGATTCTTTAAGCAACCCTAACTCTCCCGCGCCGCCGAGTTGCTTCCTTAGCTCCCGTGATCTTTGTAGAACACCTGAGAGGCCTTTGCTTTCGTCACGTGTGAGGCATTCTCTTACAGATGACATGAACAGAGCTGATGGGACAGAGACTGGTTTAGAGTTTTTGTTCGCAGATGGTAAGGCCAGTTTGGTGAATACAACTCCAAGTAGAAGCAGTAGATTATGGTGTATGAGTAAATTGCCGCCTGATGCTTCTCCTTAATTTCTTAGTTCGATGCGTGTGCCACCTGAAGCTTCTCCTTTTCTATTTATTTAAAGGGTTTTAAATTATGTAGCCTGAGTGATTGTAAATGTATTATTAACATGCACTAATGTATGAATACATGATGATCAAAGAGGTGTTTAATCATAAATTTTTTGATTCTGAAACAACTCGTAAAATCTAATTTGATCTAAACTGAAAAATATCTGACCTAAGACCATTTTCAATGTATTTTGTTATATTTTCTTCTAAAATAGAGAAATTCTAAAATAGAAATGCATTTTTCTCCAACTCACCTCTATTTTAGAGGAAAATTTCTATTTAAAAAAAAAAATAGAGATTGCAATTTTTTCTTCTAAAATAGATGTGGATTGAAGAAAAAAAATAATATATCTATTTTTTTTTTATAGAAAAAATAGAAATGAGTTGGAGATGTTCTAGATAGGTTTGAAGCGGGTATCTAGAAACTGCTTTTAAATACAGATTTGATTAAAAACTGATTAAAATCGCTTACAAAATTGTAGAAGCTTATTTACACAATTTCTACATACTAGCATAAATAAGGTTATAGTTATAGAAAATATATATTGTGATGCAAACAGAATTGTTCGTTATATAATTGTGGATTTTTGTGAAATAGGAAAAATTGTCTGTTGTAATTTTTTTTTTTTATATATTTGTTCTCATAATTAATACAAACATAATATAATATGTAACCCGGATCACAAAAACCTAAGCTAGGAAAAAAAACTTATTAGCCAATGAGTGAAAAAAATCACTGAAATGTATGGTTTCTTTGTACGACGTCGTGCGAAGGAAAGCCTAAGATCTGAACAAAACCAGCCATGTCCACATAAAATGGGCCTAACTTGGGCCTATTATAGAGACTAAACGTCGTCGGTTAGAAACCTACGGTGAAGTTACGGCGCCGTTAAACAAAAGCCTTGCCACATCGTCGGTCGGAGAAAAGGAGTGGTTACGGAATGGTTCAGCCGCGATTCGTCCGTCCAACGCCGTCATCGCCTTCCTCCGTTACCGGAGAACCGAACTCCTCCAACCTATACGTCGCGAATTGCGGCCCGGCGGTTGGACTGTCACACGACGCGATCGCGGCGGTTTTCTCCGCTTTCGGGGAAGTGAAGGGCGTCTACGCGGCGGACGAGAGCGGCGTTCGTGTCGTCGTCTCCTTCGCGGATCCTTTCTCGGCGAAAGCCGCTCTAGAAGCCTTGGGTGGTCGGCCATGTCCGGAGCTCGATGGACGGACTTTGCATATTCGATACTCGGTTCTTCAATTACCTTCCCAGGTACATTAACAGATAGTCTTGATAAGCTTTGAAATCTCTCAATTGAATCCTCAATTGAATCTCTGCATGAGAAATGAGCTAATTCTTAGCTTGATATTATAATCTCTGGTTTCAAAGTTTTGATCTCTATGTGTTGAACGAAATGTTGGTTTCGAGAGAATTTCAAATTGGTAACAGCGTTTACCAAAGAGAGAAACTTTATGTTTGTTTTATGATTGAGCATTCTCTTCATCTCTTTCTGTTTAGACGCAGGTGAATGATTGTGTCCCAGTGTCTTTAGCTGATTCGGATTTGAATATCCCAGGGCTATTCCTCTTACCGGATTTCGTCACTGCCGAGGAAGAGCAGGTAACGTATATATGGCATTTGTAACGTGTGCTTAAGGTGTAGTAGGCACTTGATTGATTCCTTCTCTACCTCTGTTGTTTGCTTATTGTACTTCTTGGTCTTTATCAGCAATTGCTTGCAGCTGTTGATACACAGCCTTGGATTGGTCTCGCCAAGAGGCGTGTTCAACATTACGGTTATGAGTTTTGTTACGGGACGAGAAACGTTGATACCAAGAAGCATCTCGGCGAGCTTCCAGCGTTCGTTTCTACTGTACTAAAAAGGATCTCATTGTTCCCGAACCTTGACTGCGATTTGAATCTGGACCAGTTAACGGTACATCATCACACTCTCAATACTAGATTCTTGTATACTGTTATTGAAGGCTGAGGAATTCTAGTGAATGACGTCGTTTAGGTAAATGAGTACCCATCTGGTGTGGGTTTATCGCCTCACATTGACACGCATTCAGCATTTGAAGATTGCATTTTCAGCCTTTCTTTAGCTGGTCCTTGTGTTATGGAGTTTAGAAGATACTCTGTTTCCACATGGAAAGTAGCCTCAACCACCGATGAAGAGAAGTCAGATCATCCCAGTTGCATCAAGAAAGCGTTATATCTTCCTCCTCGGTCCATGCTCTTATTATCCGGGGAAGCACGCTACGCTTGGAATCACTACATTCCACATCACAAGGTTGTATTCTTTATCACCCAAACCTCTGTTTTTTCTTCTTCTAATCGCTAATTCCTTGAAGCTCTCTTCTACTGTGTGCTCTGATAGATTGACAAGGTGAAGGATAATGTTATTAGAAGAAGTCCTAGAAGGGTATCTTTCACACTTCGGAAGGTAATAATATCAAAAAACTAGTAGTAATATTTTTTCTAAACGATCGTGTGACCGATTCATGCGGAAAAGTTCTTTTCCCGGTGATACTGAGGTGAAAGATTCAAACTTTTTGCAGGTGAGGAATAATCCTTGCAGGTGTAAGTACTCACAATACTGTGATTCTCAGCAACAATGATATATACTAAGGGAGAAGAATAATCTATGTTTTTGAAACGAAGAATCTTTTCTGGGAGAGACGGGATGCATATCGAGAAGTAAAGGAAGAAACATTTTTTGTAGTTGTTTACTCTTTTTTAAGTTTCAGTATTTGAGTAGATTCGAATATTTATATTATTATACTCGAGAGAAGAAGAAAGACAGTTTGATTGATTAAAATTGTTACAATAGGTCATTCTGATCATCTTCATCATTTTCTGATGATCTAGCTTCACCACCAGTCACCACCACCATCGGATAATGCAATGTTTAAAATAAATAAATATTTTTTTTTAAATCCAAAATCATACTAAAATCTATATTTGTATGTTTAGTTTTGTATATGAGATATATATCATTGCTTTATCCAACTTTTATTATCGAGTCAGAAAGCAACTAAATAGATAACATAAAAAACAAATGACATACATAATTTTTGTTTTCTAATTCTACTATTCGCCTTAACATATTTCAGGCCAATTCAGCTATAGCAAAAGTATTGTATCATTTACTCTAACCACGGTTCCACAGGCGAGCCTAGAACAAAATCAGCTTGTCTCGCAAGTAACTTTTCAATAAGGTTACAACTAACCCGATACTGATTGCCGTTACAAACAAACCATTCTATATAGGTGAAAACGGAGAATCCGTACTCTTCTTCATCATCATCTACTGATGATTGGTTCTCATCTAACCGTAAAAGCCTCTTTCTAAAACACTCGGCACAAATCTCTTCTGAACAGAACTTTTCCCGGTAATCGGGAACGGTCCTCAAATAAAATATAAAAAACGCAGGAAAGATCAGACATTCACCCGATAGCTGGAGTTCCAAACATCTTGAAGTCGAGGGAAAACATGGAGAATCTATGGCAGAGAACTTTGATTCTTGACATGTTTTAGAGCCGATCACGAATTTACTTTTTTTTTTTTTTTTTTAAGATATTTTTCCTTATTTTTTTGCTCAAATTTTCCTTTATTTTTGCAATATGTTTCCTTTGATTTTTTTAATTTGTTTCCTTTTCCGAGATCAAAACCGTTCGCGGCAATGGTCAGAGCCCAAACCCACGTTAAAAAGAGGATTCACTGTTTTGGCGAGGCTTGCTTGTTGCTCGTCAATGCTCAGGCCGAGGAGAGCGGGAAAAGGCCTAACAAGATAAATCCTTTTCCCTTATGATGTGAGCGATGAGGTTCTTCGGAACGAGCTGGACAGCTTGAAGCAGAGGACGACCGGTCCATCCTTGGAACACAGCCGAGACGACAATGTTGACTACTACTTCTATAGTGTCGGGGTTCGGTTTGACTTCAAGATCTTCTATGACGAAGGTACGTAGCCTCACATTGTCCAAGCTTCTCTTCTACTTGTGCTACACAGGCGCTCCAATGGGAATGACTCCGCTTACCTACACCTTCAGGATGGTTCCACCAATCATCTACGCTCACCTCATCCGAGAACACGGCGGAGACCCCATCAGCGATGAATTGTGGAACCGTCATGACGTGGTTGAGTGATGCACGGGGCCATTGATAACCTCCGTCAAGTGTATTATCGAGCAGAAGAAGTAGAGAGCTCGAGAATGAATAAGAAGAGTATAAATAGATTCAAAAATTGTTTGTTACATCTTATCGAGAGATTACATTTGAAACAGAATTTGCGTATGTGCAATTCTCTGATCTACATGAGATCGTATGTGATCTTCATCTTCACTTGTAATTCCCTTGATTTCATTCAATCCAAGTTTCGTATACCTTTTCCTAACAGCCATACATTGGTTTAGATCATACACAGCCGATACATTTTGATTACTTATTTCTTTTAAGATAATTTCATTATTTCTTGTCGAACTTTTCCTTTATTTTTGCAATATGCTTCCTTTGATTTTGTAATTTTTTTTCTATATTTTTGTTTTCTTTTTATTTTATGGAAATTAAAAGCTGATGTGGTTGTTGGATATATGAGACCTACAAAAACGCTCCCAGAGATTACGAAAGATTACGAAATAGATATCATGGTAATGATAATCTATTAAAATTATGAAATTCATATTGGATGTTGCAAAGACTAATCATGCAAAATGATCTTTGATATTCATCCACTTTAAGGATTTGAAGAACATGTTCTCAGTAAGGTTCAATTAACTCTACTCTCCAAAGTTCTAAAAAACAGAAACAAAAATCAAAAATTTATGAAGGTAATATATATGAATTATTAGCAAATTTCATAAATGCCTATTATGGTTCAACGAACTTAATAAATATCATTAGTGGTTGCGTCTTTCCGTTATAAATTTTTTCATAATTGTTATTAAAGTTTGTGTCTTTTCATTATTCATTATATACTTTTCGTTTTAACCGCTTATTTAATGAAAAATTATATATTTTAATATTTATGTCATCAAAACAAACTCACATTTTCATGTAACAAGAGAAATTAAAAAAAAAATAGTGAATAAATACAAAACAAGTTACTTCCAAAACAACTCATCGGAAATGTATAATATAAATACAAAATTTGAAATACTAATAATGAAAATATATATATATAACCCTGCGAAAATAGGGGGTTGGATTATTGGTCTATATTTTCAGATACCATTGCATGTATCTTATTGTATTGTAGTATTTTGGTTGGTTAATAAAATACGTAGTCAAACTTAATTTTTTCTGTTAATTGAGCAGCCGATTTTTATTGTTAAATTTGTTTATATACATTTTATATTTACATTTTCAAGGTATGAATTTTTACTTATTAACTATAGTTTTCATTATGTGTGTTTCGAATAATATAAAAATATTCTGAAAAATCAAATTATTTTTTATTTTTGTGCTTGTGAGTTGTATAAGTTTTAACCATAACAATCTTATAAAATGTATCCGATGACCTCATTTCTTTAACGTCGTTTTTTGTTCAATACACTTTCTTATAACTATTTTTCATAATTCTATAACATCTTTTGAATAATCGTGTGCTTTTTATATAATTTTGATTTTGTAATTTTACATTTATATAATCATAATAATTTTATAAAATATTTTAGAGTTGATATATATACATAAATTACAAATAAATCTTAGAGATAAAAATATTTATTAAAAATGAGTTTCGGCACGCTGATTCTATACCTAGTCTCTCTTAAAAAAATCTCTCTCTCTCCCTCAGCGAATACAACGACCATGAATTCCATCCTGGCTGATCTCCTTATCGAGATATTCTCGAAATTGCCTTTAGAGTCAACCGGGAGGTTTTGTTGCGTGTCGAAGCTATGGAGGTCCATGCTTCGTTCTCCATATTTCACCGAGTTGTTCCTGACCAGGTCCTCGACTCGTCCATCTCTCTTATTCGCCATCCATGGATATCGACAAGGTCAGTTGTTCTTTTTCTCGTCGCGTCAGCCTCAGAACCCATATGAGAAGCCGTCGTCTCTTGTAGTGGACGCTGGTTTTCATATAGAGTTCCTTGAAGATGAGTGTGATCTACGCTTTTGTGGTTATGCCTCTGGTTTGATCTGCTTCTCTTTCCGTCATACAAAAAACCCAAAAGAGTATGATAGTGACTATAAGGATACAGTGCATGTGGTATGTAACCCTAGCACAGGACAGTGTACGAGTTTGCCTAAACTGAAAAGGCGCGGAAACTCAGAAAGCAATTTAGGGTTTGATCCGATTAGCAAGCAGTTCAAGGTACTGTCCATGGCTTACGACCAAACGAGGGATCATAGAGTTCTGACATTAGGAAGTGGAGATATGAGGTGGAGGAAGATCCAATGTCCCTCACACCATCTTCCTGTGCGTGAAGGGATATGTATCAAAGGGGTTTTGTATTGCTTTGGTGAAAGAGCGTATGAAATTCCATTGATAGTTTGCTTTGATGTTAGGTCTGAGAAATTCAAGATTATTGAAGTGGATGAACGCTTCGAAGCATTACCTCCATTAACTAAGCTGATAAACTATAAGGGTAAAATAGGTGGGATTAAATGCAATAATGTTTACGCTGATGAAAGTTATGAAAGTTATACATGTATGATGTGTATGTGGGTTCTAGAGGATCTCGAGAAACAGGAATGGTCGGAATATGTCTACACTATGCCGGATAATGAATCCGTTAATCATGTTTGGGTCGCTGGAGTGACTGCTACGGGTGAAGTTGTTTCGTCGGTTGGATATACAAGATCTAAAAAAATTGATGTTTTCTACTTCAATCCCGAAAAGAACACTCTCCAACGTGTTGATATGCAAGGTTTTGAAGAATGCGATCAAGAGTTTGACGGTCATTATGTTCACACCGTTGTAGATCATGTAGAGAATCTTAATGGAGTTTACGCCTTTATGGATCATGTAGAGGATCTTCATGTTGACGATGCAAAGCTACTCAATTCAGGCCAAGATGTCATTAAGTCAACTCCAGAACCACAGAAACCTCATACATCTGGTGACCTCTGCAACTCTGAAGATGTCATTAAGTCAACTCCAGAACCACAGAAACCTCATACATCTGGTGACCTCTGCAACTCTGAAGATGTCATTAATTCAACTCCTGAACCACAGAAACCTCATACATCTGGTGAACTCCGCAACTCTGCTCCATCTGTGAAGAAGCAGCAGCCGACAATCCTCTTGCAGAACAAGTTCGGATTATTAGCTATTAAGTGAGATGTAAGAATGACTTCTTCTCTGCAGTTGTTTGATTCTGACGCACTTTAGGATCTTATCTGAAAGACATAGAGACGTATATCCTGAACCCTTGTTAAGAATTCTTACGCAACGTTGATGATTTTTCTCTGCTTTACCATCACATGACTTGTATCTTATGTTGTTTATTGCAGTGGTATTGATTTGTCAATATGGAGAGAACTTCTGAACGAGAAGGGAACAGAGGCCAATCTGGAAATATCCACTCAACCAAGAGTGATGAGATGTCGGTTCATTGTTGGCTATATGAGAGACCTACAAAAAAGCTCCCAGCAATCTCTTGTTTTTTTCACGTTTTGATGAAATAAAAAACCCTAATTTTTTTTAGCCACTATCACCGTTCTCTCTTGCTCTTGACGAATTTCAGTCCAAGATCAAAGAGATTTTTGTTGCTTTTTTTTCACAGAAATTACTTAATCTGTGTGGTACAACTTCCTCCATCATCACATCTATCTTATCCCTTAAATTGTAGAAAGACCATTCAGCCAGCTACAAATCAGATCCATCTTATCCCTTGAATTGTCCGAGTACATGCCGGAGACGTCATTAGCGATGAAAAAAAAAAAGCATTTGAATCATCGTGTTTTATGTTGAACGAATAAGTTCAAATGGTCACTCAAGAGAAGAAGAGAAACACTCTGAATGACTAACATCTATAAATATATATATATTACCTGGAAATTCATGTATAAAAGCTGTCTAGCTATTTTAGCTATTTTACATTCTTGCTCTTGTTGATTCAAGCGACCCTTGCCTTTGATTAGTAGGGTTTCTTTGCAATTTGGAGCAACAAAGCCAAATTTACGGACAATAAAAGTATTCGTAGGTTTCTTTGCAAGTTGGATAAAAAATGGAGTTTGGTATGAGCCAACCTATTAGCTGAACAAAAAAAAAAAAAAAGGTTCATGTTAAGCAGGTTATATGACAACCTGAACCGAAGAAATGCCATAAAAAATGCTGCGAGCAGCTTTGCAAAGAATTAATATTTTGCACCACTAATTTTTTGGTTTATATTACTTGGTTACTTCTCTACCTCTTCTGTTACTTATTTTTCCCTGTGGTTTCTCATAGATTGCTTGCATCTGTTGTCTTGATAGCCAGCCTTAGATTGGTCTCGCCAAGAGGCGTGTTCTACACTATGGAAACGAGTTTTCTTGCGGGACAAGAAATGTTGATACCAAAGAAGCATCTTGGCGAGCTTCCGTCGTTAATTTAACCTATGCTCGAGAGAATAGTATCGAAAACTAATAATAGTTTCTAGACAATCTTGTGACCAATTCATGCCTGAAAGTAGCCCTGCGACTTATAACCGAATCGAACTGGCCGAACCGAACCGAACCGAACTTTTCGGTTCTCGGTTCTAGTTCGGTTCCGATCGGCCAGATTTGGAAATTAGTTCGGTTTTCGGTTTGGTTTGGTTCGATTACCCTTTTTGTTTAAACTGAAATTATACCGAACCATACCAAACAATATCGAATTATATCTAATCGAAGAATATAACTACCTGGAACTATCCGAAATATCCGATTTTACCCGATTTTACCCGAATTTAACAGATTTTAACCGAATTTAAACAAAAATTAAAAAAGTTCGGTTAGTTTCGGTTTTGAAATTTAAAAACCGAACTACCCGAAAATCGAACCGAACCGAACCGAACCGAATTATGTTTCGGCCAAATTTTTAAACCTGAACTACCCGATCTGAAGGAACCGAACTCGCAGGCCTACATGAAAGTATGCTTTTTCAGGAGATATTTTAAAACTTTTTGCAGGTGAGAAATCATCATCCTTGCAGGTGTAATTAAGTATTCCTGAGTTGCACAATGCAAAAATACCGATAGAAAAACACAAAACTCGTCCTTTTCAGCCAAATCAAATCAGTGAAGCAGAGAAAACAAACTTCCGCTTTCCATCATTATCTTTTATTTTTTATTTTTTTATATTTTTAATTTTATTTTTAGGGTCTTAATATATAAAGTTTTAACATACAATATCTCTCTCTCCCTCAGCGAATACAAACAATAATGATTTCAATCCCGATTGATCTCGTTGTCGAGATATCCTCGAGATTGCCTGCAAAGTCAATCGCTAGGTTTCTTTGCGTGTCGAAGCTATGGAGTTCCATGTTTCATCGTCCATATTTCACAGAGTTGTTCTTGAAAAGGTCAAGTGCTCGTCCACGTCTCTTATTCGCTCTCCACGGATTTCGAAAAGGTCAGTTGATCTTCTACTCGTCCCCTCAATCTCAGAATCTATATGAGAAGCAGTCTTCTCTTGAAATGACCGTTGGTTTTCATATCAAGTTCCCTGATTACACGTGGCTACGCTTTTGTGGCTATGCCTCTGGTTTGATCTGTTTCTGTTTCCGTCATGAACAAATCTCAAAAGAGTGTGAGGATATAGTGCATGTGATATGTAACCCTAGCACAGGACAGTATGCGACCTTACCTAAACTGAGAACGTACAGAGTTTCAGATAGCTTTTTAGGGTTCGATCCGATTGACAAGCAATTCAAGGTATTGTCCATTGTTCGTCCATATGGTGAAGAAAGGGACGATCATAGAATTCTGACATTGGTAGCTGGAAATATGAGTTGGAGGAATATCCAATTTTCCTTAGACCATGTTACTTACCCGGAAGGAATATGCATCAATGGGGTTTTGTACTACTTAGCTGTCCGAAACCGTTCCCTTGTGATAGTTTGCTTTGATGTTAGGTCTGAGAAATTCAGGATTATCGACGCAAAATGCTTCCAAGGATCCCCACCTAAACTGATAAATCATAGCGGTAGACTAGGTGGGATTCATTGGCAGTACGGTAACGCTGGTGAAAGCAGTACACGTGTGATGTGTATGTGGGTTCTAGAGGATTTGGAGAAACAAGAATGGTCGAAATATGTCTACACTTTGCCAGGTATTGAATTCGTTGACTGTCGTTATGTTTCCGTTGCTGGAATGACTGCTACGGGTGAGGTTGTTTTGTCGATGAGATATACAAAAACTGAACAGTTTTATGTTTTCTACTTCAATCCCGAAAGGAACACTCTCCAACTTGTCGATATCCAAGATCTTGGAGGATACGATCAAGAGTTTAAAGATCATAGAGTTTACACCATTGTAGATCATGTGGAGGATCTTAGTGGAGTTTACGCCTTTGTGGATCATGTAGATGCGGATGTTAACGTTGCAAAGCAACTCAATTCAAGCCAATATGTTGGGTCAACTCCAAAAAGTCATACTTCTCGTGACCTCTGCAGCTCTGCTCCTTCTGTGAAGAACAAGCAGCCGACAATCATCTTGCAGAACAAGTTCGAATTATTAGCTAACCTAGAGTAGTGGAGCACAGATTTTGGCTCATTGTTGGCTAATCCGAAGTCAATCCAAATTCATGTATAAGAGTATCTATGCGTTTTTTATGTTCCTTAGTTGGGAGGTCTGTGCGAATCAAATCTAGATTTGGTAATGTTTATGAGTTCATTACAAAACTTTACTTTTTCATTTTATTTTTTATTAATCAAGTTTTCTTTTATAACTTCTTTTGTTTTACCGCAATCACTTAATCAGATTAACTCTGTATTTATCTTCTGCGTAATTTTTTTAACAAAAAAATATATACAAAACTTTACTTTTTCACAAGAGTTAAAAAGAAAACTTTACTTTTTCATTTTATTTTTTATTAATCAAGTTTTCTTTTATAATTTCTTTTATTTTACCACAACCGAATAGTCAGATTAACTTTGTATTTATCTTCTGCGTAAATTTTTTGACAAAAAAAAAAATAATGTATAAATTTATGCAGAAAAGTTAATCTATTCTATTTTATATGTTTTCGATTTATTTTAATGTATAAAATTAAGAAACTGAGCTTGTGTATCAGTGTATATTTTGAGACTTGAAACCTGTAATTATGAGTTCTTTTTGTGAATGGTTGAATAATTGCATTAAACACAATACTTACGTAGATCGGAAATGTAATGTGTTTCTGTCATGGTGAAATGAATTTACGTTGAGTAAAAGAAAGAAGAAAAAAAAAAGTAAAAATGGGTGAGCGAATGTGTAGAAGATCATTTTGGTCTACAGAAAAGTAGCCCATGTCAAAGAATGGGCCTACGTAGGCCGCCGATTACACAACTAATTGTCGTCGTTTAACAAACCTACTGCGAAGTCACGGCGCCGTTAAACGAAAATCTCTCAAGTCAGGGAGGAACAACGAACAGTCTCAGTAACCGAACAGCCAGTTTTAAAATTGTGATCGGGTCGGTTCGGTTCGGTTCTTAATAACCGAATGGATAACCAAAATCTAAACCTAAAACCCCAAATACACATATATCTCTTCTCTTCTCTTCTCTTCTCTCACACCGATAGCTTCACGATTTTTCTCCAAATCTTCGTCCATCAATTCGAATCCATTCCGAACCAAATCTTCTTCTCTCCAAGCTCATGCAGCTCGTGTCGACCGTGAATCTCCTCCTCTCGAAGCTCTACCTAGTCTTCTCCGACCGAAAAAGGAACGGTTAGTTTCGAAGCTAAAATCTTATTTGTGGACACTAGATTTATACATGTTCTGTCACATTTATGAACTTAGATCCTGAGTTTTGCATTTGTGTTGTGTTTTATTGATTGGGGTTTGTTAGATGTGATTTAGAAACTTGAATTTGGCCAAGTGAAAATAGATAATAGATTCAAATTCAAGTGATTGCCCGAATCTTTTATGATTTCTTTTGCTGAATCTTGTGTGTAGTTTTGAAATCCTTATTGTGGCTTGTATCTATATGTTACATTGTTACGGCAGATCACCAGATTTGTATCGCATTGGCATTGTTACAATAAACCGAATGGATTGGAATCCCACAATAAGCATTGTCTGTTTTTGAATTGATGTGGTTTATATTTGTTACTCTATAAGTCTGTGACTCTGTCTCTGTCTGTGATTTTGTGTAATTTCTCATGTTCATAGATCATAGTTTTGAACCTAATCGGGTCCGTAGATTGGCTTATGTTTATGGGAATGTGAAGAGAGATAGCTTATGATTTCTGGTCGTTCGGAAGCATTTTCTCAGGGATGGATTTTAGTGAACCCATCGATCAATGCAAATCAGACCTGTCCGTTATCTCTACTCCTTCGCTATCCTTCACAGCGAATATCTCAACAGGCACTCTCTCTCTCTCTCTCTCTCTCCTTTGCTTCCATGACTAATATAAAGCTTTAACACATCTCTCTCCCTCAGCGAATTCCATCCCGGTTGATCTCCTTCTCGAGATACTCTCGAGATTGCCTTTAGAGTCAGTCGGGAGGTTTTGTTGCGTGTCGAAGCTATGGAGGTCCATGCTTCGTAGTCCATATTTCACCGAGTTGTTCCTGACCAGGTCCTCGACTCGTCCATCTCTCTTATTCGCCATCCATGGATATCGACAAGGTCCGTTGTTCTTTTTCTCGTCGCGTCAGCCTCAGAACCCATATGAGAAGCCGTCTTCTCTTTTAGTGGACGCTGGTTTTCATATAGAGTTCCTTGAAGACGATTGTGATCTACGCTTTTGTGGTTATGCCTCTGGTTTGATCTGCTTCTCTTTCCGTCATACAAAAAACCCAAAAGAGTATGATCGTGAGCATAAGGATACAGTGCATGTGATATGTAACCCTAGCACAGGACAGTGTACGAGCTTGCCTAAACTGAAAAGGCGCAACAACTCAGAAAGCTATTTAGGGTTTGATCCGATTAGCAAGCAGTTCAAGGTACTGTCCATGGCTTATGACCAAACGGACGATCATAGAGTTCTGACATTAGGAAGTGGAGATATGAGGTGGAGGAAGATCCAATGTCCCTCACACCATCTTCCTGTGCGTGAAGGGATATGTGTCAAAGGGGTTTTGTATTGCTTTGGTGAAAGAGCGTGTGAAATTCCTTTGATAGTTTGCTTTGATGTTAGGTCTGAGAAATTCAAGATTCTTGAAGTGTATGAACGCTTCGAAGCATTACCACCACCTAAACTGATAAACTATAAGGGTAAAATAGGTGGGATTAAATGGGAGTATGTTTACGCTGATGATGACAGCTGTACACGTGTGATGTATATGTGGGTTCTAGAGGATCTCGAGAAACAGGAATGGTCGGAATATGTCTACACTCTGCCGGATAATGACGCCGTTGATCGTGTTTCCGTCGCTGGAGTGACTGCTACGGGTGAAGTTGTTTTGTCGTTTGGATATACAAGATCTAAAAAAATTGATGTTTTCTACTTCAATCCCGAAAGGAACACTCTCCAACGTGTTGATATGCAAGGTTTTGAAGAATGCGATCAAGAGTTTGGCGACGTTCATTATGTTCACACCGTTGTAGATCATGTAGAGGATCTTAATGGGGTTTACGCCTTTATGGATCATGTAGAGGATCTTCATGTTGACGATGCAAAGCTACTCAATTCAGGCCAAGATGTCATTAAGTCAACTCCAGAACCACAGAAACCTCATACATCTGGTGACCTCTGCAACTCTGAAGATGTCATTAAGTCAACTCCAGAACCACAGAAACCTCATACATCTGGTGACCTCTGCAACTCTGAAGATGTCATTAATTCAACTCCTGAACCACAGAAACCTCATACATCTGGTGAACTCCGCAACTCTGCTCCATCTGTGAAGAAGCAGCAGCCGACAATCCTCTTGCAGAACAAGTTCGGATTATTAGCTATTAAGTGAGATGTAAGAATGACTTCTTCTCTGCAGTTGTTTGATTCTGACGCACTTTAGGATCTTATCTGAAAGACATAGAGACGTATATCCTGAACCCTTGTTAAGAATTTTTACGCAACGTTGATGATTCTTCTCTGCTTTACCATCACATGACTTGTATCTTATGTTGTTTATTGCAGTGGTATTGATTTGTCAAAGATGGAGAGAACTTTTGAACGAGAAGGGAACAGAGGCCAATCTGGAAAAATCCACTCAACCTATAGTGAGGAGATGTCGGTTCGTTGTTGGCTAATCCGATCTTCGAGGTCAATCCAAATTCATGTATAAGAGTCTAGCTGTTTTGGTTGTGAGTGTGACTTCTTATTTACAGGTTTGGTGTGAGCTCTACCACTCTGTTGGCTTAAGCATTTTGTTAGATTTCTAGTGTTTAGTTTAATCCGGGTTTGCCTAAAACTCCTCTTTTCGTAATGATAAAGTTTAAAATTTATTCTAAGACCTTTATACTATTCTTGTGTTCTTTCTTCGTCCGCTTTGTTTTCTGCTTTTATTTTCTTTGTTTTCCGACTGTGGTTTATATATCTTCCCGATCAAAGCTAGATTTGAAAACTAGGTGACTTCACCTCGAACCCCCTCAAGTGAGGTGTATATAACTTCAATCATGCTTGGTACAATTATATATAATGAGATTATTATGGTTTCTTCTTGTCCAAGAAACGGGACTTTATTCTCTTTCACACTTACTTCACGTGAATACTTAAATGTATGTTAAAAATAAAATTATACGTCACCAACTACTAAACCATGCTGATGATATTAATGGCTGATATCAATGTATATACTTCTTAGATTGGCCACAAGACAAAGCTTCTCAAATTACTTCTTAGGGACATTCCCGGTTCAAGTAAGAGACATGCACAATTGTATCCCTGCTTCTTCTTTTGGTTCTCTCTGACGTACACTGCAAGAAACCCTTATGGTGCAGAAGTTTCTTTCGTCGTTCCTGCTACAGAGTCACCAGGAGACCTCTTACCAAAGCTATGTGTTTTCTGAAATTAGGTCCTGATTTTTAATCTGAGGTTCTCTTAAACAATTGCTTATCAAATTAATTAAGTGCTTCCTTTTATCTTTAGCAGTCCAAATTAGACATCTCATAGCAGGGAATTACGGTTGAATCAACATCTGGCATGATGGACAGTTGCAAAGGGCACTTCCATCTTCTAAATTAGCAGTGTAAATAACTTTAAATGAAAAAATAAAATCGACAGGATCATTTCAACTTTTGTTTTTCTTTGCAATCATTTAAGGAGTCAGTAGAAATTTCAACTTAGTACATAGTCTCTTCTAGCATTTTGGATAGTTCAATTTTCCACACGTGAAGAAAAAAACCTAGCAGAATGTTATCTACAAAATATTACTTGAAACATGTTTTTGCCTGCTTGAAATATCAAATTTTTCTTACGAGATTTGTTCAAATTAGGGATTAAAATGGCGGTTATTTCCAGTATTATCGATCTAGTTGTTTCCCAAACAAAGTAAAACAAATTAAGAATACTATAGATCGAGGTCTTAAAAAGATTTGTAAAGTTCATTTGTAAAACGCTCCCAGGCCCTTTTATCGAGAAAACCCTATTAAGATTTCAGTCTTCATCTCTCGGCGGCTCCGCCGTTTGTGAGCCGTCGGTGTTCACTGCTCTGCCGGTGAGATCGCTTTCCGTTGGAACAAATCTGGGTTCCCCCATCCTTTTCCATCTCTTCCAATCTCACTGTCGTCTTCCATGGAGTCTAATCCACAAAATCAAATTTCATCAACTTCCCCTAAATCTCCACCACACCAGACCCATGATCCTCAATCGGTGGCTGTCGACCCTTCTTCTCCCTTGATTTTCAAAGCCCAAGCTCAGCTACTTCATCTCTGCGTTATGGATTCTATGATGCCTTCCTCGAGCCGGCAAATTGAAGGTACCTATGAACTAATGGGTCCCGTAGAAGAAGGTAACTTCATCAACAAAGCACCTGGTTTTCTTTCTCCTCTCATCTCATCAACTGAGAAACCGGTAACATCGTTATTTCCTATGGAACTTGATGAAATCCCGACAACTAAATCGCCTCTGGTAACTGCTCCTAAGACTCTCAATCCATCAGTTCCTGTTGCTCATGTTCTGAAATCCTCTTGAAAGCCGGCGATTTCTATGAATTTGAACTCAGCGCCTGAAGCTTCATCTCACATAGCTCCGCTGACCCATAACTCTCCTCAAGGAGCTTGGGCTTCCCCATTTAAGGTTGCAGCTCTCTTCTCTGCCTCGGCGAGTGGTACAGCTCCTACCATTGGGAATTACGAGACAAACAATGTATGTCTCCCAGCTGCAAATGATTGGCCTGCTCTATCGTCTGGGAAGCAGCCACCTAGGAAGAGGTCGTCACAAGCAATTGGAGCTCCTAACCTGAACTCGGGTGACACTGTTGAAGGACAAGTTCCACTCTCCAAAGCATCTCTTGAGTACCCGTGGGCTGCCAAGATGAAATCAGTGTGCAATCTTCGCAGAGTAACTACTCCGGTTTACATGGAAGATGGCACTCCAAAGGTTAGTATTCCAAGCCATGTTCTACTAGAGGGCATAGAGAATCAAAACCAATTCGTGGTGGGTCAGTTTTATCGCTGTGCAGCTCCTTCGGGAGGACTCATTCACGCTGTTGTCACTCGTATATGGGGTCGTAAATGCCGTATTTTCACTCGGAAACTAGGTGAATCTTCATATCTATTCCATATCCCAGATGAAGCAACTCGTAAATGGGTCATTCAGAGGGGTATATGGCATGTTGATGACTGTTTGATGTTTATCTTGCCTTGGACTCCTTCTTCGACTATTAGTCTGCCTGAGATTTCTACTATCCCTGTTTGGTTAACTCTAAAGAACATACCAAACCAGTTGTACTCTATCAAAGGTATTGATTGGATAGCTTCAGGCATAGGGGAACCGATGCTAACAAGTAAGCCTTGGCTTGACCCCAGTCAAATGGGAGAAGCAAAGATCCTAGTGGAGGTAAAATTGAATAAGCCTTTTCCTCAAAGAGTAGCTCTTGAAGATGAATCGGGCTCCATCACTATGGTTGATGTGTTGTACTCTTGGTTGCCTCCAAAGTGTAGTTGTTGTGGGCAGCTCGGTCATAAAGCCTCTCACTGTCTTGGTCCTATTGTCTCAGTTTCAGGCATTGTACCAGGAGCTGGCTCGAGCACAAATGCTAGTTCACTTGACATTATTCCAAATACTGTTGTCTCTGCTGCTGTTCCAGTGTCTTCACTTGCCACTATAGTTGCCGATGGTGCTTCACCATCTGTGTCTCACGATGTCGCCACCGATGATGTTCAAACGGCACCAGAAGTCGTTGCAAATGACAATGCAGCTTTTGTGGCAGAAAGCGAAGATTCTGCTCAAACAAATAATTTAATTCGTCCATCCGAGTATGAGAATCACCCAGCTACTATAGCCTCTTCACAGGCTGACCCAATACTTTTACAAACTGAAACCACTGCCGAGCTTTCTCCGGCTATCAATGAATCTGAAAGCGAATTGTCTCTCTCCGCGCCGTTAGCTTTAGCAGCTCCAGCCTCATCTCTTACTGTGAATGATCAAGGTAATCGTCTCTCTCTACCATCTTTGGACTTGGATGCACCTCTACATACTGCAGGTGAAACTTCTTTGTGTATGAATGCGGAAAATGAGGAAGGTTGTGGAGGAGTTATGGGTTATCGTTTTGCTGCTTTGGATCAAAAGGACTCATTCCCTGATGATTCAGCCTCACAAAGGAGCCGAGGAGGAAGACCTATCAAACCAACTCAAAAAATGCAAGAAATGACTTGGACAACCGTGGGAAGAAAAGGAAATCGAGGTAGAGGAAGCCGAGGTGGTCGTGGCTAATTCATCTACGGTGTAGTCGGTTCCACAGCACTAAAGCTTCTTCATGTTTTCTCTCTTTCTCTAAAACTTAATTTCTATGTTTTATCTTATTTTCATTGTAAGCCTAAGCACTTACTCTTCTTTCGAAACTGTATGACTGAAAAGTCATAGCCTGTATTTCCTTTATGCATTTTAATACGAATACCCTTTTGTCAAAAAAAAAAAAAAAAAAAGATTTGTTTTTAAACATTAACATACGACAAAAAAAAAAAGAGTTTTATGAAACGCAATAATGTAAGATAAAACATTAGTTTGCTCCCAATTCCCAAGTAAACTGTAACACAATAACCGGAAAAAAGAAAATAAAACAGCGACAAAAGAGTGATAGAGATCTTAAACCAAACCTGTAAATGAGAAGTCACACTCACAGCAAAAAGTTGCTAGACTCTTCTTTGCTTGGCCTCCAAGGTCAGGTTAACCAACAACAAATCAACACCTGTCCTCTCACTCTAATAAATCTTACCTGTTCAGCAGGAGGACTGTCGGCTGCTTGTTATGGAGCAGATTTGCAGATTTTTTGCGGTAGTTTTGGCCTTTTCGTAATGATATTTAGGCATTGGCTTGACTTGAGGTACTTTGCATCGTTAACATTAATATCCTCTACATAGTCCACAAAGACATAAACTCCATGAATATACTCATGATAGTATTCTCCAAAACCTTGGATTTCAACTCTATGGAAGGTCTTCCTTTCGATGTTGAAGTAGCAAACATAAAACGGTAGATATTTAGATATATAGCCATTCGACAAAACAATTTCACCCGTAGCAGTCACTCCAGCGATGTTAAAATTGTAGGGTTCAACGAGTGCATTATTCGGCAGAGTGTAGACAGATTTCGACCATTCCTGTTTCTCGACATCCTCTAGAACCCACAGAGACAACTCAAGGGTATTGCCAACGCCAACATAATTCATTTTAATCCTACCTAATTTACCCTTATAGTTTATCAATTTATGATAAAAACCTTCTTCTGTCTCAATGAATTTGAATGTCTCAGACCTAACATCAAAGCAAACTATCACATGAGTTTTATCAGTTTGTTGAGCTAAGTAATACAAAACCCCTTTGATGCCTATCCTTTCGCTCAAAGGATCATGGGCTAAGGAACATTTGATCTTCCTCCACCTCAGTTTTTCAGTTCCTAATGTCAGAATTATAGGATCCTTCTTTTCATCAGGATATAGATAACAGATGGACAATACCTTGAATTGCTTGTCAATCGGATCAAACCCTAAAAAGCTTGTCGTACATCTGTGCCTTTTCAGTTGAGGTAAGCTCACATAGTGTCTCGTTGTAGGGTTAAATATCACAATCACTTCATCCTCATCCTTTTTTGGTGAGATCTTCATGCTAGAGAAATATATCAAACCAGATTCAAGGCCACGAAAGCCTCCAGGGCGCATGTCTTTAGAGAGCTTCATATGAAAACAGACAGAAACCTTCCCATCATATGGATTCTGACCAAGCTGAGGCGAAGAGAAGAAGCTCCACTCACCGCCTCCTATGAGGGCGAATAAGAGACGCGGACGAGCCCGTGACCTTGTCAGGAACAAGTCGCTAAGCATGGAACCCCATAGCTTCGACAAGCAACGAAACCTAGCTACTGAATTTGAAGGCAATCTCGAGAATATCTCGACGATGAGATCATTCGGGATGGAATCTGAAACTTCTACTCCATTAATGATCGTTTTATTTGCTGATTGGACAGGGAGATCATATATGATATGAATACAAAAAAATATAAAGAAAATCGCAGAGACTCTTGATAATTATATAGGTACTTGGACTTAAAGATTGGGCACTTTCCTTATTTCTTCAAAATTTCGTATATTCTATACGAATTCCTTTTAATGCTTGGCTTTGGAGAAAAACAAATTCCAATAAAAAATTAATTGGGAAATTTGGAAATAAAGGATACAATATCTCTAATCTTATGTCTCTATATCTTTACATCTCATTTTCGGTGAATTAGGCTTTAGATTAATAGAAATCTAATTGTAGCTTTTAGGTTAGTAATTATTTTTTTTTTTACATAATTATTAACATTAACAAGATAATGTATCCAATACTTTACTTTATAACAACAAATTTGATAAAATCACCAAAACACGTGTGAAATGTATCCAATACTTTTTGGTTTCATCAAGAATATTTAGACTTTTAGTACTTGATGCAATGTATCCAATATTTTTTGGTTTTGACGATTGATTTTCGCAGAGATATAAAAAAAAAGAGAAACATAGAGGAAAATGAAGAAGACGACATGGAGAAACAGAGAGGATCGTGCTTCTCTTAATTTCAAAATCCACAAAAAACACGTTGTAAACCTCGTAGAATATTTAGATTAAGCAGAATGGGTATTTTACGTAGTTGCAGAACATAGAGAAACGGCAGAAGATACGTTCTAAAACTCTCAAAACATTTAAATTGGCATAATATATATATATATATATTTTTTTTTTTACGTAGTCGCAGAATATAGAGGAACTTCTAAAAGTCACATTCGAAAACTTGCATAACATATCAAAAAAAAATTTGTAAATATTTTTTTGTTAAATTTTTGGAATAATCGAAAAAATTTATTTTCTTAAAAATAATTTTTAAAAATGAATTAGATATTAAAATATATGATTTTGGGATAGTTAGGTATAATTGTGCCTACAAACTTAGAGGTGTAGAAGAACAAAATTAGAGATAAAATGCCCTTTATTTCCAATTTTCCTAAATTAATTAGATTTACAACTTTTTTCTTTTTAATTTTTTCTTTTTCTTTTTTTTTCGAGCTCCATTGTTGCATCCTATGATTCATATCTCCAGTGGCTAAATGATGATTCATATCTCCAGTGGCTAAACGATTATGCATAGCCAGCCACACAAGAAATGAATATTTATGAGGAGTTGCGTATTTGAACCAGACTCTTTTTGCCCGGTTCACCGTATAGGATGCTCTTGGCTGATGACGTGCAGGTTTCGTGGGATGATGTAAAGCTAAGTCTCTGGTGTTTGTTGGATTAACCTGGTTCAAAAGGATGATTAACCTGGTACACAATTAAATATCTTTGCTGGTAACCTAAATTCGAATCCCACGAGTAATGTATATACCCTTCAATCATGCTTGGTTTAATGAGATTATTTGAGTTTCTCCTTTATAAGAGGTTTTTCGCCAAAATTGAAATAATTTTGATATCACGAATCGTTAAAATACGAAAGTTGGCTGTATCTAACACAACAAAACCTATCTTCTCATTCCAAGAATCACTGAATCACCCCACCAAATAACTTAAATATATTTGAATTTGAGAATGTTGTAAAATAAATTCACCGATAAACCTTAGGTGTTGTGTTTTTATTAGAGAACATGCATTTTGATGTATTTGAATTACATAGAGAATTGGTTCTAAACTTCTAATAAAAATATTTGGGTTCTATATGAATCAAAATAAATTCAACGTTCGTTAAACGAATTATTGTATAAGTAAGTGGCCCAAACTGATGATTTCCTACTTATTCATGGCTATTTTTATTTTGAACCAAAAAGGGGTTTAGCAATTAGCCACTCTGCTCAATAGATGTTTAATACTCTGCTTCATCTTCCTCGTCCGATTCTTCTTCCTCCTTTCACCAGGTTTGTTTCCTTTATGTAATTTCAAGTTTCGAATTAAGTAATGATCGATCGATTTCCTCTGTTTGAATGGTAATGGACAATATCGACCTAAACATTGATGTTCAATAGGATTGTTTTTTTTTCTTGAAAATTTAAAACAGCTTACCTCCAAGCGTTTTAAATTTGAAGATTAAGAAGAAAAAAAAAGCTGTCATCGCAATTTTCTTGTTTTTGGTCTTGAAAATTTCCAACAGATTAGACTGATGGTGTTGTGTTTTTCGTTTTCAAGGTAAGCTGTTACATAAAATGTTAGGAACGGCAATATCACATCAATGATTGCAAGATTCTTAGATTATAACACATTAAGGAAATCAACTCAAAATGGAAATGAACTCGTCCAAGGAAGAATAAAAGAAACTAAAACGAATGAATATAGTTGCACAACAAAAAAAAAAAAAAAAAAGAATATGGGCTTCATTTCCTATATTTTATTACATTTTCTGGTTTTAACGACCTACGTTCTCTCCGCTTGCTGACAAAGCCTGAATACCTTGTAAGCTCCATGCAATTCAAAGAGCAAATGTATGGATTTGCGGTTCCAAGCATTTTTAAGAGGATAGGATACATGCAATGAGACTTACACCAACTGCAAAATGGGCGAGATATTGTAATACCCGTTCGCCAGCCACACTGAATATGACGGCGTATTTAGACATTCGTTTCTAAGCCATACAGGCAAAGACAATGATGTCACACCAATGGTCCTGATCTCAAGATGTTCCTCGAACAAAATCCACCAACTCGATTCGAACCGAAACTTCTGTCTACTATCTTGCAAGAAAAAAAAGGGAAAACAAGGGGGAGGGGATGAGTAATTTGGATTACTCAAGAGAATGAAACCGAACCGGTCCAACTACGAAATACTATACCACAAACGCCTAGACGAGGGCTAAACGGTACCACTCAACATATACACTGCTATGCATATCACACACCACGTCCCACAGACGCACATCACGCATCACGTCTCACAGACGCACACAACAAGGAAAGACTTTTTTGACTCTATGGTGCATACACGCCAACTTGCGCCACACCTTCACGGTTCTAATGGCCGCCCCATTTTACGGTTCTAATGGCCGCCCCATTTCCAGATGCTTTACGCGTTTGGCCTACGCTACACCTCACGGTTCTAATGGCCGCCCCATCGGCTTAACAGCCCACCATGGTCATGATGCTCCCAGCACTACTAGACCAACCACACAATAATCATGATGCTCCCATCATTACTAGACCAAAGACACATCAACCGCCAATCAAGTGAACTCTCGCTCTTACTCGCAGTCCCTATCGCGGTTTATCCGCTATACGTGCCTTTAGCACACTTTACATATATATATATATAATAGATATTTCGTACCACACATCATTATGCATCTCAACATCAATCATCACACATAAATCAACCGTATTCGTTATCCACATTTATGTTCTTTCACATTAATCCTTAAACACAAAACAGTTATTCTTAATCATTCCGATCCAGATATAATACTCGACCTTATTTTTAATAATACGACATTATTAACTATTCTCATTGTAATATCAAATAAATATACTCAATATATATATACACCAAATATATATATTAACACATCAAAAATATAATAACACTTTTCATAATATAATCACATTATATTATCTAATAATTCACTCAAAAATATATTTATCTATTTTACCACCAAAATAATATAATAGTCTACCGACTAATTATTTCATAGTTCACCATATAATAATTTAATAACACTTATCAAATACTGTACTCGATTTAATCCTAATTTTAGCGATTACGAAGCATAGTAAATCGTATAATAGATCACTTCGAATTCATCCTCACCTTTGCACATATGGAATGTCGATGGACACGGAGGTGCCACTGTGACGAAGACGGAACGACAGAAGAAGATGACGTGAAGACGGAACGGTGACGTGACGAGAAGACGTTGACTTGGATCGAGTTAACTTGCTGCACAAGGAACTGGCTTTGTCTCAGCTTAACTCTTCGGGTGGACTTGGCGATGGTGGATCTCGATTTCCGATGACAGATCCTTCCTCTCTGGTGACGTGCGGCTCACGACGGTGCTGAGTGGTGGTCGGTGGTGGTCGGTGGTGGTCGGTGGTGGTCGGTGGTGGTCGCCGGTGGTCAACGGCAGTGATGCACTTCTCTCCACGTTTTCCTCCTCTCGGGTGCAACGGTGGCGTCAAAGCTAACGACCACGGAGTGAGAACGATACGGCAATGACAGGGTGACGAGATGGAGATCTCCAGAACGGAGGCAGACCGGAGGCGGTGGGTCGTGACCACGGTGAAACGTAATGGCTCCTTACGGTGGTGGCTTTCTCCTTTCTTCTTCTTTTCACAAACTCTCCTTCTCTCTATTCTCTTCTTCTCCTTCACGATCTTTTTCTCTCTCACTTTCTCTTCTCCCTTTTTTCCTTCCACGCTTCTCTTCCCTTTCCTCTCTCTGGTTCTCACGGCGGCTAGGGTAAATGGAGGAGGGAGATGCTTACAACATAACGCATATGTGCGTTTTGGTCGAGCAAATAAGAGAGATTGGGCTATTGGGCTTGAAAAACCAAAACAAAAAATCAGGCCCATACTTTACAAACCCGGTCGTTACAGATATACTATTATTGAGGACAACCTCATATGATTTGTCGTAGACATCCTTTATTGTGCTTCTTGGCATGAGCCCTGCAAAGTCTCCGAGCACACACTTTGTATGCAGAGTAGCCTGATGATCTTTACACGTGTAGAACCATGTCTTTGGATTGGTTTCTTTCTCACAAATATCACACCAGTATTTATCACTTGCCTTTTCGCCATAGCATAGTGAGAGGGGATGATCGTCAACTCTATGTGTCATCACTTGTGGCAAAGTGGCGCATTCGATATCCAAGGCAAATTCACAACCATCTTCAATGCATATGAACGCAGGAGCTCTCCTCTCGTTGCAACCATTGCATAATCTTCTCTCATATGGTGATATACAATATAAGGGATGATGGGGATGACTTGGATGGACAAATGGCTCAGAAATGGAACAGCACCGGATATCTAATCTCGTATGCCTATGCTGGTACATGAAACCATTAGAAAATCTAAAACAAGCCCCACACTCAAAGTAATTGGCCTCGCTTGTAACTAAAGTAAGCCGTTCATTGTGTAGCATGTGCCATTTCTTTCTAGGGAATTCAGCGTAGTTTTGGTGGAGAATGAAATCACAATCCGTACAACCATAGAAAGATTGGAGAATGATGGGATGGGTGCATGCGTAGCAATGCTTGTTGTCCTCGCAGAGAAGACCACTACTGTTGAGTCTTAGGTAATGTTCTTTGTGGCTGAAATGTTGTATAGTGTTGTGATCAATTAACCACATATGGCTCTATATCTTCTTCTTCTTCAGGTACTCCTTCGAGTTCTTCCCCGTTCCAGACATCCCTTCTAGTAGCGCATTTCGAATGAACAACATAGCCAGGACACTTGTGACAAGAATAACCCCCACAAGTCCAATCCACCTTCTGGCGACAAACTCCACACACAGAATTCACAACACCAGAGAACACAAGTGCGAGAAATACGATGATCATGCCGATTGATGTTAATGAGGCGTGGAAGATCAAGACAGCCTTGATGGATCGTGAAACCACAACGGAAACATACGTACGGGCTTCGATCTCCCTTCATCCCGCAAGCGTTACAGGTAAAAGAATCGAGCCTTGGAAGAAGAGTCAGCTGGTGAATAGTGGTGATCATGAGCTTTCAAATCCAGAAGGGACTGCGGTGGTGGGTTTAAAACACAACGCATATCCAAGGTGAAGTTACATGAAGAACAATGATAAAACAATTCACCATCAATCCTTCTTTCGCAGAGACGACATTTCCCATCGAAATAGTCGTGTATTTGACCTGTGAGGAGCTTTAGAGGGTGTAAAGAATGGTAAGAATGGTTTACCTCTGACGGATGTTTTACCCCTGACGGATACCATACACAATGGATATGGAAGGTTATATCACATTCGTGGCATTTGTAAGGAACCCCATTCACACTAGTCTTCCCACATTTAGCACCACAATCGATATGGTAGCTCCACTTCTTGAGATGTGTGAGCTTGTGTCGATGCGTCTCAGAATTGTCAATAACCTCTGGTGGCGGGTCTCTAGCACAATATAGACATAGATCGAACTCACGGACCTTACCACAATAGAATGGTAACTGAAAGCTCTTTCCACATAAACCACAGCTACCAAGTTCACCAGTTCGAAGCTGAAGAGTACGAGTGGAGTGATATGGGTGTTTGATGTATTCTGAGGCCTCGTCGCTGCATTTCTTGTGGACGAAAAAGTCACAGCTTTTGCAATAGTAGCCATCACTGATAGCATCGTAGCGTCCACAGCAATCGCCTCTCCGCATATCATTCCAAGGCATCATAAGATGCTTGTGGATCAAGGGTAGAGACACTCCCTCAGAATCCATGGTCCAAGGAAGAAGAAGCAAAGAAAGTTGGATCTGAAATATTAAAAGTCAAAGACTCAAAGCTATGCTCTTTTCTCTCTCCACTCAAAAGTCTTTCTTAAGAGCATGTGCTAAAAGTGGATGTTTAAAAATTATTTTTTTGATTAAATTTAAATAAGTTTAATGTTTTAAGACATTTTAGTTATGGAGAGATATCTAAAGCCCAAAAATAAATCATATATTAGACACTTTTTATAAGTTTTGGATCTTTAATCTTAAGATTTATTATTGTAGTAATATTATTAGATCTCTTAAAGTCTCCAATGCACATGCCTTAATAATCTCTAGTAAAGTTTATAATATTCTACTACATCGTGCTCTGCGTGGTCATTTAAACAACATTAAAATTAATGACGAAAATACTACTAGTAGCTATCCAATATATACGAAAATACTTTTGGTTTTCTTTGTTCTTTATTATATTTTCGTTTATAATCGATTTTTATTTTATAAAATAGTACATCTTTTAATATTTATTTTTAATATTTATGTCTAGTAGCTATTTTGGTTGTGAGTGTGGCTTCTTATTCACAGGTATGGTGTGAGCAGTGAGCTCTACCACTCTGTTGGCTTAAGCATTTTGTTAGATTTATAAACCTAGTGTTTAATCCTACATTAACTGGGGTTTGCATAAAACTCCTCTTTTCGTAATGATAAAGTTCAAAATTTCTTGTTTCTTTCTTCGTCCGCTTTGTTTTCTGCTTTTAATTTCTTTGTTTTCCGACTGTGGTTTTTATATATATCTTCCCGAGAGATAGAGAGATCTTGGCGTGTGGAGAGTAGAGGAGATAGAGACGATCATTAATATATATATATTAGAGTGATCTCAGTGGAGAAGAAGAGAGAGAGAGACAATGAGAGAATGGATAGGTGAAAACAACGGGCGTAGCATTTTTGCTCTATGCCAATTAAATCTAGCTTTAGTAATGTAAATTAATACATTGCAAAACTTGTAAAGTGTGACAAGAACCATATGCGGTTAATATTAAACTTCAATCATGCTTGGTACAATTATATATAATGAGATTATTATGGTTTCTTCTTGTCCAAAAAAACAGGACTTTATTCTCTTTAATTCACACTTACTTCAGGTGTATGAATACCTAAATGTCTATAAAAAAAAAAATTATACGTCACCAACTACTAAACCAAGCTTATGATATTAATGGCTGATACCAATGTATTTACTTGTTAGATTGGTCACAAGACAAATGTTGTCAAAGCCTCTCAAAGGAAAGCGTCCTTCTTAAGAAGTATATATGGGCAGTTACGGTTATTTGGTCTATGATTCTCAAAAACCTTGGATTTTAAATTTTTAACATTAGAGAGGTATTGAATTAAAAACCTTGAATTAAAAACCTTGGATTTTAATTCAGTTCCTTTCGGGACTGAATTAGTAGAAAACAGAAAACGGTTTAGAGGTATTGTCAAGCCGACAACGGATCAAAGGCTGGTTCTGGTTCAAGTAAGAGACATGCACAATTGTATCCCTGCTTCTTCTTCTGGTTCTCTCTGACGTACACTGCAAGAAATTATTTTGGTGCTGAAGTTTCTTTCCTCATTCCTGCAGCTACAGAGCCACCAAGAAACCTCTTACCAAAGCCAATATTGGTTTCTGAAACTAAGTCTTGTTTTTTAAGCTGAGTTTCTCTAAAACAGTTGCTTATCAAATTAAGTGCTTCCTTATATCTTTAGCAGTCCAAATTATATAAAATGCAGGAAGAAAGAAAGAAGCGTCTCTTATATCTCATATTTAGAAACATATCAACTATTCGTCACCGCAGGCCAAAACTACCAAAACGCAATAATGTAAGATAAAACATTAGTTTGCTCCCAATTCCCAAGTAAACTGTAACACAATAACCGGAAAGAAGAAAACAGCGACAAAAGAGTGATAGAGATCTTAAACCAAACCTGTAAATGAGAAGTCACACTCACAGCAAAAAGTTGCTAGACTCTTCTTCGCTTGGCCTCCAAGGTCAGGTTAACCAACAACAAATCAACACCTGTCCTCTCACTCTAATAAATCTTACTTGTTCAGCAGGAGGACTGTCGGCTGCTTGTTGCAGAGAGTTTTTGTGGTTTTGGTAGTTTTGGCCTTTTCGTAATGATATTTAGGCATTGGCTTGACTTGAGGTACTTTGCATCGTTAACATGAAGATCCTCCACATAGTCCACAAAGGCAGAAACATAATGATCATTCTCATGATCGTATTCTCCAAAACCCTGGATTTCAACTCTTTGGAAGGTCTTCCTCTCGGGTTTGAAGTAGAAAACATAAAACGGTTCAGATTTAGATGTATAGTCCATCGACAAAACAATTTCACCCGTAGCAGTCACTCCAGCGATGCAAACATTGTTGTCAAAATTACCTGACAAAGTGTATACAGATTACGACCATTCTTGTTTCTCAACACCCTCTAGAACCCACAGAGTCAACTCAGTCGCATTGCGATCGCCAACATACTTCCTTTGAATCCCACCTAATTTCCCTTTATAGTTTATCAATTTACTATAAAAGTCGCCTTCTGGCCTCTCAATGAATTTGTATTTCTCAGACTTAACATCAAAGCAAGCTATCAAAGACGTTTTACCAATTTCTACAGCTAAGTAATACAGAACCCCATTGATGCATATAGCTCGACCCACAGGAAGATGGTTTAATGGACATTGGATCTTCCTCCACCTCATATCTCCAGTTCCTAATGTCAGGATTCTATGATCATCTCTTTCTTCACGATATGGACGAGCCATGGACAATACTTTGAATTGCTTGTCAATCGGATCAAACCCTAAATAGCTTCTCGTATATATGTGCCTTTTCAGCTGAGGTAAGCTCACATACTGTCTGGTTGTAGGGTTAAGTATCACATCCACTGCATCCTCATCCTTTTTTCGTGAGATCTTCATGCCAAAGAAATATATCAAACCAGATTCAAGGCCACGAAATCCTACAGGGGACATATCTTTAGAGAGCTTCATAAGAAAACCGACAGAAACCTTCCCGTCATATGGATTCTGAACCTGAGGCGACGAGAAGAAGCTCCACTCATCTTCTCGTCGGAGGGCGAATAAGAGATGCGGGCGAGCCCATGATCTTGTCATGAACAACTCCCTGAAATAGGGACGGCTAAGCATGGAACCCCATAGCTTCGACAAGCAACGAAACCTAGCTACTGAATTTGCAGGCAATCTCGAGAATATCTCGACGATGAGATCATTCGGGATGGAATCTGAATTTTCTGCTCCATTCATGATCGTTTTATTTGCTGATCGGACAGGGAGATCATATAAAGAAATCGCAGAGACTCATATTCAGATTCAAATCGGTTGTTTCAAATAAGAATTGAGAAAGAAGATATTATATACTGGACATACTCTTAAAGATCGGGAACTTTCCTTATTTCTTCAAAAAATTCCTATATTCTATATGAACTAGGTGATAACTATAAATAATTTTATTAAAGATAATTTTGAAATTATTTAAAGTAAAAATAATTTAGTTTGTTTTATATTTATGTGAATAATATAATTTAATATTTCGACTTTTTTATATAATATTTTTAACTTGTTATAAAGTTTAAATATTTATATTATTTGGTTAATTTACATAGTTCTATTAACAAAGCATATTAAACAAACAAATATTTATGAATATAGATGTCTATTAAATTAAACTTGTTGTTTTTACAATTTTTTTTTTAATCATTTATGTTCTTTTTATAATGATTTTTGAACCATCTACACATTCTCATTTCCAATATGAAAATTTTAAAACATACTCATATTTATTAATCATTTGAGTAATTTATATTCATTTTTAAAAATTTCGAATTATAACACATGTACAAAAAAAATTCTATATATTTTTTTTACTATATGGATGTTATGATAATTTATTTTCTTACAATACTAAGTTTAAACAAAAATAAGAGAAGAAATCTAGTGTTTTAAAAAATAATTAGTATGATATACTTTTGGTAAGAAATAGAAAGAAAGAGAATACAGTAAAACCTCTATAAATTAATAACGTTGGGACCGTGAGGTTTTATAAAAATTTATTAATTTATAGTGATTATTAATTTATAGATATATTATTTAGTTAAAAAACTAATTTTGGGACTGCAAAAAAATATTAATTTAGCGAGGTATTAATGAATCGAGTATTAATTTATAGAGGTTCTACTGTATCTTCATAAATTAAATGTTCAATTATGTAAATGATATAAACTATTGTCTAACCAAATTAATGTGAATGGCATAACATGTAATTAATCTAGTATCATAAGTCCATTTTTATATATTACTGAGAATGATTCTGGTGATAACATATCAGCAAAATAGCACCATTGTAAATAATATACAAATTAAGGTTACTCTCTAAAATTTGTTCACAATTAATATATAGGGGATTCTTTTTAACGCTTCGCTTTGGAGAAAAAAAAATTATAGGAAATTAATTAGGAAAATTGGAAATATAGTATACATTATCTCTAATCTTGTGTGTCTATTCATGTGCATCTCATTTTCGGTGAATTAGGCTTTAGATTATATAATAGAAATCTAATTGTACCCTTTAGGTTAGTAATTATTTTATTTTTTTTACATAAATACATCTATTGACCCAAAAAAAATTTCTAAAATCAATTCTTTCTCAATTTTTAGGCCGATCTTCTTTCTCTCGACCAAACTCGATTCTTTTTTTTTTTGTCCATCGTAATCAATGATTCTTTGTGGTAAAGCAAACAACAAATTTGATAAACTCACCGGAACACATGTGAAATGTATCCAATACTTTTTGGTTTCATCAATAATATTTAGACTTTTAGTATTTGATGAAATGTATCCAATATTTTTCTGATTTCGACGATTGATTTTTGCAGAGATGTGAAAAAAGAGAAACATAGAGGAAATTGAAGAAGACGGCACGGAAAAACAGAGAAGATCGTGTTTCTCTTAATTCTAAACTTCAAATAAGACATATTTTAAACCTCGCAAAATATTTGAATTGGGCACAATGTGTATTCTACATAGTTGCAGAACATATAAAAGCGGCACGTTCTAAAACTCACAGAATATTTAAATAGTTTCACCAAAATTGAAATAATTTTGATATCACGAATCGTTAAAATACGGAAGTTTGTTGTACAACAAAACCTATGTTCTCATTCCAAGAATCACCCCCACCAAATAACTTAAATATATTTGAATTTGAGAATGTTGTAAAATAAATTCACCGATAAACCTTAGGTGTTGTGTTTTTATTAGAGAACATGCATTTTGATGTATTTGAATTACATAGAGAATTGGTTCTAAACTTCTAATAAAAATATTTGGGTTCTATATGAATCAAAATAAATTCAACGTTCGTTAAACGAATTATTGTATAAGTAAGTGGCCCAAACTGATGATTTCCTACTTATTCATGGCTATTTTTATTTTGAACCAAAAAGGGGTTTAGCAATTAGCCACTCTGCTCAATAGATGTTTAATACTCTGCTTCATCTTCCTCGTCCGATTCTTCTTCCTCCTTTCACCAGGTTTGTTTCCTTTATGTAATTTCAAGTTTCGAATTTTGTAATCCGACCAAATCGATTTCCTCTGTTTCAATGGTAATGGGCAATTTCGTTCTGAGAGAAAAAAAAAAAAAAAAATTGTTTGTGTAGCGAGAAATTTCTCTTCTTTTTATTGGAAATAAACCCTCTCGAATCTCGATTTTATCTGGGCTGCAATTGGATTCTTATGAATGTTAATTTCAACCTAAACATTGATGTTCAATAGGATTGTTTTTTTCTTTTCTTTATCTGACCCTTTTGGTGAAACAGTTCTCGAGTCTGCAGGAAAATCCTTTCGAAAAGGATGAGTACGAATCCTGCAACGGAACCTAAAGTTCGCAAATTCGAATCTGTTGAAGGAGCTGATATTATTAATTCAACAAGTAAACCTGATGGTTTGTTTGCTGATTCCCCTCTACTTAACAAAATCTTGTGGCTTAGATCTCTAAGTATATATGATTTTTGAGATGGTAATGAGAATTTTCGTGCTTGCAGGTATCAGATTCCGTCTCGTTTCGTATAACATATTAGCTCAGGTAATAATAATAAAAAATAAATTGACAAACTTTCGTGATTTTGAGTCGATTTCAGATCATTGTATTGTGTTTTCTGGGCTTGGTTCTTTTGTCTTTTTCGTTTATGTGATTTTCTTATCTCTTTGAGCTTCGTCTTTCATTTAGGTTTATGTGAAGAGCTCCCTTCTCCCACACTCTCCACCTGCCTGTCTCAAGTAAATCTTCTCTACATTTCTCAGTTTCGAAATCAACTTTTTTCTTATACTAGTCAAGAGTTCTTTGTGTGAGCTGTAATCAATGGCCTGGAGTACGAAAACTTCAGTCAAGATTTGCCTCACAAGATTTCTTTACGATCAATGATTATAAGCCAAAGTAGTAAAACGATAATAGATTCTATGAGTGTCCAAGAACTTTAGCTAGAAACGGGCATTACTGTGTTTGGTATTCCCTGCATTAACTATCCATTAACCAATATGTACTTTGGATTTAGCCATAGATGAACTTTGGTTAAAGCTTAGGGCATGGTGCTTCTTAAAATTGCTATGATACTTGCAGAAAACGTGACTTGGTCTTCCTCTTTTTTGTGCCGCAGATGGAAAGCTCGTTCACATGCAATTGTTAATGTTCTCAGAAATCTGGGGGCTGATTTCTTTTGTCTGCAGGTTTTTTTTCTTGTGAAAACATTTCCTCTTTTGTGTTTGGTTAGAATTGAGAAGCCCTTTTTCTATGAGACAGAATCCCTTCTTCTCTCTTGTTTGATCCAGTAAACAGTCTCATACGTCGTGTATAGATGTTGGTGTTGTTCATAGCGCTTTTGAATTGTGTGTGTCGTCAACACGGCGTCTCCATTTGTTTCTCAGGAAGTAGATGAGTACGACAGCTTTTACAGAAAAAGCATGGAGTCTCTGGGATACTCTGGGATTTATATTCAGAGAACCGGACAGAGGAAGCGTGATGGTTGTGCAATCTTCTACAAGCCAAGCTGGTATGACTAAAACCATTAGGCGCGTGTTACCAAAGAACGTTTTTAACTTAAACGAAGAAACCTTAATCTGATTGAAACAACACTCTTCTTTGGATTTAGTGCAGAGTTGGTCACCAAAGAACGGATCGAATATAATGATCTTGTGGACTCAATAAAGGCAGATAGTGTTTCCTGCAGCAGCGAACAGAAGACTGAGACATCCAACGAAGCAAAAGGTGATGAGAAAGCGAAAGGTAAATTTGTCCTTTCTGGTAGAAAAGAAAAAAAACTTCTTTGTGGTGTTTCTTTATATCTCAACATCATTACAAACCTTTTTATCTTAATTGTTCTCTTTCACATGTTTCCACAAATCTGCCCCCAAAACAAAAAGATTCTCGAAAAGACAGCCGTGACCTTAATGATCCACTAGTGAGACTAAAACGCGATTGTGTTGGGATAATGGCTGCTTTTAGGATCAACAAGCCGTTTCATCACATCGTTATCGTGGCAAACACACATCTTTACTGGTAAAATAGACCTCTTGCCTCCCATTAAAGATTATCCTTTCTCCACATGTTTCATTTCAATGTTTGCTTCTTGCTAGGGACCCAGAGCTGGCTGATGTCAAGCTTGCACAAGCCAATTATCTACTTTCACGACTAGCTCAGTTCAGGACACTAATATCAGATGAATTCGAGTGCACGCCTTCGTTGTTACTAGCTGGTGACTTCAATTCAATTCCTGGGGATAAGGTTTGATTCAATCCCTTGCCTTGATTTTAGCTACTTTGTTCCGAATCAAAAAACCCGATCTTGTTTGTGGTTTTTCAGGTGTATAGTTACCTAGTATCGGGTAATGCGAAACCCGCAGAGACCATAGAAGAAGAAGAAGAAGCTCCAGTTCCTCTGTGTAGTGTCTATGAAGTGACAAGAGGAGAGCCTAAGTTCACAAACTGCACTCCTGGTTTCACAAACACACTTGACTACATCTTCTTCTCTCCTTCAGATTTCATCAAACGTGTGAGTATCCTCCAACTACCTGAACCGGAATCTCCAGACGTTTTAGGTTTCTTGCCGAATCATCATCACCCGAGTGACCATTTACCGATAGGGGCCGAGTTTGAGATCCGTCGGGAATAGAGAAAGTGTTTGTTCTTGAGGCAGTGAAACATACACAACACAAATTATTAAAGGACTTAGATCAAATTTTGTCTCAATACACTTGAAAGTTTTCGTTTTAGATAATTTTTTATTGGATTTACTGAGAATATTGTCAAGATTTGACTATTGCCAATATGGGTTGTTTAAGAGATAATAAGCAAACAATCCAAATCTAAGTGAACAGAAATGGCTTGAAGTCGGCATCAGATCGGTTTGGTTTTCTTCAAGATTCTAGAACCAAACCAATTTTTATGAATCGACCGGTTCGCAATTTTCATGTAAATTTATGCATTATAATATCACAGAAATAATTTTTTCTCGCGACAAGAACACAGTTTAGTCGTTTCTGTCTCTCTCATAAATGCATGTGAAACCTCGAAAGTCCGGGTAAGAGAAGCGCGTGCAAATTACCCGCTTCGCCCGCGAGTAGAAAAGGCAACACGTGTATCTTACAACGACAATTCATTCAAGCCCAATATAGGCATGCCTGGGCCATAAGCATAAGGCGCAAAATTATTTCGGCCCATCATCACTTAAAAAAAATTATTTATTCATCTCCACTGTAAATACTCTAAAATACCATTAAACTAAATTACTGTTGCAAAAATATCATAATTCCAAAAATACCATTAAAATAATATTTTTTTTCATAAATATCACAAACACTAGACATAATTTTCAAGGGTTTACAATTTAAATAGTTGGGTTTGGGTTTGGAATTAATATTTTGGGTTTAGGGTATAGTTTTTTAAGGTTAAGATTTATTTTTTAGGGTTTAGTGTTTAGTTTTGAAGGTGTAAGATTTAGTTTTAGTTTTGTAGTATTTTTAGAAAAATATAAATTTAGTTGTATTTTATGGAGTTATGGTATTTTTGGAACAAAACAGTGGTATTTTTGTTTTATTTTATTAACCAATATAAAACTGTACTATAAAAAATAAGTAGAAAGGACAAATTTAATATCATGACATGTTAATATGATGCTCTCGTACAAATTCATTGAATAAAGTTCCAACAAAAATTAGTCAAGCATTTGATCTATTTAATCTATCAGCCACCACTAAAGTGATACTGTCGCACCAACTCGTTGATAATTGTAAGTACGAACGAATATTCTTTTACAGACTCAAGTCTCAACTTTACCGATAATTTTTTTTTTTTTTTTTTTGTCCACACTTTACCGATAATTTGAACCATTGTTTATGAATAAAGTCGTACTCTGTTTTCTTGAAAATTTTTATCCAAAAATGACAGTGATGTAATGTAATGTTCCAAAAACAAATGATGTTTCAAAATGAATAATGATCATTCCTTTTGAATATGTATCACAAAACAAACCGAATAAAATCATTTCTTTTTTTTATAAGTATCATCATCATTCAGCTTATAAGCTTCCCTTGAGTTTTTTACACCTATTGCAACTGAAAATGAAAATGTTAGATGTTAGTTTTACCGGAGAGTTCATAGTTAAAGCTTCCGGCGACCAACCGGACAAAGTTCATAGCCTCTCTCTCTCAAATCTCGACCTTCTCTCTGGCCGTTTTCCGGTGACCTACTTTTACTTCTACCCCAAGCAACCTCACTTATTATTAACCTTTGATTCCGTCGTCAAATCCCTCAAAACCACTCTCGCCGAAGCTCTTGACTACTTCTACCCTTTCGCGGGTCAGATTGTTCCAAACGAAACCACTCAAGAAGAGCCTATGATCCTCTGCAACAACAATGGAGCTTTGCTAGTCGAAGCTCGAGCTAATTTAGATCTCAAAAGTCTGGATTTTTACAACCTCGACGTGTTTCTCCAAGCAAAGCTGGTTCACGTTAACCCAAACTTCGCTCTACAGATTCAAGCGACAGAGTTCGAATGCGGAGGCCTCTCTTTAACATTCACATTCGATCACGCTTTAGGAGACGCGAGCTCTTTCGGGAAGTTCCTCACTTCGTGGTCGGAGATATCGAGAAATCAGCCGGTTTCTTGCGTACCAGATCACCGGAGAAATCTCCTCCGGGCACGCTCTCCTCCGCGTTACCACCATCTCTTAGACAGAACGTTCATAAAATGCAGCGAGGAAGAGATTAAGAACATACCGACCCCCAAAACGCTCATCAAGCGTCTCTATCACATCGATGCTTCGAGCATAAACGCGTTGCAAGCTCTAGCTACTGTGAACGGAGAGAGCAGGACAAAGATCGAAGCTTTCTCAGCTTATGTGTGGAAGAAAATGGTGGATTCTATCGAGAGTGGTCATAAGACCTGCAAGATGGGCTGGCTTGTCGACGGTAGAGGAAGACTCGAGACGGTTACCTCGAGCTACATAGGAAACGTCTTGTCTGTAGCTGTAGGTGAAGCCACTGTCGAAAACCTGAAGCAATACCATGTATCAGAGATAGCAAACATAGTGCATAAATCGATAACCGAAGTGACAAACGATTCCCATTTCACAGAGTTGATAGATTGGATCGAGAGTCACCGACCTGGACTGATGTTGGCTCGGGTGGTTCTCGGGCAAGAAGGACCGGCTTTGGTCTTGTCTTCAGGACGACGGTTCCCTGTGGCTGAATTGGATTTTGGATTTGGTGCTCCTTTCCTCGGAACTGTATGTTCAACGATTGAGAAGATAGGAGTTGGTTACCTTAACCAGCGACCTAGCGCCTGCAACGATGGCTCGTGGTCGGTCTCTGCTATCGTGTGGCCTGAACTCGCCGCAGCTTTAGAGTCTGACTCGGTTTTTCAGCCAATGTCTGCTAAACATCTTCAACTCCAGACCTGAAATAAAAGCTCAGCTAATGTTGAAGAAAATAAGCTCAAAGGAAGAAGCTTTCCATCGTTTTCTTTAATATCTGTAAAATTATGGTTACATCGAGGCACTGAGTTTTTATTTTTTCACATGTTCTGCACTATATGTTACTTATGCACAAGTAAACAAAAAACAAAATCAGGGAGCTTTCGCCGGATTTCAGATATTTAAACCTATGGTCAAAGTCTTCAAGGCTTCTTCAGGTATTTCTTGGCTTCTGCGGAGAAGCTTCTTGCGATTTGCTTGTTGGAGAATGTTAAAGGAAGCTCTTCATCAGCATCATTAGTCTCTCTTCTGTCTACCCAGCTATGAGGTCTACTTGAGTCTTTTGGACTATCATCATCTTCGTTGGATTCACTGGGTGAGTTTGGTTCGTCTGGTAACTCGCGATACAAGTGTTTGATTATGAAAAGAGCAGTATCATTATCTCTCCAATAGTTTCTGCACAACATTTTTAACAGTCTTTGAGTTCTTGGCTCTAAGCGTATATGTAATGTATTATTATCAATGAAAAGTTTCACTTACGTATGAGCTCCTATGGCTTGTAGATACGGATGCTCAAATGTTTTATCCTGCATAATCCACATATTTCAGCAACTATTATATGCAAGCTAGCGAGCTTTAGCCAAATCCAATGCGTGTTTATTCTTCTATTCACTCATATTGCAGAATCACAGCGTTCGTGGGAAAAATGAATGCAAAAGAATGATAAACAGTTATCAATTAGGTGGAAATGTATCAAAAGTTTCACCTGGAGCATGTGATCTATTCGACCTTCTTGAGTTCCGGTTAATCTCTCCATCATCAAGGAACCATAGGACCTTCCATCCTTTTCATCATCGGTTTCTTCGGTCTCTGTTCCAATCACACATGTAAGTAACATTGGAAGTAGATGCGATTTTGGAGCCATCAAAGGGAAGTGAAAAAGCTTGCAAAGTAATAGACTTTTTTACCTTCTAGTTTATCCGCGCTTTTGGATTGGCAGATAGTGAGAACTCTTGTCTGCATGATGAGAATTAAAGAAAAAAGTCTTTTGTACATTAAATTGTAAAAGATGTTACAACTTGAGGTCAACGTGACAACATAGAGACAACTAATTACAAGTCAGGAAAACACATACCCGTACTGAACCAAATTGATTCATTACTCTCTGGGAACGCGCCGCAAAATCCTCTCTGAAATCCTATAGAGCATCACACAGAACAAACGATTTAGCAGTTTGATCAAAAAAAAAGGAATCACCAAACCACAAGATTCCAAATACCTGTAGTCCAATATGCAACCGCTTGCCACCTCTGTGGTAAGGAATAATAACGGGTCGTTGGGGAAGGTACTCTTTGCAGACAAGTGGCTCCACTCTGCATGAAACACAAAGTTCAGTTTTTGGCGTTTCACACTTACAAAAGAGCGTGATAGAGACTGCGAGATCATAAACTAGCTACACATTGTTCTCTTTGCAAGAGGACTAACCTATATGCAACAGGATCAAAGGGGTGAAAAATGTTGAACATTCGACGACAAGCTGGCATCTCTTCAATAACATTCTCCTCTTCCCAGTAATCTTTTCCCTTACCTAAGACATGTTGAACAGCTTTTATACCATATAAAAAGACTTGGCAAAGAAAGGTAGACATGTTGAATAGCAAAGAACACACAAGAAAAAATAAGAATTGAGCCAATTATCTTTGATTGTTTATCTATGGATTTCTTGTTACGTAAAACCCGAAAGACAATTGAAAGCTCTACTGAACAAGTATTACCTATCCCAAGGCGTATGTTTCGAAGGGCGAGAAAGACTCCAAGAGGCGACCCAACTGCAAAGAAAGTGTCAACCTGAGAAGAATATGCACTAAAAAGTTAGGACAACAACTTTTTTCAGCGTGGTTCCCGAATGAGATATAGATATTCAAACTATTAAGATCCCACACCTTGAACTCGAGCTTTCGGTACTTGATATAAGGAGTAAAGCTTGAAGGTGCATTGGCATCTTTAGTTGGCGCCTTCTCGTTGATGAGTTGCTCAGGCATCACAGATGTCTTGGATTTTTCTGTTGATAACACCATTTCATATCATCACTAAGATGTACATGAAACATGTTTTCAAACATTACTCGAAATATGGGAAAGATAGAAATCGAGGTTCAGCATTAATACCATCCGTCAATATTCTGGCATTTTCTGATTGCAGTTGCGCTACTTTTGACCTCAATAATTTAACCTGGGATACAAAAATTCCAACATTATTGAAAGAATAAGTCTTTTTTCTGTTTTGGTCAGTCAGCAAAGAAACTGGACAACACTTCCACAGTCTATTCAGCTGGTTTGAACACAGAGTGTTGAAAGCTTGCAATAAATCTAAACTGCATAATCTCATCAAAGAACTGAAAAGTTGATAGTGTCAACATTTTACCTCTTCTCGTAATAACTTGATGGTCTCCTCGTTATCAGGATTCTCACTTTTTTTCTCCCATGATTGTTCTGAAGAACAGGATGAAGAATCAGACGTTCTACAGTCAGCTTCATCTTGTCCATCCTGTGAGAAAATAGCAACACTAGAATCATGATGGTCATCTTCCTGGCTGCCTCTTCTCTCCAAACCCACATTCTCTACAACAGAATCGGAGATGGATGAAGGAGCTTCCCGGATGACATCGCGCTGCTCCAATACCGTTGATTCATTATCCATCATGTCATTATCTTGACCTGTGATTTCCTCGTTGTTATCCACCTGGTTAGATTTCTCTGGCTCAAGATTTGATGATGGACGCGAACTACAAGGTTTGACGGTGCTAGCTTGAACTGGAGGAGATTCTTCCTCTGGAAAGAATTTCTTGTATACTGCATCCATTGGAAATGGGGATGACAAATTGTGCTGATGACATAAGATGTCATAGGAGAGTACACTCCCCAGAGAATGTCCATAAATGGAAATCTGTAAAATGTCCATGTACAGATTTTAATGCGAGTTTACAAAAGTCACAGGTTGATAAATGCAAAAAAGACTAAACCATATGGGCACCTTTCCATCATAGTCCGGGTTCCGCGTTAAAAATTTCAGATACAGTCTATTCAGCTGGTTTGAAACCTGACAGGTGTAACGGAGCACAAATTACAACGATGCAGAAGATGAAAGCAACAATGTCTAAGACGGTTTTAGGCTGAAAATTAAACTAAATCACAAATTGGTTTCAGTTTGACACTTTAAAGTATAAAGACAAAGAAGAGCATCAAATTTGGGAAATTGCAATACCGAATCAATTATAGCCTGGCAATAAATGGGGCTCATGTAGTATAACACATCATGAACAGTTGCGCTCAGCATCTCTCTCAAACGCCGTACACCGTCTAAAGTACATTTATCAACAGCAGCTTCACCACTTAGCTTTAGACCCTTTCTCCACTACAAAAAACAAAAGAGAAGAAAGATTATATGAAGTAAAACCATACTATACGAAGGAAAACAAACAGAAAAGGGATTTATACATATATATATATATATATATAGCCACCTGACATGGAATGAAAAGGACTCTTTGTGTGCCGCGCTGATGAGAGGTTAGATGACGTTCAGCTAAAGCTGCTGTGATTTGACGGAAGTTTCCAACATCGTCAACAAGGTTGGACTTTTCTACTTTTTGGCCAATACCATGAACCATAAACACAAGATGCCGAACAGGGACCTGGACACACAAAAAAAGAAGTTCCAAGCAGCTTGAAAACTTTAAAGATATTCTGAAAATAACTTGACTGGTAAAGATCAGATGCTCTATATGCAAATGCAATCCATAGTAAAACATACTTGAGAACAATAGTCATCCATTTCTTCCTCCTTCTGTTGACGTAGTTCTTCCTATACCAGCAAACAAGCAAAACATAAATTGTGAAACTTGATTCCATTTCCCAGTATAGAGAGTGTAAAGATTAGAGTCAAAGAAAAAGTAACAAAAAAAAAAATTCAGAAAACCTGTGTAGGTTTTGGAGAGTAGGAGCCTGCATAACCGCGTCTCAACTTAATTCCATTCCCGGTATATCCAACAATGCCAGAGAAACCAGAGGGATCTACATTAAGCCACGCTTCCCAGGTATCATCCTCCCCGGTAAAGAGAGCATGGAGTCCCTACTTTTAACAACTTCGCACAATATTATCTATGCAACCATTTAGCTGGCAATAAAATTACCCAAGAAACCAAACACATACCAGACTGGAACCCTGCAAATCGATACGAGCTGCAAAAAGCCCAGAGGGTTGAAAACGTCTTCTGTGCCAAACCTGGGTTAAAAAAAAAAAAAAAAACCAAGCTATATTGTCATCAACAATTTATATGAACAGAACTTTCAACCAACAAGAAACGAGAAAGACCATCAACAGCTTCTAGTTCAAGGCAAACCGAGGTCATAAAACAAAAAGGTATTCCACAGAAAGACATGTAACCTTGTTACGATATGCAACCTCCAACTGTTCAGAAACAGTTTCTGGAATTGGAAGCCAGTCTAGGCCACCTTTACGAGCAAACCAATGGCCTCTAAGCACACGCCGATTGTCTCCGTTCCAGTACACGGGAAAACAATGTCTCCTCACCAAGTCCACCTGCAGCATTCCGGTCCCTTGGTCAGAAACATTGGTTGTGTGAATATAAGGACTCTAATGGTTCAAAATGTTAAATTTACAGGAGAATTCTAAAACACTCTTTTAAGTCTCTGCACGGTGGTACCTCATATAGACCACCCTTAACAGGTACACCGACTCTCTCCTCTTCAGCATCATATAGACTGGAGGGCGCAGAAGCTTCTGAAGGAGTTTCAATTGAAGGCTTGTTCGATTTCTTCTTAGGATTAACTTGTGGTATAGGGCCTTCGCTGCATTCCGCATACTCTTTCCACCAGAGTGAGAGCAACTCATCCTCTCTCTATTGCACAAATATCCCATAAGAAAATGTAATGTGTTGTTAGATATCACGGTTTCATTCAGATTTTGAAGCAAACAGCCAAGAGTCAAGAACTTGTTGGGATAAGCAAATACATTGTAAAGCTACAATAAGCTTAGAACAACAAGAAGAACCTGCAAGAAAGATGCCTCAATCGCAAGAGAATCCCTCATACCAAAACGGAAATACTCACTCTTCCCTACTACGTCAGTGCGAGGTACTGAAGCAGCTAGTTCTGCAAGAAAATGCAAAACATGCCATCTGAATTTGGATATACAAACATTTAAAGGCTAATGCAGCAATCTCTTTTTTGTTTTTTTTCTTCTCCAAAATATATGTTTCCCAAATTACATAGACATTGGAAGATGAAAGAAGCCAACTAAAGACTAACCGTTTTCAGCCAAAGGAACCTTACAGAAGTACCAACGAACATCACTCCCATCTGAAGGACTTCTGGTCTGAGCGAGATACTTTTGCCTTCCACGACATTGCTCAATTACATCTTCTAACCTGGCGATGTTTGAAGGCGTGTTCTTCAACAAATCCGGAGAGGTTTCATTTACAGCCCGAGTTCCTAAACGTGCCTCTGTATCTTCCATCTGATCAAAATCATAAGCATCAAAAATTGGACTAACAAGACAGAAACCTAAAATCAGTAGTCAGAACAACAACAATAACAGCAATAGAAAAGAAAAAAAAAAGTCTAATTTTAACAAAACCCTACAAAGACAATCTAGAATCAACTCATACCGAGAAAGAACAATCTTTCAATACCCTTTAAAGAATCACGATACAGAGGGGGGTCAAAGGACGAAGCTTTTGGAAGGGAATTAACAGAAACAAGACGCAAATATGAAGAGATTTGATTTGATGAAAGCGAAACCCCGCGAGAGAGAAAGAAGAAACAACAACGAAAAAAAAATGGTCGTTTGAAAAGAAAAAAAAAACTAAAAAGAGTGACAGCTGGGAAATCGAATTGAAGGTTTGGTTTTGCTGAAAGAAGAATATTCGCGAGCGACCGAAACTTGCCTCAGCGGTTGCGTGTACTGTCAATCTGTCATCTCTCAACAACTGCCACGTCGATGCCAAGTCAGCATCCCGCATAGAAATTTAATTAGCTTGATTTTGGTTTTTACAGGTTCGGGGAATGTAAATTTTGCAAAGACGGCCGAGATTGCAGTCATATTAAAGACGGCTGCTATTAAAGCCCATATTGAAGCTCACATTTGTTAAACAACTAAATGTGACTTATCAAGTACCAAAACGGGTAAGCATTAAGCACATATGAAAATCTCTATTCACTTTTTTGTTTCATAAAATTGATATCCGTCGCGTCGAATTATTATTTTTCGCCTAATTTGTTGTACTAAACTGAAAATTAACTTATCAGAGGTGCAACATTTCTGAAAGCATTTCCAAACAAAGAAGATTCATGTTCTAAGAGAAAGCTTATTGAGATAGAAAACGAAATTGTCTAATTGGTCATTACTACGGAAAACTGAATCCAAATCAAATTTCAAACCATAGGCAGCCGATCTAAACTATATGTAACTTATTATATATTTATTTTTTCTAAACAGGAGAAATCAACCTAAAAGTGAAACGCCACATGTCAACTTTGTCCCTAATTTGTAGATTACTCATGGGCCAATTTCATGTAGAAATCATCCTAAAATAACTAAGTGATGTTAGTTTTCTTTAATTGGTTTTGGTTTTGCCGAACCATGTATTAGGGTAGCCAATGCGTAAAGATTAATGAAGATAAGCCACAACAAATCTTAACCACTTCAATCGATGGGAATGTTTGACATAATAAGTTGGTTGGTCTAACCACGTGATATGGACATATTTCTAGTCTACAGGTGCAAGATTCCTTAATTATCAGTTCTTATTGTTTTCATTTACGTTTAATTCGATAGTTATGTAACTTACGTTTATATACACTTCATGACTTCAAAGTAAAATAAGTACGACATCTGGAAAACAATCAAATACGATATGCGCAAAAAAATATTACAAGAAATACTCAATAATTCAGTTCAAAAAAATAAAATAATACTCAATAAACCCACTTAAAACGAAGTTGAAAAGAAAATTCACTTCAAATAAAAAACTTTTTTTCTTTTCAACTGTAGTGGGTGTCACAGTCAGCACAAATTAATATGAATATAAATATTATATTAAAATTAAGAAAATGTCTATTTTTTAAAAATAACTAAAGAATTTAAATCTATAATGCAAATATTCCAAACTCCTAGAGTTAAAAAATAAATCCTAAGATCTAAAAACTAAACCCTAAACTTCAACTATTATCTCTCAAACAAAAATTTCCAAACTCCAAAATATAAACAAAATGATGTATCCACAAGAAAAAGCTCCACTTAAAAAATAAACAATTGTTTTTCAACTACAGTGATGTCACACTCACCGGAAATGAATATGTAAAAAAAACAAAAAATTCCCAGAAAAAATATTAAAAGCGGTAGATCAACAACTATACGCTTTTTTCCTTCATCGGTCAACATCACCTCCCATAGCCATTATCATCTTCTTCCTTGTATATGAGACCTCGTATCAGAGATGCCTCAGACAAACTCCGACCTAACCGAGCCTCCTTCGACGAGGATCGCGACGACGGCGAAGGAAAGTTTCACCGGAAACACCCGCCGCCTCTCAGGACCATGTTCGGTCGCTGGCGGAAATGGACTGTGCTCGTGGCGGCGATCTGGATCCAGGCATCGACGGGGACCAACTTCGATTTCTCGGCTTACTCTTCTCATCTCAAATCAGTACTCGGGATCTCTCAGGTGAGGTTGAATTACCTCGCGGTGGCTTCTGATTTCGGAAAAGCGTTCGGGTGGTCGTCGGGGATCGCTCTAGGTTATTTCCCTCTCTCCGTCGTTCTTTTCGCGGCGGCGGTTATGGGCTTTATCGGCTATGGGGTTCAGTGGCTTGTCATCACCAACATCATCACTCTGCCTTACTTTCTGGTACAATTTTCGAATTTCTGCTATTTGAATTCGGAAGATTCACACGAAATTCTTGTTGATCGACAATATCATCTGAGGACATAGCGATAATTTTTTAGCAGAATTAGAAAATTCTTGCTCTAAAAAACCATTGATTAGAAGAAAAACACAGAGAACGTTAAACAAGAAATCGTTTTTTCACTAAGATGTGATGTTGCTTCAGTTCTTGGTAGATAGTCTCGAATTGGTATATTAGTTTGTCAGAATAGAGAAAGAACAGCATTTTCTTTTGAAGTAGTGATGAAATCTTTTAACATGATAGGTATTCTTCTGCTGCTTACTGGCTGGATTAAGCATCTGTTGGTTCAACACAGCATGTTTCATCCTCTGCATCCGCCATTTCCCCAACAATCGTGCCCTCGCCTTATCTCTTACGGTAAGCTTCAATGGAATCAGTGCAGCCTTATACTCACTCGCTTTCAATGCAATTAACCCGTCGTCCTCAAATCTATACCTTCTGCTGAACTCACTGGTTCCCCTTATGGTTTCCTTCGCTGCGCTTTTCCCAGTTCTTACTAAACCATCTCTAGACCCTACACCAGACAGTGAATCACGACGACATGACTCGTATGTGTTTGCCATTATGAATGTCTTAGCAGTCATGACCAGTTTCCACCTTCTCCTATCCAGTTCGAGTACCTCAGCTCGTTTGCACTTCCTTGGAGCTATCTTCCTTATGGTTTTCCCCTTGTGTGCTCCTCTTCTCGTTCATGCTTGGGATTACTTTCTTCCTGCCATCAACCAACGTTTCCACCATGACAGCTCTGGCTATGTTATGCTTAACATGGACGAGCTCAAGATTCAAAAAGCGTCTGTTTCCAGCAAAACCGGGTATGAACATACAGGTACTGCGAGTCAGAAGGACATAGTGAAGCTTGGTGATGAACACTCGTTTCGATTGCTCATAAGTAGATTGGAGTTTTGGCTATACTACATTGCGTATTTCTGTGGTGGCACGATTGGCCTTGTTTATAGCAACAATTTGGGACAGATTGCTCAGTCTCTGGGACAAAGCTCTACAACCCTCGTCACGATCTACTCCTCATTCTCCTTCTTCGGTCGATTACTCTCTGCTGCACCAGATTTTATGCACAAGTAAGTGTCACTTGTAAGATAATTAACGTCTAATGTGAAATTGGAAATCAAATCTCATTGAGAATATTGGATCTTGCAGGAGATTTCGTTTGACAAGAACCGGCTGGTTTGCAATCGCTCTCTTGCCAACTCCTATCGCTTTCTTTTTACTGGCGATATCATCCTTACAGCAAGCAGCATTGCAGACTGCAACCGCCTTAATCGGTCTGAGTTCAGGTTTCATATTTGCGGCTGCGGTTTCCATAACATCTGATCTCTTTGGACCCAATAGCGTAGGTGTTAACCACAACATTCTCATAACAAACATACCCATCGGCTCGCTCCTATACGGTTTCATTGCTGCATCCATCTACGAGGCCAACGCAAGCCCCGAGATAAGAACTGTCGTGTCTGACTCGGTCGTTTGCATTGGAAGAGATTGCTACCTCAAAACTTTTCTGTTTTGGGGTTGCTTGTCCCTTCTCGGCCTCGCTTCAAGCCTGTTGCTGTACATGAGAACCAAACCGGTTTATCACCGGCTCGAACAAGACCGGGTTTCCGTAACATCATCCTACAAGGAGCTTGATCCATTGTAAATCAAATTGTAACAAAGAAACCACAGATCTTTCTTTTTTTAGGTCACAGAATTACAGGAAGTTTAATACAGTGAATCAAAAATCAAGCTTGTTATCATCACATCTTAAAATTAAAATGTCTTTAGTAAAGTAAGCGGCTAATCACGCAGTTTGGTTGGGTCCCACGCTAAAAGACTTTATCGTCATCAAAATTGACGCGGACAGTATCGGAGGCAGCGTAACTGACAAAATCATGAATTAGCCGTTGTGACGACTTTCCATCATTTTCTTTATTGCTTCCCCAAAAGCAGAAACCCTAAGAAATCTTCACTTCACCGATAATGGGGGATTTTGGGTATCTTTCGGATACAGATGATTCAGCTGTGGAAGAGCTCATATCGCAAGCGAAGGAGCTTTCAGCTTTGGAGCAAGTAGCTGCCATCAATTGTTCTTCCTTCACCGACTCTACTCTCCCCGATGATCTCGAGAGTCGCTTCCGTCGCCTCAAATCTCTTCCAGCTCCACGACCCGACCCGGTTTCGTCGTATTCGTCGAAGAATAGGAAGAAGCATCTCGCGCACTCCAAGAGCGTGGCGGATTCCCCTAAGGAAGACGGGAATCTCTCGGGAAATAGGCGAAATCCAGGTAAAAATTGTGGTTCTGACGATGATTCGAGTGTTTTCTCAGGAAAGAAACGCGATCTGGGTGTGAAATTGGGTATCGAGAAAAGTCCGCGAGCTGGGCTTGACTCAGATGGAAGTGGAGATTTCTCGGAATCTGGAAACATCGGTTCGAGCTCATCGAGCGAGGGTAAGATCTTCGCGCCAGCTGAACAAACCAAGAAGCTCCGTAAAGAGAAACGCAGAATCGGATCATCATCTTCTGTTGATACAGCTACACCACCATCATCGGATTCGGAACCAGAGAAGAGATCGAAATCGAAAACCAAGTCCTCGAGCTCGTGGTTTGACAAGTTTTCTCCGTCTAAAATCATCGGATCCATTTTCCGTTCTCCGAGCAAATCGTCCACCAAGAAGAAGAACATCAAAAGCAGCAAGTCATTTAGCGCTGCTGCTGCTTACCCTTCTGGTCACGAGAGAGACATGGATTTCGACGAGTTTTTATCTGATTTGAATGCATTTTCAGTGGAAGATCAGAGAAAAATGCTGAAAAGGGCACTCAAAGAACAACAGAAGATGCGAAAAGAAGCTGCTGAGATCATCAAAATGACGAAAAAGGCATCAGCAAAGTTAGATTTTGATGACTGAGAATTGGCCTGTGGAATTTGGGTTTTGTGGTTTCGTTCTTGTTGTTTTGGAGAAAATAAACTTCAATCTATAATATATTTTTATGTTAATTGGTCAATATCAGAATATATAATACAATAGTAATCAAAGCCAAAACGCCCAAAGCTACTGCTGATTCGTTAAACATGATGAATGTGATCTTAAATCAAAGTAAAAATTAGCATCTTTTATAGTATTTTGATGAAGTGAAAAACCAAACGAAACTCAGAAGTCACATCTGTTTATTTCTTAGCCATTAATCATCCCACACCTCCACTAAACCTCTCAATAACTTAGCAATCTTAATGAAAATTAAAGCTAATCTATCAATCACCACGTTGCTTAACTCATTGCCGTTTCAATCTTTTCACGTTCCCTTTTGAGCCGTTTATAAACCCTTGCGAACTCTCACTCACTACATCACAATCTTTCCTAAAAGTTATCGAAAATGGCAAATCAAACTTTCCTTTACTGTTCTCTCTTAGCCATGATCATCTTCTTGGCTCCCTCTTCTTCAGCTCACCGGAAAAAACTAACCGTCGAGCTTATCCACCGTGACTCTCCTCATTCTCCGATCTACAACCCTCTCCACACCGTCTCCGACCGTCTCAACGCCGCTTTCCTCCGCTCAATCTCCCGTTCCCGCCATTTCTCAACCCAAACCGAACTCCAATCCGGTTTAATCGCAAACGGCGGCGAATACTTCATGACCATCTCAATCGGTACTCCACCGTAGAAAGTCCTTGCCATCGCCGACACAGGAAGTGATCTCACTTGGGTCCAATGCAAACCATGTCAACAATGTTACAAACAAAACAGTCCAATCTTCGACAAGAAGCAGTCTTCGACCTACAAAACCGAAACTTGCGATTCCAAAGCCTGCCACGCGTTATCGGAAAACGAAGAAGGATGCGACGAATCGAGAAACATCTGCAAATACCGTTACTCTTATGGAGACGAATCCTTCTCCAAAGGAGACGTTGCAACCGAAACTGTATCCATTGATTCTTCCTCTGCCTCCCCTGTTTCTTTCCCCGGTACAGTCTTCGGTTGCGGTTACAACAACGGCGGTACATTCGAAGAAACCGGTTCTGGAATCGTGGGACTCGGAGGCGGTCCGTTTTCGTTAATTTCACAGCTCGGTTCTTCTATAGGGAATAAATTCTCGTATTGCTTGTCACACACGTCATCTACATCAAACGGCACAAGCGTCTTAAATCTAGGAACCAACTCGATACCTTCTTACCCAATCAAAGTTTCCGCTGTGTTCACTATGCCGTTAGTCCAAAAAACCCCAAACACTTACTATTACTTAACACTCGAAGCAATCACCGTCGGCAAAACCAAGATTCCGTACACCGGAGGAGGAGGATACGGTTTAAACGACGTTGGGAAATCGAAGAAGACAACCACCGGGAACATCATAATCGATTCCGGAACTACTCTTACGCTACTCGAATCCGGATTTTACGATGATTTTGGTGCGGCGGTGGAAGAATCGGTGACCGGAGCTAAGCGTGTGAGTGATCCACAGGGAATTTTACCATATTGTTTCAGAGCCGGAGACAAAGCTATCGGTTTGCCGGAGATAACAATGCATTTCACGGAAGCCGACGTGAAGCTGAGTCCGATCAACGCGTTCGTGAAAATGAGTGAGGATATGGTTTGCTTGAGTATGATTCCGACAACTTAAGTTGCTATCTACGGGAATTTGGTTCAGATGGATTTTCTTGTCGGATATGACTTGGAGACCAAAACGGTGTCGTTTCAGCCCATGGATTGCTCTGGGAGCTTATGAAATCATTTGCAGAGCCTAGTGTTTGAGACTTTGAGTAATCTGATATATTCGTATTTGTTGCAATTTAACGAATATCTTCAATATTGAGTATGAATAAAATCTCCAATATTTCTTAAAATATCTCCAATTCCTTTTATTAATCTTTCGGGGTCTAAGTTATTAGTAATTTTTATGATTCATTAAAAAATATAATGGTTCTATGTTTTATTTTTCGTTTTTATCTTAAAGATTAGTAATTTTAGTCTTAATATTATTGTTTGAGAGCTAAATTGTTTTTTTTTAAAATCTATTTTATCAATTTACAATAGTTTCTATTTTTTTTACTTCTTTTCTTACCTTTTTCTTAATTGTTAATAAAAATTATATCATTTTATCTATATATTTAGGTCAATATATTTTACGTATTTCTTAAATTGTTCATGTTTTTTTTTTAATATTTTGAAATTTACTATAGTCTTTCCTTTTTACCTTTTTAATTTTTAATAAAATTCTTTCTTTTTATTTATATATTTTAGTATATAAATATTTTTTTCTTAATTTGTTCCAGTTTTTTCTTTTTACCTTTTTAGTAAACTTTAAATTTAAATCTATTTTAAAATGTCCAAATCTAATTAGAAAATAGGTTTTCCTTTTTACTTTTTTACCTTTTTATTTTTTTAATAAAATTATATCTTTTTATCTATATATTTTATTTCCTTAAATTGTTAAACCTTAAATTTTGTAAGAAATTTTTGAAAAAAATCCATAAACAATTTGGCGCTAAATTGAGAGGAATATCTGCGGGTTTTTTTTCAAATAGATTAGAAATCCAATTCCTTTTTAAATCTTTTAGGATCTAAATTATTAGCATTTTTTCTAATTCGATTAAAACATATAGTGGTACTATGTTTTTTTTTTTATCTTAAGGATTAGTAATTATAGTCTTTTTGTCAACTAGTAATTATAGTCTTTTTAATATTTCCTTTTTAATATTTTGAAATTTACTATAGTCTTTTACATTTTTTTAATAGAATTATATCCTCTTTTTCCGTCTAAAAGATTTTATTTATTTACGAAAATACAATCATTGTTTACAAATTGTTGCAAAAATAAAGAACAAACATGATATAATAATGACCATGAAATATCTGAATGAATAGCTTTCTTTGCTAGATCATCCGCACAAGTATTAATCGATCTATTTCTTCAGTAGGTAAATTTAATTGTCATGAAACTTCGATCCCAATTTTTGATTATGTCAATGTAGTGTTGTAGTTTCAAATTTTGTGAGCCCTCATTGATTAGGCGGTTTAGATTAATATTGTCTCTTTCGAATTCTACTCCACGATAGCCCAAACTCTATGTAGATTGTAGAGCCCAAATTAAAACCGAACATTCTGCTTCTTTCATCCTGAATCTTCTTTGGAATTTCTCCATACCTGATGCAGTATCAAAAATATTGAATCAAATGTGTTTAATATGTGGATTTATTATTAGAATCTCATCATCATAATTTTATAAAATTAATGGATTCTCATTCAAGTGCAAGACAAAATTGGTGGCAAAAATACAATTATTTGATTTAGTTTATGTTGCTCCTTTTGTTTAAATATAAATAATTTCATTTAAAAGTACTTTATTGTAAAGATCTTTTGTAAAAGCAATAAAAGCTTATCTATTCTCATTTGTAAAATACACTGAAACTTTTGGAAATATAAAAAAAGAATTTTTTCTAAAAGCTTAGGCTTGATTTTGTTTATCTAAATTAGATGGATTTCTACATTTAGTAAACGTTTTAATTTATGTCTCTTGTGTAAAGACTAGATTTCGTGTTTTATCACAAGGCTTTCACACTTCGTGTGGTACACTTCGATCCATCAGTTCTCATGTCGGTCCATCGGTCCATCGATCCAATTGCCTCGAGTTTCTCAGCCATTGAACCACTTTCACATCCATCATCATCTCCATCTCTATCAATCCGCTGCTTGAAAATCTGTCCATCCGAATTATAAGCTTGAACTCGAGATTCTCCTTTAGTGCTTGTATCATTTTTGGTATCAGAGTTAAAAGATCCTATCTCTCTTTGTTTTGGTTTTCATTTCATTAAAAAAAAAAAAAGTTTTGTCTCTTTTCTTTAATATTTTCGAAATTTATTTTCATAATTATTTGAAAACCACAAAAAATAGTTTTCTGTTTATGATCTTAAATTTATAGAAAAAAACCCATAAACAAAATATTTTCTTCTTAGTTTTTTTCTATTCTTCCAAAAAAAAAAATTGTTTCCATTTGTTAAAAAAAAACCCATTTTGGGAGTAAATAAGTTTTGAGGACAAAACTATTTGAAGAAAGAGAGAATGATGCAATATCAAAAATATTGAATCAAAGGATTTTAATATGTAGTTTTATTATTAGAATCTCATCATCATAACTTTACAAAATCAAAGGATTCTCATTCAAGTACAAGACAAAATTGGTGGCAAAAAGACCATTATTTGATTTAGCTTATTTTGCTCATTTTATCTAAATGTAAATAATTTTATTTAAATGTATTTTATTGTAAAGATCTCTTATAAGAACTATAAAAGCTATCTATTCTCATTTGTAAAATACATTGAAATTTTTGGAAATATAAAAGAAAGTTTTTTCTAAAAGCTTAGACTTGTTTTTGTTTATCTAAGTTAGATGGATTTCTACACTTAGTAAACGTTTCAATCTATGTCTCTTGTGTGCGATTCTTTGAGACTAGATTTCGTGTTTTATCACAAGGCTTTCACACCTTGTGTGGTGCATTTTGATCCATCAGTTCCCATGTCCATTCATCGGTCCACCGGTCCAATTGCCTCGAGTTTCTCGGCCATTGAATCACCTTCACATCCATCACCATCTCCATCTCTATCAATCCGCTGCTTGAAGATCTGTTCATCCGGATTATAAGCCTGAAGTCGAGATTCTCCTTTAGTGTTTGTATCATTTTAACACATTCAAGAAAACTTCCATTACTAGATCGTAATTCCAACCTAATCTGTAATGTATGTTACCAGAGTGATTGGATGCATCAAAATTATATCTCTTTTATCTATATATTTTAGTCTATATATCTTTTTTTTCTTAATTTGTTCAAGTTTTTTATTTTACTCTTTTTTTTTATAAACTTCAAATTTAAATCTATTAACAAATGTTTAAATCTAAAATTTTTTTTTTGACAGCATGTCTAAATCTAATTAGAAATAGTTTTTCCTTTTTAATATTTTTTACCTTTTTATTTTTAATACTAGGTATAGAATCCGCGCATTCGCGCGGAAACTTATTTTTAATAAATATATTTATTTCTAAAATTTATTTGTTATATATATATATGTAAAATATTTTATAGAATTATTATGATTATAAATGTAAAATTACAAAATCAAAATTATATGGAAAACACACGATTATTCAAAAGATGTTATAGAATTATTAAAAATGGTTATAAATGAAAACATATTGAACAAAAAACGACGTTAAAGAAATGCGATCATCGGATATATTTTCTATGATTGTTATGGTTAAAACTTAAAACTCACAAACATAAAAATAAAAAATAATTTGATTTTCCATAATATTTTTATATTATTTGAAATATACATAATGAATACTATAGTTAATAAGTAAAAATTTCATATCTTAAAAATGCAAATATAAAATGTATATAAACAAATTTAACCATAAAAATCAGCTCCTCAATTAAGAGAAAAAATTAAGTTCGACTATGTTTTTTTATTGACCAACAAAAATACTACAATACAATAAGATATAAGCAATGACTCTAAAAATATAGACAAATAATGGAACTCCCTATTTTCACGGAGTTATATGTAATTTTTAATTATTAGTATTTCAAAATTTGTATTTATATTATATATTAATATATTCTATTATGTCAATTTTTTTTTGAGTACATATATGCTCAATTCAATTTTTATTAATTTCACCACCAATTTGATTATTAGTTTTTGATCAAATTTGAATGACAAATGAAGTTTATGACTTTCATCCCATGATATTTATTTAATTTTTTTTTGGTGAATTCAATGTTAAACATATCTCTATTTATGTATACTATAAAAACATAAAAAAACATTTTTTTAAATGAACTTAAATTTTATATTTAACCAAAGACAATGGTATGTATTGAACTCAATGAGGTTCATACCAAATAAAATTTACATCTCAATGAAGTTCAACAATTGCAAGCAAAACAAACTGGAAGATGAAACAATACGAGAACACGATCATAATTATGTTTTTTAAAGTAAGAAATTTTTACCAGAATATGACGACAAAAGATGTTGACCATGTTGATGATGCAAAAACTTGTCATTGTTGTTGACAACATTTCAATTCTAATAACAGTCATGCAAACTAACTATAATAGTCATGAATAAGCACCATATATAATAATAATTTAATGGATACTAATATAAAAATCAATTGAAATAACAACATAGATCATTAAAAATGAATATGAGTTTACCGAGTTAGCATGCGAGAAAATGAGAAATCTGATGGATAAAAATATTAAACGAATTTGATTGATTTACAAATATAAATATTTAATAAAACATAATTATTATTTTTACTTACTATAAAATGAAAATAAAATATTTAATAAAACATAATTATTATTTTTACTTACATAAAAGAGGTATCCCTACGTGTATAACTAAAATTTTTAATGGAAATTCACCTACGCGCCCAATGTAATATTTTTTTCATTGCCTTATTTCACTCCTCATTTTAGTTTAATAAACAGTTTTGCTAAACATGCATCTAAAAGAAATAATGAAGATCTTCAGATTTTTTGTGTATTTTTATAAAGTTGAGAAGACATAATTATTAAAATATACATTTTTTTATTAAATAAGCGGTTAAACGTAAAGGTATATAATGAATAATGAAAAAACACAACCTTTAATAACGGTTATGGAAAAAGTTATAACGAAAATACGCAATTACTAATGATATTTATTCAGTTTGCTTCACCATAATAAACATTTACGAAATTTGCTAATTATTAATATATATTATCTTCATAATTTTTGATTTTTGTTTCTGTTTTTAGAACTTTGGAGAGTAAAGTTAATTGAATTTTACCGGGAACATGTTTTCAAATCTCTAAAGTGCATTAATATCAAAGATCGTTTGCATGATTGGTCTTTGCAATATCCAATTTGAATTTCATAATTGTAATTGATTCCTAAATTAACAATATGAAAGAAAAAAATATTATGCAATTGATTTGGCGCAATCCAAAATAATATTTCTTTCATTACTTCATGTCACTCCTCATTTTAGTTTAATAAACTTTTTTGCTAAACATGCATCTAAAAAAAAACAATGAAGATCCTCAGAATTTCTATGTCTTTTTATAGAGTTGAAATGACATGAATATTAAAAGATGCAACTTTTCATAAAATAAGCGGTTATAAACGAAAAGACACATTGTATAATAAAAAGACACATACTCAAATAATAGTTATGATGAAAAGATGTAATCATAATAAGTATTTATTGGATTAAAATTTGGCTTTATAGAAAGACACAAATAACAATAATGAAAAGATGCAACTTATTGAAATGCAATTGGCATTTATTCAGATTGTTATTATTAATAGATTAGAATTGAAGCAGATTTTTTGTACTATATTTTGGAGATAAAGTTATATCTCTAGTAATAATAATGGCATTATTTATCATTCTTACTGATTCGTGATAAAATAAATGAATATAACAACTCGTTTTATAAAGAATCAAATGATCATTTTTATGTGCTTTTCAAAAGACATAAGTGAAAAGAAACAATTTTTAATAATTGAAAAGAAGTAATTTTTGATAATTGAAAAGACGCAACCACAAATGACATTTCTTAAATTAAAATTAGAATTTATAAAAAAATACGAATAACAATTTTGAAAAGACACAACTTATTGAAAGACAATTAGCATTTATTCAGATTGTTATTATAGATAGATAACTATATCTTTTTATCTATATATTTTATTTTCTTAATTTGTTCGAGTTTAGCAATCTTAATGAAAATTACAGCTAATAAACCTTGTTACAAAAAAAGAAAAGAAAATTACAGCTAATAACCCTTGTTACAAAAAAAAAGAAAAGAAAATTAGCTAATCTATCAATCATCTTCTCAATCACCACGTCCCTTTTGTACCGTTTATAAACCCTTGCAAACTCTCACTCACTCCACCACAAACTATCCAAAAAGTAATCGAAAATGGCAACCCAAACATTCCTCTACTGTTCTCTATTAGCCATCGTCATCTTGGCTCCCTCTTCTTCAGCTCAACGGAAAACCCTTACCGTCGAGCTAATCCACCGTGACTCTCCTCGTTCTCCACTTTACAACCCTCTCCACACCGTCTCCGACCGTCTCAACGCCGCTTTCCTCCGTTCAATCTCCCGTTCCCGCTATTTCTCAACCAAGACCGATCTCCAATCTGGTTTAATCTCAAACGGCGTCGAATACTTCATGACCATCTCAATCGGTACTCCACCGTTTAATGTCCTCGCCATCGCTGACACAGGAAGTGATCTAATTTGGATCCAATGCAAACCATGTCAACAATGTTACAAACAAAACGGTCCAATCTTCGACAAGAGCCAGTCTTCGACGTACAAAACCGAACCTTGCGATTCCAAAGCCTGCCAGGCGCTATCCACAAACCAAGAAGGATGCGACAAATCGAGAAACATGTGCAAATACCATTACACTTATGGAGACAGATCGTTCTCCAAAGGAGACCTTGCAACCGAAACATTATCCATTGGTTCTTCCTCTGCCTCCCCTGCAGTTTCTTTCCCCGGTACAATCTTCGGTTGCGGTTACAACAACGGCGGTACATTCGATGAAACCGGATCTGGAATCGTCGGTCTCGGAGGCGGTCCGTTGTCGTTAATTTCCCAACTCGGTTCTCGTATTGCTTGTCACACACGTCATCTACATCAAACGGCACAAGCGTCTTAAAACTTGGAACCAACTCGATACCTTCTAACCCAAGCAAAGGTTCCGCTGTGGTCACTACGCCGTTAATCAAAAATTCCCCAAACACTTACTATTACGTAACTCTCGAAGCAATCACCGTCGGCAAAACCAAGCTTCCGTACACAGGAGGAGGAGGATCCGGTTTAAACGGCTTTGGGGAATCAAAGAGGACAGCCACGGGGAACATCATAATCGATTCCGGAACTACGTTTACGATGCTCAGAATCCGGGTTTTACGATGCTTTTGTTGCGGCGGTGGAAAAATCGGTGACCGGAGTTAAGCGTGTGAGTGATCCACAGGGGATATCACCTTACTGTTTCAAAGCCGTAGACAAAGCGGCCGGTTTGCCGGAGATAACAATGCATTTCGCGGAAGCCGACGTGAAGCTGAGCCCGATCAACGCGTTCGTGAAAACAAGTGAAGCTACGGTGTGCTTGAGTATGATTCCGACAACTAATGTCGCTGTCTACGGGAATTTAGTTCAGAAGGGTTTTCTAGTCGGGTTTGACTTGGAGACTAAAACGGTGTCGTTTCAGTCCAATTGTGAAACAAAAACGGTTTCGTTTTAGCGTTTGATTAATCTGATATTCATAATTAATGCAATTTAACGAATAAAATATCTCCAATATTTTTTAATTTAAACTAGTTTTTTTTTCTCTTTTGAAACACGAAAAACAAATGGCCACATCTAGGGCTGTGGAATTGGGTTTTGTGGTTTCGTTCTTTTTGTTGTGTTGGTTCTTTCCGGTTTGGAGAAATGCTTACAGATATATAAAAGTAAACCAGAAGTATAAATAAACTTCATTCTATAATATATTTTATGTTGATTGGTCAAAATCAGAATATATAAAACAATTGTAATCAAAGCCAAACGCCCAAAGCTACTCTTGATTCGTTAAACATGATGAATGTGATCTTAAATCAAAGTAAAATTTAGCATCTTTTATAATATTTTGATGAAGTCAAAAACCAAACGAAACTCAGAAGTCACATTTTGTTTGACAGCATGTCTAAATCTAATTAGAAATAGTTTTTCCTTTTTAATGTTTTTTACCTTTTTAATTATATATTTTTTTCTTAATTTGTTCGATTTTAGCAATCTTAATGAAAATTACAGCTAATAAACCTTGTTACAAAAAAAGAAAAGAAAATTACAGCTAATAGGCCTTGTTACAAAAATAAAGAAAATTAGCTAATCTATGATCTATCAATCATCTTTTCAATTACCACGTCCCTTTTGTACCGTTTATAAACCCTTGCAAACTCTCACTCACTCCACCACAAACTATCCAAAAAGTAATCGAAAATGGCAAACCAAACATTCCTCTACTGTTCTCTATTAGCTATCGTCATCTTCTTGGCTCCCTCTTCTTCAGCTCAGCGGAAAACCCTAACCCTCGAGCTAATCCACCGTGACTCTCCTCGTTCTCCACTCTACAACCCCCTCCACACCGTCTCCGACCGTCTCAACGCCGCTTTCCTCCGCTCAATCTCCCGTTCCCGCCATTTCTCAACCCAAACCGATCTCCAATCCGGTTTAATCGCAAACATCGGCGAATACTTCATGACCATCTCAATCGGTACTCCACCGTCTAAAGTCCTCGCCATCGCCGACACGGGAAGTGATCTAACTTGGATCCAATGCAAACCATGTCAACGGTGTTACAAACAAATCGGTCAAATCTTCGGACGTACAAAACCGAACCTTGCGATTCCAAAGCCTGCCACGCCTTATCCACAACCGAAGAAGGATGCGACGAATCGAGAAACATCTGCAAATACCATTACTCTTATGCAGACGGATCGTTCACCAAAGGAGACCTTGCAACCGAAACATTATCCATTGGTTCCTCCTCTGCAGTTTCTTTCCCCGGTACAATCTTCGGTTGCGGTTACAACAACGGCGGTACATTCGATGAAACCGGATCTGGAATCGTCGGTCTCGGAGGCGGTCCGTTGTCGTTAATTTCCCAGCTCGGTTCTTCGATAGGGAAGAAATTCTCGTATTGCTTGTCACAGACGTCATCTACATCAAACGGCACAAGCGTCCTAAAACTTGGAACCAACTCGATACCTTCTAACCCAAGCAAAGGTTGCACTACGCCGTTACTCGAAAAATCCCCAAACACTTTCTATTACGTAACTCTCGAAGCAATCACCGTCGGCAAAACCAAGCTTCCGTACACCGGAGGAGGAGGATCCGGTTTAAACGGCGTTGGGGAATCAAAGAAGACAGCCACCGGGAACATCGTAATCGATTCCGGAACTACATTTACGATGCTCGAATCCGGGTTTTACGATGTTTTTGTTGCGGCGGTGGAAAAATTGGTGATCGGAGCTAAGCGTGTGAGTGATCCACAGGGGCTATTACCACATTGTTTCAGAGCCGTAGACAAAGCGACCGGTTTGCCGGAGATAACAATGCATTTCACGGAAGCCGACGTGAAGCTGAGCCGGAGCAACGCGTTCGTGAAAACGAGTGAAGATACGGTGTGCTTGACCATGGTTCCGACAACTGATCTCGCTATCTACGGGAATTTGGTTCAGATGGGTTTTCTTGTCGGGTTTGACTTGGAGACTAAAACGGTGTCGTTTCACCCCATGGATTGCGCTGGTCACTTGTGAAGCAAAACGGTGTCGTTATGCTTTTGAGTAATCTGATATTCATAATTAATGCAATTTAACGAATAAAATATCTCCAATATTTCCAATAAGTTTTAATTTCATCTTGTTTTAAAAAAAAAAAAATACTGAAACACGAAAAACAAATGGCCACACACCATAGTCCAAAGAAGTATTCAAGTGATTAAGTGAAGCCAGACCGACGAAATTGACTAGTTATTTTAAGTTAGAAAAGACATCATTTGAAATAGACTTTGATTAGATTAATTTTTTTTTTCTGAAGTTACATATGATAACCTCATGTTGAAAATGAATTCGGCAAATAAACAAAAGAAATGTAGATATATACTACAGTAGAAACTCTATAAATTAATATTCGATTCATTAATAATTCGTTAAATTAATATTTTTTGTCAGTTCCAAAATTAGTTTTCAACCAAATAATATATCTATAAATTAATAATTACTATAAATTAATAATTTTTTTATAAAACCTCATGGTCCCAAGATTATTAATTTATAAAGTTTCTACTGTACTAGTTTTTCTCTTGCGGTCCAATACACAAATATTTGCCATTAAAAAGGACAGAAACAGAATAATGACTATCTCCATTGGTACATACCCATAAGAGTCTTTTAAACATTTTTTAATATAAATTTCTCTACTTTCTTCTTTTAAGAATCCTTATATTTGATTTTAATTTTTTCTCTTCTATTGGTGAACCCCTAATGGGGTTCTTAAAAAAAGATTCTATTTTAAAACACATGTAAAACACAAGTTAGCATCATTTTTCATATAGTTTCAAACAATGTTAAAAGATCCAAGACTTTTGCTAAAAAGAAGAGTAGAACTTACATCATCGGATTCTTCTTTCTCTTCTTTCTTCTCTTCTTTCTGGGCCTCAGCCGCAGGAGCAGCACCACCTGATGGCACGGAAGCCAACTTCTCCCTTCCGGCAGCTATTAGCTCAGCCACATCTTTCCCTTTCACTTCCTTTAGCAAAAGCTTAATCTGAGCATCCTCTGATTCAGCACCAACTACACAAACAAAAATAAAAACCACCACATTCCATCAATGTTATTCCCAATTCCTCCGAATGTGGGAAACACCAAATACGAACAAGAAACATGTTTAATCTACAGAACGAGATAAACAAGAGAGGCAATGGAACTTAATTGCAATGGGGACATGACTAAGAGCAGTACCAAACAATCAGCTGATACACATAGAGTAAATGAGTAGACTCTTCATCACTTGCCACAATCGAGTTGGCAACCAAATATTAGAGAACTGAAGAATAAAAGCATAACTTAGAACCAATCATNTCTTCATCACCTGCCACAATGGAGTTGGCAACCAAATAATAGAGAACTGAAGAATAAAAGCATAACTTAGAACCAATCATTATGTCATCAATCCGTGATAATGATTAATGAGAAGTGAATAGGGAGCAAAAGGCTTAAAAACCAACAAGTCAAATACAGCTCGAATATTCATCTGAACAGAAAGCAATGCCTCAATTTAACTTCTAACTCAGAAGAATGCATACACATTGAATTCAAAATCAATTGTTATAGAAAGACAATCAAGGTGGAACTAAACCAGATCAACAAAAAGGAAAGGGGGGAAATTTATAGAATCGAAAGCACAGAAACATTACCGACAGAAGAACCGATGAGCAGGATCCTATGGGCACCGAGATTCTGGGAAAGCCACCGATAAACAGCGATCACATCCTTGACCTCGGCGAAGCCAGTAAGAGTAGCCCTTCCCGTTGATTTTCTGGCACCTCTTATATCGAAAGTGACGGCCGTGAAGCTATCCGATCGTCGGAGGCAGAACATTTTTTCTTGTTCGTATCGGAAGAGAGAGTCGGGAGAGAGAAGAGAGAGTCGGCAGAACAAAAATAAAACAAAAGAGACGCTTGTTTTTTATTTTTTTTTATCTTACAATTTCATTGGCAATGAGAAGTGGACACAGTAGGATTTCTTAACCTTTCTGAAATCCTTCTTTAAGATATGTTTCTTACTCTTTTTGCATTTAAATGATTTGTTTTATTTGTTTTTTACTTAAAAACCATCTTAAGAAACCCTTAAGATCTCCCGATGGAGATGCTCAACAAACTAAAACGATTGAATAAAAAATTAAGACCGATAAAAATTAGGGCTGACGACCTATTTCTCTCTCGGAACTATCATATAGCACCGTGTCCACACAGACTTTGTCCCTAGTTTCAATTCCACCTCAATATATACTTCTAAATCCAATTACACACCATTTGAAAGATCGAAACCTCTTTCCCCCTAGAAGAAATCTTAAAAACCGAATTACACACATACTTTGATTAATGCCGGTTTACTGTTTACCAATCACCTTTAACCTATATTTCGGCTAAGCAAACCTGAAATAAAACCGATAATGACCCGATTACATAGTGGTTTACCCGATTTGAATCGACGACAAAATTCCCAATTCTGGGATTCACTTTGACGAACCCTAAAATCAGTTTTTTCACTCTTCATGAACTCAAAAATCGATTTTGAAGGTGAAATTTCCTGAAATCTGCGAATCGACGGGCACTGTTAACGATTTGTGATCGATTACTCCTTCCTTTGTCTGAAATCAATGTCTCTGGTCGAGTTACACGAAGTTCCTATACTTCATGACGATTCTGATTCCGAGGATGAAGAGGCGATGGAGCGAAATGCTTTTCACATCGAGGAAGCTGTAGCTACGTTCAGTGATGAGCATCCTATCCGTCACAACGTGTATCCGGAGAGTGACAGTGATAGTGATGTTGATAAAGAAGATGAAGGTTCAAAGCCGAGGAAACAACGAACTCGAGAGCGTGATCGAGTGAGAAGAGGCAATGGGAACCTATACTTCGGTCAAAAGTTCTTCAATGGAGTGGCGTTCAAAGAGGCTGTACTCGACTATGCTCTGAAGACAGGCCACAATCTTAAGCAAACGAGGTATGACAAAACCAAGCTTGCATATAGGTGTGTAGGCCGAAATGTAGATTCCCAGTGTGAGTGGCGTATCTATTGCTCGAGTAGTGGAGAACCTGAGAGATGGCAGGTTAAGGTGTTTAAGGATAAACATAGATGTGTTCCTAATGGGCATTGTGAGATGATTAAGGTCCCGGTTATAGCTAGATTGTTCGTAGACAAGATAAGAGAAGAACCAGAGTATTACATGCCTATGAAGATAGAAGAATTGATTATGGAAAGGTGGAAGATCACTGTCTCAAGGCCTCAATGTCAAGCTGCTAGAAATAAAGCATTGAGGTGGATTGACAAGGAATATGAGGAGCAGTTTGCTCGTCTCCGAGACTATGGTGCTGAGATAATGGAGTCAAATCCGAATTCTAGTGTGGAAGTTGATACTGTGAGAAACGAGCAAGTTCAAGATGTGTTCGACCGGTTCTATGTATGCTTTGATATTCTTAGGAGATCATGGAAATCGACATGTAGACCAATCATAGGAGTTGATGGATGTTTTTTAAGAGGAAATACGAAAGGACAGTTGTTGGTTGCTCTTGGCCGAGATGCTGATAATGCTATTTATCCTATAGCATGGGCTGTTGTTCAAGTGGAAAACACACCTAATTGGTTGTGGTTTATGAAGAATATCAAGGTTGATTTAGGATTAGAAGATGGTGACGGATACATATTGATCTCGGATCGTCAAAAGGTTAGGCTTTTCATTGTCCTTATGTTTATGTTTTATGATTTGTGTCTTTATGTTAATATTTTCTGAATATTGGCTTTATGTTTTAGGGATTGATCAATGTTGTTCAGAAGGAACTACCAAAAATGGAGCATAAAATGTGTGTTAGGCACATTTATGGGAACGTTAAGGGAAGACATGGTTAGAAGGACAAGCTGAAGCCATTAATTTGGAATATTGCATGGAGCTATAATGAAGCAGAGTATAGAGAAAACCTTGATAGGTTGTTCAACTACGACTCACAGGTTTATTCGGATGTTATGAGGACAAAATCCGAGACTTGGTGTAGAGCTTTCCACAAATTAGGCAACTATTGTGAGGATGTTGAGAACAACTCCACAGAATCTTTCAATAGCTCCATAGTATGTGCAAGAGAGAAGCCATTAGTGCTAATGCTAGAGACCATTGCTCGACTTGCAATGGTGCGTATTGCTTCGAGAGATGTCAAAGCTCATGCGCACAAAGGTATATGTACACCTTATGTGACTGAATTTCTCGCAGATGAGCATAAAAAAGCTTCAGAATGCAAGGTTTATCGAAGCACAAATGGTCAGTGGTTAGTTAATCTTAAAGGATGTTCCTACCGTGTGAGCTTGGAGAAGAGGACATGTACATGCATGAAATGGGAAATCACAGGAATCCCTTGTGAGCATGGGTATGGTGTAATAATGCATAAGAAGCTTGAGGCCGAGGACTTTGTGTGTCATTGGTTTCGTACAACCATATGGAGGAGGACATACGAAGAGGGACTAATACCAATTAGAGGAGCACGGTTTTGGCCACCAGGATCAGAACCTCCGGTGCATGAAGCTCCAGAGCCAGCTCTCCCTGGTCGTAAAAAGAAGAAGAAAAACAAAAGGAAGAAAGGGAAAAATGAGTCTCCTGTGAAGAAGAAATCGAAGGTTTTGAAACGCATAATGCATTGTGGGATTTGTGGTGCAGCTAATCAGAATTGTCGGTTTCACAAGGAGAATGTATTTTTTGCATTGAACTTTCATGTTTATGATTCTCAGATTTTGTGTGAATTTATATATGACTATTTATGTATATGACAGCCTCCTCAAGGTGAATCTTCACAAGGATTACTCACTCAAGGTGAATCTTCACAAGGTTCCCTCACTCAGGTGTGAAAGGTTAGATTCTTCTTGTGTCGGTTTCACAAGAGCTTTGTGTTCATTTGGTTTGTTTGGTTGGTTATTTGGTGGCTTGATGGTTTGTTTCACAGGGAGTAAGAATAGTCAGAGAGTAGGAGCTGGCTATAAGAGGATAGAGAGTAGGAGCTGACATCGAGTATAAGAGGAAGAGTGCAAGAGTTGGTTTTTGATAAAAGCTTTTCCCTCGTTTATGTTTTGTTTTCGGGTATTGGTGTCAGATATGAACACCTATGTATGCACTTGAATCTTTTGTTTTTTTCTCTCAGTTTTGGGTATTAGTGTCATGTATGAACATCTTTCAGATTAATCTCTTGGATAACAAAGTAATGAACATGTTCAGTTTCTTATTTACCTATCCTCTTGTCTTTTTTCTTTACTTTGAAGTCATAACAAAGTATTGGTGTCTCTCTTGTTAGTTTGCACAACCAAAAAGACACAAACATAATCATCATATTCGATTGTAACATAACAAAGTCAGGGAGATCATGTTTTAACAAGACACAAAAAGGGACTCAGCCTACTACTTTCATAAGACCAAACATGATCATACAACCCATTACTACAAGAACACTCATTTTCTTCATACAATCTCTTGATTCCACCTTCATTTCCTCGACTCTCTCAAAAATCTCTTTCTCTAGCTTCATTTCCAACTTCTCAAACACCTTATTCTCAACCTCCACACGTTCGGTCATGATCTCTTTCACCATTTCTTCAAGTCTAACAGTTTTATTTTGCAATGTCTCTATTTCATCCAACAAAGCTTCATCGACCCACTTGAAGGCGTGGTTGTCATTCACGAGCTAGAAAATAACAATGAGATTGTTGGTTGACTTCACATGTATGTAATAACAATGAGATTGTTGTGAGAATTTACCTTCTTTAAAATAGCATAAGCACAACGGTAGTAACGACGGTACGGATTGTTGTCCGATTTCGAGATCTTCGCTATGATTTGATCCCCACACCAACACCTCTTTGGCACACCTACGACTCTTCCAGTTGGTCGCACACTCGATGATCCACTCGAAGCTCCAGAGACATTGCTCATCCTTGCAACAACCTAGAAACAAAAAAAAAAATCAAAAATCAACCTTCTAAGCTTCAACTCTACATTCTCAGTTTCTGCAAAATACGAAATTGTAAGGGAAACAATACACTTACAATCAATCAATAGCAACTTCCCAAAATCCAATTTTCGAAAGATCTCACATAAATCGATTTCCCCAAATCGATTTTTTTTAGGGTTCTTCTTGTTGTTTTTCAAAACGATTCTGAAAAACAACGGGTTTAAACGAAGATAAGTTACGGGTAGGGTTCAAGTTGGGTCGGATTTATTTCGGGTCAAGGTTAACTTCTTCAATCGGGTTTACAATCGGTTTGGTATCGGCTGAAGCTGGTTAATGACTGGTTCGACAAGACTAACCGAATCGTGAAGAAAGAGGTTTCGATCTTTCAAATGGTGTGTAATTGGATTTAGAAGTATATATTGAGGTGGAATTGGAACTAGGGCCAAAGTCTGTATGGACACGGTGCTATATGATAGTTCCGAGGGGAAAATAGGTCGTCAGCCCTAAAAATTAGGAAAAAGTATAGTTAATGAGTACAAAATTAAAGAAGACCACTCATAAAGAAAGTGTTGAAACCGTAGGAGTAGCTTCAACTTTCTCCACTAAAACTCATTCCATTGTCGTTACCTTTTCTTTTCAGACTGTTTACCTGTAAAAGAGTTAAGGATCCATGTCAAAAACTCAGACTTTCTCTCTCTGCTTCGTCTAATTGAGAAATTTCAACTACCCCTTTTTGGCGAAATCTATCGTTTTTTTATTTTATTTTGCTTTCTCTCTCGATCTATATCGGTAGGTAGTGAATAAAGCGACTTGAGCGAGGAAGGAAAAAGAAGCAAAGAGTGCGAGTTTTCTTTGAGGTCTTCTTCGTTTCGATTTTCAGCCATGGAAGCCATAAGAAAGCAAGCGGCGAAACTCAGAGAGCAAGTCGCGAGACAACAGCAAGTGGGTTTCTTTCTTTTTTTAGATTTCTGTGTTCTGGGTATTTACTCGAGATGCCTTTTCTTAGATTTATGTCTGGTTGGTTACTGAGAAAAAAATCTGGAAAATTTAGTGTGTGATTTCAATAAAGGAGGAGTCTTTGAAGTGCTGATGTTTAATTTTATAGTCTTGGGGCAGCCTAGGATTAAAAATTATTTGTTGGCGTAGGAATTGGTTATTTTTAGGTGAAAAGTGTGGACCTTTGCTTGTTTTGGCATCGGTTTCGCCTTTTTGCATTGATTTTAGCTTATGGATTTACGTTATAACTACAGACGAGATTTGAAGTGGGTGTGTATGTTTCTCTTTATTTGTATAAAATTTCCGGTTATTGTGCAGGCGGTTTTGAAGCATTTAGGTCATGTTAATGCGGATGCTGTTGTTGTTGATGAAGAAGAGCTTCATTGTCACCAGAAACTTCAAGATCTTTATAGCTCTACTAAGGCTGCAAAGGTAAAAAAGATATTTTGGTTTCTCAAGACATTTCTCGGAAAATCTCATGATTTTTGGTTTATAATCATAACTCTTCTGTTCACAGCGTTTGCAAAGGAATATCGTTCGTGGGCTCGAAGGTTTCATCGCGACAGGCACGAAGGTTGTAGAGATAGGTAAGTTCTTATTTCTTACTTCATCTCATTTCCATATATATATATTTCTTGAGATCAAGATCAGATATGGAATGTTGTATCCATAGGGTTGAAGTTTGCTGAAGATTTTAAGAAATATGGAGACGAGAATCCAGACGCTAATACTCCTCTCTCAAGAATTGCACATCACTTTGGAACCTCTTACAAGTCGGTGGAAGATGGGAGGGAAAGTCTCCTTGGAGTTCTTAGTGAGCAGGTAAAATCTTGGAACATTCTCTAATCTTGCTCGAGAACTTTGAAAGTATAGTTATATGTTCATTTTTAATAAAGCTTTAGGTTTTGATTTGGTTAGGTTTGTGAGCCAATTCGTACGATGATATATAGTGCGCCTCTGGAGGATGCTAGGCATTTAGTGAATCACTACGACAGGCTGAGACAAGAAGTCGAAGCGCAGGTAAAGTCTTGTTGAACTTCTCTCTTTGGTATGTTTTGAGGCAAATTCGGAATTTCTTGCGGCATTTACCATTTGTGGATGCTTTTTTGAACAGGCAACTGATGTACTGAGGAGAAGATCAAAGTTGAAGGAATCTGATGTTTCTGAAGAAACCTACATGAAGCTTAAGAACTCTGAATCGAGATTTGCCGAGCTCAAATCAAGCATGAAAACCCTTGGCAAAGAAGCTACCAAGGCCATGTTAGAAGTCGAAAATCAGCAGCAGAACGTAACTTATCAGCGCCTCCGTGCTCTGGTAATCTCCACTTGAATCATATCTCGGCTCATGATTGTTTTACTGGTCTCGCCGGATTGGATTTGAAATGGAATCATTACACAGGTTGAAGCCGAGAGATCATATCATCGTAACGCTCTTGATATCCTCGATAAGCTACATTCTGAGGTCAGTAACTCTCTCTCTCTATGTTAAACTTGAGATAATGACTACATACAATTAGTCACCTGATCTGGTTGTCTTCTTGCTCAGATGATTGCTGAGGAAGAAGCTATAGGTTCATCACCGAAGTCGCTACCTTTACATTTGGAAGCTGGTGTTTCTCATCCCCAAGAAGAGACGAATTCAAATCCCCGGGCAGAGATCAAATCAAATCACCGAGAAGAAATCAAGCCTACTCTCCAAGAAGTAACCAAACCCAGTCCAAAGGACGAAATAAAGTCTAGTCCCGAAGTAGAAACCAAATCCAGTCCTCAGAAAGAAATCAAGTCTAGTCCACAGGAAGAGATCAAAAAGTCGAATGGATCTGATGATCATCACAATCATCAACTCCTCAGCCAAAATGATTCCTACTTCCTTGCAAAGGTAAATGCTTTTCAAAACACTTAAACTCGGTTAAGAGTCGGTTATACAGATCCCGGGGAACAAGAGTTATGTGTTCTTGTTTTTGACAGGTTGTGCACCCGTTCGATGCTCAAGCGCAAGGGGAACTGAGTCTAGCGGTTGATGATTATGTAATCGTGCGACAGGTACATTTCCCGCCACCCTTCTTTCAACTATACAAAACAGAGAAATTTTTTGATGTAACAACAATCTTGTTGTGTTTTTCATGAAACAAATTCAGGTGGCTGGGACAGGCTGGTCGGAAGGTGAATACAAGGGCAAAGCCGGATGGTTTCCTTCGGCTTATGTGGAGAAACAAGAGAAAGCTCCTGCGAGCAAAATTGTGGAAGCAAACCTCAAGCAACAGTGATCTCTTTCGTTAACATATAACATATATATATACATACATAAAGTATGATATGTCTCCACGAGTAAATATGATCTGTACAAGAGATATCATTGTGTGTTTTCTTCCTTTTTTTCTTATGTATCATCAAGAGATATCACGCCGTGTGTGAGAATCCTATTGTATCTTTTGTTTGATGGGTCATCTACTTTCTTCTGTAACTTTACTCTGAAAATGTTAATGATTTTCCTTCTTAATATTTTTTTTTTTTTTTTATAATTTAGTTTTCCTTCTTAATTTAGTTTCTGTTTCAGTGATGAATCGGCTTTTCTAATCGCCAAATCAGACTATTTCTGATAATAATATATGATTATTCAGAAACAGAGCAGTTTTTCTACAAAGTTCACAACTTTACATTCAGAAACAGAGCAGTTTTTGTTGTGTTTTTGGCAGACCCTGAAAAGCTTCAAGCTGGGTTTAAAAATAAAAATCTTCAACGCCGTTTCCTCTACTTTTTGTTTATTTGGTACTCACAAATCACAATATTATAATTTTCCTTTGAAGTCTGCTGTGTCAAGTGAGTATATTTGACATGAACATGGGCTCTGTACAGACTCCATCGCTTATCATGTACAACAAGATGCTCAAATCTTTTGCCGAGACTAAAAGCTTCTCTAAAGTTTTGGCTTTGTTCGGTGAATTGCGAGGAGAAGGCTTGTATCCGGATAATTTCACTTTGCCGGTTGTTCTGAAATCAATTGGACGTTTGAGGATGGTTTTAGAAGGTGAGAAAGTCCATGGTTATGCTTTGAAAGCCGGGCTCGTGTTCGATTCCTATGTACGTAATTCACTCATGGGTATGTATGCTGCATTGGGTAAGATGGAGATCACTCATAAAGTGTTCGACGAAATGCCTGAACGAGATGTTGTCACTTGGAATGGGTTGATTTCTAGTTATGTTGGGCATGGGAGGTTTGAGGATGCCATTGCTGTTTTTAAACGGATGAGCCGGGAGAGCAATTTGAAACCGGACGAAAGTACAATCGTGAGCACTCTCTCAGCTTGTTCTGCTTTGAAGAATCTTGAGATCGGTGAAGGGATTCACAGGTATGTTGTCACAGAATTCGAAACGAGTGTCAAGATTGGGAATGCGTTGGTGGATATGTTCTGTAAATGCGGGTGTCTCGACAAGGCTAGAGTGTTTTTCGATTCGATGAGAATCAAGAATGTCAAGTGTTGGACTAGCATGGTCTCTGGGTATGTTAGTAATGGTAGTTTTGATGAGGCTAGAGAGTTTTTTGAGAGAAGTCCTGTAAAAGATGTTGTTCTGTGGACAGCTATGATGAATGGGTATGTTCAGTTTAACCGGTTTGACGAGGCTTTGGAACTGTTCGGGTCGATGCAAACCGAGGGGATTAGGCCTGATAACTTCGTGCTTGTCTCTCTCTTGAAAGGTTGTGCGCAGACGGGAGCTCTAGAGCAAGGGAAGTGGATCCATGGGTACATATATGAGAACAGAGTAACAATAGATAAAGTAGTTGGTACTGCTCTTGTAGACATGTATGCTAAATGTGGTTGCATAGAGACGGCTCTAGAAGTTTTCTACGAGACGAAGGAGAGAGACACGGCTTCTTGGACATCACTTATCTACGGTCTTGCCATGAACGGGATGTCAAGGAGAGCGTTGGACTTGTACTACGAAATGGAAGATGTCGGTTTCAGTTTAGATGATATTACCTTTGTCGCGGTTTTAACAGCTTGTAATCATGGTGGATTTGTAGCAGAAGGGCGTAGAGTTTTCCATTCGATGACCAAAGAGCATAAGATCATACCTAAATCAGAGCACTACAGCTGTTTGATTGATCTACTATGCAGAGCTGGGCTGTTAGATGAAGCAGAGGAGATCATAGATAAGATGAGAAATGAAAGCGATGAAACTCTGGTTCCCGTGTACTGTTCTTTGCTTAGCGCTGCTCGGAACTATGGGAATGTCAAGTTAGCTGAACGGGTAGCTGAAAAGCTCGAGAAAGTGGAAGTTAGTGATTCCAGTGCTCATACTCTGCTTGCAAGTGTATACGCATCTGCTAATAGATGGGAAGATGTAACGAGTGTGAGAAGGAAAATGAAAGATTTAGGGATCAGAAAGTTTCCTGGTTGCAGCTCCGTCGAGGTTGATGGGGTTCCTCATGAATTCATTGTTGGAGATCCATCATCTCACCCGAAAATGGATGAGATAAACTCAGTGCTGCATCAAACTACATATTGTATGTTGAGTTTGGAACATGAAGAGATTGAAAGTTGACACTTACTTTGTGTTGGATAACTTACTTCATGCTTTATGGTCTTAACTCTCAAGTGCCCATGAGTCATGAATATAAGCTAATGAATCGGTTTTGAATGGATATCAGTTCAAATCAGCTTCAGTTACTGAATCAAGATTTTGAATCTGAGACTGTGTTTTTTGCTTATTGTCACTAAGGATATTAGTATGCAGGAGACAAGAAGAAGAAACATGGATTATTTCAAAATGAACAATTCAGAGGCAGAGAGCAGTTTTTCTAGAAAGATTCACAACTATACATTTAAATTTCATGTTCAAATAAAAGTTTTTTTTTAATCAAAAATCAGAAGGAAATAAAAAAAAAAGACAAGGGGCTGAAAATGAATGGCTCGAATCTTGTAAAACCGAGGGGAAAAAAATAAATGGCAACACAACACAACACAACTCTGTTCCATTACTGGAAAGTGTGATGGCTCTTCATTGGCATTTTGCAGGTTTTCTTGGGGAGCAAAACCGGAAATTGAATAGACACAATGCATTTGAAGATTTTCCCCAGAAAGCAGATTCTGTTTAGTTTTTTCTCCGGTTTTGGGCTGGTGGGTTCATGCAATCAATCAGAGCTAGAATCATAAAAGTCGCTGGGACAAGGAGTCATGACCTCTGATTCAAGCAACTGGACAACTCGATGCATCGTGGGACGCTCTTCTGGAACCGAAGACACGCACTGTGTTGCTATTGATAGAAGAGCATCAAGGCTCTCTATCTGCATTCCTTCACAGTTTGGAACAACAATCTCCCTTGGCCTGTTTTCGCTGATTAAGAACTTTAGCTGCAAAGGATCATTAACCAAAGCTTTTTTTCAGTCAAATTTGTCAGAATCAAAATATCATCAGTATCGGAAAAAAAGATCTCATTTGCATACCCAACCAACAACGTTAAGGCCTTTCTCGATGAAGGAAGCATCAGTTGGTCGTTTCCCGCTCAAGATTTCAAGAACCAAAACCCCGAAACTGTATACATCGGTTTTCTCAGTTGCTCTTCCGCTTTGCATGTATTCTGTTAAAAGTGGTAGTCACAAATGGGAAACTCTCAGCGTTTCAAATATCAAATCTTTATGTAAGTGAAGAAGACGCCTTTTACCTGGAGCCAAGTACCCAAACGTGCCTGCAACAATGGTTGTAATATGAGATTCTTCGTCTTCCAACAACTTGGCAAGACCAAAATCCGATACACGAGCCTCGAGATTGCCATCAAGCAAAATGTTGCTCGACTTTATATCACGGTGTATAATCCTAGGAGAACAATCATGATGCAAATACGATAACCCTTTCGCAGCTCCTATGATGATATTTACACGCGAATCCCAGTCCAACTGCTCGCCTCTCTCTACTAATTCAAAGAACCAAACTCTTTTTCAGTGAATCATTCATAATATGGAAGAGAGTCCGTATAGAGAAGATTGGATCATTACCATGGAGTGCTTCATCAAGGCTACCACCGGGCAAGTAATCATATAACAGTAGCTTTGATGTTGGCGAATTGCAATATCCACGTAGATTCACTAGGTACCGGTGTTTGATGCTCCCAAGAATCTCAAGCTCCCTCTCGAAAAACCGATCAAACCCTTCGTTTAACTTTACAATTCTTTTCAAGGCAAAAACATTGCCATCATCCATGGCCAGCTTATACACCGTTCCAAAGCCTCCACACCCGATTATGTGCTCTTCATTCAACATTTCCAGCTTCTTAATGATGTCTTTGGAAGAGTAAGGCAAATCTCCGTGGAACATCACAATAGACGCACCTGGAGTGACAAAGCCATATTGAAGCTTTCGGAGATAGCCAATATTTTATGAGATAATATCTAAAAAAAAATCAATACGGCTCACCTCCACCAACATCCATTGCAAGGCTTTTACTCTCGACTTTACCAAGCTTTTTATAGAGAAAGCATCCCCAGAAACACATGAGTGCCACTAGGAGCAGCGCACCTACTGTTGCTGATGCACTAATGAGCAGCTTACCAGAATTTTTCTTTTGATTTTGACCTATAATGTAGGGAGACACCAATTATATGTAACATTCTTGATAGAGCCACAAAGCCCACAACAAAACCGTTGACCAGAAAACTGCTAAAAATACATAATTGCCTTACCTGTTGACTGGGAATTTGCAGAAGGGTTTCCACTATCATCTTGGCACACGACATCAATTTGATTTCCACACAACTTACGATTTCCAATGAAGCTGTAAGGGGGTAATGGCGTAATGCATCAGTTTGAGAATCATATAAATTTCAGCTATACTGATACAAGCTAGTTAAATGGTCACTATAGTTCAAAAAGTAAATCCCAAATAAAAACAAAGCTTTGAAAGAATAGCTGTGAAATGTAACTTTAGAAGCTTTAATTTTTTAAACTCTGCAAGGAGAAAAGGATTTGTTGTCTTACGAGTTCTTAGAAAATCCAGAGAGCACTCCGTCTGAAGGTATTTGCCCCACCAGGAAGTTGTTTGATACATTGCTTCATAAGACGAATGAAAGAGAAAGATTCAGAGGACTGGAATATGAAAAATTACAGCGGAGTTAGAGATTAAGGTGCTCACAAGTTAGTAAGCTTTTTCAACTGCCCAAGCGAAGCAGGGATAGATCCACTGAGAGAGTTGCTTGACATATCCCTAAGTAAGGAAAAAAAATAAAGAAGTGGAAAGCTAGTTTTAGTCAAGAGAAGGGGACAACCATTATTTAAAATAAGTGAAACCGGAGTAAGCATTATCGTGCTTGTCAAACTTCAGTTTTGTTATAGGTTCACCAAGAGTAGACGCATAATTAGTTCTGAACATAACGGAGCGTGAGAAGATCTTTTGCAGTTAACCATAGGTTATCATGATCCTAGATGGCGAGAGAAGTAAATGGAACAAAAACTAATAGATATTGCAGAGACCAAACGATCGATGCATAAGTATATGGAAGAAAGAAAACACCATACAGCTTTTGAAGGCCAGACAGGTCTCCCATTTCAGCTGGGATTGGTCCACTTAAGTAGTTACTCTGCAAGTAACTGCAAAAAACAGTTGGAAAATTTTGATGACTATTCAAAAAAGGATTTGGCCTTTCAAAAACCATGGGGGATCAGCATAAATGTTCTGGAACAGCACTTACATTCCCTCCAACGCCGTGCAATTCCTCAATGTCGTAGGTATTGGTCCATATAAACCATTGTTGTGAAGCATTCTGCAACGTTACACAGATGATCAGCATAGGAGTATATACTCTTAAGCAATAGAAATTAAATAAAAGTCAAGAGAGGACATACAAAAGCCTCAAATGGTCCAGCTTTCCAAGCTCAGGAGGTAAAAGTCCGTTTATTTTGTGATAAGTAAGATTCCTGCGAAACAAGAAACATTAGAGACCACAGATACCGAAGAAAAGACGTTTTAAAGCCCGAAAAGTTTTCAAAACTTACAAGATTATGACTCTTTTCGTTTTTGCATCACATATCACTCCGTTCCATTTACATGGATCAGGATCCTCCGGTCTCCACTGATGGATGAAACTATCTGATCTACTAACTGCATTTCTGAAGCTCAGAAGCGCCTCCCCTGAAGAATGTAACGAGCCAGAAAACGATTAAAAGCTCTATAAAAGGTCCAGAAGCCAATCAATGGTAATAGTAGTGATTCACATCGCTGTACCGTCAGAGCTAATCGCTTGAATTTCATTTGATAGTGCACAAAGCAATGAGATCAAAAGAAGCCATGAGCAGCAGCTTTTCATCTCACAGATGCACATCGCGGCACTGTCCAAGCATAATAGAATCACTACAAATCATTTGAAAGAACAGCCTCTTGGGTGTTGCACTTGTAACATATAGCCAGTCAGCTATTTGATGGTCCCATGTTTATTATGTCCAAGTAAGAAACAAAACTCCTGATCACAAAGGAAATAACTATTTTATATTGATTTCGATTCCTGGGAAGTTCAAGAACATATAGAACATAACATGAGATACGCAATTGCACACAAAAACCAAACAACTAATTCTCAATTAACACAGCAAAGCTCTCCCACACAGCATTTGCATGCTCTAATCTACATTTTGAGTACCCAGAACAGTGAAAGACAAGAATCAAAACCCACTTCCCAATTTCTAAAATCAGAAAACAAGAAGCGAAACTCTGCCAAATTCCCAAATTCATCATTAACCACGAGCTCTAACAGCTCAAGTTTAGCTGAGATTATGAAATTCCCAGATGCCATTTTTAGTCCTAACTCAAGAAGAACCAAAGATTCAAACAACTTAACAATCCAAAACTCGAAATCGGAAAATTAGATGAACCTCTAAAACAGATTCAAAGGTTACAACTTTCGAGCAAAAGAACCAAAAAGAGAGTAAAATTAGATGAACCTCTAAAAATGGATCCGCGAGGAGGGAGGGAGATGAAGAGGAATAGGGACAGAGGAAGAAGACGACGACTAATTGAGCTGTAAAGCAAACTACAAATAATAAGGAGAAGGAAAAAAAAAAAAAAAAGGAATCGACTTTTTTTGTGTGTGTGATTTATGGTAAGATTTGAAGAGAGAGAAAGTAGAGTGAGAGAGTGTGAAGAGTGGTTTATTAATGTGTGAGATGCTTTCTTCTCCAAAGCATCGGCTTACGACCAATGAGAGAAATCGAAGTGGGACTCGCACGTACCGATCACGACCACCCGCACGTGCCAACCGACGCTTTCTTTATCTATAACTACGATAGAAACCCAATTATTATGCCAGCTAGACCTTAGCTATCTAATTTGTCGAAAGTTACTTGAGACCATGTTTGGGCCCTTTTTCAAGGCCCGTTATATTAAATTGACGGGCCATATTGTATAAGCCCACCGGTTTGATTAAACCGGACTGAACCGGTCGACATTAGAGAAGAAGCCATTGTTGTTGTTGTTCGTCTTTCACCTTTTGCGTTTCATCGGAAGAGACAAAAATGGCTGCGGCGGCGTCTCTTTCCCTGAAACCGCCGGCGAGTTTCTTCTGCTGCGGAAACCGACGCGACGGAGGAAAGACAACCTCCGCTGGATTTTCTGTCGCACGAGTTTCTCGGGGCGAACGGTTTCACGAGAGTATCGTCCGTCTCTCTGCCTCGACTGTGCTTTTCCTCGGTTTAAGCCTTCGCGTCTGCTCTCCGGCCTCCGCTCGAATACCTCCGCCTGTAATCGCTTCACATTCCGTTACAGAGAATGAAATCGACTCAGAAACTGTAGCGGGTCAGGAGAATCATGCAGTTCTAAATGAAGATGAAGAGAGAAGACTGGAAGCAGATTTCGAAGCTTACAAGGCTAAAGTGTATTCTCTGACCGTGCCGCTAAAAGTCGTTGCCCTGCGTGGCTCAGTGCCACCATCATGGATCAAGGTGTAGTCTCAGTTCTCTGTGTTCCACTATTTCGAGCAATTTCCGTCATCATTTGCATCTTAGCTTATAGTTGAAATGTCTCTTGTTGGATTCTCTGGGCTAAATTTTAGGAGTTCATGAGCTCACAAGGGAAGAGAGTGAGGTTAAAAACCAGATTCCGAGCAAATCTTGAAGAAATTTTCTCCGATCTATCGCTGCCAACTAGAAAAGGCAAAAAAGGGTCTGCTTCAACTGCTGCAGCTGATATGATCAGCATTGGTGATTCTTGGCTTAGTTTCGCGATAAAAGAAAAGATGATTGAGCCAATGAAAGGGGTAGAAGATCAAGACTGGTATAAAGGCTTGAGTGATAAATGGAAGGTGAGAATTTAGATCAGTGGTTTAACCATTGGAGATATCAGTCTTTGTTTTAGAATTCTGGCGATATCTATTGATCAGATAGATTGATTTGTTCGACTATACTTCTTTGGTAATCTTGTTCCACTAATTTGAGAGATTTAATAGTCATAACCTTTCATGTGTTTCATTTTCCATAGACTTGGAATGTTCTTAGTGTTCATTTCGTGACTTAGAAAGTCTCAGATTTATCTCCGCAGGAACTATGCGGGAGAAAAAGCTCCTGACGGTGAAACGTGGGCTGTGCCATACCGCTGGGGAAGCATGGTGATAGCATACAAGAAGAGCAAATTTCAGCAGTACAAATTGGCTCCAATAGAGGTCTGTGTTCGCTTTGTTGGTGCTTTGCTCGTCGACTAAGTTGAAATGCTGTAAAGAAGTGAATATCACTGAACATTTTTTACGGATTTAGGACTGGGCTGATCTGTGGCGACCCGAGCTTGCAGGGAGGATCTCAATGGTGAATTCTCCTAGAGAGGTTGTTGGTGCTGTTCTCAAATACATGGGAGCATCATACAACACGACAGACCTTGATTCACAAGTTACTGGTGGAAGAACCGCTCTGGAGAAAAATCTATCATCGCTTATGAAACAGGCATTTGCTCTTTCTCTCCATACGCTAAATAGAACACGAGTTTAGCTTTCACATGTTCCACAGAAGCTCTATACTTTTCGGGTAAAAATGACAACGTCTGCTCATTTTTCACTTCTCCTTTTGCTTACAGATTAGACTGTTTGACAGTAACAACTATTTAAAAGCTTTCAATGTCGGAGATGTCTGGGTTACTGTTGGTTGGAGCAGCGACGTTATCCCTGTCGCAAAACGTATGTCTAATGTTACAGTGATTGTCCCAAAGTCCGGTGCCACCTTATGGGCTGATCTATGGGTAAGCAATAAGCTTCCTCTGAAATTCTAAAATGCTTCTTGTTCCAAGTACCATATAAACATATATGGACACTAACCTGTGAAGCATCATTGTTTTCCATAAAAGGCAATCCCGGCTGTTTCTGACTCTGGTAAAGAATCAGAAAAGATAGGAGGACGAGTGCGAGGCCCATCCCCATTAATCCACCAGTGGATAGAATTCTGCTTGCAACCCGCAAGATCATTACCATTCACACGGGAAGTGATCCCCGGTGCATCTCCTTCAGCTCTTGAGGGTCCTCCTCTGGTTAGAGAACCCGAAGAAACCAAGAAAAGCAGAGCGAAGCTTGACACAAACCTCGTCTCTGGTGTTCCTCTTCCAGAGATCTTGTCCAAGTGTGAGTTCTTGGAACCTTTACCAGAGGTTACGCTATTGGAATACCATGATCTGATCGATACCGTAAGGAAACAAAGCCAAGGAACTGGGCTTGTGGAGAAACTACAAGACATTGTTTCGATTTGGGTTCGAGGTTTTAGGACAAAGCTTCACTCTCAGATGAAGAAAAACACTTGATTGTTTTATGCCAATTCCTAATACTTGGTAAATGCATAGAATTATGAAGAGCAATTAGCAAAAAACCATGTAAACCGGTCAAATTGTTTTATATAATATAAATTCGGTTAATTTCTGAGATAAGATTAAGAATAGTGTAAAATTCTCCCAACAGCCTACGATGATTGAATTAGAAGATAATTGATTTATCAAGCTTCTTCTTCTTCTTCGCTGCTTTCTACCAAAACAACATTCTTCTGTGTCTTGGCTCTCTTACTTGATCTGCTTTTACATGTATCTTCCTTTGTTGGATCTTCAACAATTTGTTCAGAGACTGCATCGTGTCTCATCACTACTTCAAGAATCCTGTCTCCATACTTTTCTGTTTTCAGTTTTCCTATGATACTCTCCAACTGCAAATCCAACCAGGAAGCCATCAGACATATAAATCTAATTAAAAGCCGTATATTTTTTTTTTTATTAGACAAACTCGCCTCTTGTACTGAATCAGGTTTTTGGGAGCTTATCAAGCTAATCTGCTGGGTTGAGAGGATCGTGTGAGGGAGTATGCTTCCGTGAGCTGCGGATATCTCCTTCCGTAGCTCGTCAAGCTTGGATTCTAAACCGGAAAATGAAATCGTTCTTTTTGATTTCTTGTTGATTTGTCTGCTTGAGGTTTCTGTTTTGATCGTCTTTCTTCCTGTACCGGATCACAAGGTTTTGTTTCAAGAGTCTAGTCTATGAAAGGAGACCAAACATTAATAGATAAAAGAAAATGAGGTTTGTTGAACTTCAACTTTAATCTTATACATTACTCAGTAAAACCATGCATGATGCCTATAATACTTTACTGCTTCTATGACTCCTTACCTTGCAACAATTGGTTGGCCAAAGGTCCCATTGTTACATAAGCGTTTGTCGAGTATGGTGTGTGCTGGAATTCTTCTTTCTGCACACACACACACACAAAAAAACTCAAGAACAGCCTGAAGAAACTAATGGCACAATCATACAGATATTTTAAGGCATTGCTAGATATCAGAGTTTTTGTCTGACATGTTACTATCTTGAGCTAGTTTATCACGTGTCGATATTACAATCTGACAGAGAACTATTAACATGGACAATGATCTTACCAATACCGAGTCAGCAATCAGTTTTATCACGAGATGTTCTATCTCTTCTCTCTTTAGCTCAGCACCTAGGGTAAACCACAGCCAATCAACAACAACAACAAAAAAATCATCGAGCGAGAGATTAAGGCTTGAAAGATTGTTTGCAATTCAAACTAGTGAAATGAAACTAACTGAGATCCTTGTGCTTAGTTCTGAGTTTGTCACCCAGCTGTAACATTGTCACTCTTTGATCCTTGGCTTGCATTTCTTGCACCATAGAAACCACGAGCTTAGCTAAGTCTGCAAAAAAAGACAGGACGCCGAGAAATCATTATGATATTATGACTTATGGCTGATAGTTGTTGAGATATTGCAAGAGAACTGTTAATCCTTCAAACAAAATAAGCAGGAAAAAAAAATTCAAGCCGGTTCCAAAAAAGTTGTACAATAATGTAATTTAGGGGGAAAAACGAATGTAGGGACATACCCGATACATCAACTTCCTTGACCTCACTTGACAAGGCACAGTTGTCGCACATTCCTAACCGAAGGCAGAATAACGATCAGCACATCAGAAAATCTAGTACCAATGGACGTAGTACAAATTCTATCAGTATTGGACAACTATAAACAAGAATACCATTGCAATCTTGTGATGGCTCCCCAAAATGACGGAAAAAAGCACTTCGACGACATTTTGTTTTAGACTGCAACAAGGGAGTTCAGAAACTATGGTTCAGAAGATAGCGTACAATATAGAGCCTTTCACGATCATGGCCCTTAGTGCTAGACAAGATACAAGACTTAACAAAAGAAAACAATATAGTAACTCTAAAGCGGGCTGAGCAAGATACACAAATTGCTTGGAAGTTGGTACATTAGCTAATATAAAGTGCTGATTGCCAAAGTTTTCTCCAGATATCTGAACTTGTGTAATAATGAAAATGCACTCTTCAGGAAAGAGGAAATGAAACAGCGTACCTGACAATATCGTACTATATCATAGAGGTTCTGCAGACCAGAATACTCGTAGAAGACCATGGAACTCTGTTGGAGGAGAAAGGAAAACATCACGAAATTATATATATATATATATGTGTATAGCACAGATAAGCAGGGCACAGTAAAATTCATGCTTACCTGCCTGGGAACATCACCCGAACGGAAAAAGAGGACGCACTCAGATGGGAGGCCATCACGACCAGCACGACCACTCTCCTGCAGTATGATGTAACGGTGATAAGAAGCAACCTCATAACCACATCGAGTTTTAGTGGACAAGTGACTAGAACCTGGTAGTAAGTCTCCATTGATTTGCTCAAACTGTGGTGGATGACAAACCTGACTATAAAAAATGCCCCATGTATCAGTTGGAAAAGAAAATAAAATCGGTGATTCAAAATATGCAAAGGACTGCGATTTCTAGTAAGAATGGTGATTTTTAGAAATCTGTAGCTACTGGTAATATGTCACTTAAAGAACAATAACTCGCAAGAGAAAGAAATTTGTAGTAAGGAAACTGAAAGTTAAAGTTAGCACTACTAACCATCAGGCTTGTTGATTCCCATGCCAAAGGCAACCTGCAAAGCAACAATCAGAGTTGATTAATCTATATCACTGTACCACAAAATAATGGATGAAAATGGGAGGAATACACATACTGTTCCAACAATGACCTGCAACTTGTTCTTACTCCATCTGTGAACATGAAACAACAACAAAAATCAGGCAATGCTGCAAACTTGCACATCACTAACTGGAATGGATCATCAAGAGCAGAATCATGCTGCATCAGAGCTGGACCTTACCGCATATGAACTTTTTCGCGCATATTAACATCCATTTCTGCATGGTAATAATCAGCAGAGATGCCTCTTTCTCGTAAATCACCTGCAATCTATCACCATTGCGTGTAAGAGAAAATATGAAACCTTTTCTTCCTGATCCAAGGTTCAATCGAACAATATCTTGGTCAGGAATGAAGGGTGCAAAGAAGACCAGGATAGTAAAATAAGTACATATGTATGATGTGTGAATTTCAATTACAAACCTGTTCACACTCCTTCCGAGAGAAACAATAGACTATTCCAGATTCATTGTTAGAATATGATTCCCGTATGAATTCTGCAATTTCATCAACCACAACTTTACCAACTAGCGACTTTTCTCGCACCTGCAAGACAATTTACTGCTCATGTTCACGCCTACAAACTATCCACGGCATGAGAAACCTATAATAATAAAATTTATTACTAAGAATACCGAGTAAAAGAGATTTGGCCTGTTAACACTGCTAACAAATTTGACGCATTTGGGAATATGCAGCATCTCTATCAGATCATTTTGGACTTTCTGTGTAGCAGTTGCCTGCAATAGAAACATAAGGAATTAGGGAAAATGAAATATTCAGCCTTCCACAAAATATTTGAAAGNGCGCATATTTACATCCATTTCTGCGTGGTAATAATCAGCAGAGATCCCTCTTTCGCGTAAATCACCTGCAATCTATCACCATTGCGTGTAAGAGAAGATATGAAACCTTTTCTTCCCTGATCCAAGGTTCAATGAACAATATCTTGGTCAGGAATGAAGGGTGCAAAGAAGACCAGGATAGTTAAAATAAGTACATATGATGATGTGTGAATTCAATAACAAACCTGTTCACACTCCTTCCGAGAGAAACAATAGACTATTCCAGATTCATTGTTAGAATATGATTCCCGTATGAATTCTGCAATCTCATCAACCACAACTTTACCAACTACCGACTTTTCTCGCACCTGCAAGATAATTTACTGCTCATGTTCACGCCTACAAACTATCCACGGCATGTGAAACTTATAATAATAAAATTAGAGTACCGAGTAAAATAGATTTGGCCTGTTAACACTGCTAACAAATTTGACGCATTTGGGAATATGCAGCATCTCTATCAGATCATTTTGGACTTTCTGTGTAGCAGTTGCCTGCAATAGAAACATAAGGAATTAGGGAAAATGAAATATTCAGCCTTCCACAAAATATTTGAAAGTTTGTAACTTGTAACAGAGCTTGACATTCTTGATTCTACACCCACTGAAGGAGAAGACCTTGACAATACTAGCGAGTATATAAGTTCAGAGAGCTCAAATGAGAAGCCAATTGTCATTCTGATAAGGTGGAGCAAGCTCCCTATTGTTGACTGATTTAAGCTCGCAGGGTATACCAAATGTAACCAAAAAGTGGACGGAGAAAGTATGAAGCAAATGAAAAATAAATAAAAAAAGAACATACCGTCAAAGCCACCATGGGAACTTTGGGAAACTGAGTTTTCAGAATACTTAAGTTCTTGTAATCAGGGCGAAAATCGTGACCCCACTGACTACAACAATGAGCCTCCTGCAAAGCAACGAAACATAGGAAATTGAACATTCAAAAGGTAGTTTCGGTATCAATTGTGGGGATATTGTTATATAAACTAAACCCAGAAAGTGAGAAGATATGAAGCACGTTGAAAACGTTTTGAGTAAGAAACTAAAACCAGGAAAGACTTACATCAATTGAAATCAGAGAGAGGCGGCCAGCATTATGACACTTTTCAAGCTTTGACATGAATCTTTTGCTCTTCGATACCTTCTCCGGTGTTACATACAGTATCTTGAGGTCATCTTCACCCTTTTCAAGTGCCTTGTACACAAATTTCTCATTTTCCTTTCCAGAAGTAGAAGTCAGCATGTAAGCCGATATCCCTAGAGCAGCCAAACCCATAACCTGAACAATCGTAAACAATAAGTAAACTAAACACACATCTAATCAAACCATATATAAAGATTACAAACTATTTCTCCTAAGCTTAGTACTAACCTGATCCTGAATCAGCGAAAGTAAAGGACTGACGACAAGCGTTGTACCACCGCGAAGTATAGCGGGAAGCTGATAGCAAAGACTCTTCCCACCGCCTGATGCCATGATCACAAGGACATCTCTTCCCGCCATTACAGCGTTAATAATCTGTCATTGTCATGCAAGGAAAAAAGATTGAACATCAAACTAATCTCTGCAAACACACATGAAACGAGTGGCGATTTGGATCAGAGAGGAAATGCAGAAGTCACTTACTTCCCTCTGGTTGGCTCTGTACTTGGATATACCGAAAATGTTAAACCTAACATCGTCAGCACGAGAATCCCACTCGAATGGATCAGACCAATTCTCTACAGCAGCACTCGAGCCGCCAGATGCAACGGGGCTTCCCGAAGCTGCTACTGCTTTTAACAATGTATTTAGCTCAGACTTCCTCTCGTACAACCTGTCTTGGTGCTCGATCAAAGCACTTATCTGACCTGGAGAGCGATTTCAATCAACACGAATTCAAAACTAAAACTTTCACTTAAAACTCTTTCCCGTTTCCTATCATAGACAATAGTCCAAGTTCTTAAGGTTATGAAGACGAAAGTTCCCTTAAACCTCAATGGATACTATATCAAAAACGAATTATATTCCCCTAAAACAACCCGAGACACCGAAACGCATATTCGAAGAACAAAAACTAAAATAGAAACGAAGAAATGTAACCTTGAACATCCTTTAGCTCGAGCTCTAAACTCTGAAGCTCCTTCTGAATCGCTTCACTTTCCATTGATTCGCCGGCTGAATCAACGGCGTGTTTACGATTTTGTCGTCGGCGTCGCTACAAATAAATCGGCAACGGCTCGTTAGCATGAGGTGAAGCAGAAGGTATGGGCCTAAAAAGGGGATACAATAATCTATTGGGCCTTTTTAAGGCCTGGTCTGTTCTCGGCCATTCGCTTCTTCTTCTTTTTTTTTGTCCTAAGAGTAATGTTGTGTGTTTTCTTTGTGTAAAGGCATTGTTTGTGCTTATTTTTTACACACTTTGTTGCTGTGATTAAACCAATAATGCTCGGCATAGACTTAATTTATCATTAGATGCTTTTGAGCATGTGATATTAATAAAATAACAAATTAATTATCAGTGTTTTAGGACGATGCCTTTTTTTATATTTTTTTTTTTTTTTTTGCTAAAAATATAATTTTTATCATTTAATAGATATTTTATCCCTTTATATATTTTTTATCATTTAATAGATATTTGATCCCTTTTACATGGGTTCACGCATGTATATATATAAAAGCTCAACTTAATGAAAATGAGTATTGTATTGTTGATACTACAATACTCTCTTTCGTCAACTTATATACGACTCTATTTTAAGTTGTAAATATAAGTAGTAGTTATACAAAAATACCCGATAAACCTAATTTTTACATAACTACAAGATGTTTTTGAGCATATGAATAAAAAAAAATCTGGTTAATCTAAATGAATAAAAGGTGATTCTTTTGGTCGGTATTGGTATATACAATCCAAGTTAAGAGTATTTTTGTCTGAAAAGCTGCATAACATCGAGTACGCGTGAAAAAGAAAAAGTATTCGTGTTGGCTAAGAATAAAAGTATTCATTGAAGGATGGGCCTTATCTAAAGATTGAAATTAAACCAAAACTATATATAAGGATATGTTATGAAATTATACTTTTTTCTTTCTTCAAAAGGATATATTGATCATAAGAACCGAGTTACAACAAGTTAGGCATGAAATGGGACACAGTCCCTTCAAGGTATCCTCTATAATTCTATAAATTATAAAACTTTTTTTGAAAGTAGGAAGACGAGTGAGGTAGAAGTGAACTGGAGCTTGGAGGGATGGGTTTCGTTCGATATGTTCAAAGACCACATTTACGAAAATTTCGGAAAGGCCTGACAAGACACTTTAACTTATTAATTAATATGTCTCTACAAAAAAACTTAATAATAAAAAATTGTATTTATGAAATTACAAAAACAAGAAAAAATAGGCATATTTTTTTTTTGTAACTGAAAAAATTACGCATATTTCTTTTAAGAAAAATGGATATGACTTGATTTAATGATTTATCTTGTCACATGACCTTGACACTTTGTATGGAATTCGAACCCCCGGTCATAGAGTCCTGGCATATGACTCTTGGCAAAAGTACAGCAATAGTTGATTAGTTGATATAAACACTATTGCGTATAAATATCAGCTTCTTAATACATATATTTATGTAATTTTTTAATAAACAAAAATATTCATGTAATTCAAGCATTTTCAGTTTACAATCTAAGTTTCTTACCTAGACTTTATAGAGTGTGACGTTAAACCATTTCTAACCAATAGTCGTGAGGTTCAAATTAATCGACACTTAAATAAAAACATCCTTACCAACGTGATATAAAAAACAATAGCTAAAACAAAAGAATTGAAGAGGTTTATTGTTCATTTACAAAAGTAAGAATTAAGAACTACTTTAAAAAAAAAAAAAAAAAAAAAAGAATTAAGAACTACTCCGTTTGGTTCTATTTTTTTTAAAAAAAAGACACATTTGCTTTTAGTCATCCGAATATTTTACTCTTTTTATGAGTGTATTAATACCAGATAATTTTTATTTCGTGATGTTTCAATAGTAATTTGCCACACACAAAACAAGAACCGTTTAAAAAAAAAACAATAACTTTTAAAACAGGAAAAAAATAATGGGATAGGAAGAGTTAGAAAGATAAAATGGTTAGTTTCTAAGTTAGGTTTTGTTTTGTGATTATTCACCAAAAAAATTCCAAAAATGATAGAGACGAGACGCTTGAATTATTTTGCTTATATAGTTTTTAAATTGAAAAACATGTCGGGACCGAACAAAAAGCTTCGATCCCATACCGAATCACTAATCAATCCCTTACCTCACATTAAAAGCACTACAAGACAAAACTACCTTTTTCTTATTACGTCATCGCTTGTGTAAATCATTCATCACTTTGAAATTTTGAATCAAATCTTATCTTAGACTAGTTGAACTTGAAACTAACAGCGAGGCGTTGCACACAGGTTCTCATAGTTCTAAGTCACACACTTCTAACTTCTAACCAAACACATGTGCATGATTAGCGTGAACAACATCATTATAAAAATTGCAGTCAAAGGCAAGTTTCCTAAGAAGACAATACTACAATTACACGTGAAGATTTAGGGGACTCCAACAGTTCTAAATACTGGAAACTATCATTATCTTATATCTCATATCTAAGGGCACCATTAATGGAGAGCCCCTTGGAGTTCTTCCAAATTTTATATTATTAAAAAAAAATGTTTTTTTGAAAAAAATAAATGATTTTCGCTTTAAAAAAAAAAAAAATTCTGGCGAATCACATCGCGCCACGTCGCGGAAGAACCGTCTCTTAAAACTCTTGAGAAAGAAGCGATTCTGGTCAAAATCTCTGCCATGTCATATTTTATTTTATTTTTCTTTTTTTAAAAATTGGAGAATAAAGGTTCTCCATTAAAGATGCCCTAATACTGGTAGTGAAACAAACTATGTAAAGCGAATAATACTGGTAGTGAAACAAACTATGTAAAGCGAATAGAATGGATCAAACAATCTGACTATTAAAAAAAAAAATCCGACTACAATAGAAAGCGCAGAACAAATAGAATGGATCCTTTAGCAACAACAAAAAAAACAAATAGAATGGATGATAGATCGAACATTGCAAATTTACTAAAATAAAATTTGAGTGCGGATTTCTATAACGAAATGATAATAAGAAAACTTAAAAAAAATAACGTTTGCTACTAATTTGTTTTTAAATTTACTGTTTATGTTTTTACGGTTGAAAACTATAAAAAAAGAGCTGTAAATAAAAGCTGTATAAAAAAGCTGAGTATAATACTGTTGCTAACGCTTTTCGTACTGATTTTGTGATTAGTAACTATTAAAACGGTATAAGTTGTATGCAACTTTTTTTTGGTAACGTAAACCCATTAGAAAACCCATATATATATACGAATGATATCGCTTCTCAAATTGTTTTTAATTTAGACAAACCTAAATACCTCTAAAGAACTCATTAGAAAATTAATAAATGGTATGTCTCTGACTCTGGTCACTAATATTTTCTTCGTTTTCACGATTCGGTGTGTATGTCAGCATATCACTGATACATGGCGGGCATGCACGAAAGTATTAAGTATATATACATCTCCATATCTCCTCCACACATTCGCTTTTGAAAAAAAAACACGTCATACACGGGCCAATACGTAACGACTTTTTATTATTCTTATTGTTATAACCATTACGTTACATTTTTCGTAATCTATATGACGGCTCTGACCAACTATTGATACAAAAATAGATTCATACATTTATACATTTTCTTAATGATCTGTGATAAATTTATCAAGGTTAGCTTTTGTTTGTTGCTAAGACGTGGTTAATCCAGAGATCAATTTTAGCTATTGCAACAAATATTGGCTTATTAAACCTTTGCTCAAAAAAAAAAAAAAAATATTGGCTTATTAACCAAGTTCCAAAATATTATGAATTCCAACATCAAAACACGAAATTAAAAAAATACTTTGCACACGGTTTTAAACCTTTCCTTTTTTTAGTCCACACGTTGTGCGTAGACTTTGAGATTCAAGCAAATTCATGAAATCCAACCATTTAATAACATCCTCTCAAATAAAGTGAAAATTATTCAATATTCAAATAATGTTCTTAGGTCAAAGCTGAATAACGCTTTTAGATATTCAATAACTAACTGTTTTTTTTTATTTTTATCATATTTAGTGATAAACTAGTACATTCACTAATACTTAGCACTTATGCGGTTTCTTTAAATACGTATGTTTTCGACTTTACGGTGTTAGTAGTTTAGTACATATATTTTTCTCTTCGATTGTTTTTTTTTTCACGTCGTTTTCAAAATTTTAATAACAAGTTTTTGTACGTGTGTAGTATTTTTTTTGGATTTTTCTTCTGATTCAAAAGTTTGTCGTAGAGAGAAAGAAAATAAGAAAATATCTACCTAAAATACAAAAAACAAATTAGTTTTTTTTTCTGGAAAGAAGAGAGATTAGTTAAGAGCAAGAGACGACGACAGAGAAGCAATTTAATTTAGAGCCACTCACATGGATGATGATAATAAATGGAAAGAGACGACGACACTCTTTTGTCTTTGTCACTGACACCATTCTTTATTTAATTAGTAATATTTTTTACATAAATACGTGCTGTCCCATGGAAGGAGCAGCTTTCTACATTAAATGCTTACAAACTTCACCAGAAACTTGTTTTCTATTAAATAAACTAAAAAATAATTGAGACACATCCAAATACATGCATGTATCGCTCTCATCGCTGTATTGCATACACACACACACATCGTATTCTGTTACTTTAGTTTAGTTCAACAAATACGAAACTAAAGTATTCTGTTATTCATGCAAGGAGACGTTACATAAATAAATAAAAATAAAAATAGAAAACGGAAGAGACATCAATTAGTATACGAGTATTACTTCCATATTTTTTTGTTAGAACGACAAAAATTAGTTTACAATTAATTTGATTGGTCAACGAAATTGGCAGCTTGCCATTCTAATGTCAAGAAAGGACCACAAAATCTAATTTACACGTTAAATCTCATTCCAATGTCCGAGATTCTAGGTAATATGAAGCATTTGTAGCCATATTTTATTTTTTTTGTCGACGACTAAAAATATGAAAACTATGATAAACTACTACAATATCACGAATAATAAATCCAAAAATAATTAAGATTATTTATATTTTTAGTCGAGTGATAGTTTTGACTTTTAATTTAGTCAATATCACCTGATTTGAAAAGTCGTATGATCACGCTCTTTATTTTTCTTCATCTATATGAACTCATTTGCTATCTACAAGACTACAACTCACTCTAAAATATAAATAACAACAAGCTCCAATCGAAAAACATGTAATTTATTACTTGTTACATAACAAAATCGTGTGAAAAACTCATTGGTGAACATAACACATTTAAAAGAAAGTAGTTTAAGCTGAAAGAAATTTGCAGTTTTTGCAAGTTTTACCAAGAGCTAGCCTCTAACCAGAAGAGACTAATGCACCGAAACTCTATTTTTTTTTACGTTATAAGAACAAATTTCAATTATTCTAAAAGAAAAAGAAAAAAATATTTCGCTGGATTATTCACGCAAACCACGTGTGTTCACCTGCTTGGTGGCCGCAACCGAAAATGATGGATTGTATGAGTTACTTACATATATAAAAGAAAAACTATGAAAATGATACTTTTTTTTTAACCTTCTATTTATGAAAATGATAATGATGATGATACTTCTTTCCTTTCTATCGAATCTACCCCGTAGAAATTGCGAGAGACACTAGGTAATAACTACTAACTAGTTCATAGTCATACTACTTACTAACCTCGTCAGCCGATTTAAATAAAATGAAATCATCATTCTCAAGCATACCTTTTCATAACTCAGATTTTATGTAACGCTCTGACCGATTCTATGAATAGGCTCTCATGTCTTCTCTCAGCCTATAGGTTCTATATTCTTGTCTGAACGATGTATTAATCGGGAGGTTCGAATCATAATATATTAAGTATGCAATCATCGTGTGATATTTTTCGTGACTTCTCGATAGATTACCTATTTTATTACTATTGTAAGTCAAACACACTTAATTTTGAAATTTTCTCGAGAAGTAACCGGAAAAAAATACATTTTAATAATTTTTTTTTTTTTTGTCAACAGCCTCGTTTCCTAAAACAGTTCAGTAAACCAAACCGGAATAACCGAATTTACAAATTCTAGACGATAAAGGTAGTCTCGAACACTTCGACTTTAATAATATAGATAGCCAAATTAATTATTTTAAGCATCTCCAAATATATAATCATATTTTTGAAACTAGAGTGTTACATGTATACTTGACGTTTACAAGTGAAATATAATTTCACTTTTGCACTATGAAAAACAGGTCATTTTCATATTTTTATGAAATTTGTTTACAAACTATAAACGTAAACTCACAAAAAGCAAGATTTTGTGTGTCTTAAGATTTCCAAACTTATAGATTTGTTTATAACAACATTGGAGATTATGGGTTCGGTTAATTTGTTTATAAATGTTAGTGTAAAGAAAAAGAAAAAAAAAACAACTGAGGAGGAATAAAGCAGATTATGCAAATATAAACGATCGAAGAGTCGTTACTAAAATTCTAAGAATTTAAAAACATAATTTTACGGAAAATATTGTTAGTTTTAAACGTAGTTATTTCACTCTAACTCGTGTAATGATAGTTTATGGTATTTATATTTCGCAAGGCATGTCGTCATTATAAATGGATCTGGTTTAAAAACTTGGAAACTATACATCTTACGCACTTTCAATTCTTCAACTATTCTAGTTGTTTAAGTTACTAAGCAGACACACACCCGAAATTGAACAATAAATTAAAGATCTTTAAAAATCGGGGCTAAACCAAATTGTTGTTTAGCTAAACCTTTTTTGTTTTAGCTAAACCCACCACCCGGTTCATAAATTTGTATATTGAATAAATTATATATCTTCATATAGTTTGGATTGTTATTCTTTTTAGAAGTGTAAATTAATTTATGCAGTTAGTTTAAAAAGAGTTAAATAGACTGTAAACATATCGAATTATTAGATATTTTTAGCATGCACCACATATTAAATTAACTTTATATATATGAATCATTCGTGAGAAAGAAAATAATTGATGCAACATTAAAATCCAAAGCATGTTCATTATTGAGAAGATTTGGAAAAGAAGGCTGAATCTGAATCACACACCAAATGGAGCAAAGGACACCAATCGGGTGTCTATGTCACTCGTTTCTCTTCCAAAAAAAGAAGTTTCTCTTAAAGGGAGATTTTGGACCTTGTTATAATTATCAATGAAACAATTTCAAAATTACCCTATAAATATATATGTAAATATAATTTTGATATGGATCTTTTTATACACACTAGCAGAAAGAGGTTTTTTTTTTGTTTTTTTTGTTGTCAGCAGAAAAAGGTTTATCTGGAGAATATGTGCTTATAGATTTCACTTCACCCTGTCATAAACCTTTGTTTATATCATTTTTAATTACCATGTAATTCCTTTTACACTTCATTGTGGGATCTAATCAATAAATGAAAAGTTTTATAAGCTAATCAAAGGTTATCCGTGACAAACCATGCACGAGCCCCACAAAGACTGATTGTTATTACGAAACAGTGTATAATAGTAATTTTGGATTAGATTTTGTATCTTACATTTCACATGCTATGAAGCTAATCGGACAAAATTCCGTCATAACTATAGGCTGTTCCATTTTTGGTATCATGCGGATATGTGATTCATTTAGTTAGTCCATTCTCAAATACTTTACTTAGCATAAAATTATGAATTATTTTCACAACTTAAAGATCAACAATAATATAGAATTTGTGGTAGAATAAAGTAGCTAGCCATGCCATCAAACTTCATAGTTTTATTTGGATGCATTGGAAACAAACTTATTTAACCTCTAAAGCCAAAATTACTATAGTAAATTCAAGCGTTATATTAGGAGTGACACACTCTTTACAGTAAGAATATCACTTCAATACTGTCTAGAGACACACGAGCTCATAAACTATTTTACCATCTTAGTTTAAAAACCCAAGAATTCGTTACTTTCACTCGCTTGATTCATACATAAAAAAAAATTGATATTACAATATATTTTTGGATGTATTGGCCTATATTAAATGATTTTTCAAGTTAATATTAAGCTGTTTAGCAATTATTAAATAGGTAAAAGTAAAAGTGTGTTATCATAAATATGTTGCTATATATAGGTAAAAAAAATTCTTGCTTTATTTTTCACATTTATCATATTATTATAAAATCTAATTTAATTATGAAATTAACATCCACTTGATGCTAATCAATAATCATAAAATGATGCTATTAATGTATAATATTTTTTTCTAGTTAGCTTTAGGTATTTATTATTCAGATGTTAACACTTTCCAACTTTGGCCTTTTCAATTTTGATATATGGCTCTCTGCGCGTAACTTTTCCCTCTCATTCATTTCACTTCACGCCTCCTTTTATCACATTAAATCCAAAAATGAAGAAAACAAAATTGAAAACTAGTATGAAGTTTTAAAATGGTGGAAAAAAGAGAGAGAGAAAAGAAACTGAAACGTCCTGGATCAATGGCTACCGCCGCCGCGGAATCACCGCCGGCGAAGCGAAGAAGAATCGACGACGGAAAGGATATCGCCTTAATCGAAGGACTTCCCGACCACATATCAGAGATTTGCCTTTCCCTCGTCTGCCGTCCGTCGCTACTCGCCGCCGTTTGTACACGGTGGCGCCAGCTCCTTTACTCTCCGGAGTTTTCTCCGTTTCTGTCTCTCTACGTTCTTTTTGTCGATTCTAACTCGGATCCAGCTCCGGGTCACGGTCGGGTCAGCCCAGCTATCCGGTTTATGTGTTTCGACCCGGTTTCTTCGAAATGGGATCCGCTTCCTCCTCCTCCACCCGACCCACCTCTTCACCGGATTATCTACCGTCATCCGTCGTATATTTCCTTTAAATTACCAATTCAATGCGTCTCCGCCGCCGGAAAACTCGTCCTCATCGCTGGGAGTAACCCGGAACTCTCTCCGGCGATCCCTCACCCTCTAATTTTCGATCCAGTCTCATCTACATGGACCTATGGTCCTCCAATCGGAGCCCCGAGACGGTGGTGTGCCACCGGAGCTTGCGGCGGAGTTATTTACATCGCGAGTGGGATGAGTTCGCAATTCTCGTCGACCGTCGCGAAATCGATCGAGAAATTGGATCTCACGGATCGAAATCGGAGTAATTGGGAGAAATTGCGAGAGATGAGAGACTTACGGTTTAGCCGAGAAGCCATAGACGCAGTTGGATGGAGAAGGAAGCTTCTAATGGTGAATGTAAAAGGCGACGCGATTAAGGAAGGAGCTATATACGACGTCGTTAACGACGATTGGGAATCGATGCCGGAGGAGATGGTGGCTGGATGGAGAGGTCCGGTGGCGGCGATGGAGGAGGAGACGCTTTATTCGGTGGATGAAAGGAAAGGTACAGTGAGAAAGTACGACGAGGAGAAGAGAGAGTGGAGAGAAGTTGTGGTGGTGGAAGGTGGAAAAGAGATGCTTAAAGGAGCTCAGCAAGTTACGGCTGTAGCCGGAAAACTCTGTGTTGTAACCGTTGACGGAAGAATTGTTGTGGTGGATGTTGTGGCGGAACCGGCGAAGATTTGGACCGTGGAGATCCCTGAAGGGCTTGAACCGGTTTTGGTTCACGTTTTACCAAGAATGAGCCGACCGGATATTTGCTGACGTGATTTTTTAAATATTATTTTTTCTTTCTCGATACGGAAACTCTTATTTTTGTTTTTCCCCTTTTTTGTGTGGAAAAGTGTGATCTTGTCGTTATTTTTTTATACCTTCAAGGTTCAAGTCAAAGACTTACATAAGAAATATATATATATATTTTTTTTTGTTATTTACTTGTATCTAGCTTTTAAAAACTTTTATAAATGTCGTTTGGTTCTGGAAATATCAATATGGAATGTCTCTCCATTTCTCGAACCAACAGATCATCAATTTTCCTATGATGTTAGAAAAATTCACATCAAAAAATAGATTTAAAATAATATATATATTTCATAGACTAGTCCTCACATTTGAAAAAATATAAAATTAAAAGTAACATAATAAAAACGAAATATTAAATACATAGGCCACTCGACTCATTATCAATTGCTTTTTTCTGAGTTAAAAGTATACGAACATGAGATTTCTCGTGATCATTCGACCTTTCATTTGTTTTATATTTCATGGAGATCAATAAAGAATACCAATACTTATTGACCAATAAAAACCACTGGTGATGCTACAAACGTGATGAGATTCACCAACTTGCAGGAAACAAGAGAGCCACATCATTAATTTATTTGCTTGATCAAGATATATATGGATAAGAATCACATATTCATCACTTGCTTATAGATGCATGCATTATATAAGCTATGTGTAGCTTATTGTTTTTGTTTTTCCGTCGGCATGTTGGACTGGTCCAGATTCTGTTGTCGGTGTTGCTTGGATAATATACGGCTTGAATAAAACCAAATACATTTGGAAAGTTCTGTAAGTTCAAAAATATTTAATTTTGTAAAAAAGAAGAAGAAATTGTTACATACAGTATGTTAACTATGTAAAAAATAAAGAATTTAAAAAAGGAGTTTTAGTTGGGTTTTAAATTATCTGATCCATTGGGCCATTGAGAGACATCTTTTTGTTACATATATAAAATTGACAAGAAATAAAGGCCATTGCCGTAGCATTTGCCGATCTCTCCATGTATATTATAAAAGAGTCTCGTTATCATAGAAGGCATTAGCAATAACTTTCTCTTTTTCAATTAGGCCAGCTCGTATATTCCACGAATTCAAATGGTAACACGTGAATTTTGCTGAATGCAGAATCGGACTAATTTTTTTTGTGTTTTTTAACAGAATTTGGCTAAATAACTACGAATTCATATGGTAACTAAGGAACCTAGCTGAATAACTAAAAATATTTATAAGTTAATTTAGTCTAAATGGTTACGAAATACATATTAGAGCTAATTTAGTTTTGTCACTTATTTTAACTAATTTTTTCTTAAAAGTTGTATATTTCATTTAATTGATTTTTCTTTAAATTACTAAAGTTTATTTTTTTAATTAAATTCCTTAACTCAACAAATTTCTTTTAATGTTTTTGTCTTTATTATTCTGAAAAGAAAAATAATTATGTATTTGTACCTATACATAAAAATATGATTCACATAAAATATTGAGAAATATATCATTTTTCTTAAGAAATACTAGCTCTGAATATTCGGATATCTATTTGAATTCGAGTCAAATCTTTTGCATATTTTTTATTTTTTGGCTCGGGTTTGAATCGGTTCCAATCGAGTTCGGATCAGATCTAGTATTTTGTCTACGATCCGATATTTATTCAAAATATTTTGAGTTAGATTTGACTCGGGTATTTTGAATCCGAAAGTATTCAAATATTACTCGAAAATAATTGAAATACCAAAAAGATGTCTAAAAAATCAAAAATACCTAAAATACTTGAGAAAACTAGAATTTTTTGAAAGTACATGATAAATCCGTACAAATCGGGAATTTTCAGATATCCGATTGGTTTTAGAATATTTTGGATATCCATTTGGTTTTTGAATATTATCCGAACTATGTACACAAATCCAAAAAGGTATGTTTGAAAGACGTTCCACTATGTACACAAATCCAAAATTCAGCTACTTTTCTCTAGATTCCTCAATTAAGCGTATACCAGTTTTTTTTTTTTTTTTTGTCATCTGGAAATTTTATTAAAACCTTAAAAGGATACATGAAGTGATACATTGAAGGATACATTGAAAGATACAAACGAAACAAAAACAGTAGAAACACCAAAATGAAACCGTTTAACTGCTAATTAGGAGAGAACACCCTAGATGATTAAAAATTTGATAAATATATCTCCCTCTGCATTAATAAGCCCAAGGATTGGAGATCTGCCAGAGTCTCAGGATGTGCTCCCAATCTATTGAAGCCCGGAGATCACAGATCCGCTCAATCCACACGAAAACCGCTCTGACCCATGATTGGGTTTCGGAATCCGCCTGCGAGAAAGAAACACCACACAAAGAAACAACCAAACCAAAGATAACCAAAACGAAAAGCAGAGAAACGAAACCTAAAGACCGACAAACTACATAGAACTGAAGGCCAACCTACACTCGACCGCTCACAAGCTCTTAAAACCACGGAAGAGAATCTTCAAAATCAAAGCTTCGGTAAAAACCCGAAGAACAGATCCCAGATCTGCTCCAGATCTGAAGAATCAAAACCCCCAAAACCAAAAACCAGATCCGAGAACGAGAATAGGAAGTTAGAAACAAGATCTAAAAGACAAGACTTAAACGAATCCGACTCCGGTGCTGAGGAAGCCACCGGAGACAGAAGAAGGAGGCGGCGGCTCTTTTCTAAAAACTAGAGAGAAGGGGGAGCGTTTTTAGGTTAGAGAGAAGTTTTTTCTTTTTGGCAGTTTGGCAGGTATACCAGTTAGTGTCATAATCTTTTTGTAATTCTAGAAGTCAGGATATATGAATAAAAAAACTATTTTTAAACCCACAAACTTGATCTATCTATTTAGCAGCGCCCCTCAACAATTTTGAACACCCTAAGTAAATTTAAAAAATATATCATTTCATATATTTTTATCCAAAATCGCAGAGAATAGTAATAGGAAAAAAATCACATTAAAACTTTATAAAACAATCTAATTCTAAACAAACAATCCTATTTTATAAATAGTTTGTAAAAATAAAAACTAAAATATCTATCATTAAAATCTTTCTCTCTTTGCATTTTTTCATGCAAAAATATTTTTGAATTCAATTTGTCGAATTTTTCAACCATACCTATCTCAATTAATAATAAAACCAACCCATTCAATTTTTCTTGTGATATGGTAGACTGTACTGCAAGTGATTTTTAATCAACTTCAACTTCGAAAAAAAACTTCTTTCAGGAATGTCAACCGATATTGAAATGGTCAACAATATGCCATAAGCAATTTATATGTTTTGACAACAATCCTCCAATTTTTTTTTCAAAATACCAAGCACTTCAATAGGCTTTTGAACTTCTTCTAGTATTGATTCTTAGGAAATTTTTAATTCAATAAACAAATAATCACCAACTATGTCTGAATGCATACCATTTGAAAAAAAGTGTTCAGGTTCAAATATGATGTCCTCAAAGCATCCTAACTTGACGATGTTAGGTTTTTCCTATAACACTATTACTAATAAAACTAGAAAAAAATCCGCGCGATGCGCATATTTTATTTTAATTTGAGGTTAAATAATATGTTTTAAAATCTATATTTTGACTATTGATTTTATTTTAGTTTTTAGAGATTTTTTATTTTCTACTATTTTTTGTTAATGCTGTGCATTCTATTTCATATATTATTTTATGAATCTTTATTTATTTTTCAATTTTCATACTCTTTTCATTTGTCTAAATCGTAATATTCTAATAATTATTAATTTTGTTCTGTTTATCATTTTGAGGATTTCTTTTATATATCTTTCTCTTTTTCATGTTTTGAAATTTTGTATCCATTCTTCTTATTCTTTATTTTTTTCTTCTTTTCTATATTTTTTTATATAATTTGTTATCTTCTCGATTTTTTATTGAATATTTTGTTGTGTTGTACTATTTTATAGGTTGAAGTTAACTTCTTTATTTATTCAATATCATATTTTTTTCTATATATTATTTCACAGATGTATTATTTATATATCTCAACCCTTCTATACTCACAACAATCAAAATTAATTATGATTTGATACATTCAACCATTATATATTTTTTTTGTTTGCAAATGATTTTGTTGGGCCATGACAAAGCAAAAATGGTGAGGCATTAAGTGTGTTTTGATCTACAAGAAAGTTTAGTCCAAATTTAATAGGTATTAAAAGTCTAAATTATTTTTAAAATAATCTAAAACTCACATGGACGAAATGTGAGAAGAATGAAGACGGTAAAAGTCATTTTGTCGTCCTCCACAGCTTGTTACATTCCCACAAACTCTATAAAGTAAAAAAAATCGTATTTATAGCTTATATTTTTTTTTAATTTAGAATTTTTAAAGTTTAATCTCTATCCTTATATTAGTTTTGATTAATTTCAATATATATAATTTTTTTGGATCAATTTGCACATACGATTGCAATTCGATTTCGCTATGAAGAATATTATAAATAAATATTAGACCACACACCTAAAAACAATTTGACGGGGATTTGTACATCCTCGTTGAGACGCATATTAAACGATATTTATCAAGCTTGTTAGAAGATGAAAAATTTTGATTTGACTCTTGAGTAAGATCACATTATTGTGATTGGAAATCAATTAATGGAAAATGTTACCCCTTGTATCTATTTCATCCATGCGAGGTTTTCACCTATCCAATTTACAATAACGGACACATCTGACTTCACGAGTACGACTTCATAAATTAGAGAGGTTTTTTTTTTGGAAAAGTTAAAAAAATTTACGCGTAAAATATTTTTGCCATATAATTAATTATGAACGGATGAAAACTAACATGAACATAATAAATAAAATTTTATTATTTCTGAATAATCAGAAATCTAAAATTTTGACTAAGTTCAGAAATCCAAATTTACGTATAACACTATCAAATTTGAAGTATAAATGTGATCATACAATATATTTTCCATATAAGTGCTTCGAATTGTTGTTAAAAAAAGCTTTCAATTTAATGTGTAAAACATAGAGACAATATCATATTTTTTTAGAGAGGATTGTCAAGTAGTACTCATAGCCTAGTAGATAAAACAGTTATTTTATATTGAGAACATTGTGGGTTCGAATCAGGAGAGTCTCGTTCCTCTTTCATATAGTAGATTAATAAGTATTTATTAATATACTTAATTAATATGTTTGTTAATAAAAAGTCCATAAACATTGTTAACAAAAGCCCTATAAATATTGGGTCCGATTGATAACCTAAAACGGTATGAGATTTTTAGCGGTAAGCTGAATCTTTTAGCGGTAAGCTGAAGTAGATAAATGCTTATGAAATAGTTAAAAGCTGTAAAAAGAGCTATAAACAAAAGCGGTAAAAAAAGCTGAATGTAATACTGTTGGTAACGCTTTCTGTACAGTTTTTGTGATTGGTAACTATTAAAACGGTATAAATCTTATAAAGAGCTTTATGGTAAAGTTTTTGGTTACCATTCTAACCTATTACTATCATTAAAAAAATCATAAAACTTTATATGTACACTAATAAAAAGCCTTTTAAAAAAATATAACAAAAATATCCAATTTACAAAAATACCCATTAAATTGGATGCCCTAATCCATCACTTTTCTCACTTATGCTCTAGGCCGGCTATGTTATTTAGATAGATGATTATTTAGTTCAATAGGTCACTTGTTTGGTAGAGAGATTTGTATTATTTTTTTGGAAAAAAAATATTTATATAATTGTTGGAGAAAAGGAAGATTAATAAGAAAAATATGATAAATCATTTTTCAATTTTAAAAAGTGGCATAAGAAGAAATAGCGTAGACCAAACGCTTATCACAAAATCTATCGTAAGTGGATTTATTCCAAATTTTTGTTAAAAAAAAAAAAAAAATCCCTCGACCTTCGCGTATATATATTCTCAACGCTAAATCAGAGCGACATAGAGAAATCAAAATCTTTCAGCGAGAAAACAAAAGGAGAAAAGAATGCAGATCTTCGTCAAAACCTTGACCGGAAAAACCATAACCCTAGAGGTTGAGAGCAGCGATACCATCGACAATGTCAAAGCCAAAATCCAGGTGTTTGTTTCTCTTCTCCTACTTCGAATTCGACTTGTTCCTACTTTTTCCCCTGTGTTTTTTTTTAGGGTTCTAGGGTTTTGGATTGTGAAATTCCTTTCTTTTCTAATTGTATGGAGAACAATTCGCTGATTGGAGACGCAGATAGACGAACCCTAGGGTTTTGGCTGCCTCGTAGAAACTCCTTTGCTTGATGATGTTAGGTTTTTCTTCTCGGATTCTTTTTTTGGTTTACGATATTGAGCTTTTGGTTTGTTAAGCGATCTGAGATTCTCGACCAATTGAAATTAATAATTCTTAAATTTCCGTGTATTTTTTCTTGTTTGAGATTAACAGTAAGAACAGCCTCTCTAAGCCCTTCGTGTGTTTGCTTAATTTCGTATTTGTTGATGTTCTATGGACAAATTGGAGTTTTTTTTCCCCCAAATTGAGATTTCCTGTAATCCTAAGAGGATCTACTTATTTGTAATTCGACTGAAGCATATCCAATTTTAATTTACTTGAGAATGGCTAATTGTTTGTGAGATTGGGAAGATTGTTGATCAAAGTTTTGTTTTTTACTGGCTAGAGATCATTGAGTTAATCAGATGTACTCATCATCTTGATGTTGCAGTATGATCTTTTTTTGATTTTGGTCTCCTCTTAATTGACTATTGGGATTGTTGATTAGGACAAGGAGGGTATACCACCTGATCAGCAGAGGCTGATATTTGCTGGGAAACAACTAGAAGATGGTCGAACGTTAGCGGATTACAACATCCAGAAAGAGTCGACTCTTCACTTGGTCCTGAGGCTCAGGGGTGGGACCATGATAAAGGTGAAGACTCTCACTGGAAAAGAAATCGAGATTGATATCGAACCTACCGACACTATTGATCGGATCAAGGAACGGGTTGAGGAGAAAGAAGGCATCCCTCCTGTTCAACAAAGGTATAATCTTTATTATTCCAATTACATTAAAAGAATGAGTTGCAAAGTTTCGTCTATATTTCTAGTGGAAAGATTGAGTTCCCATTTTGGGTGCAATACCAACTCTTATCCGTGACTAATGCCCACCACTTAGCTGTAGCTGCTTTGTTGTTCTTGTCTCAGCTCGTTTAGTCAAAACCACTGATTCTATAAGACAGTTTTTTTGCAGTTTATTGCAATATGAAACTTGACTTTCTATGTTGTTAGTGACATAAGAAATCTGTCTGGCGCCCTTGTGAAAATTGCAGCTCTTTTGTATGTGTGTTTTCTTATGTTTTTGGCATTAGTCGATCATACTCTGCGTGCAAGCTGATAATCTAATAAGCTGTTACATACAACACTGATCCGCATGAGTCTTTGTTGGATGCTTATAAATCTCATGGGTTTTTGCAGGCTCATCTATGCTGGAAAACAGCTAGCTGATGACAAAACAGCAAAGGACTACAACATAGAGGGAGGCTCTGTTCTTCATCTGGTTCTTGCTCTTAGGGGTGGTTTTGGTCTTCTCTGAGAAGTAACTCATTCCCTTATCTCTGTTTATTTGCTCCAGAGTTTCCTTTCTATGGCTTTGGTTGAGTTCATGAGAAAAAATGAATGCAATTTGGATTTGATGCTTTGATTACTACTGTGTTGGATTTGATGCTGTTTCGGTGGGTTTGGATCAGTTTACCAATAATCTGTTCAATATCGGATCATACATATAAATTATTTATTTGGATTTGGTTACTTAGATGAATATCTTTAATTTCAAGAAAGAGGCCCGTAGAAAATGGGACAAAAGCTATGTGTTGGACCGAACCGGGCCCGGTTGAGATTGTTTGTTCCATGAGTTAAAAATAACATAAGAATTTCAAGATTAAATAGAATTTAATCAAAATATCTGATTAACCAAGTCTTTTGACTAACAGATAGTGCATTAATAATCCGTGTATTTATTTTTATTACAATGGAATGGATTAGCCTATAATTTATTCATCTTAATTCTTAAACCTACTTGTTAAAAATCTTGTATTGAAAATTGAATCTTATTAAAGGGCCCATAAAAAAAAAATGACCGTTGAGATTCGAACGTTAAGGCTTTACAAGGCATAAACGTTGCGGACCGGACAGAATCGGATTCTTCCAGAGCCTCCCATTAAATCACACATATAAATATACCTTTATGGAATAGAATCAAAGCAAAACAAAGAGTTCAAGAAACAACAAAAAATCAATCATAAAGAAGATAGAAAAACTAGATCTCAAGATCGATGGGTTTGGTGGTGGTTATATCTCTTCCTCTAATTTTCTTTTGTCTTCTTCTTGGATTCGGCTGCTACTTCCTCGGCAAATCTCGCGGCCGTCGTGAGATCCATACAAATCCTCAGGTGTACGGCGCTCCTGCTCCGCCTCCCGGTGCAATCGCCTCCTCCTCTCCGCCGTTGTCTCCTCGCTCCAAACCCGACAACTCCCACAACGTCTGATTTTCCATGTCCCACTCCATTGGAAGATGCTTTTGTTTGATTTATTGTGTGAATTTGTGTATTGTTATTTTTGGTCTAGTTTTTTCTTGATACGTGTTCCTTTCTTGATTTGTGTATTTGACTATTTTCTTATGTAAATTAAAGCCTCTGATGTCATTAAGAAAGTTTAAGGAGTGTGATATGGACCATATGGTTTTTAAGAATTTGTATTGAATTTTATGAAGAAACCGCTCAAAGTATGTGATAACATTGTGAAATCCAGCCAATTAGAATTTCTAATTTAGAAATATGATGTTTTAGCATAACCAGAATATCATTTTAGATGTAGTCACCAAAGAAGCAGAGCTTCAATAACCAAAAAAAAAAAAAAAAAACCGCTCAGAATATCATTTAAGCGGACAGGACAGTCTTATTGAATTTCAAAAATGGAGGAACTCTAGTGAAAAACATGCTCTTCAAAGATCAGTTTCTTAATTAAGGTGTTCACAGGTTCCAAGTTAATTCGTAGTCCACAGTTCAAGAAAAGATCTCATAATAATTTATAAAAATTTATTTACACATGAATTTAAAAGAAACCGCTCAAAATATACATGTGAACTTTTGGTTGGTAATTTAACGATTTAAACATATGATGTTTGGACGCAACCAAAATCTTAATAGTTGATACATTTCGAAAATGTGCGAACTCTAAAGAAAAACATGCTCTTAAAAGATCAATTCCTAATTAAGGTGTTCATAGGCTCCAATATTATTTCGTATGACGGTTCAAGAGATCTTAGTAAAAGAAATGGTTGTAACAGTTCAAATAAACTCTTAAGTCATTTGCAAAAGATCTATCATATATGGTCTGCTATGTAACCGGCGAAATGGCGGAACGATTTGTAATTCAGGTAATGTTTACCAATCACATTTTGTAACATTAATGAAAAACATAAGTGTAAAACCGCCAAAGATGCATATTTTCAATTAAATCAAGACCTTGCTTGGTAATACTCCCTCTGTTTTAGTTTAATTGTCGTTTTAGGTGGTTTCACACAGATTAAGAAAACAACAATTTTTTTGTTTTACCCCTTAATTAATACACTATTTTGTTTGATATGAGTAATTAATAAGCTAAAAAGTAGGGATAAAACTGGAAAACCTATCATAAATTTGGATTGAAAACTGAAAACGACAATTATTTTGAAACAAGAAAATAAGTCTAGAACGACAATTGAAACAAAACGGAGGGAGTACTACGTAACCGTGGGAAAGGAACAAAAAAAATGGAAACGTAATGACACGAATTTAATAAGCGATAAAACATTGAGTATCATCAATAACATTAATCGATTATGGAGTTTCATCTAAAAGATAATAGCTAAGAACGACGATTTTAGTCTGGGATTGATTCTGGAGAAGGAAATAAACAAGTTTACTAATCTGTTGGCGAGTATAGCTTCGGTATCTAAAGAATTGTAAAAATTCATTTTTTCATCATTTTTAAAAAACATTTAGTTATGTAATTATAGATGTGTATTTAAGTTTGTTTATTATTGATGCATTATGGATATGTAATATGATTTGAAATCAATGAATAAATCAGATGTTAAAAAAAAGCGATAAAACATTGATTATTTTTTCGGTTGAAGGATAAAACCTTGATTTAACTCAACATATTATGATGTCATAAAAAAAAATAAACTCAACATATTATATTTGGGCTTAATTCTTTGATTTTGGTCATTAAGTTTTGACAAGTAGACTTTGATTAACAAAAACACACGGAATCATCCCCATTTTCTTATTATGTGGTTTACCACTCAAAACTCAATTTTCCAGTGTTATTTAATCAGAAGATTTCAGAACTATAAAAAATACATGTCTTTTTTTTGTTGTTGTTGTTGTCGCCGTCTCTATGTATATGTATATTTTATTGCTTTTGTGTATATGCTGCGTGATATATAATGAAAATAAAGATAAGTCGTGTGTAGTCCACATATCTTAAACATGAGATGAGAAAAATACAAAAATCCGCGGGAAAATCTCTTATCCACGACGTGTGACTTATCAACCAATCACCACACGCCACATCATCACAACGAGACCTCCTCTCTTATCTTCCTCTTCCTCCACTAATCTTCTTCTCTAAAGAATCTAAAGCTCATCCCTCTGCTTCCCACACACCCCATAAGTCCCTTCTCCACACTTCCCCCGATAAACTCTTAACATCCGAATCCAAAGAGAGCAAAAAGAGAGAGAGAGAGAGAGTGCGATGTCGCTCACGATCCCGACGAATCTCGTTCTCAACCCGAGATCCAACAAATCCCTCACCCAATCCTTGCCTAAATCCGCCGCGAGATTCGTCTGCTCCGATGACAAATCCGCGACCTCGGCGACGCAACAGTCGATGAAGGCTTTCTCGGCGGCGGTGGCGCTCTCCTCCATCCTCCTCTCAGCTCCGATGCCAGCCGTCGCTGATATCTCAGGCTTGACGCCTTGCAAGGAGTCGAAACAGTTCGCCAAGAGGGAGAAGCAATCGATCAAAAAGCTCGAATCGTCTCTTAAGCTCTACGCTCCTGAGAGTGCCCCTGCTCTTGCCCTTAATGCTCAGATCGAGAAGACCAAGCGCAGGTTCGTCTCCTCTACCAACATATTAGCTCAGATATTTCAAATTTCGCGCACTTGGATTGTTTAGATCTCAGGGATGATTCCGATTTAGCTCAGATATTTCAAATTCCCTCGTTGATCTGATCGAAACTGTGAATATATTTGAAATTCCTGTTCCTCAAGAGCTTTCTGATTCCAAATTTCACAAAAAATTGAAATTGCTTTTAGGATCAACGGAAATTGAAGAGCATTTCTGATATAAAATGTCAGTAACTAATTGATTTGAAATCGCTGTTACTAAGAATCGAAATTGAGTAGCCTTTACGATCATTAATCTCACTAGTATTTAAACCTCTGGATTGATTTGAAATTGAAGAGCATTTCTGATATAAAATGTGCCACTAACTAATTTAATTTTGAAATCGCTGTTAGTAGTATGAATGGAAATTGAGTAAACCTTATATGATTATTATTAATCTCGCTAACTTGTCTAATTAAACCTGTGGATTGAATTTTTGCTGATATTTGAGAAAAAAATGGTTGTTGTTAGGTTCGACAACTACGGCAAGTACGGGCTGCTATGCGGGGCAGACGGTCTACCACACCTGATAGTGAACGGAGACCAGCGGCATTGGGGAGAGTTCATAACTCCGGGGATTCTCTTCCTCTACATCGCCGGATGGATCGGGTGGGTCGGAAGAAGCTACTTGATAGCTATCAGCGACGAGAAGAAGCCGGCGATGAAAGAGATCATCATCGATGTTCCTTTGGCTAGCCGTCTCATCTTCCGCGGTTTCATCTGGCCCGTTGCTGCCTACAGAGAGTTGATCAATGGCGATCTCATTGCCAAGGATGTCTAGAGAAAAAAAAGAAAAAAAGAAAAAAGAAGAATCTATATTGCTTGCTGTTTAGCTTTTGCTTCTCTATCTCTCTTTTATGTTTTTCCATTTTGTATGTATTCAAATCTCTGGTTAACTTTTCCTACCGAATATCTCTGCAATATCGAAAAACTTCTAATCATGCATTGGAAATGAGAAGAAACCGTGAGATTATAGATAAAGATGCAATGTTAGTGGTTTGGTCGGATCACACGAAACTTAAATACCTGCGATCAGCAAAATACGCAACGATCATGAACTCCATCCCGGTTGATCTCGTTATCGAGATTGCCTTCAGATTCAGTAGCTAAGTTTCGTTGCTTGTCGAAGCTATGGGGTTCCATGCTTAGCTGTCCATATTTCACGGAGTTGTTCTTGACAAGGTCGTGGGATCGTCCGCGTCTCTTATTCGCCCTGGAACGAGCCTTTAAGTGGAGCTTCTTCTCGTCGCCTCAGCTTCAGAATCCATATGATGGGAAGGTTTCTGTCGGTTTTCATATGAAGCTCTCTGAAGAATTACGTGGCCTTGAATCTGGTTTGATATATTTCTCTGGCATGAAGATCTCACCAAAAAAGGTTGAGGATGAAGTGCCTGTGATATTTAACCCTACAACGAGACAGTATGCGATTTTGCCTAAACTGAGAAAAGACAGAAATTCAGAAAGCTATTTAGGGTTTGATCCCATTGACAAGCAATTCAAGGTATTGTCCATGTCTTATCCATATCGTGAAGAAAGGGATGATCATAGAATTCTGACATTAGGATCTGGAGATATGAGGTGGAGGAAGATTCAATGTCCCTTAGACCATAGTATTTGGTCCGAAAGAGCCATATGCATCAACGGGGTTTTGTATTATTTTGCTAAAAAAAAAATTGATGAAACGTTTTTGATAGTTTGCTTTGATGTTAGGTCTGAAAAATTCAAGTTTGTTGATGCACAAGGCAAATATGAATATTCGCTTACTATTAGATTGATAAACTATAAGGGTAAATACAGATAATCGTTCGCCCTAACTCGTTCTCTCCCAGACACGAGAATCGAGGCAGCCACTCAACGGCAAAATGAGAGTTTTCCACCGGCGTGCAAACTCCGATCTCCTCTCCTTCTAATAGGTGGTTGCTCTTTTCTTCACCGGTCCCTGCTCCTCCGCCTTCTCCGGAATGTTTAACCGGCGCATAGCTTTTCCGATCTGGCCGGTTGGTACCCTGCGTCCTCCAGATCTGAGCTCTACCGTCCCTAAACCTCCGGTGAAGCTCTCCTTGGTCTTGCAGATCCTCACCCTTTCCCCTGAACCGCCGGATCCACCAGATCCGCCGGATCTATCGGTTCCTCCGCCTCCCCTCACTGCTCCTCCTCCGCAACCTCCCTCCTCTCCTGTCTATTGGAGCTTCTGGTCTGCTGCTCCACCACCTTCAAGGTCCCCTCCGCCAGAAATCTCCCCATCCATCGCATCCGGCTTCGGCGAACCCTCTGGCTAAGCTAATCCCAAATGTTGAGCTTGGTCTTCGGCTTCTAGGACACTGGATCGCTTTCAAGGCCATATCTGTTCATTCCCCACTCCCTCAGGTTTACTCATATTTCTCTGTGCTCGATTCTCCTATTTTGGATGATTATCGGATTTCCACGGAATATGCAGCTTTGTCAAACTCATTTTACCTCATTATGAGGCCCTCTTTACCTCAGTATGAGGACGTTAGGCTATCCTTTAGTCGTCTATTACCTCTGTATGAGGCGGTTACCAGAAAATTACTAGCAAGTTCACCGTGTTTTGTTCCTCTGGTATTTTTACCAAGAGTTATGAAGAACAACGTATTTGCTGGTAGTATTCGTTTACTATTACCTCAGTATGAGGCTGGTTTCTTCTATTGGAGAATATGTGATCTTTGTAGCCCCTTCTCCCTTGCGGAGCTTTCAAAAGGGATGTTGTTCGATCTCTGCTTTTCTCCATTAGGTGTGAAATGCTTTTCTACAGAGTTTATGTGCAAGAGTTTGGACCATCCGAGGAATGAAATCAATGCCTTCCTTCGGTGTCCTTTTGCTGATCGCCACAGGGACCTCACTACGTTTCAGTCCAAAGCGATTGAAGACTCCCAATCATCTCTGCAGTTTTTGCTTCAAGTTGAAGAATCCTTTACTCCTTGTGTGACGCTCAAGGATGCTTTCTCCGCAGGGTTCACCTCGTTGCAAGTGCTTTTGGACTCGAATGTCCCAATCGTCTTTCCCTTGTTGGGATCAGAGTTGAATGAGCTAGCAGGTTTTCTACATGTTGTACAAAACCTTGTTATTCTCTTCTACTCTTTCAATGCGTATCTTCTAGCTATGGCATTTTGTCATCTTTATTATCATGTTTGTATGAACTCTTTGAAGTTTTAGTTGAATGAAGAAGAATCAGTTGACCAAAAAAAAAAACTATAAGGGTAAATTAGGTGTGTTTTATTGGGATTATCTTGGCGATGACAATACCGGTGAGTTGTCTCTGTGGGTTCTAGAGGATGTCGAGAAACAGGAATGGTCGAAATATGTCTACGCTTTGCCGGGTTTTAAACGCAGAGTTTCCTTTGCTGGAGTGACAGCTACGGGTGAATTTGTTTTCTCGGTTTTCCAAACATCTAAATCTAAACCGTTTTATGTCTTCTACTTCAACCCCGAAAGGAAGACCTTCCAAAGAGTTGAAATCCAGGGTTTNTATATATATATATACTTTTAATCTAATTGTGTCCTTATATAAAAGCAAAAGCCAAGAGGAAAAATTAAAAAGGAGGCAACAAAAGTCAAAAGGACACTTAAGCTCATTTTTGTGTTTAGCAGAAAAAGAAAGACAAGAGAAGAGAGAGAGAAGAAAAGAGAGGAAATTATAGAGGTGAAAACTGTTTTCGTCCAGCTTCTTGAAGACTGTGATCGGAGGCTTGAAAGTTTTCTGATCGAGCTGAAACTTTGTGGAAAGCTTCGTGACTCAGTGGGTTTGAGATTCAACGGTGGGATTTTCATTTCAACGGTTGGTTTCTCGTTAATCGTGGTTTTAGCATGGTTGTTCGCTGTAGTTGTTCAGCAGGGTATGTCTGGATTGTTTGGCAAATCCGACGGTGAGTTCTTCTCTGTTTGAGCTGAAATTTGGCAGAGCTTTTGTTGACTGGTTCATCTTTGATTTGTACGGTTGGATCTTCATCTGGTGTCCGGAATCCTAGTGAAGCGAAGTCGTTTGTGACTGCTTATTTCGAGCTCTTGTATTGCTCTTGTGTTGCTCTCTTGTTGAGCTTGTTGTATTGGAGATTGCTCTGTGAGAGCTTGAGTCTCTGGATCTGTTCTGTGGAACAGGGAGGACGTGGTTGTAACTCATATTCATTTCATATAGTTAATTTTTGAGTGGACTACGGTCCCGTGGTTTTTACTCCTCACATCGAGGAGGTTTTCCACGTAAAATAAGTTTGCGTCTCCTTTACTTTCTGCATTGATAATTTTCTGCCATCGTCGAAGTATTTTTCTCACAGGTTCACACAAATGCGGGGAACTTTATTCCGCTGTGCCGTTGTTGCGTTTTTGTGTTTTCCCCATCAAGAGTTTCATCTAAAAAATGATAGCTAAGAACACGATTTTAATTTGGAATTGATTCTGGAAAAGGAAAGAAACGAGTTTACTAATCCGTTGGCGAGTAAAGCTTCGGTATCCAAAGAATCGTAAAAATTCATTTTTTCATCATTTTAAAAAAATATTTAGTTATGTAATTCTGAATGTGTTTGTTTATTATTGATGCATTATGGATATGTAATATGATTTGAAATCAATGAATAAACCATATGTTAAAAAAAAACGATAAAACATTGATTCTTTTTGCTGTTGAAGGATAAAACCTTGATTTAACTCAACATATTATGATGTTATAAAAAAAATAAACTCAACATATTATATTTTGGCTTAATTCTTTGATTTTGGTCATTAAGTTTTGTCAAGTAGACTTTGATTAACAAAAACACACGGAATCATCCCCATTTTCTTATTATGTGGTTGACCACTCAAAACTCAATTTTCCAGTGTTATTTAATCAGAAGATTTCAGAACTATAAAAAATACATGTCTTTTTTGTTGTTGTTGTTGTCTCTATGACTCTATGTATATGTATATTTTATTGCTTTTGTGTATATGCTGCGTGATATATAATGAAAATAAAGATAAGTCGTGTGTAGTCCACATATCTTAAACATGAGATGAGAAAAATACAAATATCCGCGGGAAAATCTCTTATCCACGACGTGTGACTTATCAACCAATCACCACACGCCACATCATCACAACGAGACCTCCTCTCTTATCTTCCTCTTCCTCCACTAAATCTTCTTCTCTAAAGAATCTAAAGCTCATCCCTCTGCTTCCCACACACCCCATAAGTCCCTTCTCCACACTTCCCCCGAGAAACTCTTAACATCCGAATCCAAAGAGAGCAAAAAGAGAGAGAGAGAGTGCGATGTCGCTCACGATCCCGACGAATCTCGTTCTCAACCCGAGATCCAACAAATCCCTCACCCAATCCTTACCTAAATCCGCCGCGAGATTCGTCTGCTCCGATGACAAATCCGCGACGTCGGCGACACCACAGTCGATGAAGGCTTTCTCGGCGGCGGTCGCGCTCTCCTCCATCCTCCTCTCAGCTCCGATGCCAGCCGTCGCTGATATCTCAGGCTTGACGCCTTGCAAGGAGTCGAAACAGTTCGCCAAGAGGGAGAAGCAATCGATCAAAAAGCTCGAATCGTCTCTTAAGCTCTACGCTCCTGAGAGTGCCCCTGCTCTTGCTCTTAATGCTCAGATCGAGAAGACCAAGCGCAGGTTCGTCTCCTCTACCAACATATTTCGAATTTCTCACACTTTGGATTGTTTAGATCTCAGAGATGATTCCGATTTTAGGGTGATTTATTAGTTTCCCAGATCTAATGCAGTAGTGAGATTCAAATTCCCTCGTTGATCTGATCTAAACTGTGAATAGATTTGAAATTCCTGTTCCTCAAGAGCTTTCTGATTCCAAATTTCACCAAAATTTGAAATTGCTTTTAGGATCAACGGAAATTGAAGAGCATTTCTGATAATGTCACTAACTAATTGATTTGAAATCGCTGTTACTATGAATCGAAATTGAGTAGCCTTATGATTATTAATCTCACTAACTAGTATTTAAACCTCTGGATTACTAGTATTATTGCTGTTACTATCAATGGAAATTGAAGAGGATTTCTGAAATAAAATGTGTCGCAAACTAATTTAATTTTGAAATCGCTGTTAGTACTATGAATGGAAATTGAGTAAGCATTTTGCTAATATTTGAAAAAAAAATGGTTGTTGTTAGGTTCGACAACTACGGCAAGTACGGGCTGCTATGCGGGGCAGACGGTCTACCACACCTGATAGTGAACGGGGACCAGCGGCATTGGGGAGAGTTCATAACTCCGGGGATTCTCTTCCTCTACATCGCCGGATGGATCGGGTGGGTCGGAAGAAGCTACTTGATAGCTATCAGCGACGAGAAGAAGCCGGCGATGAAAGAGATCATCATCGATGTTCCTTTGGCTAGCCGTCTCATCTTCCGCGGTTTCATCTGGCCCGTTGCTGCCTACAGAGAGTTGATCAATGGCGATCTCATTGCCAAGGATGTCTAGAGAAACAAAAAAAAAAACAAAAAAAGAAGAATCTGTATTGCTGTTTAGCTTTTGCTTCTCTCTCTCTCTTTTATGTTTTTTCCATTGTATGTATTCAAATCTCTGGTTAACTTTTCCTACCGAATATCTCTGCAATATCGAAAAACTTCTAATTTGGATTCTGCGGGTTAAAATGTGTCGAATGTTGAGAGAATCATGCATTGGATATGAGAAGAAAACCCTGAGATTATATTATAGATAAAAGATACAATGTTAGTGGGTTTGGTCGCTCTTGGCTGTGTAACATGAACCTTCCTTTCGTTAATTCATGGCAGAAGCCAAAGTATTTATCAAACCGATATCGAACCAAATTAGTTGAACCTTGATTTGGCTCGGTTCAGATGGTTAGGTACGGATTAAATGGCCTAGGCCCCGAACTCTCTGTATCGGTGATTCTTCTTTAGGTATAAATCAGAAATCTCTGCGATCAGCAAAATACGCAACGATCATGAACTCCATCCCGGTTGATCTCGTTATCGAGATATTCTCGAGATTGCCTTCAGATTCAGTAGCTAAGTTTCGTTGCTTGTCGAAGATATGGGGTTCCATGCTTAGCTGTCCATATTTCACGGAGTTGTTCTTGACAAGGTCGTGGGATCGTCCGCGTCTCTTATTCGCCCTGGAACGAGCCTATAAGTGGAGCTTCTTCTCCTCGCCTCAGCTTCAGAATCCATATGATGGGAAGGTTTCTGTCGGTTTTCATATGAAGCTCTCTAAAGACATGTGCCCTGGAGAATTTCGTGGCCTTGAATCTGGTTTGATATATTTCTCTGGCATAAAGATGCAGTGATATTTAACCCTACAACGAGACAGTATGCGATTTTGCCTAAACTGAGAAAAGGCAAAAATTCAGAAAGCTATTTAGGGTTTGATCCCATTGACAAGCAATTCAAGGTATTGTCCATGTCTTATCCATATCGTGAAGAAAGGGATGATCATAGAATTCTGACATTAGGATCTGGAGATATGAGGTGGAGGAAGATTCAATGTCCCTTAGACCATAGTATTTGGTCCGAAAGTGGCATATGCATCAACGGGGTTTTGTATTATTTTGCTAAAAATATTGATGAAACGTTTTTGATAGTTTGTTTTGACGTTAGGTCTGAAAAATTCAAGTCTGTTGATGCACAAGGCAAATATGATTATTCTCTTACTATTAGATTGATAAACTATTAGGGTAAATTAGGTGTGTTTTATTGGGATTATCTTGGCGATGACAATACCGGTGAGTTGTCTCTGTGGGTTCTAGAGGATGTCGAGAAACAGGAATGGTCCAAATCTGTCTACACTTTGCCGGGTTTTAAACGCAGAGTTTCCTTTGCTGGAGTGACAGCTACGGGTGAAATTGTTTTCTCGGTTTTCCAAACATCTAAATCTAAACCGTTTTATGTCTACTACTTCAACCCCGAAAGGAAGACCTTCCAAAGAGTTGAAATCCAGGGTTTTGGAGAATACTATGATGAGAAACATCATTATGTTTCTGCCTTTGTGGACTATGTAGATGATCTTCATGTAAACGATGCAAAGTACCTCAAGTATCATTACGAGAAGGCCAAAACTACAAAAACCACACAAAAAATCTGCAACTCTGCTCCATCTTCGAAGAACAAACAGCCGACAACTTCCATACTGAACAAGTAAAACACTTTTAGCAAACCTAGAGTGAGGACAAGCCAAATTCATGTACAAGAGTCTACCTAGTTTTGGCTAAGACTATTTTTGTTATTTTTGGTTATCATGTTCATGTCCTAATTGTGTTAGACTTTACTTGGGAGCAAACTACTGTTTTATCAAAAGTTCTTTATAGACCTCTATATTATTCTTTTCTCTCTGACTTTGATTTCACGAAATTACTAGATCGCTGATACCGGAAATAACCGCTGTTTTTAATCCCTAACTTCAACAAATCTTGTATGAAAAATTTGAATATTTCAAGCTGACAAAAACCAGCCTTTCTTTCAAATTAAAACTCTTCTCAGTATTTAATCATTCGATGGGCGGCTTGACGATCCCTAGTCCTCAAGAAACTTTTTTCACACTGAAGCTTCTCTCATCTAATTAGGATGATAGTCATCTTAATAATTTTTGTTTCTAGCTAAAACATTTTTTTGCTCTAGATAGATAACATTTTTCATCTTTCTTAATGAAAGATTTGATCCCGAGGATAGAAATTCCAATGTAAATGCCAGTTTTATGTAATAATAAACGATGAGTTATCTCAGATTTTTTTCTAATCTTATGTGTTTATTAAGAGTTATATACTGTAAACTCCAAAAGAATTTTTCATGTTTCTACAGAATCAGAGCCGCAGAGGTAATGGCTAAAACATAGTTTATCTTTTAACGCTGTAATTTTTCTCTATGTAATGAAAGAGATCATTGTTCTGCCCAAAGTACATCTGCATCATCATCCATTTTAGATCTATTATTTAAACCTCTCATATTCCATTTGTTATCAATCAACTTATGATGATAAACCGTACAATATAATGGTCTTTACCTTTCACTGTGGTTTAATTCTTTGGCTTTAAAACTTTGTCTGACTTGAAATTCCTTAGAGTCTCAATTGGTCTCAATCCAAGTTTCTTGATTAATCGTGAGTACCTGAATTATAGAGTTACATATTTGACACTTATTGTTGCTTTTTTTTTAACACTGGATTCTTATTACTGAAAAGATAACAGAGTTTTGAAAAAATGACACCAATAGGCATCTTACAAGGCTGAAAAAGCCAACAACCCAAACAATTGAGACAAAAATAAGACCAAGCATACAGATAAAGACAAACCAAGTATGCAAAGCCAAGAAAACGTAGACCACCTTTATCATAAGCCACGATTAGCTTCCTGGGACAGAAATTGGCCCAGCCAAAGAGGACCATGTTGGGCAATATAGGATTGGTACCTATGGTCGTTGGTGACACTCTCAGCAATAGTTTCTGCCGCAGTGTTACTCTTCATCGCAGTATGATGTAAACTCCAAGCATCAAAGGAATGCATATGGCTAAAAATTTGAGCTGTGATCCCCGATAAATGTGGGAAACGATAAGGATCCATCCGAACTTCATTCACATAAGATAATTCAAAGATGATATTCTTATGCTTCATAGTTGCCATGGACTCAATAGCCTAGAGAATGCTCATTAGCTCTGATTCAATGGAGGTAGAGACATAAGAGAAAGCACGCCTACCATGAAGGAGAGTATCCCCCTTATGATCCCGGACCAGCCATGCTGCTCCACAATTCCGATTTGGTAGGATCCATGAAGATCCAATGTTACATTTCAACACGTGGCTTGACGGTTTTTTCCATCTGCTCTGGGGATTGTTTCTTATCAACAGGGTGGCACTTTCATGATTGTCCTTTGAGTTGATACGTAGCCAGATATCAGTTTCATCAAGGGCAACTGAAACAATCTCTGTAGGCTCCCATTTACGATTTTCAAAGATTAGAGCATTCTTGTTTTCCACAATTGCTAAAGTATCCATGGAAAAGCCAATCTGGTTCCTTCTGGTAGTTCCTTGTTTGATCTACTAGTCATAAGGTGATGAATGTTCAAAAATATAGAGTTTGGGGAGAAACCTGAAGTTGGCAAAGGGGAACCCGAGAGATCCCATGTAGTTTTCGCGACCCTACAGCCAAACAGAACATGGCAAATTGTTTCAGTTGCATCTCCACACATTCGACAGGTAGCATCAATGGGAATGTGACGAGATTGCAGTCACTCCTTAACGGTCAGAGCCCCTGATAACAATTTGTGGAAGACCCCCTGGCCCATTGGTTTATCAAAGGTTCATTAATGCTTTTACACCTAGTGGCCTGGGTTTCAAATCCTAGAGAGCGCGATTTACTATTAATTATGCGCGTTAATGAAGAATTATGCAAATTAATGGAGGCAAGCTTACAAGAGATCTTCAACGTGGTGCGAGCAAAATTTTCAGGCGTAGATCTTCATATGATGGTAAGCGTGGTGCAAATAGAGTCGTTAGTCGTGGATCTTCATAAGACGGTAGATTTGACCATTGTAGAATCGTCGATGTAACAGTTCTCAAAATTTATAATAGATAAATCAGTGTTTTAAAAAAAAAAATCCTAGATTTTAATATAGGCCAATTCCAAAATGTAACGTGGAAAACTTGGTTACAATAATATTCCAAGAACATTTAACCACTGAAAACGTCATTTTTGTCTACAATCAATCTTAGGAACTAGTTAAGAAAAATTATCTAACTTCAGCGGTTTTTTGCTGCTGAGTTACACTCCTCAGAACATCCATTGCATGTGTAACTTTAGCAGTAAGTGCATCAGGAGATTTCAGCAGCATTTCCCTGACTTCGTTTGGGTCAATTTCCAAAAGTATTCCCATGACTTTTAGCTGCTGATTCTAGCACAAGCGTGTTTAGATTTTCAGAAGGAAGAGACCTCAGTTTAGCTGGAACAACAACCCATATCTTGTCGCCATAGCACGTTCCATTGAGAAACTTAACCACAATCGCTGCGTCATGGGTTTTATCAAAGTAGATAAACCCATGGCCTTTGGACTTACCTTCATTATTACTCGGGATGAAACAACTATTAATTACTACGACTTTATCGAGAATAATTTTTTTTCAAACATTCATCACTCATGGACTCGGGTAGATTTTTTACAAGAAGATATTTGAACTCTCTCCTGGGTTCACGCGTGGGTTTATCTTATTGTAAAAAATATCTTACTGTAAAAATTCTACCCTTGTCCATGAGTGATGAAGGTTTGAAAAAAATTGTTCTCGATAAGGTCGGAGTAGTTAACAGTTGTTTCATCCCGAGGAATAATGAAGGTAAGTCCAAAGGCCGTGGGTTTATCTACTTTGATAAAACCCATGATGCAGTGATTGCGGTTAAGTTTCTCAATGGAATGTGCTATGGTGACAAGATATAGGCTGTTTGTTCCAGCTAAACTAAGGTCGGTGATGCAGCTGATATTAAAGATCTCAGTTAGATAATTTTTCTTAACTAGTTCCTAAGATTGATTGTAGACAAAAATGACGTTTTCGGTGGTTAAATGTTCTTGGAATATTACTGTTATCAAGTTTTCCACGTTACATTTTTCTTAATTAGTTCCTAAGATTGATTGTAGACAAAAATGACGTTTTCGGTGGTTAAATGTTCTTGAAATATTACTGTAACCAAGTTTTCCACGTTACATTTTGGATTGGACCATTATATATATATATATATATATTAAAATCTAGGATTTATCTTTTTTTTTTAACACTGATTTATTAATTTATTACAAATTATGAGAACTGTTATATCGACGATTCTACAACGGTCAAATTTACCGTCTTATGAAGATCCACGACTAACGACTCTACTTGCACCACGCTTATCATCGTATAAATATCTACGCGTGACGATTCTGCTTGCACACGCTAAAGATCTCTTGTAAACTTACCTCCATTAATTTGCATAATTTTTCATTAACCAACATAATTAATAATAAATCTCGCTCTCTGAGATTTGAAACTCAGATTTTTTGGTGTACAAGCAAGAAAGAACTCTTGACATTTATTGTTGCTAGAAGAAGAATGTATGAATTGTGGCAATACATTCATGATTCACCACAAGAATATCTCTGTCTACATGCATGTTAGGTCAAATCGACCGGTTTCAGTTGTAAGTCGGTTTGAACCCAAACAAAAATAACAAAGGCTGCCGATCGGTTAATGCCTTTAACCGAAATCGAACCAAATTATCCAAAAACCTCGATTAGCTAGGCCCGGAACTCTAGCTATATAAATATTCTCTCGAGTCTCGGCGATTCTTGTTTTGGTTTAAATCAGAAATCTCTCTCTCTCAGCAAAATACACAACGATCATGAGCTCCATCCCGCTTGATCTCGTTATCGAGATATCCTTGAGATTGCCTGCAAAGTCAATCGCTTAGGTTTCGTTGCGTTTCGAAGCTGTGGGGTTCCATGCTTCATTGTCCATATTTCACCGAGTTGTTTCTGACCAGGTCATCGGCTCGTCCACGTCTCTTATTCGCCATCCAAGCAGTTTGAACCCGCGAGTGGGTCTTATACTCGTCGCCTCAGAATCCATATGAGAAGCCGTCGTCTCTTATAGTAGCCGCAGGTTTTCCTATCAAGCTCACTGAATACACGTGGCTAGAATTTTGTGGCTATGCCTCTGGTTTAATCTGTTTCTATCATCATATGCGGATCCCGAAAGTGTATGGCAGCTCAGTGCATGTGATATGTAAACCTAGCACAGGACAGTGTGTGAGCTTACATAAACTGAAAAAGGACAGATGGTCGAACAGCTTTTTAGGGTTTGATCCCATTGACAAGCGATTCAAGGTATTAGTCATGGCTATACCATATTGTGATAATGGTTATAAAATTCTGACATTAGGGACAGGAAAAATGAGTTGGAGGAAGATCCAATGTCCCTTAACCCATGATCCCTGGTCCGAAAAAGGGATATGCATCAATGGAGTTTTGTATTACTTAGCTATAAGAATTGATGAAAGGCCTTTGATAGTTTGCTTTAAGGTTAGGTCTGAAAAATTCGAGTTTATTGATGTCGAAGGCTATTATAATGATTCTGCTACTAATTTGATAAACTATAAGGATAAACTAGGTGTGATTGATTGGAAGTATGATGGCGATGGCAATACCCTTGAGTTGCGTATGTCGGTTCTAAAGGATGTCGAGAAACAGGAATGGTCGAATTATGTCTACACTTTGCATGATGATATATTCCTTCACTGCCATAATGTTTACGTTGCTGGAGTGACAGCTACGGGTGAAATTGTTTTGTCGATGAGATATATAAGATCTAAACCGTTTTATGTTTTCTACTTCAATCCCGAAAGGAACACTTTCAGAAGTGTTGAAATCTATGGTTTTGGAGAAGACGATCAAAAGTTTAGCAATCGTAGTGTTTACGCCATTGTGGACCATGTAGAAGATCTAAGTTTACTATTATGAAGACAATCTGAGCAGGATAGAAGCGTAAACCCACGAGCACATCAACATATCACGTAGAGCGCCTCACTTGCAACAATTATCGTTTCGAGAGCATTAACAAATTTGATGATGCTCTGTGTCTTTTAGGTGATGATGAATTTACAGGTCCCAAAACCTGATTGCTTCCCTTGCTCCCCAAGTCAGCTAAAAGCTCTATTTAGTTAGTATTTAATACAAGTTGTACATTCTCTCTGTAAACATTAGGGGTTATCAAATAAAATTCTTAGGAAATTGAAGTTTTTATTCGTGTCGGCTAAAGTTGTCTTCATAAGATTTATAACATAAGATGTGTGACTTCTCATCTACAGGTTTCGTGTGAGCATTTTCACTCCGTTGGCTTTTCAAGTTCATGCCCTAATTGTGTTGCACGTTACCCTGTGAGTTGGGAACAAACTAATGTGTTTATCTGTGTTTAAGAATTTCACCGAAAAAAAGAAAAGAGCATAATTCATGCTGTTTGAATGGTTGCAAACAGTAAAATAAAACTTGTATGTTCATTCAGCCAATCTTAATTTTAAAATGGTTTTTCTTTAATTTCAATTGGTTTCTTGAATGGTTGCAAAAAAAAAAAAAAACACACATGCAAAATTAGTATATTCTGTTTGATTCTAAAAACTTGCAAAAGCAGAAGGAAATCATCAGTCAAGAATCCAAAAACTAAGAAGCTTGGTAATGGCAATGGCATGTTAGAATGTCTTATATTTTCTTCCAAGCAAGCAATACCTTGTCGTATATTTGTGCATGGATTGACACTTCTTATCTACAGGTTTTGTGTGAGCTTTATGATCACTCCGTTGGCCTAGCTAATTTTGTTCTTTCTGGTTTTCATGTTCATGTCGTAACTGTGTTACACGTTACTTGGGAGCAAACCAATGTTTTATCAAAAGTTATTTATATATTATTCTTGTTCTCTCTGACTTTGTTTTCAAGAAAATACTAGATCAATGATACCGGAAATAACAGCCGTCTTTACTTTTCGGAAATAACAGCCGTCATTAGATTAAAGTAATTTGCAAAAACAAATCATATTAGCCTAAGAATATACGATTTTGAGGAAGGAAGATTTATTTACGAATTTTCAAGTCTTCACTTTTCGTGAACCCAACTGTTCTGCAAAACATTAATAAATTTGGAATCGGAGAAAACCAAACCAAATTACTCAATATTTCCCATACCGGAACTGGTATATATTGGATTACCTTGTGCCGTATTTTGTACGCTAATCTCACATCTTATTAGGTTAGCGCCGACTATATATATTATATATATCTGCCAATGGTAGCTATCTCTCTCCATCAGGATCATGAATGGAGGAGCAGAAGTTTCAGATTCCATCCCGTTTGATCTCGTCGTCGAGATACTCTCGAGATTGCCCTCAAGGTCAATCGCGAGGTTTCGTTGCGTGTCGAAGCTATGGGGTTCCATGCTTCGCCGTCCATATTTCACAGAATTGTTCTTGACAAGGTCATGGGCTCGTCCGCGTCTCTTATTCGCCCTCGAACTAGGCTATGAGTTGAGCTTCTTCTCTTCGCATCAGCTTCAGAATCCATATGATGGGAAGGTTTCTGTCAGTTTTCATAATAAACTCTCTAATATAGTCAGGTGCGCTGATGGATGCTTTGATAACGGCTTTACATCTGGTTTGATCTATTTCTCTGGCATGAAGATCTCACAAAAAAAGGATGAGAATGAAGTGCCTATGATAGTTAACCCTACAACGAGAGAGTATGCGAGCTTACCTAAGCTGAGAAAGGACATATGGTGGAGAACCTTTTTAGGGTTTGATCCCATTGACAAGCAATTCAAGGTATTGTCTATGGCTCGCCCACGCTGTGGTGATCATGAAATTCTGACATTAGGAACTGGACTCATGAGGTGGAGGAAGATCGATCGAATGCCCCTTACCCCATCCCCATGTGGTTTTTTCTGGATGGATATGTATCAAAGGGGTTTTGTATTACTATGCTGAAGAAACGTATGAAACGCCTATGATAGTTTGCTTTGATGTTAGGTTTGAGAAATTCAAACTCATTGAGACGGAAAGCCTTTTTGGTAAATTGGTCAATTACAAAGGTAAATTAGGTAGGATTTGTTGGGCGCATGTTGAAGATGGCAGCAATACCATTGAGTTGATGCTGTATGTTCTAGAGGATGTCGAGAAACGGGAATGGTCAAAATCTGGCTACACTCTGCCGAAGAATGCACTCGCTTATCCCTACATTTTTTCCATCGTTGGAGTGACAGCTACGGGTGAAATTGTTTTGTCGCTGAGATATTCAACATCTAAACCGTTTTACGTTTTCTACATCAACCCGGAAAGGAGCACCTTCGAACGTGTTGAAATCCAAGGTTTTGGAGAATACTATCATGAACGTCATCATTATGTTTATGCCTTTGTGGACTACGTAGAGGATATTCATGTTAACGATGCAAAGTACCTCAAGTCAAGCCGACAACCTCCATCCGGAACAAGTTCGAATTATTAGCAAACCTAGAGTGAGAGGACAAGGTGTTGATTTGTAGTTGGAGGCCAAGCCAAATTCATGTACAAAGAGTGTGACTTTTCCTTACAGGTTTCGTGTGAGATTTATCATCACTCTGTTGGCTTAGCTATTTTTGTTATTTCTGGTTTTCATGTTCATGTCCTAATTGTGTTAGACTTTACTTGGTAGCAAACCAATGTGTTATAGCACTTTTAACCATTATACTCATATATTCCTTCACATGTAGTTTGCTTCACGTACAACATGCTTTTTGGTCTCTATTTCTCCGAGCAGTAACTACTCTTGTCTTGATGCTCTTATTCTAAGCATAAATTTTGCTACAGTGAGCTATTTTGATTGTGTATTGTTTTTTCTAAAGTCTCAAGTAGTGTTTTTTGGTAATGACTTTTGCTTGCAGATACTAATTCGAACCACATTTATACATTCATCAGTTCCACAATACGGATCAAAATTGAATCTTTTGGTCTACTATTTCCAACTTCAGTGTGGTTTATTCCATTGTTGTAGTAATGAAACTGTAGTCTAACGTAGTTATCAAAATTAGATGTGCAAAAGTCTTTCATTAAGTTTTTTTTTCTGCTGTGTTTGAAACCTTAACTGATTGTGCGTGAGATTTCTTGAAATAGTCAACAAGAATACTTATTGTATACCCCCCCTAATCATATAGACCAGACTATGCATATAAAAAGCTTAGGAAACAAATGAGAAAAAAAAATATACATTATATTTGCCGTGTCACAAAACTTCTTATTATTGGGCTCATCGTTTCTTCATCCGCAACGATTCAGGACACCGGTGAGCTGTTACCGCCGTCTGGCACCGGCTTCTCCAGTAATAACCGCTGTTTTTAATCCCTAATTTAAACAAATCTTGTAAGAAAAAATGGATATGTCAAACTGGCAAAAAACATGTGTCATAGATAACACTTGCTAATTTATGGCTACGTGTGGAAAATTGGATACCTAAAATGCTAGAAGGCAGTGGTTTATCTAATAATTACGAAGATAGTGCTAACTGCTAAGCTAGATTGTTCATCTCTTTTATAATCATCAGTAAATATTATTTACTTGTTTGATTTCTATGTTTTGCATTTATATGAACTTAGAAACAAAGTTATGAGTCGAAAACACGATCGTGATGAGGTCGTTGAGTCATTCTATACATCCGAGTCGATGACTTTTGCTTGCAGATTCTATCAAAGGCTCCTCAAGATGCAGGGACGATTGGTGTTGATGTTTTCTATTGATGACTTGGATCTTCACATGAAGTAGAATACTAATTCGAACCACATTTTGTGGATTCATCAGCTCCACAATACAAATAAAAAATTGAATATTTTTGTCTATTTCCAATTTCAGTGTGGCTTGTTGTTGTTTGATATTAGAGGTCATGAAATAAAATCGAGGTAACGAAACGAGCTTCATGGCGAAGAAACGAGCTTCCAGCTCCACATGTAGTGTATATAACCCATCAATGACTGATGAAATCAGTCGGCGTTGGATTTTGTTATAAGTAGCTAAAATCTTTAATGAAGGCTCTTTAAATGCTACCAATTTTGATTTGCAAAAAAAAAAACATCAGTTTTACCAATTTTGAAGTCTTCAGTTTTTCTGAACCCAACTGGTCTGCAAAACATTAATAAATTTGTAACCGGAGAAAACCAAACCAAATTACTCAATATTTTCCATGCCGGAATTGGTATATATTGGATTACCTTTGTACCGTCTTTTGTACGCTAATCTCTCACATTGGTGTTTTGTTAGGTTAGCGCCGACTCTAAATATATTATTAGAATCTCTGACTCTGTAAATAGTTTCTACTCGTATATTCTCTACCCCTCAAGATCATGAACAGACGAGTAGAAAATTCAGATTCCATGCTTAGCCGTCCATATTTCACCGAGTTGTTCTTGACAAGGTCATGGGCTCGTCCACGTTCGTCCACGTCTCTTATTCGCCCTGAAACTAGGCTATGAGTGGAGCTTCTTCTCTTCGCCTCAGCTTCAGAATCCATATGATGGGAAGGTTTCTGTCGCTTTTCATATGAAGCTCTCTAAAGACATGTGCCCTGAATACTTGTTTGGCCTTACATCTGGTTTGATATATTTCTCTAGCATGAATATCTCACGAAAAAAGGATGCGGATGCAGTACCTGTGATATTTAACTCTACAACGACACGGTATGCGATTTTTCCTAAACTGAGGAAAGGCAGAAAATCGGAAAGCTATTTAGGGTTTGATCCCATTGACAAGCAATTTAAGGTATTGTCCATGGCTCTTCCACGTTGTGGTGATCATAAAATTCTGACATTAAGAACTGGACTAATGAGGTGGAGGAAGATCGAATGCCCCTTAGCCCATGTGCCTTTGCCTGAAGGAATATGTATCAAAGGGGTTTTGTATTACTTAGCTGAAACAATGTATGAAAAGTCTTTGCTAGTTTGCTTTGATGTTAGGTCTGAGGAATACAAATTCATTATTGAGACACCCTATTACAATACATTGATAAACTATAAGGGTAAACTAGGTACGATTTATTGGAATCGTGCTAGGTATGGTAATACCTCTCGGTGGTTTTTGTGTGTTCTAGAGGATGTCGAGAAACAGGAATGGTCGAAATATGTCTACACTCTGCCGGATGATGCACCCGTTAACCCCCACTATTTTTCCTTCGCTGGAGTGACTGCCACCGGTGAAATTGTTTTGTCGATGAAAAATATATCTAAACCGTTTTATGTTTTCTACTTCAACCCAGAAAGGAACACCTCCCAAAGTGTTGAAATCCAAGGTTTTGGGGAACACTATGATGATAATCTTCATTATGTTGATGCCTTTGTGGACTATGTAGAAGATCTTCATGTTAACGATGCAGAGTACCTCAAGTCAAAGCCAATGCCTAAATATCATTAGGGAAAGGCCAAAACTACAAAAACCACAAACAAATCTGTAACTCTGCTCCATCTTTGAAGTACAAACAGCCGACAACCTCCATGATGAATGATTTGTCATTTACAGGTTTCGTGTGAGCATTGTCACTCTGTTGGCTTAGCTATTTTTGTCATCTCTGGTTTTCATGTCCGAATTGTGTTAAGACTTTACTTGGGCGCAAAGCAATGTTTTTTTCTATAACACTTTAACCATTATATCCATATATTCCTTCACATGTACTTGGCTTTACAACACGCTTTGTGGTCACATATACTCTGTTCTTGATGCTGTTATTCTAAGCATAAATTTTGCAAAATTGAGTTGTTTTGATTGGGTATTGTTTTTTTGTTAAGTGTCAAGTAGTGCATTTTGTAATGACTCTTGCTTGCACTTGCAGATACTATTTCGAATCACACTTATAGATTCATCAGTTCCACAATACAAAAATTGAATCTTTTGTCTATTTCCAACTTCAGTGTGGTTTATTCCATTGTTTTTTGTTGTTGTTGTTTGATATTACAGGTCATGAACCACACTGAAGTTGGAAATAGACAAAAAGATTAACGTGGTTATCTAAAAGACAGAGCCTGATGTGTATCTTGTAAAAGTCTTTCATTAAGTTTTTTTTTCTGCTGTTTTTGAGACCTTAACCGATTGTGCGCGAGATTTCTTGAATTAGACAACAATAATACTTATTGTATAACTCCCCTAATCATGTAGAACAGACTTTGCATATAAAAAGCTTAGGAAAGAAATGAGAAACAAATAACTTAAATAGCAAATATCCGGTACTAATAACCGCCGTTTTTAGTCCCTAACTTAAGCAAATCTTGTAAGAAAAAATGAATATTTCAAACTGGCAAAAACATGTTTCTACGTGATTTTTTTTTATATTTTTCTCTACGTGTGGAAAATTGGATACCCAAAGTGCTAGAAGGCAGTCGTTTATCTAATTAGCCGATTTTCGTCGTTCACACTAGCTAATTTTTCTCTAAGCTAGACTTAGCCAACACCAAGAACATTTCACCAATCAATAATGCTCCCATAGATGAAGTCTTACAAGATAAATTTATATTTCACAAGTTTACATTAGGTCAATAACAAAGTTCTCTGATCCTCCTCTGGAAATGACCCTCGTGGATCCTGGTCCAAAGTCCTACACGTACACCAAATCCCAAATACCCCGAAATACGTAAAAAAAAATACAACTTATATAGATAAGTTTATAAAATATAAAAATATCCCTAGTATATTATATATATATATATAATATATGTGTATATATATCATGTTAATAGTTTCACTCTGTGGTCAAAACAGAGTATTTTCATTTCCTACCCCTAATTTAATTATATAATCCCGAAATTTTCTCCAAAAAAAAAAAAAGAAGAAGAGGAGTAAATGCATTGGGGAAAAAAAGATAACATTAACTAACAAGACCACATAGACTCTCCCAAACTCGCTTCATCCACCATGTCCATATGGCTAAACATGCCCTTGTTGTCTTGTGGACTCACTTGCTTCGACGATGGTGACCCGCTGCTACTCGGGCTATCCGGACACAATCCATGGCCCGGGAAATTAGTCGAATGGCGTACACGTAGGTGCACCACTTCTGCTTGAGCCAGAGCTAGTTGGGCTTGCAACACATCGATTTGTTGCTGAAGAGACGAAATTGCCCCTACGCAACCGTAAACCGGATCCCTCACTCTTGCGTTAGCTTCATAGACCATGCTACTGACCGCGTCTCCACGCTGGTGGATTGGTAACTCCTGTCAGAGTTTTAAAATGCAATTAGACTAAACCAATCTCGCAAGAGTTAAACATGTAGACTACTCAACATTAGTTAATTAACAAATGTAGCTCATGTCATTATTAACAAAAGCAAAAGTGGTTGGATTCTAGATCAGCTAATAAATGTAGGTAGATGTCATTAAGATATTTTTCCAATTCTCAAACATTAAAGTTTTTTAAAAATCTCTAAAGAAATATACAACATCTGTTTAAGTACTCAGTAAAATGTAAATTCATAAATTTTTAGTTTTAAAATCCTTAAATCAAGTTTATTATAATATATATGGGTCGGACCATGTAGTTGTTGTATTAAGTTATGGAAATGATAGTAGTGTCTTATCGAAATTTAAAATTAAGAACATAAGAAATAAGGGAAAAAAATCCTAACCAACCGAAAATAGGATTAAGCACGTTTTGATTTTTTTTTTTTTTAATTTTAAAGAGGAAACATAAAATTACCTGAAGCATCTTGTTGACGTTGCTAGCTCCGAAGACTCTATGAACATTAGCGAATTTCTGAGGCTCATCCGCCGGAAAATACGGCGAAAAAACACAATCTTGCGCGCATCGCCGCCGCAAAAGCTTGCACGCCGCACACGGCGACGCCGCTCCTTGCTTCCGGCTACTTTCTTTCATCCCTCGCTTCGTCAAGTGTACCTTTTGGATTGTGAATTATGTAAGCGATTGAATCTCAACCGTTGCTTTAACCAACAAAAAAAAAAGAATCTCAACCGTTGGATTGAGACTTAATCGTCAATTATCGAGAAACTGTGGAGAGTCTAGGTGAAGAGTGATGAATCTGTGGGAGATTTATAGAATGAGAAAAATGAATTATATTTAAAATGTAAAGAATTAAGACAAAAGAAAAAAAAAAGTCAGCACATCTGAGAGTGGGACCCTGGGATTTGGAAAATACTTTAGATTTTTCTGGTCCTAGAGCAAAATTACATCACGTGACACGACCACTTAGTATTTATTTTCTTTTTGTCTTTATCTAACCTCATTGGTCTCAATAATATTTTACTTTATTATTTTTTTGTCATTCACAGAGTATAGTAGAATACGGTCCTTTGTAATACCCAGGACGTGACACTAGTTACGAGTTGTAATTAATATTTTGGCATGAACTTTTGTGTTGAACTAAGTATATTTTATAGTTATACAGGAATTTTTAAATGATACCGACAAAAATAATGGATTTTCGAAATGAAATTGACCAAACTTGTGAAGCATGCATTAAGAGTCCCGAACCTAAGAAATTCATAAAACTTAACATGAATTTTATGCTAAATAGCTTTTCTTTTGTCTAAGTTTAGATTTTGGTTATTTTTAATTTTTATAGAGCTAAAGGAGGTTCTCTCTTTGGAATGTTTCATCTTTATAGAAATGTGTATATAATACATGTATAGGATAAGGAAATTTGTGGCCTCGTGCTTGTGCATGTAATCATTGTTTCTCTATTTCTTTTGTGTATTGATATTCTCACACCTTTCCACATGGGTCCCCAATAAGCATAGCAGGGGAATATTAAAAGAAATCAAAATCAAACTTTTAATCTAAAATTCATTGCTTAAAACATCTTGGAGAAGGGTAAAATGTGGAATTCTTGGAAACAACTCTAATATCGGAACTTCAGGGTCCGATCGTTAATCTAAAATAATATGAAATTTTTAGAGTAAATTGAATCTTTTAGCGGTAAGCTGGAGTGATAAGTGATTATAAAATAGTTAAAGGATCCGATTGATAACCAATTTTTTTTAGCGGTAAGCTGGATTTTTTAGCGGTAAACTGTAGTGATAAGTGCTTATAAAATAGTTGAAAACTGTAAGAAAAGAGTTGTAAGCAAAAGCTGTACAATAAAACAGAGTGTAATACTGTTGGTAACACTTTATGTACTGCTTTTGTGATTGGTAACTATTAAAACGGTATAAGTTGTATCGCAGCTTTTTGGTAATGCTTTGCGTTACCAATCAAACCCAAAAACTGTAAAAAAGAAACTGTAAGTAAAAACGGTTCAAAAAAGCTGAGTGTATTGCTGTTACTAACGTTTTCTGTACTGCTTTTATGATTGATAATTATTAAAACGGTATAACTTGTATCGCAATTTTATGGCAAAATTTTGGGTTACCAAATGCAAAGTTTGGAAGTATCTATCAACAAAAAATTAAGCTTGTTCGTAAACTTTAGAAAAAAATAATAGACAATAATACATGCATCATATACATGAGTGCTCTAGAGAATTTGTATGCAGTAGCTATGTTGATATGTCATAATATGACAAAAATATACTTGTTTACGATGTATATTTTTCCATACAAAGTAAAATACATTGAAACACATTTAAGATGATTTTATCTTAGTTTTAAACATTTAAAAGATGTTTTTAACAAAACAAGTTTAAAGGATATTATTGTTATATACTTCTACCGTGACATGTTTTGTTTTTCTGTAAAACCTAAATTATCAGGTAGATATACGATATTATTATTATTATTATTATTTTATGGTTTTACATATTTACTTTGTGTGAATTATTGCTATAATCCATTTATATACATGTATTATAAAATATTTTTAAACGTATACATACAATCAATAAATTGTACATTGAAAGTTATTTTTTAGTATTTTTTTATCATTTGTTAATAGCAACCTAACAATTTGTCGTTTAACTATATAATATTTTCGTTTTGTCATTTATCTAAATAACAATTTTCGTATTGTCATTTCACAAAATTTCCCATGTTTTTTTATTTTGACAAAATTTCCCATGTTAAGTTATTCAAAACATATTTAATTATTATTCAAGGTTAACCATACTTTTTTTTTTATCAAACTTCGAAAATTCATCTTTTACTGTTTTTTATCGAAGGTCACAAATTATAAAGAAAAAAACTACCTTAAAATAAACACAAATATATAATGGGGGCAAATCTGTCTAGTCATCACTAGTCAAAAAACAAAGTTGAAAGAAACAATACAGTGCACGCTATTTTCGTAGAAAAAGACAGAAAGATTGAAAAATATTAAAAGAAACTAGAAAAAAAAAAACGCCCACAGCTTTCGAAATCAAATAAAAGAACATAGAATCGTGGCGAACATTGTCCTTTTAACAAACCATATAATTAGAAAAATAATCTTGTTTTTTTTCGGAAGAAAAAAATAATTTTGTTCTTAAAATGTTTTTTCTTCTTTTTGTTTTATGTTGGTATACAGATATAATTTTTGTATAGAAATTTGCTTTCGAATTTCACTGGAGCAGATTACAGTCACAGTGAACTTTAAATTGGCAATAGAAAACTCTAAAAATATTTTGGAAGAATTTAGAAAGATAATATTGTTTTATTAGAAGGAAAAAGAGACTCCACACTCGACAGTTTCCACTAGTGATAAGATTTGTACATATTTGGTGGAGTGTCTTTCCGACAATCTACACAACAGTCGACTCTTTTCAATAACCACTTATAGCTTTTGCCGTTTTCCATCATTCTTATTGGTCATGGAAAAATAAAGCTTACTAATGAATTAAATTAGTACTTTTTTGTATAATGAAATAAATTTACAGATTTTGTCAATATTTCATGATATCAGATGCAGTGACCGGACCAAAAGGCTTGATTTATGTATTTTAGTATTTCATCAAATTATAGTAACAATATGAAATATTTTTGACCGAATGTGTCGGTTTCAATAGATCTCTTCCTCTCCAATCCCGAATCTTTGATTTTTCTGTAATTGAAAAAAATGCATCGGCAGATAGCTACTCGTTTTTTTTTTTTTTTCTTTTTCTTTTTTGAACATTACTACTCGTTTTCTTTGCAACTGTTTATTCGAACTCCCCCAAATATTTATTGTGTAGTATTTTTGTAAGAAAAAATGGTTTACTATAAACACCTCATATTTAACAATCTAAAAGTAGACACACACGTAACTTTAGCATATAGAAGTAAAACTTAGACAACGTAAAAATCCACGACACATGTCATAAATTTTATAAGTTTCAAACCCTAAACCCACAACATAAGTAAACTTCTTTCCAATTTAAACACTCTCCGAAGCAATGTCGGCAGCTTCACGACTCACGAGAAAGCATATTACTTACCATCACTCGCTCCACCGGAAAGCCGGAAGCGGCATCGCCGGCATGAACCATTTTTTTTCTTCAAACCTATTTTATAATTTTAGATTAAGGGTTCGTCTGGCTTTTTGTTCGAGGTTAACTTTCAATGGTCTCCACTCTCCATCTTCATAGTCATGGAATTTTTTTGTGTAGATAAAATGTAGTTCAAAAAAGTGTGCAAAGCTAAAGAGTGATACAATTTAACACTTAAAACAAAACAAAAAAACTAGTATGTTGACTTTTTAATTGTTTTTGGCCAACCGTTAAACCAACAATAATTCTATATTTTGACATAAAGTTAAAGAGAAGACACAGTGGAAATTAAACACTACATATATGTACATGTTATATTTGTTTCAGCTAAATATATACACACTAATCATACAAATTAAACACTAGAGTGTGTACACCCCCACTATCGGTATTTCTTCTTAACATGATAATCTCCATAAACTAAACAACTATAGTTAAGGCCAATGAAAAAAAAAAATTAAATGCATATTAATTTATTAAGCGATTCAATAGAATAATTTATTTTCATATTATTTATGTTTCGAAATTGAGATTTAATTATAATTTCTTAGGTTACAAATTAAATATATATACTAAGTGCATTTCTATTAAAAAAAACTATATCGTCCTCTCTCGATAAAAAAAAAAAATTCGAATCAGGATCAAACATAGCCAAATTTAAACAGTCCCCTTCTAATCATGCTTAGGCAACTATACGTGAGAAGAGTGCGAATATACTATATATCATTTTTACGAAATCTCGTGTACAAACTGCTCATGCAGCATATAATTTGTACATCCATCATGAACGTAATTATTACAATATAGGTAAACTCTTGTTGAAATTATAGAACTCACGGTAGTTAATTTGTCAAATTAAGAATGTCCTCTACAACAACCCTATTGATTATTACCTGTTGTTATTCCTTCTTTTTGTAACCTCTCCCTGACTTTATGTTCCTTTCTAATTCCCTAAAACCCAAACAATTGAGTTAATATTTTCCTTAATTAAACCATTGTTTAAATTTAAATCTCACAGTTTTAATCATCCCAATAAGGTAGTTATACATTTAGTCAAAAAAGCAACTCTCATGATCATAGGTACTCAGCATGAGATTGATCATTAGTTTCCCTTTAATCTGATCAAATTATCAATTAAATTTAATAAAAACAATTCAAACTAAACGGTTTACAAATTCCTACTCGATTATAAAAAAGGAAATAGTTTTTCTTGTAATGGTCATAGATGAAATATTTGTCATTTAAATTTTATATCTTTATATAATGTTATACTTTCTTTTATGTGTGCGGGTTTGTACATATCTTAAAATTAGTTTTCAACACTATGATTTTATTTTCTAAAAAAATTGATTCACTATTCTACGAAGTTAGAAAATTTGTCGACTGATTATGAAATCCCCACAAACTATTTCAATTCCCCTGAAGCTTGCTCGTTTACATATATATACATGAAATCACTTTTGAATATAAAAAATTAAGATTAATTTGAAATCAATGTAATTAACCATATAAATATTTTCCATAAACCATAGCCATGTATTTGAAAACAAAAATTAAGAAGAAAAATGTGCATATTGATAATAGAATTTGTTTTTGTTTTCAGTTATTTAACCATGAGAATATATTAACCACCTCTATTGGTTCCTCAAGGCAAGAGGTTCAAACAAAAAGAAAAGAAAAATCCAGAGAGTACAAGACAGGTTGAAGTAGACAAAATAGTTGAGACTAGAGACGTTACTTTGACGGTTGAAAGAGCATGAAAAGGAAATAAAGCAATCCAAAAGAAAAGCTCTTTCGGTTGATGGAAATTTAAATAAATAAATAAATAAAATCTTAAAATTAGATTGGAGAGCAGTTTATTTCTCAATGAAAAGAAACTGTCATGGCTTTTAAAATAACAATTAATTAAGAAGAAGATCACTTCCATATCATTATGGCCCCTACCTAACAATGAAAATTTCATCGACAACATTAATGCTCACAATATGTTGAGTTTGATGTAAGGAAATTTTTGTTTTTCCTATTATTTGGTTTTATAGTTATCCGTTTTTCATTGTAATATATTCCCTCCGTTTCATAAAAAGTGTCATTTTGATTCTTGATTTTTGTTTTACAAAAAGTGCTACTTTATGTTTTCAATGCAATTTTTTAAAAATAAATCTCAGTTTTATCCCTACTATTTTAACCTATTAATTAAAGAGAGAAACTGATTTAGTGTATTAATAAAGGGCTAAAAGAGATTTACAAGTTTTTCTTAATTTATGTGAAAAATGTCAGAATCACACTTTTTGTGAAACGGAGGGAGTAATTTTTTAATGAGGAAGTAGATCCAGGGGGCGATTGGTAAATAGACTGTGGAGGCTGTAGAGGCTTTAATTAGTTTTAAAGTTTTAAAAGTCACTTTTTTTTCCAATCAGACTTTATCCTTCCTACAGTCATAAAAGCTTTCTTAAAAATCTCACAGCCAAAATAACTGTTTTTACTCTTATTTTCGTTTGTTTTTTTCAAAGCCAATAAAAATGACTTTTATTTTTTTAAAGTTACAGTCATTATTTAAAAGTCAAATTTTTAACAGTTAATTTTAATTTTTTAAAACCACAGTCACAGCCTCATCCAATCACCTCCACTCTACTCCAGGAGATCCATGATTATATTGTCCTAGTGCGATATTTTCTTCCTTTTTTCTTTTCGCCTCCGGCCGCCGTATTATTCCATGGATCGGTGTTGGACTGCTTCTTCAGAGTCGATGCCGATCTTTCTAAACGTATTTTACCCTGCTTCCTTTCTTTTGATTTCTTTTTTCCCGCATCCTTTTGATTTCTCCTAAACCGCATCCGTTCGATTTGCTCGATGTCGTTTGTCCGGTGAACGATCTGAGATTGGGGATGGAGGTCGCATCTTTGGTGGAGCCGGCTCGTTTGAGCTTTGGAACGGCAGCGCCGTTACCACCCAATTTTCGGCCTGCCGTACGATTCTAGTCTCAGATCTGGTTTATCCTTCTTCGATGTGGTGGTTTGGTTTCGGCGACACTATTCGGATGGTTTTTGTAGTGATTTGGATGGGCGGTTTCCCTCTAGCATCGTGACGAGGTCATGGGTGTATGATGGTACTCCTTTTTCTCAAGTAAGATTGCTCGACTTTCTTTTTGTCATATCTTTCGTGTGGTGGTTCTGTCGCGGCGGCTCAGGAACGTTTGCCTTGATCCTTGGTTCTTCTGGTCTTTCTCGGCTCTGTTTATTGATTTATTCCCTCGGATTTGGGTTAGATGGTTTTTCAGGGAGCTTAGGCTTTCCGGCTAGATCAAGTTTCTTGGTATTTCTTTCCCTTGTTGGGTTTTAACTAGCGTTGTCGTTTTCTGTCCACCATTGCTTTACCTTAGTTTGTTCAGCTTTTAGTTTCGGGTTTGGAAACGTTTGTCGGTGTTGGTTTCATCCTTCGGCCGCATCAGTTTGTCTTAAGGAGAAATTTTTAGAGGTTCGTGTTTGGAGTTCTTTGTGGGATGGTTGCTATTTCTACAGCTTGGTATGGGTTGTAGAAAGCAGGCAATGTCATCAAGTATCGTTTGTGGTTTTCGGATCTGATGCAGTTCCATTGGTGTGGCGTTCTCTGGTCTTGAGCGTGGCCTTCTTATGCGTGACAGTGTGTTGGTTGGAGTCGTGTTGGTAACGGATGGCCCTCGGTGGTGGTGTAATTTCCTTGTTGTTGATTGAGTTTTGCTCTCTCTTTAGCAGATTTTTATGAGGGTTAGTTCTTTGGATTTGGGGGTTTGGAATCTTCCCGCTTTGTTTTCGGTTTCGCCTTTGGCTCTTTATGTTGCCGGGCTAGTGTTTCTACTTTGCTGTTCTTTGATCCTTGTTCTTTCTAATATTACTCAGATGACAAAAAAAAAAAATCCTCTCTACTCCTATAAATAGTGAATAGTTGTCTTTACTCTCTAAACTCCTAACTAAGAAATCAGTCATTTCGTCTTCCTTTCATGCAACCGTTCAAGAAGATTTCTCCAGTATAATGAACAGTGCTGACTCAACATAATTATGGGTTCTAGGCAAAAAAAAATTTGGACCCTTAAAGTTTATTTTTAAAAGGTTTTTTATTAAAATTTTTCTCATAAAGTTTTTTTTTGTGTAATGTTTTCTACATTTTTTATGAAAAGAAAAATTTATACATAGAAAATGTTTTTATGGTCCTTTTAATCTATTTTTAAAAAATATTTTATAAAAAGTTAGAATCTTTAATTATTTGGACACAGGATTGGACTCTGAAGCATCGCACTTGTGTTCCTCAAATGAACGACAATGAATGGAGGTACTCCTATTAATTTTTTTATAATTTTATTTATATGATTGATCTAAATGTCTAAAGATCTTACTGATCATAAAAATTTATAAATTATAATTTCGTTTGATTGGTAAATGTTTTTACTGCATTAAGAGGTATACTGTTTTAGTGGTATCAATTACAAAAAGGGGGAAAATAACGATATCAGTATTTGTGTCTTGCTATTATCTTCTTATTCTTCGTCCACGCAAAAAGATATGTACGGGAGAGATTTATTTTTGAGTCTTTGTTAGACGTTGAATTCTCTCGTCTAAATCTGCTGGTCTAACAATCAATAATATAGTATAAATTGTATGATCTTCGGACTATCCTGGTTATGCATTGGTGAACAAGAAGATTGATTTTGGCCACATCTTGGAGCCAATATTTGATATCATACACTTCACCTTCATTAAGAATTTATTGGTTCAGTAATCATCTTAACACTAAAGCTTGTAACTATACTAATACGAAAATAAGGGAAGTAAAAGTTCAAAAGAAATAAAATAAGGGAAGTAATCAAAACCTGATTTTTTGGTCGAAATTGTTCTAAAATGCTAAAATGAAACTAGGAACGCAACCGGATTCAGGTTCATTAAGTAGACTATATATTTATATATTAAATTATTTATATATAAAGCAAATATATAAAAATTAGTTTTAGTTCTTTTTTCCAAAATATCATATTTATTGTCAAAATTATTCGACAAAAAAATTATTATTATTCAAAATTAGTCGACAAAAAATTATTATTTATTATTCAAAATTAATTTTTAATTTTTAATTTTTAATTTAATTTTAATTATTTTAAATATTTTATTATTATTTTGGATCCAAATCCAGATATCCGTAGATTTTAGTTTGTGATTGAATATCCGAAATCCGAATATTCGAAAAGTTGTGCTATGGTATTCGGCAAATCCGGAACTGGATACCTTAAAATTCTAGGATATCTGGATCCATCCCAACCCTATAAAAGCTAATATATTTATCCTAATTGATTTTGTTTATTATGTTACTCTCATACTAGTAATTGATTAAATTTTGCAATGCTACTAAGAAAACATAAATTTTTTATTGTGTATAACATGATTTGAATTTGGAAAAACGGACATGTGTTTCTTAAAAATGTGAACAATGTCGCTAATAAAAAATATCTCATGTACAAAAAATAAGTTTCAAGGCCAAAACATAAACTTTTTTTTTGACAACGTAAAACTCACCATATATTAATTCGTTGGTTCAAAGAGATTAGTTTCATGGGCTAACCAATCCAGAACCATCAGATTTACATGGAAAAAGATAAAACCACGAGAACGGACTTCTTTTGCAATAGAGTCGATTCGGAAATTAAAAGAACGAGGCATAAAAGATAACAAAAACTTATCAAATTGAAAGCACCAATGCTCATATTCTTCTAATTCAGAAGTAAAGATGGGCCAATCTTCTTCTTATTCGAAGAACTTGACAAGTTGAAGACAATCTGTTTGAATATGTATAGTCGTAATACCATATTCGTGGATTGTCTTCATTGCCCATAGCAGGGCATCAAACTCGGCATGGAGAGGAGAAGGAACTTGTTTACTCGCAAACGATCCTAATAGGGACATCGACTTATTTTTCAGTAGGACGAATCCACCACCGAAAGTTTGATCCTTGTTACCCCAAGACGCATCGATTTGACAGCGATCAACTCCACCTGAGGAGATCATATTACTTGAAATTGATGCTTGTGGAACTGTTACTTGTTGAGCTGTTCCTTAGCTCACTGAGGTCAGTATGTTTGCCACTCTTCAGTTTTCTTCTTCGTGTATCGCCAGCTCTACTGTATCCACCAGGGATACATCTTTGTTATTAAAGACCTTCTCATTCCTAAGGCCAAAACATAAACTAAAATTCGAGAAAACAAAAAAATAATTTAAAATAATTTTATATGTTATATGATTTCTATGTAACACCAAACTATAATATATGAATGTGTACGCTAATATAAATTTAAAAACCAAAAACAAACTCCAATATATTATATATATAGAGTATTCCAACAAGAAAGTAACCTCTGCAACAAAATACATAATTGAATCAGTCTATTTGTTTTATATAGAATCCTCATTAGTCTATATGTTCTATGTAGACTTCTACAAATAGTATTTTCATTCTATTTACCATAACCCTTAGATAACTAAACTCTAAATTCATGATATTAAATCCTAAATCCAAAAGGTCAGATTCTAAACCCGAAATTGGATATTTTCTTTATTTTCAGAGAATTTTTATATTATATGGTTTATACGTGAAATATGCACTAGTCAATCTATTCTATATAAATTGACGTTAATACTATTCTATTATATCGTCCATATTGACCTTTTTTATGATGTATATTTGTTTTTCGTGTAGTTTTTCCGTTTATAAAAATTCACGTGATTTTCAGTGAATATCACAAATTTGAAAAAAAGTTATAGAAAAGGTTATATTTTCAGTGATATCACGAATTTGATTATTTAAAAAAAAATTAACGTATATAAAATAAGAGGGAGTGGTAAAAAAATTAAAACAAAGAAAAAAATAGAAAGATGAGATAAGAAGAAAATAAGTAGTTGTGATTTCTTGTCATGTTTCAAAGTTGTTAATTAACATCATTGCGATAAGTATTATGTTATTGTTCAGATTTTGACACGTGTAAAAAAATTTAACAAACTAGATTTTGACATGTATCAAAAAAATTAGCATATAGGCATATCATAATTTAGATTAAAAATGATCGTGAAGCATCTGATTCAGTCGATCATATTTTGACAAGTATAATAAAAAACTTTGAGTTTCTCAACTAAAAAATATCAAATATGATAAAAGAAATATAACTCTAAAAATACTATTAGGATAAATAAATATATAATTGTTGGCATATAAATTCCAATCTAACATTTTAGGCCCACTAAGGGAATAAAATCCAAAGGTCCAGTCATGAGCTCAATTTTCTTTCCGTAGTGGAAGGGCTCGAATTGAAGTCAAGCTACTAAACTTGTTCAGTCCAAAGTTTAGGACAGTAAAAGTTAAAACCTACGGGAAACACTAAAAATTGACTCCAATGATGAACTGAGGAATTATTCAAATAAGAGTAATTTAACGTTTTAACTAGAAACGGCTGAATCCACTGAAGTAAATGCAATTATTACCAAATCAAGAGTAGTAAATAGAGACGTTAGATACGGTTTCAAAAGCTATAAAACAAGAGAAAGAACAAGGATCAAAAGACACCTTTTTCACGACTTCACACAACATACTTTCTAAGCAAGAGCACAATTTCTTACATTCAACGGAATTTTCTCTCTATTTTCATCATTTCAGCTTATTTTTTTGTTCGTTTTCTTGTAAACATTCGAAATTGTTAATACTAAAGCCATTTGCTTCTATTTCCTGGTTAGTCTCTCATCGAACTAGGTTGAATCCAGTTCGGCATATCTATGAGCTCAGCTTCCTAAGAATTGTTTGATATAGTCTTTAACATTTTTGTTATTAGAGGACGATCCAGACCCTTCAAATTTTCATATTTACAAATTTTGACCGTTGTAATTTATGCTACAACAATAACCAACTTCATTGAAAATTGAATTATTCTTTGAACATTTGTAATAAAATTGAATTGGAAGTAAATGAGAATAAAAATAAATAAATGTTAAATTTCTTTTTTGATAGTTTTTGATGTTTTTAGTTTTATTTTATTTTTTCACTATTCAGTTTTAAAAAAATATATATTTGATTATAAACCCGCGTATAGAGTAATATATAAGATATAAAAAATACTCTAGGCATACTCTTTATATGGTTATCTGATTAATTATAAAAAAATTATGGTGATATATATGTTAATTTCCCATTCGTTAATCAACAAAAGAATAATATTTTGAAACAAAATGTTTTAGAAAGAATAATTTTTTATATATTTTTGGTGTGCAATAAATTAGAAATTCTAGTAGCTAAAAACCCTGAAAACAGAACCAATGATCGAACCATAATGAAACAGAGGAGCCGTTCTTTACTTCAGCACGAATGAATGGCCTCACTATATCACGAACCTTTAAAAGCTTTCGCCAAACCGATGAGTCAAGTGATGTGTCTAGGGCTGTTTAAAAAAAATGACGAGCGCATAAGATCTTGCTTTGACAATGCGACCCAAAGTGACTCGGAAAGAGTGACAAGATTCTAGATGAGGGCTCATTGCTAAAACTCGTGATACATCTTTATACCAAGACATCCTTATGATTTTTGGAGCACAAGTTTCCTCCAAAGCAATTTTTCCCCCTCTGGATGTATTTAGATTTCCGGATCAGAGAAAAGCTCCACACAACTTTTCAATCTCATCAAAACAACATGAAGACATGCGAAACACCGAACACTAAAAGTTCGAGATGATCCATATAATTGACAAGATTAACTGGAGCCGACCCGCATGAGAAAGATGCTTATTCGTCGAAGATAGAAAATTAGAAATATGTTGTGAATTTTATGGATAAGAGGTGCATTGTTTAGCATTGTCATGAATTTTGTCCTGAGATAACGAATTGGAAGAGTATCAACTCCGAAACCATATTTAGAAGATTTTGTTTGTCCTTGCCAACCATATAAATTGCTGATTTAGTGGCATTTATGTGAACATCGGACATGCAAAAAAATTCCTCCAATATCCGAAATGTTTCTCGAATAAACGACGGAGATCCATCCGTGAATACTAAGATATCATCAACAAATCTTAGATGGATAATTTTTTAATCTACCAAATATCCATAGATTATTGAAAAGTATAATATAATATAAAGAGAAAAACAAGTAAATGTAACCATTTGCTGTGTGAATTTCTAAATAATCGAATACTCAAACTTTTTTACAAAGAAAATATTAATTTTTTTCAGATAAATTATTGTGGTCGAGCCGACATATATATTGTAATCTTGAGCAAGAAATTAAAGAAGATACGATAAGATCGACGACAATGCATGTACTTATCCTTCTTTGCTTTCACGTCTTGTCGAGTTTTAATTAACTATCTTAATGCAATTTGATCTCATTGGTCACTAAAACTGTAGATACATTTGCTAATAGTAAAAAAAAAAAAAAATTGAACTTTTAATAGTATAATTTAGAGAAATTGGCTCAAACAGCACTATTTTAAGTTTTTATGAATAGTCCCAAAAATTTTGTTAATCATTTTATAATTTATGGTCAAAGTTTTTATATTTTAAGGTGCAATATATATATATACAATATTATAGATTACAAGTCGGACAGCGAGTAAACTTCAAATATACGTTACTTATCCGTCCGAATTTTGTTTCATAATTGTAATAGTTTTTCTCATGCATGCATCTTGAAAGTTTAAACCAACTACATTCCTCTTCCATTTTTTATGGGTAATCTATAAATCATAGTCATACATTCACAGGTTCAGCTTTGAACCCATGAAACATTGGATATTTGGCAATTGGCATCATTTATAGAAACCACTAGGCTATAAGCCATGAGGTTCATGTTCATTTACTTAAATCTAAACTGATAATATATATTTGAACAAGATAAATTATATTTAAAGTATCAAATTTTCCGCAATTTTCATCCGTGTAAACAACCGTTTAATTTTGTATGCACAGCTAAGTACTATATTTTAGCTTTTATTTGCTTAAAGACGAAGAAAAGTATATACCTCTCTTTGTATCACGGTATGACCCCATACATATAACTTTATCTCGTATATAATTTGTTCGTATTTGGTTGTACGTGATCGTGTGTCTTACAATGGGTTTTTTCTTGGACAAGTTTTACAATGATTATTACTTATTAGCAAACAAAATCAAAAAATATTTTGCAAGCGAATTTATTTAAACGATATATGTGGATATATATACATGTTAACATTTAGATTGTATTTGGCTTTATCAATAATAAAAAAAAAGACATTTAGATTGTAGATATTCATAAAATAATATACTAACGAGAAGAAGATTTAAAAAGAGTAAAGTTCAAAAAAAAAGAAAAAAAAGAGAAGAATCAAAGTTTTGTTTTAGCTACACCTCAACCTCGACGTATTTGTATGATTATTGTTTTAAGGAAGTTTGGGCCACATGACTCCACGAGGGTTTATCACACTTTTTGGTCACTAAAAGTAAAAACATATAAAGGCATGCCCAACATTTGGGACCTAATGTCCAATTTAAATGGGGCAACAAAAATTACCAAATAATTGCTTAAACTTTATGATTTTTTTTGCATAGTTATAAAAAAATATAAAACAAATAAATATATATGATCATTTATTTATTACTTTAAAATACATAACCATAACGAAAAATTATATTTATTGTTACAATTTAAAGAAGCATGATTTACGGAAAAAAAGAGAGGATAATATAAATATTTGAAAATTACATTTTATGAAAAAGAGAGGATCATTAGGGGATTTTCGTCACACTGTCAAGGAGGATTTTAAGTTTAGGCCCAAAAGATTCTTTAAAATTCATGGGCTTCAGCCGCTTTGTTCGGAAAGTCTTCTGAATAAAAAGTAAAAATTCATAGAATAGTGAACCAAACCGATTTAGATTTTGTTTCCATTGGGTCCGCATATTTTCAGAACCAAAAAACTTACCGCAAAACCGGACTAATAGTTCTTGGATCTCCCCCGTGATGAGCCCAATTTCATCCAATTCGGTTTTATATAACTAAGAAATTGAGTTTTGATCTGATTTTTTTTTTGGTATGCCGCTCAATATTTTTAAAACCGGATAGGACCTGCGGTCAGACCGGATCCGACCACGAACCAGAACAATCTTCTGATTGGATTAACAGTAAAACCCAGAGGTAGTTGGATCGGTTATAAACCAAGATCAAACCGTTTAAAACCTAGAAACCGGCGAACCATTGAACCAATTGAACCGAGTTTAATAATTTATGAGAATTTTGGTGATAAAATTAGATCACCAAAAAATTAGATCACCATAAACAGAAATAGGCTGCAGCATCAAAGGCTAAATGATCTTATTTTTGTTCATTATAACTTATGTTTACAAAATAGGTTATAACTTATGTTTACAAAATAGGTTAGTTACTTGAAGAGGAATTTATGAAAGAGATATTTTTTTATTAACTTATTAATATTATCCATAGTTAGTGATATAAGTTATTTTTTAAGTTTTTTCAAACATTATAATTTATTGAAGTGTTTTATTTGATATGACCGATTATAATTGTATTTCAAATATTATAGTTATATTCATAGAAAAATTTATAAGACTGTTGTTAAAATATATATATATATATAAGACTATATGATATTGTCTTATAATATTATTTTAAAATATCATCAAATCCAATCGAACCATATTGACCCATAACCCAAAAGTTTTTCCGGTTGGTTACCGGTCCGGTTTTTAAAAAATTTATGCCACTAAACGCAAAATGGAGGATAAGTTTTGCTCAATGTTTTTAAAACAGGTTCGGGTCTGACCACGAACCGGCACAATCTCCGGGTTGGATTAACAGTAAAACCCAGAGGTACTTGGACCGATTAAAACCAAGATCAAACAAGCTAAAACCCGAAAATCGGCGAACCAATGAAATATTGAACTGAGTTTAATAATTTCAGAGTATTTTGCTGATGAAATTGGACCGTGTTCGAATGCATTCACACCGAAAAGAGAAATAGGCTGGAGCATCGAAGGCTCAATGATCATGTTGTTGTTCATTATAACTTATATTTACAAAACATGTTAGTTACTTGCGAAGGAGTTTATGATGGAGATATTTTTTTATTACTTTTATTAACTTGTTAATATTATCCATAGTTAGTGATATATAAGTTACTTTTTAGGTTTTTTCAAATATTATAATTTATTGAAGTGTTTTATTTGATATGACCGATTATATTGGTATTTCAAATATCATAATTATATTTATAGAAAAAATTTTATATATCATATGATATTGTCTTATAATATTATTTTTAAAATATCATCAAATCCACACTCGAACCAGATTTAATCCGGTCCAACTATATTGACCCATGACCCAAATTTTTTTTTGGTTTGGTTACCGATCTGCTTTTAAAAACATTGTAGTTTTGCTAGAAACTACTCAAAACAAAATTTGATATATGTTAAGTTCATGTATTCAATAAATCAACAATATTACTTGATGGGCTTTTAAAGCCTATATTTTCCTATATTTTCCAAAGGCTCTTTGTAGAGCACGCTGTTTTTAAAATGGATATATAGTTAGGACTGTTCATTCAGTTCGACTTAGCTCAGTTACATAAAATTAGTTATTTTATTTTGATTTTTTAGTTTTTAAATAATAAAAACAATTGGTTTATAAGCAAATTTAAATTTCGTGCTGGTTTAAATATTTTGGTTTGGTGAAGTCTTTTGTTTAGTTTTTCAGTGTTTGCGTTGAGCTTTGATCGGTGAAGAAGTGATCTCGTCGGCGGTTCAGAGTTCGGGGTTGTCTCTGTCGGCGGATTCAAGTGGTGGTGAGGCGATGGCACTCCCTTATGGGTGTTGGTTGTCCCCTTCTGTTAGATCGGCTTTTAGTTTATGAGTTTGGGTCGATTTGTCTTGGAAGCGTTTGTGGTTCCTTGTTCTTCTGTTTTGGATGGATCTTTGTGTTCTTTTGGTGTTTGAAGTTGGTTCAGGTTTCGATTCATGGGTTCGTCTTACTGATGGTATTTTGCTGTTTTGTGATCTTCGAGTCATTTTTTGGTGGCTCTTTGGGTTATCAGGTTTGGTTCTTTGACGATGTAATTAATGGCTTCGTTCTTCAGCTTTTCTTTTGCGAGGAGGTGATTAGTTTCTGTCAGAAGATTGTGGAAGATGGCTCGCGAGTGTCTGCATGTTAGTGTTGTTGAGCCTATTTGACGTTTTCCCATCTGATTTCAAGGATTGTCTCTTTGAGTCCAGTTTTTTCTCCGGTTTCTCGGTTCTTCTGAGGATCTGTTTTAGAATGGTTGTTGTTTTCTGTTTTTCTTCTGTTCTGCTTTCCTTGCTTCTGTTGTTGTTGCTGGTTTGGTTCAAGGTGGGCATTGCTTTAGGAGTTGTGGGTCTCTGAAGGCGTTTTTGCTCTAGGTATCTTCTCGGTTCTCAAGTCTCTCAGTTTCTTTCAACACTTTCAGGTTTCAATGGGTTCGGTTGTCATCGGTTTTGGTTCAGTCTGTCAGATGTAGTGCTTTGGTTTTCCTTTCTTCTATTTCATATATTTTTCAGTCTTTGTTTTTTGATTTATATCTTTGTGTTTGTTTAGTTGTGATAACGTTAAAGTAATAAGTTTCTTTTGTTAAAATCTGTCTCTTAAAATTTTTATATTCTGTCGGTTTTGTTTTCAAAGATGTATTGTCATCTGTTAGCTTAGAATTCTACTATGTATTTCACTATGTATTTTACCATATTTTCTTCTATTATTAACAAAATACCGGATGTTAAAAAAAAAAAACTTTTGGTTAGCCGAAACCAAAAAAAAAAAAAAACTTTTGGGTACAGTTTCTTCATCCACTCTTTATCCTTAGCCTTTTGTTTTTTGTTCTTATCTTAAATTAAGTTTGACGAAAAAAAAGATAAAAATTATTGGATTATAAATTCGTACTTTAAAGGATGATTCTTCAATGTATGGACATTGGACTGGACAGTACCGATTTTTATATATTTTATTTTATGAGATCACTTGACTATTTGCAAAATAAAACTCAAATACGTAACAGTGAAAAGTGATTAGTCAAAGCAAATAATTTGGGTCCTAGCTGGCTCGCTATTAAATTAAATAGAAAGGAAGACGCTGACGTGGCGACGCAGGCTTTTCAGTGTCCTGTCTTAAAGGACGAAATGGACATTTGTTTTTTCGTTTATTTTTCTCAAAATAATCCTTTTTTTTTTTTTTGGGTTTGGCTAGAAGAACTAGAAGAATCAAAATACCATGTTGTCCTCTCCACCCACATCAAATCCATTATTGAGGGTTGTAAAACAAAAAACAAAAAACTACCATTTCTCCGTTATTCTTTTTACTGTAGTTTACAATGTCTTGGGTCAACTTTTGTTCTTAAATTTCAAGAGGGTCAAGTTCAACATTATTCTTTTTATTGTCACTAATCTCACCACAAAACTTCTTTTTCTTTAGTAGCATCAAGTGAACCGTCCGAAAATTTTAAGAAATGAGCCTTTTTTTCGGTTGCAAACCCATTAGTTATCAGATAAATAAAACTAACTAACCCAAATGAATCGGATGTATGAAATATTTCATTCGAAATATGAAACTGAGTAATCCGAATGAATTGGATGTATGAAATATATCTTTTCTCTATTATGTAGTTTTATAGAAAGCATGTTTTCTATTAGAACTGATTCTTTAATGTAGTTGGTAACTAATTAAATTAAAAATAAATGAGTTAATTTCTAATCAAGATTAATCTAATGAGATTCTAATGAGAAATTATATTCTCTTTTCGACTACAAATATATGTATTTAATCCATCATAAAAGTATTTCGAAAACACAACACCTAAAGCGAATCTATAGGCAAAAGATACCGTTAATCCTTTATATGACTAATCTAGATGTTTGAATTTTTTAAAATTCATGTAATTATGCTTATATTGGACTGGACACAACCGAGATTTGAGTTATACATCCATCTCATAACAGGCATCTCTCCTCTGTTCTCTCTCTTGTTTTCTCCCCTGAGTTCGTCCTAACCGCCATATTTCATAGTTATTCGACCGGCGATTTGGAGGCTTCCATAGCTCCTATGTCGGTTGGATTTGTATTCTATTTCATATTTCTTCTTTTGTTTTTTCTTTTTCGGTAGTCTCCTGAAGTTTTAGATCCAGTTTTTTAAGATCTAGTTTTTCTAAATCTACTTTTGGTTTCTTCTTCTTCTTGGATTTTTTTTTGCAGTTTACCTTTGTTTTTAGGTCTTAAGCTTTCATCTGCTGCGTTTTCTTCTTCATCTTCTCTCTGCCGCTTTTTTTGGTTTTTCCGATCGACCCTCAGCATGTATGTTTTTGCTACTGTTTCGGTAAGCGACTTCTTACAAGTCTCCTCCACTCGGTAAGCGAGATCTGTCCGTCTTTGGGCTGCTCCTCACCGAATATGTCGTTTAGTTTTGGCTAGTTTTGACTTTGCCGGCCCCGGCACCAGAGATCTTCCAGCCTTGTCTGAGTTCTCGTCCGGCCACCTTAGCAAGCCCAATTTCTCATTTTCCAAGACTACCCACTGCAAGAGAGGACAAGTAGATCTGAAGATTTTGGTAAGGATTGATGGTGTGTCTATTATCTTTTATTTATCTTTCGATTTCAGGAATTTGTTGGTGAGTTGAAGATTGAAGATTTTGTAGTATTTGTTAGTTTTTTTTAAGGTTTTCCTCTCTCCGGAAGGGTTGATTTCGTTTTCAATTCTTGCCGGCTTTTATGTTCCGTCCATATATTCCGACCTTTATCACTTCTGGTTTTTAATGATATTTAGATGGAAAAAAGAGAGAGGTATACATCCATCTATAGCGGCTAGGTAATAAAGTGAAGGAAACATTTGTTTTACTCATCTCTCTATAGTTTCTTCCAAGAAAATGTATATAAAAATGCAGATTAATTAGTTTTTATCAACTATAACAATTATTTGCAAAACTATTATTTTGATCACTTGAACTCTTATTTTAAATTAGCATGAATTAGTTATATAATTAGCTATGACAATTTTATATAAAATATATTGCTTAATCACTTAATATAAATGTTATTTGTTAAATGCGCTAGTTATTGGAAGTGTGAAGAACTCAAACACAATAATTTTTAAACGACTTAAAACACACCAAATCCAATGCTTATATTCATTATAAATATTTTAAGTTAACTATACACTAATTACATTGAATCGGAACTATTCAAATATAAGAGAAATTTCAAATTGATGCCGATCAATATTCTTATAGTTTACCCAAAATTCTATTTCAGATATATCACACACGTAAATCAATAGAACTCACACACTCGTCATTTGCTCAAAGATGAATAAGCTTCAAAACCTAGTTCTTAATCTCTTTATACGGTTCTGAATGTGTTAAGCGACTCATCCCCTTTAACCCTTGTCCCTATAACCCTATTTATAGCCACGATACCAACCTGATAACTTTACACAATCTTGAATACTTTCAAATTTCTTTCAAATATATAGTTTTCCTCAAGCGTTGAGAAGAATAACTTTGAATCTTCCTTTCACAGTCGCCTGATTGACTCAGCTCCTAGCATACAAAATTTGACATCTGCAGTTATTATATTCTTAGTTCTAATATTTGACTTAGATCCTAACTCTAATATTGGTTTATATATATATATATATATATTAGTACGGGCGTGAGTCGTGAACATTTTAACCATCAATTCCTTGCAAAAGGACTATTTGGCATTTGATAAATTTACGATTTCATATTTTGAAAGAACAAAAAAATATAGATAGCTTGGACATATCATGACAAAAAAAAGTATTAGTATTAAAATTGTAAAGGATATACTTTACTTTAGGGTTTCATTGTTTTGACGTGACTAATTATAGTGGCATGCATGTCAACAATCAAGCAAATACCCTTTTCAAAAAAAAACAATCAAGCAAATATAAATAAGAGGAGAGAGAAAAGGAGACTTAGCAACTTAATGATTGTTAAGGTTGTAACGTCGATCTTGTTATAGATTTATGTATGCTTTTGATACTAATATTTGATTTATTTATTTAAAGCAAATAAACTTTGGAGGTTTGAGAGATATGATCTTTTTTAAAAGCATACGATCCATGCATGCAGAAATACATATGATTCAATCCACTGCCTCCATGCAAGTTAATTTTGACAGATCCTTGCTTCTTTAATTGCATTCCACTTTCATTTCTTTATTTATTTTATAGATCTATCCTCGATTTTGTTACTTTGAAACTAATACTTATAAAATATATAGATATAAAATCACACTTTTGTATATATATATTCTCATGAAAATTTTGTCAAAAATATTTACAAAACTTATTTAAAAAATATTTGAAAACTCTTTGAAAGTTTCGTTCGAACATATAATTGATGTTGTAACTATATCAAGAAATTAATCATTTGAAAATCAAAAGTTTCTACTAATGTATATACCAATTGCTTGTTAAACCAACAAAAAAAAGAAACCAATTCCATACGAGTAATACCAATTAGTAATAATTCAATGTTTTNCAAAGATGAATAAGCTTCAAAACCTAGTTCTTAATCTCTTTATACGGTTCTGAATGTGTTAAGCGACTCATCCCCTTTAACCCTTGTCCCTATAACCCTATTTATAGCCACGATACCTACCTGATAACTTTATACAATCTTGAATACATTCAAATTGCTTTCAAATATATAGTTTTCCTCAAGCGTTGAGAAGAATAACTTTGAATCTTCCTTTCACAGTCGCCTGATTGACTCTGCTCCTAGCATATAAAATTTGACATCTTCAGTTATTATATTCTTAGTTCTAATATTTGACTTAGATCCTAACTCTATTATTGGTTTATATATATATTAGCACGGGCGTGAGTCGTGAACATTTTAACCATCAATTCCTTGCAAAAGGACTATTTGGCATTTGATAAATTTTCCATTTCATATTTTGAAAGAACAAAAAAATATAGATAGCTTGGACATATCATGACAAAAAAGTATTAGTTTTAAAATTGTAAAGGATATACTTTACCTTAGGGTTTCATTGTTTTGACGTGACTAATTATAGTGGCATGCATGTCAACAATCAAGCAAATATAAATAAGAGGAGAGAGAAAAAGAGACTTAGCAACTTAATGATTGATAAGGTTGTAACGTCGATCATGTTATAGATTTATGTATGCTTTTGATACTAATATTTGATTTATTTATTTAAAGCAAATAAACTTTGGAGGTTTGAGAGATATGATCTTTTTTAAAAGCATACGATCCATGCATGCAGAAGTACATATGATTCAATCCACTGCCTCCATGCAAGTTTCGACAGATCCTTGCTTCTTTAATTGCATTCCACTTTCATTTCTTTATTTATTTTATAGATCTATCCTCGATTTTGTTACTTTGAAACTAATACTTATAAAATATATAGATATAAAATCACACTTTTGTATATATATATTCTCATGAAAATTTTGTCAAAAATATTTACAAAACTTATTTAAAAAATATTTGAAAACTCTTTGAAAGTTTCGTTCGAACATATAATTGATGTTGTAACTATATCAAGAAATTAATCATTTGAAAATCAAAAGTTTCTACTAATGTATATACCAATTGCTTGTTAAACCAACAAAAAAAAGAAACCAATTCCATACGAGTAATACCAATTAGTAATAATTCAATGTTTTCATACCCAGTTACAAAAAAAAAAAAAACTCAATGTTTTCACATGTACAATCGGGCGATCGACTTATCTTATTTGATACATATGTTGTTCTTACGATGTAAAATATTTATGGCGGGTAGTTAATTATAGATTACAAATTTATAAAAAAAATTAGCATAGATCATCCAAAGCTTTCTCGAAATAAATAGCTCTGAGTATATCGATACACTTAAAATTTGGTCGTTCAAGTAATTGCGTTTACAATACAGTTTTTTTATTGTACACATTACATTTGTTTGAGCCTTTTTGAAAGACCTACAACTCAGTATCTTAGATTGGTAACGTGGGAGCTTGATTATTTATGTCTTATTTTGCAAACATTGATGAACGGTTTTTTTTTTTTTTTCATATGGAATGCAATAATGTCCCCCGCCATGCAATGCAAGTAACGTAATGTACGCAAATTAGTATCTATAGATTATCTTTCTTTCTTTTTAGCTGCTGCTTGAGATAATGATACTTTTTCGTTTTTAAAAGGTTTCTTAGATGTCAAAAAAATAATGAAAAGGTTTATCATTTTCAATAGAGAAAAATAAATTATATGGAGCACCATGCAACACATTCTGACATCTAATTACGTACTATGAACAATTATGACAATAGTTATATATGCGTCTAACAAAATTTGAAGTATTCAATATATTTTATAGAATTTTATACGTCGCTATGATAATTTGAACCAACATATGAGATTTATATCAGAAATCGATTTGCATTAGACAGATTCTTAGTCACTGAAAATTTTATATGATGACTCGTGACTGTAAAGCATGCATTAGACATATCGGTAGAAAATGAGGATATATCATTAAGTAAATAACTTCACATTGTTAAAGTATATACAACCATGAATTTCCTTTCAAAATTCGTGAAACAATATTTATTTTATGCTCGATCTAGTTATGTGGTTTTTAATACTATAGGACGCCCGGTATTTCTAACATTTTTGTATAAAAAAACCTAACCAAAACTATTTTCCCTGTTTTTCTTGAAATCTTTATACAATATTAGGGTCAAGTGTTGTATGCAAAGGCATTATAAAATGTAATTATTTTACTTATAGCTCGTGCGCATGAATTAGAGATTCGTAAATCAAACTTTTTAAAAAGAAAGTATGAGAAGCAATCATATAAAGCCAATAGCTTTTTGAAGTTTGATATACCTTTATTTATTTAATCAAAATGGAAACGAGATCTACATAGGATGCCTCCAAAATCTTCCAATTTCTTATAAGTTTGAAAACAGAAGCATGCATTTGCCTTGTTGAATAATACCGTTTATGAAATATTGTTATGTGGTCCTAATTAAACTAATTTAAAATATCGAATCGCATTGTTCTCATTTGTCGTTTCTAGACATTTTATCTTAATTATACCTTTCACAACATACAGTTTTCTAGTATTTATGTAACAATGGTTATGTAAAAACCTAACAACAAGAAAAAAATTCGATAGATATTCTTTTATGTTTGTATTTACTAATCTTTTATTTGACTTTTTAAGCATACATTTACTACATTTGTTTTTGTAAGCAACATACATTCATATGGTACCAATGACGACAAAAATTAATACAAATCACCACATTACATTTCTTAATAATATTTACTGGACATTATCTTTTTGTCAGGATATTTACCACACGTTTTAAAATACATTTTGACCATAAAATAAATTTATCAACCAAGAATGAAATCACAAGGAAGTATAGATCTAATGAAACATTGACCCATTTACTCCTCTATTTGAAATTGTGTACACAATTAGAAATGCTAGATTCACCTAAGATTTCCTGTCCCCAAAGAAATTAAGAGAGACATGAATGAATGAAAATTTTATAAAAAGAAAACAAAAATAAAAGAAAAGAAAAAGGTCCAATTTAATTAATGAATGAATGGGATACACATATACTTACTTAGATTTTCTATTATTTCCTTTTCACTTGGCTCCCAATTTCGCAAGCATTGTCCTTTTATTGCACTTGGTGACAATCTTAGTACTACAACAAAAAGATTTTGACCAGTCTTCTCACTCACATGAACAAATAATTAAATCAAAGTATCCCAAAATCTTCAACACTCACATGACAACACTAGACATATCCCCACCCCAATACAATCCCTTTCTTCTCCCCCTTTCTCCAACACCTACCAAAAGCCTCTCTCCCTCTCTCTCTTTACACACACTAATCTCTCCTTCTCACTCTCCCTCTCTCTCTCTCACACACTAATCTCTCCTTCTCTCTCTCTCTCTCTAGTTCTTGATTTTTCAAGATTTCAAGAAAACATGGCTGACCAAAGTGGTGGGTTGGTTATGATGAGAGAGTATAGGAAAGGGAATTGGACAATGAATGAGACGATGGTGCTCATTGAAGCCAAGAAGATGGACGACGAGAGGAGGATGCGGCGGTCCATCGGCCTTCCGGCGCCGGAGCAGTCACAAGATAGCCGGAGTAGTAGCGGTAATAAACCGGCGGAGCTACGGTGGAAGTGGATAGAAGATTACTGTTGGAGGAAAGGCTGTATGAGGAGTCAGAATCAGTGTAATGACAAGTGGGACAATCTCATGAGAGATTACAAAAAGGTTAGAGAGTATGAGAGACGGAGGTTAGAATCGTCATTTGCCACAGAGTCTTCATCATCGGCCGCTGCAGAAACGGGGTCGTATTGGAACATGGAGAAGAGTGAGAGGAAAGAGAGGAACTTGCCGAGTAATATGTTGCCTCAGACATACCAAGCGTTGTTCGAAGTGGTGGAGAGTAAAACGCTCCCTTCCTCAACCGCCGCAACCGCTGTAACCGCTGCAGTCGCTGCTGCTGCTGCCGCCATCGGAAGTGGAAACGGTTCAGGCGGTGGTGGACTACAAATCCAAAAATCGATACAACAACAAGGTTTAGGATTTGTTCCGAAACATCATCAAATGATTCAACAACCTCCTGTTATATTACCTCTTCAGCCGCCACCGCCTCCTCCACCGTCTCAGCCTCCGCAGCCGCTACCAAGACCGCTACTTCTGCCACCGCCTCCACCGCCTTCTTTTCATGCTCAGCCAATACTGCCCACAGTAGGTACCTTCTTTCTCTCTCTTCTTAACTTCTAGCATTGCTCTAAGTTGCATTTTTTATTAGTGTATTAATTAGAAAAAACAATTTGACATTGAAAGCTTTAATTGAACTCAAACATTGTAAATTATCTCAAATAGTCCGATTAAACTTTAAAATACGATTATATTCATCTTTTATGAATGTACAAGTTAATGTTCTTCTTTTGTTTGATACAATTCTTAATTATTTAAAAAATCTTCATTAATCACTTGAGAATTTTCAGTGGAAAGAATAATAAATATTTTATATAGATTACATTATCTTTAATTCTTGATACTAATTAACAAGTATTTTGGTTTGGATTATTTTATATAACTTTTTCTGAAGAAGGATAGTAGCTCGGATTCTGATACGAGTGAGTATTCAGACACATCTCCGGCGAAGCGAAGGAGAACAGTGCCGACGACAACCGCCGGTCCCAGCGGCGGCGGCGGCGGCGGAAACGCAGAAACGGAGGAAGCTGAGACTGTAGTGGGGGCTGCGTTATCGAAAAGTGCGTCTGTGATCGCAAACGCGATTAAGGAGAGTGAGGAGAGACAAGATCGGAGACATAAGGAAGTGATGAGCTTGCAAGAGAGGAGATTGAGGATCGAAGAATCGAATGTTGAGATGAACAGACAAGGAATGAATGGATTAGTGGAAGCCATTAATAAGCTAGCGAGCTCCATTTTCGCTTTGGCTTCTTCTTCTTCTTCTTCTTCTACTACTTCTCGCCATAATAATCAGCATCAAGGAGGTCCACCATAGCAACTTAAAACTATTATTATGTAGTTAATTTGATTAGGGAAGTGATTAATTCAGGAGACTATATATTGATTTGGTGCAAGTACATAAATTGATATTGAAGTTTTAATATTTTTCTTCACTTTCAATGTTCTTAAGTAAATGGAATGTGATAATATGTGGACAACGCAATATTAATTGAAATGTGATAATATGTGGACAATATATATATCATCACAAGAATGCGATATGTTTTGAGATGAGTTTAGATTTCGTTTCATAAAACATGGTAATGAATATTTTGTTGTCCCTACGGAATAAATACAAGGTGCTTAGTAATTTCTTGTTATTATTAGGTTAAGTTACATATACTTTTATTGAAATATATGTATGAGTTTATAAAATCATATATGAACACAAACTACATTCTTCTATCATACAAAGTATGTTAACAACATTTGTATTCTTTTTTAGAGTTCAAATTTTTGAGCATTAACGTATACAAATCATTGTAATGGCAGTCAATTAGCATTGGTTTAGCCAAAAAATACTCAGAAGGACGTCGATAGAAGATAATCATGGACGTAATCATGCAAGTAAAAGAAACTTTTGGAATGGGGAGCGTGAGACGAGCGTGCAGTAGAGAGGCGCGTGGGGAAGCATTTAAGTGAGAGAGAAAGTGGTCAAAGGGGGCAGAGAGAGCAGTCAAAGGAAGGGGAAGAGTGTGGAGGCCATTCTAGTGAGTATTATTGGTTCCCTCTCTCATCAGTCTCATTCTTCTCTCTCTCTCTCTCTCTCTTCAATGCATCAGAGCATAGTGAGAGTTGTGACAAAAGCCTTCTCATTCTTCAGATTCTTTTTATTCATCAAAGTACTATTAAGTTAAAATGTTCCAAATCTAAATAATTAGATTTCAATAATATGTCTTAAGAAATGCACTTTAGGAAAGTGGAAACCAGTAGGTCTAAGTTGGACTTGAATAACAATGCTTCATATAGATGTAATAGAGTAAATGCAGATCCTATAAACACACGTAAGGTCCATCTTATGAACATGATAGTTCAATATATTTTTTGTTAGTGAAAAAAGGGAAATAAAATTAGGAACCCATGAGGGGTCACAGCAATAAATCACAATGGGCCAAATTTGGGGAAGCAATATAATATACATATATAATAGATTTTTATTTGAAAGAAATAATTTTTTTTTTTAATAAAGTGATGAATGTAATGTGTATAGTGTTGTACTCTATGGCCAAAAGTGCTTCTCTTTTTCTTCCCCACACCCTTCAGATGCAGCTTTTCTACAGAGAAAGTGAGCTGTGTTGAAATAATGATAATAATAATAAAAAATAAATAAGACATTTTTAGATAGAGACTGGTGCGTTATAAGATACACCAAATTGTACCTGAAATCAAATCTAAAGAAATCTAGTTATGTGATTTAAAATGTGGATTATTGAGACTGATATACAGAAAAAGACAAACAATTTTAAATGATGATACAGTTGATGTATGTAGTTACAACTATTTAGTGGTAATTTCTTAATTGTTAACTTTTACTTTATAAATTTACATAAATGTGTCGCTTTTGTCCTCTGATTAATTATTAGTTTTAACTTAAACACTATTCTTTTTGACAAAAGAAGAAGAAGAAACACTATTCCTTTTTTTTTGTTTTGTTTTAAATCAACATCAGACAATAAATAATATCTAAATAAATAAATAAAAGACAATAAAGTATCTCTGATTAAATAAATACACAATCAGCCACATAGTTTTGTTTGTATCCGTACATTGTCCTAATTTTTTGTTTTAAAAGATAACTCAGTGATGTCGAGTGTCGACATATACGACTACGCACTTCTTGTGACATGCCCTGCAATTGCAATTGTATTATTTTATTTCACGTTTAGTTCTATGATGGGCCTATAAGCCAATAACTACAGCTAACCAGATAATGGGCCTAACGAAGCGGGTATATCATATATATCTAAAAATTCATAATTTTTATCTAAAAAAAGTTACCACATAATTTAACATTTTTATGTTTATGCCTATGCTACCACGGATAATCATCTCACAGTTATATTATTGGTTTTGTTTTTGTTTTTTTGAAACGGGCCTCACAAAACCGGTTACGAAAATGGTTTTTTTTTTTTTTTTTATCAACTAGAAACATTCAATTAAAGGCCCACTGGGCTGAGTTTTAACCAATACAAGGCATATGAAGAGCTGCTTTTGCAAGTTCATCGGCAAAACCAAAATGGTTTTTTCTAGTTTTCACTCTTGATAACCGGAAACCAAAATTGCTCACCATTTTCGTAGTTACTGTATCGATTCTCGGATTGGATGACTGATGTTCCAGACATTAAACCCTAGAGCCAAAACTATTTGAATAAAAAACAGAGTTACATTGTATAATGCAAAACGTAAAGAGACTTGAATTTAATCATTTACAGAGACGTCAGAGGATCGTATCATTTTTGTTTTTTCTTTGTTTTTGTTTCTTCTCGTTTCTCCATCAGACAAAAACTACTTACACTAGAGAGAACAGACATATGTCGCAAGAGGGAAAAAGAAGAAGACGACGATGATGATCTGATGAAACATTGTGAGGAAGACTCACCAATCTCAGCATTCACATCTCTTCGCTAATGTTTTCTTTACCCCTCTCACAATCTTACCGAACCATATCAAGTTCATGACACCGAGCGCAGCTGGTACGCCAAATACCAGAGCGTATCCGAAGATGTGCATCCTCATGACCTACCCACAAAACAAAGTAATTCCAATCACATTAACATAAACAAAAAAAAAAAACTCAGAAATTTGACAGCATTATGATGTATCGAGTTCAATGAGGAAAAGGTTTAGATGCAATCGGACTTCAACATAATCGATAAAACCGTCAGATAATGAAGAGAATGCCGAGAAGGGGATTAATGAGTTTTACCTGGTTGTAGTGGAGATAGACATGATAAAACATGTATATGAAGAGTAGAATTCTAGCAACCTGACATGAAAGTGTTGAGAGTGATAAGCAGACACATAAACGTTGACCATTCAAAACAAATCGAATGTTGATTGTTATGTACCAGCCAAACCAAAAAGATGAAAACGCCATTGACAACGTATGCCATTGACTTCTTCATGCCAGCTGTGTCCAGGTACCTTCATAAGACACCGAGGTAATTCGCTTTTCTTTTTCAGAAGAACGATTGCTAAGGTGGTAAATCTTGTTATTGTATATGAAAAAAAGGGAAGTACCATCTCAAGTTGATCTCTGGGGTTGTAATCTCAGATATGAGGACCATGTATGTGTATAACTGTCCTTCCCCAGAAAACAAAGAGTAGGCGACTGCTACCCCTGATAGCGAGTGGTGCACAATCTGAAATCAAAATGCAAATTCTCCAACTTAGTTTTAGCATTAGTTATCTTCATGCATTGATACCGTTGAGCGGTGTAGAGGTTTACAAATAGATATACCGAAAGTGAAACATCAACAGGCCGAATATTTGAGAGGATTTTGCAAAGTGTTTGGTCAAGAAGAGTTACTTACATACTCAAGTCCACCCAAAGAAGGATATTTCCAGAAGATCATCCCAAGATCAGCAATGAAGTAACCAATAGATAACTGCAAATCATAGATACATGGGTCATGTTGAAAACTCTTCTCTCAAGATTCTACATTAGCTTTTGTTTACAACAAATTAGTGCTCACCCCTAAACCAAGAGAGGAAAGCCGTGAGCTCCGGAAAACAACAAGATCGTTGTGCCACCTATCCGAAAAGAGGTCGGACCAGAAGACAAAGTACAGCGACATAGCCGAGATAAATATAGCATGAACTGTTGAGATACCGCTGCCAAATACGATTAAAACAATTTAAAAAAAACCTACAAATCCAAAGATCCTAAATGGATATACACAACACTTGGAAAGAGTTAACAATCATCAACACAAACCGGTTGTTCCATTCGATTCTTTGAATTTTCGTGAGTATGATATAGGTCTTAGAATGTGAGTTGCTGATAAAGTGACAAAGATCATAAACCTGAAAAAAAAAAGAAAAAAGAAGAAGAAACATACGACGATCATTAATCAACCAACCGCAAGGATCTAACTTGTCTCTCGATCTATAGAATCACTAAAGTTGCAAGAAACCAATCTTACCACTTTGCAAAGGAAAATGCCGGTGAGGACAGAAGTGTAAGGAATAAATGGATCAGCTAAGAGATAGTTCTTAACCAAATGCTGAGCTTGATGATGATAAGACTTAATGGCACCAATCGTTTGCAAAGAAGTCGACATTGCAGATAATACAGATTTTGGTCTCTTTTCACAACTTTTATCTATCGATTCTCATCTCATCATTTGCCTCCTACACCAAAAAAAAATGCCATAAGAGAATCAATCCCGAGATATACACTAATGTCAATTCACCGAATCCAGAACTTGTGATATATGTTATAGAAAAGGAAACTCTCAATTAACTTTATACCTTATATCCCTTTAAGGAATGTCACATATTGTGTTAATTGATTCATTCAACAATATGAGTTATAATCAAACAAAACAAAAAAATATGAGTTATATGATTTTTAGAGATATAATCAAACAAAACAAAACAAAAAAAAAGCCTAAGTTATTCGCAATCTAACAACATGCATGAACCCTAATCTTCAAATTCTGCTGAAACTAACAAAATGCAGATTCGATAGGCAATACCTAGATGGGGAAGATCCTAGAAAAAAGAGCGAGATTAGCGAAACCGATTGAGAAATACGAAACTCGGATTCAATCGAAGTCAAATCGGATCCATGAATCGCAAAAAACGCACCGAAACAAAGAAGATTTTGGAGAAGGATATACCTTTTGAATAAAATCCCGGAGAGAAATGCACGCAAAGGGAAGGAAATATTTTTCAGAATCGGCGAGAAAACTGTGAGAGTGAGAAAAAGGCAGCAGCGAAAGGGTAAATCGGAAGTAGCATCAATGAAGCTTTAGCTTTAATCAATGTGAATGTGAAGGAGAAGAGAACACAAAACACTCGATCTCTGGAAATTTTTTTTTTTTTTTTTTAATATAAAAACTACAGCTGGTGCACGAATAAAGAAAAAAACAAACAACAAGAAAGAAAAAAAAAATATTGTTAAATTAAAGGCCAGAATTAGGTTTTAAATTCATAGGTTCTCTCTATCTTTTATATATGCCTAACTTATGTTAATAGGTGGGGAAAAAAATCAACAAAAAATGGGAATGAATATACGTTTTCTCTGGGAAGAATTAAGAAATGAATATACGTTTAATGTATGTTTATGAAAGAAAACACGAACCAGACACTAACGCCAAATGGATTATTATATATATCTAGTTCGATTCGTGTGAATCACTTCGACTACCATGTCTTTTTCATTTGGTTTGGTATTATTCTCAAAACCCAAACATTTTTGCTATTTTTATATGGGATAAACATACGGTATGGAACATTTTTATAATCTGAAAAATGTAGTAAATGAGAGAGTCAATGTAATAAATGAGATTGTGCAAGCAAAAAAACAAACCAGTCAATGAGTTACATACATGTGTAATCGCATAGCACAACAAATTTGTTTCACCCATTCAAAACTCAATACAAAAACTCTGAAATTATCCAAAATCCATCTTCAATGATGTAAAATTAAGTTAACATCAAGGTCCCAAAAAAAAATCAGTAATGCTCCATCAGAAAAATAGGAAAGCCCATAACTGAGCTCAATTATGGATTTTTGTATGCATCTCTCTCATAGACTCATCCCCAACTTTTGTGATAGATATATATTGCAAGATCATTGCCACAAATAATCAAATGGATATTGTTTCTCCATGAAAAGATAATTTAGAAATTGCAGAAAGCCCATCACTGTAAGGAATCTCAGACACAACCAAAACATGAAAGAGCCAAGATAAGAATGTAAAAACTCATCAGACTCATTCTTTTACATCTCTGAGATCTCAAGGCTTTTAACAAAACCCAGAAACAAAATTGCAGAAACGATAAATATGAATTACTCATCAAATCCAGAGTCTTAATAATTATAATAAAATACCATGACATAACGTAGTCTCTGCTCTAAGGAGCAATACAATACCCAAACACAAACTGTTTTTAAACACAACAACAACCAAAAACAAAGAAAAAGAAAGAAGCACACTGCGAAATAACCCAATTAGATTCACGCACAAAATCCTTTCTACCAGAAAAAGGAGTAAAACTGCGTTATTGGGGTGTTCCGATATTCAATAATAGTTCTTAAGTTCAGCTTAGGGACCCAAAACACACAAGTAACCCAAACCTTTTTTTTTTGTTCAGACGAAGAACATAATGTCCTCAAGCTCTTTGTGCAGCTTGAAGACAGCTTGGTCCTCCACTGTCAGATAAGAGAGCGAAGAAGCAAGCGCAGCAGCAGAGGAAGAAGCTCCCCGTGGCTGCCTGAAGTTCTTCTCCCGCGAGCTCGCTTCGTAGTATATTCTTCCCCTAAAGGCAACCATGTCAGCATAATAGACCGGAGGGACAAGAGAGACCGGTTTGGTGCAGCGAGTGAAAGTGAAACACATCTCAAAGATGAGCTTCTGAATCTGATCGGAAGTGAATCCCATTTCGTCCCAAAGCGTATAGTAATGAGTCGGCTTGCTTGTACCGATCCCTCCGTGGTGACTGCAGAGGTAGAAATCATACTCGAACGGGTGAATGATCTTGGAATCGACGACCGTACCCGAAGGCACATTGCCCTTATCACTTCCATCATTGCTTGTTGCAGGGAAGAAACGGGTTTGATGACGTTTCTGTGCCACGATCACCGTTATCTTCGGATTGTACCCATTCTTCTCAAAAGTGAGCTTCACATCAAGCAGCTCCACGTTGAGAACCATATCGAACTGACCATCGCTGACACCATCGCGGAATATCACAATCTTGTTAGGGCGTTTCCCGGTGGACTTAACATGAGCCTTGACAAGCTCCAAGCATGTATCACCAAACCCTTGTATCTCCTCTTTACGGTGAGGCTGGGCGATGACTCTAGCTGCATAACGGTTAGCTTCGGGCCAGTTTAGAGTACCAACAACCGCAACAATGGACGGGCTGATCTTGTTCATAGCAGCAGGGTGGTTTACATCAGCGCCAATGAACATGACCTGATCCTCTCTTCTGAAGAAAGAGAAAGTATCCATCAGCTCGACGTTGCTCCCACCGACTTTCGCATTGATCTTGAGGGCAAGGTTTGCACGGTACTGATCACCTCCTCTGTTAGCAGAATTGGCCAAGAAACACTGAGTCACCAAACCGAGTTTGGTCTCAGCTATCCATTTCAGAGTCTTGTAGCCCTCGACCTTGCCTGACATAGCACAGAGGACGAGAGTTAGGCGAGCCCCACCATGCTTTTGATTTGCCTCGTCAATCACGTGTCGAAGCAATCCTTCGAGATCATTAGCTTTATTAAGCGTATCCATTCTTGATTCTATGTAAACGATGGGAGGGTCCAGCTTCATCCCGAGTGTACCACAACGTTTAATAAGTTGATCCACAAAGTCATAGGACATCTTGAAGTTGTTGGACCTCTCGGACGCAGTGAAGTCGATAACAGCCCAATGCTTGACCACTGAACCTCTCGTGACTCCCTTCCTCATAAGGTTCCACTGGTTGTTCTGTCTCGGGTTGGGTTCCTCCCGGACAGCTCTGCCTCTCTCTGCCAACTTCAACGCTGGAGCCTTGAGAACACGACCTTCCACCGGTGTCATCTCTGTATCAACATTCATTCCAAAGTTCCCAATGATTTCTCCACTGTCATTTACACACATACAAAAGGGTAAGATTATTCATACACACAAGTTATAAGCTTATTAACAGTCAAAAGCTTATTAAATAAAGGAAAAAACAAGAGATCTTTGTAAACATACCCGCTAGGTCCATCAGCAGACTGTATCATCTTAAGTATATTGTCCTTCCTTAGTTGTGGATTGACTAGGGACAACTTTTTTAACCACAAGGCTGAATTTTTATCCAAGTCTTCTTTTGGATAGATCTGTCCTTCAACCAATACGCAGAACTCCATAGGCACCAAATTTTGCCGCCCGTTTTTCCCGAGATCCAAGCAAGGGATATCCTTGTGAACAATGTCTCTTCCGTACCTTATCCTGAAATACTCAACAATGGATATTTTCCTCGGCGGCTCATTGCCCTCTTGATCTATAAGATCGAATGTCTCATCTTTTGTATCTTTCTTACTCAGTTCTACAATGGTGAGTTTCCGCTTGTTCTTTCGATGAGTGACAGTGACTTTCAACCCAGTCAATTCCTTTTCCACATCGTGTCTGCAATTCCTAAACTGACGCAAATCAGTCCAGCCGAAGTACAACATCAGATACTCGATGACTGGCATTGCCTTCCGGAAGGCCAACACAGAGTAGTCCAAGCACAACGATAAACCTTGCGCCGTGGGCTTTAGAGCGTGTCGGTAGCCTCTGGCAGCTGCAACACCGAAGCCAAAGTCCTCGTCCTTCTCGGGTTCGCGGGTGAAGAAGCTTTTGCCGACCGTGATCATACACTTTGAAGGATGCTCCTTCATCACCACGTCCAGTCCTTGCAACACATCACGAGGATTGAAAGACGAACGACCGGTCATGTACTCTTTCAAGTCACGGAGCTTAAGCTCATTCACCTGCTTGATGGTGAATGTATAGCTCCGCGCTCTCGTGTCTTCCGTTTTCGGGAAATCAACCTTGAACGACCCTGTAGGCAGTTTAGCCGCGCTGAAAATGTTCTTCTGGCCATCGTATGCAGTCATGGGGAACGGAAACTCATCGGGATTGTCGGTGAACACCTTGTCCCTGACCATCGCTAGCTCAAACTTTGATATCTTCTTGGTGGAATTCTCTCCTTTGATCTCGACATCGTAGTGTCCTATGACACTCTCGGGATCGAAATTCACCCTGAAGTGGTTGACCAAGAGGTTCACGCGACGGACAGCCACAACACCGCCTTTATCAGGGCGCTTCATCGGTTCTTTCCTACTAGAAGACGCAACTTGCACAGATGGACTCGGATTCATAACTTCAGAAACTGTCAAATTATAAAACACACAAGCTTGCTAAGTTAATTTGTAGCTTAAAATTAAAAACACACACAAACATTCATCAACGGAAACAAAGGCTATTGATTAGTTCACATAAGTTCCAATGTAAATAAACCACATCAATTCCAATCATTGATTGTCTATAGAGTAATGAAATTAAAGTGATGCGTCTGTGAATTTTCTCCAATTTCAATTTCAATTCCCCAGAGGAAACAATGCAAAGCAATAATCACAAGGAATCTGGAATCAAGACACTTGAGATATATTGAAAAACAATAAATTAGGTTACTGTGCATACCACGAGCTGTTTCAGGAACCACGACGGTGGACGGAGAAGGAGGTAAAACCGCCGTCTCAGGAGGAACCTGTGGCCTACGACCCCACGCGCCTCTACCGACGCCTCCTGCTGCAACGGCGGGACTCACTTGAGCCTGTGGAGGCTGTTGAACCGCCTGCGACGGCTGTTGAACCGCCTGTGGACGAGGTTGTTGCGATTGCGCTCCACGGCCACCCTGTCCCGGCGGTGGTCCCCACTGACTCTGGCTTCGGAAATCCTGTTGATCCCGATCGTATTCACCACCACGACCAACGGAACCCTGGCCGCGATTTCCGAAACCGCCGCCGCCTCGCTCGGAGCCACGGGCACGACCGCCGTAACCACGACCACGGTCTCCTCCTCCTCCTCCGCCACGGCCATCGCCACGGCCATCACCACGGCCTCCACCACCGCCGTCACCACGGCCTCCGCCGCCTCTGCCACGGCCATCACCACGACCTCCTCGGTAACCACCTCTCTCCATTGGATCTGATCGGGAAAGACTCTTGAGCTGAAAAAAACTTGACTCGTACAATGCAGAAATACTGCTTATGAGATTGCTTTATATTTTGCGAATTACCAAAATCGGAGCTTTATAAAGGAAGAATAAAAAAAAAAAGTGTGAGAAGCTTAGCTCGTAAGGACTAAAACTTCGTGACGTTCTCGAATGTTCCTCGAAAGACCAAAAAGTTAGGGTAGTACAATCGTCTTTAACTTTGTAGTAGGAGTATGTTTTAAAAAACAAATTCTATCCATACAAAACAGTAATTAAATTTGGGTTTCGTTTAGCCAAGAAAACAAAATTTGGATTTTTTTATAAAAAAAAAAAAATTCTAATAGATACTGTATGGGAATATCAAGAGTTTATGCGTTTCGGTTGCTCTGATTATTTATAGGCCATTCTTGATTCCAATTAAATGTTCCCAAGTAGTACATGCTTGAAAGTTGATATAGCTTCGGCCTTTGTGCTCTTTGGAAAATGTTTGTCGTGGGCTCAAATACATAGGTGAAGCTTTAGTGTTTTAGTTGTAGATGTTATGCAATTTGGCATTTTTCGTTGCGATCAAACCGAAGCTCGATTTTTTTTGTTTTGAAGCTCGAATCTTTAACTAAACACTAAATCTTCAATGCTCAATCGCAATTGCCTTGCATGCCCTCCGCTTGTGGTCATAGTATAATATTTTCTTTTCTTGTTGTAGATTTTGTCATCTTTGTCACACGTTGGCTTAACTTTCTCCATCAATAAGAGATGCATTTACATTGGAGTTTGCATTAGTAAGGACGTTTAAGACATTCACATCTATATACACGGCTTATATCAATCAAGGTTTTGCTTATTTCCATCTAATTTAAGTAGAAAAAAATGTAGTGTAATAGTTCTAGAAGCAAGTTTCTTGAGAAAATTGGATTTGTGGACAAAAACAGAGGTTGATCATATAATAGACTTTGAATCTTATCTTGAAAAATTCACTGATGTATCGTCACATGAAAATACCTATTTTGCTTTTGATACATTGATTATTAAACTTTGCTGGTATAATCACCATAATCGGAAAATCAACTAATACCATAAAAGTACATTACATCCAATATAGTTATAAAAAAAAACACCATTGACAAACAACTTAAGACTTTTTAACTCTAAGAGTCTCCACATACCAAACTCTATTTGTGAAATTCGATTACAAAATATGAATAGACACGACATATAACTTCACAACGAGAAAAACCCGATTTAGACGCTAAATTTTCAAACCCTGAGAAAGATCTCTCTTTACCACCTAGAATTGTTAACATTAACATGTCCATACTAAACACAATATTAGACAAACGTTCATCATCTTTTGGTTCTATTGGCGTAACCATATCTACAATTACCACTTTCCCTTTTTCCGGAAGACAAACGTTCATCATCTTTTAGTACAATCTTTGTCCGTCCAATCATGTAGTATCCAATCATGTAGTATCCGCTGTAAGAGCATTTGATCATTTTATTTGTAGATAGTAGATTTGAACTTTAAAAAGTATATAAATAGATATTTACACAGATAACTTACTTTCATAAAAATGGCATCTCCTTTCGGAACTTCCGAAAACACATCTCCGGATACATGCTCCACTTCTTCAATCAGTTTAAGTAAAGAATAAAATAAAAATAAAAATATAGCATCAAAATGAACAATTCAATATACAAATGATCGGATCTATCAAATGATCGGATTAAACAACTCAGCCAATGGTTTGTCGTGACTCATGTATTCAAAAGGTTTCATGCCATGAGCAGAGCTGAATGCATCTTTTCCTTCTAGTATCACATCTTTGAGATGTAACCTATAGTAAAATCATCAACTCTGATTGCTATATTTAACCGGTTTAATGAACGTGATTCAAGATCAACTACTGATTAAGTACGTACCAAGTATTGAAACAGAAATGGGTTTGGAATAACATGAACATAGAAGCGAGAGAACCCGAACCGTCACTGTCCTTCATAAAAAACTTGCAAACTGGTTCGGCTGCATATACCCTTTCGGTTGTTGGACCGCTCCCTCCGGTTTCAGCCATACGACACTTCAGGATAGAGTTGCTAGCAAGTAATTGTAACATACGGTCTAGCAAAAGCCACACACCGTTCCCTACGGTAGGGATCGTGTCGATGACACCAAGCTCTAAGGCGACCTTGAGAACCATGGGGAAGGCTGATGTGTGCACGATGCTCTCCGCTTGGAACCACACCCTTTCTTCATCAAGTTGGTGGTCTTCGTTGGTTAATTTGACCCGGTTTAGGGTAAGTGGTTAAAGCCTTAAAGGCTCTTGTGGATGGTTTGCCATTGTTCTTGCTGGTATAAATATTGAATTAGAAGATAGATAACAAATTAATGTAGAGAGAGTTTTAGAGAAGAAGAAGCAAGGACTGATTGCAGCACTCACACTTAGTGCCATTTTATAGGGTGAAACCCTAACCCAAGTGTACCGACATTTGGTTTGCATGCCCTAATATTTCGGAAAGATTTGAACTTGCATATATCTATATGTATTATGAGATACGGAGTATATGACAAAGAAAGGATAATGCACGTGGACTTGACAAAGGAAAGGAAAAAGGCACGTGGTGTTGCTTCTTGTCTTCAGAAAATACACGCAGCAGAACATCTAGCCTTCAACGTAAACAAAACTGCTCCACAAGATAAAGGCACGAGGTTTTGCTTCTTGTCTTCAATATATATTTTTTTCCCTTTCAAATTCAATAGACATTTTTTATGCTAATTCAAACAAAAGAAATGCTAATTAATATTCCTTCTGTTTTTAATTAAGTGTTATTTAGAAAAAATGTATCTGGATGTATTAAACTCAAAACACATCCAATTACATTGCAGATACATTTCTCCAAACGACACTTAAATCAAAACGGAGGGAGTATAAGGTTAGAGAATGATCCAATACAGTCTACAAGACATCAAGGAAGCCAGTAAACCGGTGTTGGAGATGGTTTAAGTCGAGTATGAAAAGTCATTGATTTCGGATGTGCTGTTTAAACAAACCAAATAATACTCTGGCAAAAGCACTACTTGACACTTTACAAAAAACCATACACAATTAAGATAGCTCACTGTAGCAAAATTTATGCTTAGAAGAACAGCATCAAGAACAGCATAAGCAAAATTTATGCTTAGAAGATTAGCATCAAGAGCAGAATAATTACTGATCCGAGGAATATAGACCACAAAGCGTGTTGTGAAGCCAAGTAACGGCGAAGAAATATATGAATATAATGGCTAAAATTCCAGTTTTGATGATCCTCAGAACGAGCACTATCAAAGCAGCAATTAATGGGAATTTAAATATATGAATATTAGCATTTCCATCGCATAGTAATTTAATAATATAATTAAAATTTAAATATAAAAGAATTGAATCAATCAAATTGTGACACATCATTTTTATGTTTGAGAAACGTCTCTCAAAGTAGAGACGTATCTCTCTCTCATCCCTTTTTATTTTTTTTTAATACTGAAAGACTTACGTGAGAAACCAGCGATAGCGCTACTCTAGCGGGTTCGTGGAGAGAATCGTCTTCCGGACAAACTATTAATTTGAATGAGGGCTATACATATGCATGCAGGTTGAATTTCAAACTAAATTGCACTCACAGGCAATAATTGACAATATGCATTTACATGTCTGAAGCTAACCCGAGCGAGAAACTTTGTTACTAAGTTAACTATATGTGTAAAACATAGAAATCAAAGAAGTAAAATATCTTTCTTGATGATTTTATTATAAAAGAGATGAGCAATCAATATTTACTCACCAAGCAAATAAAAGGCTTTGCTCAGTAGAAAAGTGTTAAGAATCTCGATCACAGAACCATTGTGAGACCTTATAAAGTAAATCAGACTTAACTGAAAAACGAAAGATCAAAAGGTCAAAGCCTAATAGTAGCTAGTGATTTCTCAGTGAGAGCAGCAAGAAGAGTGACTTAAAGTCTGATTTACTTTACAAAGAATAATATAGAGGTCTATAAAGAAGTTTTGATAAAACATTGGTTTGCTCCCAAGTAAAATCTAACACAATTAGGACATGAAGATGAAAACCAGAAAGAACAAAAATAGCGAAGCCAACAGAGTGATCATAAAGCTCACACGAAATCTGTAACGAAAAGTCACACTCTTTGTACATGAATTTGGCTTTTCCAACAACAAATCAACACCTTGTCAGCATGGAGGTTGTTAGCTGTTTGTTCTTCGGCGATGGAGCAGAGTTGCAGGTTTTTTTGGTAGTTTTGGCCTTTCCCTAATGATATTTCAGCATTGGCTTGACTTGAGGTACTTTGCATCGTTAACATGAAGATACTCTACATAATCTACAAAGGCCGAAACTCTATGAAAATTCTCATGATAGTAATCTCCAAAACCTTGGATTTCAACTCTTTGGAAGGTCTTCCTTTCGGGGTTGAAGTAGAAAACATAAAACGGTTTAGATTTATATGTTAAGTACATCGACAAAACAAATTCACCCGTAGCCGTCACTCCAGCGAAGGAAAATTGGTAGGCAGCCACCGGCAGAGTGTAGACATATTTCGGCCATTCCTGTTTCTCCACATCCTCTAGAACCCACATAGACAACTCAAGGGTATTGCCATCGCCAACACACTCCCTTTTAATCCCACCTAGTTTACCCTTATAGTTTATCAATTCCTCATAAAAGCAATGTGCATCAATAAACTTAAATTTTTCAGACCTAACATCAAAGCAAACTATCAAAAACGTTTCATCTATTTTTTCAGCTAAGTAATACAAAACCCCATTGATACATATCGCTCTTTGGGACCAAGTCCCATGGGCTGTGGGACATTGAATCTTCCTCCACCGCATATCTTCTCCAGATCCTAATGTCAGAATTCTATGATCCTTCCTTTCATCACGATTTGAATTAGACATGGACAATACCTTGAATTGCTTGTCAATCGGATCAAACCCTAAAAAGCTTCTCCTATATCTGTGCCTTTTCAGTTGAGGTAAGCTCACATACTGTCTGGTTGTAGGGTTAAATATCACAATCTCTGCATCCTCATGCTCATGTCTAGAGAAATATATCAAACCAGATGTAAGGCCACGAAAGCCTCCAAGGCACATGTCTTTAGAGAGCTTCATATGAAAACCGACAGAAACCTTCTCATCATATGGATTCTGAAGCTGAGGCGACGATCGAGGACGAATAAGAGATGCGGACGAACCCATGACCTTGTCAAGAACAGCTTGGTGAAATAGGGACGGTGAAACATGGAATCCCAGAGCTTCGAAACACAACGAAACCTCCCGATTGACTTTAAAGGCAATCTCCCTATTGACTTTAAAGGCAATCTCGAGAATATCTCTGTAACGAGATCATTCGGGATGGGATCTGAAATTTCTACTCCTCTATCCATGATCCTCAGAGCGAGAGAGAGATACAAGAGTACAGAAACTATTTACAGAGACGCTAATATATATAGAGTCGGCGCTAACCTAATAAGACTCCAAAATGTGAGATTAGCGTACAAAAGACGGTACAAGATAATCCAATGTATACCAATTCCGGTATGGAAAATATTGAGTAATTTGGTTTGGTTTTCTCCGGTTACAAACTTATTAATGTTGTGCAGACCAGTTAGGTTCCGAAATAGTGAAGACTTCAAAATTCGTAAATACATCTCCCGATTAAGTTCGATCACGGGAGCAGAAGAAGGTAAGTTTACGAGTTAATATGATGATATCTGTGTTTTGAACTACAGACGTTTGCATATCCTATCTGAATTTTCCTGTGGCCTGAATTAGTTTATAGCATGACAAAGAGCTTAATCTAACATCTTTATTTTTTCTTTGGAAGCTTACTTACTCCAATGTACCACAACATATGGGAGGGAAAGGAGTATTAGATAACCAAAGCTGAAATTAGTCAAAAGATTCAACTCAAAGGTAGGCAATTTTATTTGTATTGTGGAGATGATGATCTATAAATGGGTTCGAATTAGTATTCTGCTTCATCTCTACACCAATATGAATGGTAATAGAGGAGTCTTTGATAGAATTAGTATTTTTCTTCATCTCTACACCAACATGTGCTGTTTAAATTCTTGACACTTCATAAAAATCTTCTTTTGCAGCCAAGAAACCTCTTACCAGATGGAACAGAGTTGCAGAGGTCACGAGATGCATTCTCTCATCGTATTGGAGTGGCCAATAAGTGTAGACATTTGGAAAATTTGGGTCATGCGTGCCAATTATAACGAGTTAATTATCGCACAATGCGTGGAGTATATATATATCACAAAAACAAAACAAAAAAATCTCCGACTTTAAAATATGGTTAACATTTGTTTCATCTATATAATAGAAATATGCATAATTATACTAATATATATGCATTTTATTTTTTTTGAATTTTTTATACATATAAATTATATATATATTTTTGAACTAAATTTCTTACAAATTATATATACTAATGATGAAAATACATTTTCTTATTTATATTATTTACATAAATAATTTTGTTGTATTATTTAACTTGATATATTTATACAAACTATCACTTTTCATTTTTTTGAATTCTTTAATACAATATTATTAATCTATATTGTTTTAGCATTTATAACAAGATCTATTTAAGCTAAGACCATTCTCGTTTCTTTAAAGATTATGAGCTTGATTGATTCTCCTGCTAACACCCGCAAATGCAACTTTTGTGAGTGCTAACAGTTGTTGGCGTTAAAATTCAAAATATTTGAAAATATATATGTGATAAAATTTAGTTGGAAACAAAAGAGAATCAAAATAAATAAATAACTTTTATGTTTCGATTTTACATTTTAATATTGTTATAATTTCAGCGGTGATTCGATTTTGTTTTCAATTTTTTTTTTAATTTTTTTTTAACGGGTTATAAAATATAATTATAAACTCGCGTATATACGGATCCTAATCTTGTATACAATACAATTTGATACATTTTTTTGCAGTATATTGATCCAAAAGTTTTGGCGACATTATAATTTTACGCGAAAACGTAAATATCAAACTGATAAATTTGTCAAGAATTGTAAGCTAAATGCTCGTTGGGATATACATACAAGTTCTATCACTTTTTGAATTATTTTGTTTTTGCATGTTTTGTATATAAGTAAAACAATGTAAACTTTAATAGTAAATATATTCTTAATTAGTATCTTTTTTTTTAGTGAAGGAAAAAATAAAAACAGATAACTCAATCCTCCCAAACAAAATTCTTATCTCCAAAAACACGCAATTGGTTAGCATATGGGTTTGATTTCTATGAATTTCTCAAGAGAGAAGCGCATTGAAACTTTCTGTGTACTAATTGAGTAATTGCCTCTCCTCCATTTCCAAAGTATATATTCGAAAATGAAAGTGTGAGCAAACGTTAAAAAAAAAAAAGAGAAATCATTTGGACCGTCGGTTTTTGGGTTCTCTATATATATAACCTTCTATCGTTTACCAGAACAAATAAACGTTGTGTTATAGTTATGGCAACTCAAACCAACAAAGAGCGTTTCTCGGGTGGACTTGCAAAGGCCTTGGAAGAGCAATGGCTAGTTGACGTACGGCTCAAGGCATGTGACAGTGAGGAGGGTTCAGCTATCTCCGCCCACAAACTAATTCTGGTTTTTTCTTCTTCTTCTTTTTATTTCTTATATCTTCTCTTTTATTTGATCATCATCTGATTCAGGAATCAATTCTAGAAATGCTGAATAAGTAATGATTTAGTGAGTGGCCCTTACATGGATTGTTTTTTTTGGATTTTGAATAGGGTTCAAGATCAGAGGTTTTTAAGAAGATATTGGAATCAGATGAGGTTAAGACTTCGACTAACCAGGTGGAGACGGTCACTCTCTCAGAGATGAAACAAGAGGAGTTAGAAGCTTTAGTTGAGTTTATGTACAGTGATGGTTCTATGCTTTCTGCGAAAGTGAAGCAACACGCTCGATCACTCTATCTTGTGGCTGACAAATACGAGATTCTGCATCTACGGGACCTATGCAGAGACGAGCTTATCTCTTCTCTAACTTCGTCGAATGCTCTTGAGCTCCTTGAGATTTGTCAAATCCCTTTTGACGAAGTTCTCAACGATGCAACCTTCAACTATATCAAAACTAATATAAGTACGATTGCTAGCTCGGATGAATTCAAGGTGTTCGTCGCCAATAATCCAAATCTTTCCGTGGAGATAATGAGGGCTTCTCTGTCTCGGAGAAGTAACAACGTGTACTGGTGTTAGTTGTCGTTGCAAAAAGTGCCATCAGAACATAAATTCGTCGTCTGTGAGACTGACTGTGGTCTATTATTAACCATTAAATTTTTGAATTTGTTCTTTTGAACAAAAATATCAAATGCGCTAGTGGTGTAATATTTTTCTTTTTAATTACATTTTTGGAAATGAAAAGAGTATACGCATATAAATAAAAAAACATTATTTCCCCTTGATTTTGTATTTTTTTATATTTCAAAATATGAAATTTTTTGAGACAAACAAACAAAATGCTACTGAAACTATCACGGTGGTAGAATAAACCACAAATCTGTTTTGTCACTTTTATAATAATGTAGTATACGAAACTATCGGTTTTGGTGACACTTTTAAATTAATATATTCCGTTGTTAAATCGGCTTTTACTTACTATTATTTCTTTCATATATTTATGAAGAAAAAAAAAGAATGAAAAGAAGACAGATTGAGAAAATATCATTATTGTTTTTTTTTTTGTTAAATAAAATATCATTATTGTTAAGCAAGCAAATTGCAAAAAGTGTATGTTGCTCATCTTAAGGATACTCATACAATCATGTTCTTATTGCTTTGTAAAGAAGTTATGCTGGTGTAAATTTACAAATCCGACATACAAAAAACATGCAAAACTAATTCGACGTTACTGTAGCCTGTGGTAGCAAATACGTAAATGTATTGAACGATGATAACATGAAAAATCATGCTAGACAACTAGTAAGTGTGTGTGCGAGTAAGTGAGCACATTCACAAAATCAAGTATCAAAGAAACAAGGAAGCATAGAAACAAGTTAAGCAAAGAGCCAATGAACTAAACAGAGAATCAAAGAGAAGCAGAGACAACCAATGCACTAAACAGAGGAACAAAAAAAGCAAAGACAGAGAAGTAAGCAATGCACTAAACAGAGGAACCAATAGGCAAAAAAAAGCAAACAATGCACTAAACAGAAGAATCAAAGAAACAAGCAAGTAAAGCATGTAAGGAAGGAATCAAGAAAACAAGAAAGCAAAAAAGCAAAAAATAAAGCAATGAAATAAACAAAAGAAGCAAAAAAGGAAGCACGTACGTAAACAAGTCAAGCAAGTAAGCAAAGAAGCGATGAAGGAAGCAATGAACAAAGCAAAGAAACAAATAAGAAAATATGCATGAATGCCTATGAATGTATGCTTATGCATGAATGCTTAAGCATGGATGCTTATTAATGAATGCTTATGCATATATGCATGAATGATTGCAATGTGTTTGGAGATTCAAGAGATCGACCGAGATCACACTATCAAAGGAATTCAAGGAGAATATTGTTAAAGTAGTTGAAAAGTATTATAATATACATTCAACTATTTTAACAATAATCACTTCCTTTCCGTCAATAGCGTAATTTCAGTCAGTCGTACGTACCTTTGTTGATTTTTTTTAATTTATGAGTAAGCCACATTGACTATGAAATCTGCTACTGCAATTTTTTTATAAAAAAGATAACTTCTTCAAACTGTAAATGCAAAATCGAAGACTAAATTAGAAAAAAGAGATTGAAGACATACCTGAGAGAAGGATTTAACTTGAGAAACTAGAAGATGGAACTCTAGAGATTATATGTCAAGCAATTTGATCTGCAAATAAGCGTATACATTATGTGCTTCTGATTTGAAAACACATCAAAAGCTTACAATTTACAATATAATATCAAAACCATCGGTACGTTCCTATTGAATTACCTTTCACAAATTGGTTACTTGCTCAGGTTCTTGGCTTCTCTCTGTCCTGTTTCCAGAGCTACAGATGGACTGCTTTAGGCATACAAATGAAGGGATTCATCAGTCCCTTCGTAGATATGAAATATTTTAACATCATCGCTAATAAAAGAGGACCCATCGATACTGCAATTATGAAAAACGAATAGTCCTATGTATTAGAGATTGTTTTGAGATGAATAAAATGACAACTTACTAGGTGATTTGCACAGGTGTAAGCGTGTGTTATTCAGATATGACAGTTATCAGCAATTTCCACTTTCTGGCACTGTTCATTAGCCATACAATAAATGATAAGAAGGCATGCACTTCTTTCTTTTTTTAGTTCGATTTATCTGACTATATATAGATTTAAGACACCCTTTAAACTGTAATACCTTGTGCGATTTGGTATATCCGTATATGTAACGTTGACTGTAAACAATTGGTCGCCATGGATAGACTGTGGCTGTCTATTCAGTTCTGGTGCACCTTTCTTGCTAGGACAACACATCACCGCAAAAATGAAATTTCACAATTAAAAGACCACAAAATTTTCAAGTGAATTCTCACTTTTTGCAGCTTCGATGAACGGGTGAAGAACTGTATATTTTAAAAAATCTTGATTGCTCCAGCTAGGTTCTGACATGGGATGCAGCAGACAAAAAATTGACAATAAATCGGGAGCCTCATAGATAGTTTCACATTATCACATAGATAATTAAATGTGCTACTGTGTAAGAAGAAAAGAGAATCTAACTCAAATCTATAAAAGCAAAACTAAATAGAAGAAACTATTGAGGACAAATACCTCGAGGAAGGAATAAACTTGAGAAACTTGAAGATACATTTTAGAGTTCCATTTGCGATGGACCTGCACATAAGCGTATAGATTGCTTACAATTTGAGAACACAATCAAAAGCTCAAAGCTACCAATAGAATTTCAAAACCATCAATTTTGTGTCTTGCTCCGGTTCTTTGCCTTTCTATGTAACATTTTATACGTCCATTTTTCAAGAAGTACCTGAAAAGTGAAATAGGGAGAGGACCGAGATAACACTGAATCCTTTACGTATTTTTAGTACTTACCACGAGCGACTACTCACGTAGCTAACATCAACAGTGCTCAAGTCAATGCCATTCTGTAACATCGATCCGAACCTCTGCGTCAAAGGGATTGGTATTTTGTCTGCAAGATTAACAAAGAAGACTCAGATGCTAAGGAATTATAAAAACTTGCATAGACTAAAGAATCAAGGAGACGAAAGGCTTTTTCCTCATCATGTACCTGGCCATGTTAGGATCAGAAAACATCTTAGCTTGTGGATTTGTGCCTTGTCCCTTGGGAACATGTAGCAAACCATTCTCCTACATCAATCAACACATATTTTCTCAGCATTACATATCCAAAGATGTAACGCTAAATACACTAAATCCGAAACGGTACATCCGATAAACCCCCATAGATCACTCTAATTTCCCTCACGCAAAACAAAGAGATAATAGAAGAATGAGCATAGGCTTAAAGAACTCTATGTACGTATCCACAACCAAATCAAGCTTTGAAGAACCACACAACTTGCAAGAGTCACGAAAGATACGAATTTCTCAAATCAAAATTGTGACAGACGAAAGGGCAAATCTTCATCCAAGCATACCACGTTGCTAAAGTAGAGTCTCTGAGTGCGGAATTATCTCGGCAGGATGAAACTAGCACCAGCTTTTAGATTCCGAGCTCTGATAATAACTTGACTAGAAAAAAAAAACAAAACAAAATAATCAGATGGAATCAGCAAACGAAAACACATAGATACAAAACTAAAATCTACGCATAGATCACCGTCCAGAGAACTGGGAAAATTTACCCTTCTTTAACCATCTTAGCATCGGGAGCCGGAGAAGAACACATGAGCTTAGAGAATACAGATGAGAACCATCACAACGGAGAGAGTTGAATGCGAATTATGCGCAGATACTTCAGTGCTTTCAGATGCAAATCCTGCTGCAACATTATTATGCGCAGATGATACACATTAATACTGACAATATGAGAAATGAATATTGACTTGAATTCAACAAGATGACAACTTACCAGTGGTTTGCAGAGGCATAGCGCTGGTTTCTAGCCAGTTTTCTGCGACAGTTCTCCCTCTCTGGCACTGTTTACAATTTCATGAAAATGAATGATAAATAAACTTATGAAACCTGCTTAGTTCTATTGGCCTAACTATAAATTGTTCAAAACATGTTTAAGCGAATGACTGATATTTCCAACCGAAGAATTCTCTACGTACCTGTGAAAAACCTGCTTAGTTCTATTGCTCGGTTCTCCTGACTGCTGCCACAAATGGAGGATATTCTCATCTTCGACCTTGCTTGCTTTTGCCATGTTTTTAACTCAAGCTTCACATGTCTCGAGATGAGTAAGATCAAATACTTTCTCATATCCAAAAGGAGCCTTCTAAAGTGATGTCATAGCTAAAGCATCAGAAGTAAATTGAAGTTTGATCATTTCAGAGTTTTCAAAGTAGCTACTCCAAGTTATCGGTTCACATAGACAACGAAATTCTGCTACTGCAGAAGAAAAAATTGAAAATGTCTAAGCATAAGAAAAACAGGGGAAGACACATACCTGGAAGAAGGATTAAACTTTAGAAACTAGAATATAACACTCTGGAGGTTGTCTCTCAGCCCTTTAGAGCACCATTTCTGATGGACCTGAAATAAACGAAATGGTCTCTGAGAGGTATGACATTATATATGTGTGTTCTGATTTTAATTTACTACTGCAAAAGAAAAAAGAACAATGTAACTTCAAACTCTAAGAGCAACATCAAACGACTAAGAATAATAAAAATAGGGAAGACACACACCTCACAGAAGGATTAAACTTCGTGAACAAGAATCTTAGCCATTTTAGAGCTTCATTTGTGATGGACCTGAAATAGACAAAAGAGTGTCTGAGAGATGCGGCATTGTATATGTGTTTCTGATTTGAGAGCACAACAATAGTTCTTCCGCAAGTATGTTCTTACTCCGGTTCTCGTTTTTTCTCTAGAATTTCAGAGATATTATTCTTTTGGAGATTGTTCTTCATCGTGATAGGGTGAAACATATCCAAGATGATTGTGCCTACAAAAACGGTAACAAAAGCTTACAATTTACTACTACAGAAGAAGAAGAAAAAGGAGAATGTAACTTCAAAGTATAAGAGAAAAATCAAACGACACATACCTTGCAGAAGGATTTGATTCAGAAATAAAAATATGATACTCTAAAGGTTGTCTCTTAGCCATTTTAAAGCTCCATTTGCGATAGACCTTAAATAGGCAAAACGGTGTCTGAGAGGTACGAAATTATATATGTGTTTCTGACTTGAGTACATAACAAAAGCTTAAAAGAAAAAACAAAAAACTAAGCAGAAAACGAATACATGGTACAATGATTTAAGTTAAGAAACTTGAAGATGTAGCTTTAGTGGTTGTCTCACAGACATTTTAGTGCTCCATTTGCGATGGACCTGCAAATAAGCGTATACATTATGTGCTAAAACACATCAAAAAGCTTACATTTGACAATACAATTTATTCACCGCGTGTTAAGACAGTAATACCTTATCTGATTTAGTATAGTCATGACTGTAAACAAGTATGCATTGCCGATTGACGATTTATTCAGTTTGTTGCTCAACTAATTTTCACCTAGATTAATCAAAATATAGATCATCAGTTATGAGGTAACAACAAAAAGCCCTTCATGAATGGTTAAGTGAAGAAGTGCTACCTTATATACTTAGTTTCATTGTAATTGAGTCAACACGTAATTATTCAAGTTTTCTGCGACCCCAATCAGTCTTGCTGAATTTGTACAGTGAGCTTTTCCTGCAAAAGCTAAGCAAGTAAGCACGCATCTCTTCTAGTTCATAATAGTGCCAAGACATCTCAAAAGAGTCAATTAAAGCAAGTTATGTGTCAAAGAAGAATTACATGCAAACACATATGAGGAAAAATATTTGTCAAAGAGTGGCTGGTATGGGACATACATGAAAAAGAGGAACTTGTTTCATGGTGCAAGAGAATTCATGAGGTTCTTGGTTCAGAAACTGGTTGCAAGTAAACGCCAAGATCTCAAAACCTGAACAATTAAAACCGACAATTAAAAATATTTAGATACAAAGGAGATCACTTTGTATCAGTATAACCCATGGCCATGGTACATATACATATAAAATTCCTACAATCATCTGATGAGGAAGTAACAAGGGCAGAATGATCATAGGACTTTTCCTTGATAGACGCTCAGGGGTCTCCATATGTACTATTATCAAACAGTAACAGAGAACTATCTATAGAAATTAAACGAGAGAGTTAGTTAAGTAAGCGAGGAAGCTAGTAAGAGAATAAACAAAGAAGCATGAAGCTAATAAGCAGGAAATAAAAGAAAAAAATAAGGAAGCAAGCAAGAAGGTAAACAACGAGTCAGTGAAGCAAGTAAGGTACCACAAAACTAAGCAATGAATCAAGGAACAAATAAGAAAGCAAGCAGGCAGGGAACCAATGAAAGAAGCAAGCAACCACGCAGGGAACCGAAGAAAGAAGCAAGCAAGATAGTTAACGACGATTCAACGAAGCAAATAAGGTACCACAAAAGTAAACAAGGAATCAAGGAAGAAATAAGAAAACAAGCAAGCAAGCACGCACAGAACCAAAAAAGAAGCAAGCACGCACAGAACCAAAGAAGGAAGCAAGCAAGCACAGAACCAAAAAGGAAGCAAGCAAGAAGGTAAACAAGGAAGCAAGGAATCAATAAGAAAACAAGCAAGCAAGCACACACAGAACCAAAGAAAGAAGCAAGCAAGCACAGAACCAAAAAAAAGAAGCAAGCGCGCACAGAACCAAAGAAGGAAGCAAGCAAGCACAGAACCAAAAAAAGAAGCAAGCACGCACAGAACCAAAAAAAGAAGCAAGCACGCACAGAACCAAAGAAGGAAGCAAGCACGCACAGAACCAAAGAAAGAAGCAAGCACGCACAGAACCAAAGAAAGAAGCAAGCACGCACAGAACCAAAGAAAGAAGCAAGCACATAACCAAAGAAAGAAGCAAGCAAGCACAGAACCAAAGAAGGAAGCAAACACACACAGAACCAAAGAAGGAAGCAAGCACGCAGGGAACCAAAGAAAGAAGCAAGCAAGATAGTAAACAGCGAGTCAATGAAGCAAGTAATGAATCAAAAAAGAAAATAAAGAAGAAAGTAAGAAAGAAAACAAGCAAAAATAATCAAATGAAGCAATCAGTTATGCATATATGTATGAATGCACACATGCATGTATGTAAGAATGCAGATGTGGATGTATGTATGAATGCAAATGTATGTGTGTGCGTATGCATATGTATATATGTAGTGTATGCATTCTTGAAGCGATTGAGAATAACCCGTATAACATTCTTTCACATCAAGCTATGAAATCTGTTGCTGCAGAGGAAGAAGAGACACAATGATCAAACTGTAAAAGCAAAATCTAAAGACCAAACAGAAGAGAATGATTGAAGGGAACATACATGGGAAAAACCGGCAACAACTGACAAATTTTGGTAGGATTTCTCAATAATTCCACGCCCCTGAATGATTTCTAGAAGCTTCGTTCGTGATCAACTCTATATAACACTACAAACCAAAAATTCACCAGAAAAACAAAAACGATGAACATAATAATATTTGGGGAGAAAAAGCTAATCGCGGGTGAGAAAGAAGATTGTACCTTTTTCAATTGTGATCGGAGGCTGCGTCCTCTTCGGGATATGGATGATCTTTCCCGTTTTTCTCTGCCATTGATAAAATACGAAGATGAGAGAAGCGAAAGTAATCGGAGATTCAGGGTTCTCGTCAAATTCAAGTCGATTAATTGAAGAAAGACCAATTGCGAATTTGCGATTGGGTAAAAACCCAAAACAAACATCAGATCGAGGGGGAAAGAAAATAAAGCACAACAAATTGATGAAACCTAAACATTATTCAACAAAATCACAAAAAAACTCCAAAAACAAATTTGGATTCAAAAGCCTACTTCTGTTAACGGAGGGAGAGAGAAGAAGAAGACACAGAAGCGAATTCTTCTATTAGTTCCGTTAAAAAATATTTCAAATTTCAAATCTGAAAAAGAAATGCAAAAGCCCAAGGGCCAAAGACGAAAAGGCCCATTTATTATTTAAATTTCGCACACGTGAGAATTTGCATGCGCAGGATAAAGCCAAAAGGCGCCGTTATAACTTTGATTAAAAACATTATCGTATTTGGTGTGTTGGATTCTAATAGTTAGTTCGATTACGACAATTTTTTGTTCTCAAGATCTATAAAACAGTGGGGTTTTCGCTGAACCGCACTTTTTCATTTATTAAAACTGCACGTACTTGAATAGTTTTTTACTTATAGATGGGGGAATGTTTTGAGCATATCCCTTTTTTTTTTAACTTATTCCACGATGTAATCGTAAATTTTTCAAGCATAGCAAGTGAAATCTTAAATCGAGTCTACAAAACTGTTGCCCTGTTGCAAAATCGAATTGCTAACAAAAGAACAAAATAATAAAGCAAGGCTCGTCTTAGTTGCTACAACCACTTTCATGGAGACTTGTAATTAATTGTTGCAAGATTTTGTTTTAGTTTCAGGTACGAGAAACTTAAGTCTAGCTATATAAATAAGAAGTGTAACAAAATTCTGATATCAACCTTGTAAAGCATAAAAACAAAGTATCATCTCAAACAAAGGTTTGAAAACACGTTGAAACATGGTTCATGATTAATCGACGTTCATGTTCATGAGAGAAAATCTGAAGAAGAGATTAATCTCGTTTGTTTCATTAATTAAAACTGTCGTCAAAGAAAAAAACAAAACACCCCTTTCTTTATCAACCAAAATTATAAAAAATCACAACCCTTAAAATAAATATCTATTTGTACGTAGTCATGCGACTGCGCTGGATAGAGAAAACCCTCGTTTGGATAGAGATTGACAACAACAAAAAAGTCTCTTCAAATCCAAAGCAAAATCAACTAAAAAGAAATTTAAAAGAAAAACCATATTGCCACCAAATATCAAGATGCCAATGCATAAGTAATAAAAATATACAGCAATTGGATTCCGATTATTCTGCTTTTTTTTTGTCAACCGGAATAATTCTGAATTTGACTACTTATCGATGCCATATATTCTATTTGTATTTTATTACTCTCTCCGTTTCATAAAAAGTGTCGTTTTAAGATTTTATTTTTGTTTCACAAAAAGTGTCGTTTTATATTTTTAATGCAAAATTTTAAATAAAAATTCAGTTTTGACCCTACTAATTTAATGTAGTAATTAGAGAGATGATTTTATTTAATGTGTAAACAAAAAGTAAAATAGAACTTTTAATAGTTTTCTTAATTTGTATGAAATGTGTCAAAATAACACTTTTTTTGAAACGGAGGGAATATGTTATCTATCTCTTCCCTAATCCAATAATTTTGGCCTCAGCCTATTAAACCACAAATTGAATTAATGTATTTATTAAACGGACTTAAAGGCATAGTTTTAAGTCCTTGTTTGTACCAACCATAACTAAAAAAAAAAAACCTAAAGGAGTTAATTATATTATCTTGACGTTGGAATGAATTTTCTTCTTTTTTGCATAAACGACATTATGTGTAAGCGTTGACAAATATCTGTGTGCGTGTGTGTGTGGTTATATTTTAGAAAAAAATATTGATTCTTTTTTTTTTGTAGGAAAAAAGATATTGATTCTTTCGTAAATACTTTCTTTGTAATCTAATCGATTTCTTCCTAAATATTATGGACTTTTTTTTTATTCTCACTATAAATTTAAATAGTTAGAACAGAGAATTGACACGAATATATTTTACGAGATTATACTAATAATCAAGTGATCTACGTTTTAACTTGGATCAAAACCAACAAGAAAATCCATAAGAGATACAAACTCTCTTCTCTCATAAATCTTTCCGACTTGTCATTTATATTTAACCAGTGGTTAACCAACTCGCAACAGTATTATTAGTACACAAAATCACAAGTCCGTCATGACCTGCACGAATTTTAATTAAGTGCTTGATCCTCGCATCAAGCTGAGCTTAACTGAATCAAATATCAAAAACCGAAAGCCATTTTCTTTGAACCGTGATTAATTTTGTATAAAAGTCGTATTTTGGAACCAAATACTTGTTATTACAGCTTAGTTACTTCAATGGTTTTGTAATACACACATGACTTACATCAATGCCCTTGGATGTAAATATATAATTCTTTGTTGAAGCGTTCCTCGTCCACGTGGATTAGCAACTTTTTCTTAGAAAGAGTTAGAAGTCAACTTAGACTATAAGTTTCGTACGAGTTCATGTACTTCGAGAACATACATATTATATACTATAGAATGTGGCTTATCCTCAAGTACATTAACTAGTACAATAAAAAAGCATATCAAATTATATGAGTATAGTTTATCAAATAAAAAAGCCTAAAACGACAGAGTAAGAGATTCTAAAAGTATATAGATTAATATGGTATTATGAAAAAGTTCAAAAAATAAATAAATATGGTATTATGAAAGTTATAATATGATGAACTCAAAACTATACAAATTAATCAATAACAGTACAGTATCATATTTTCAGAAATATGATAGTATATGTAGAAAACTACCATTTATATCATCAAAACATATTAACTCTTTTATAGTTTATCTTGAGAAAACTATATAATTAAACGTGTTTGACTCTCGAACAAGTTTAAGCATGATTGGCCTTTTGGCTATTAAAAGTTGATTTACAATACCATGTTAATGGAAATAAGATAATGGAGCCAAAGGATAAGCGTGAAGACCTTAAGAAGGAGGCTCGTTAAGTTACAACCAACTATTCAGGTTTTTGGGACTCCGTAACATTGTTATGTAATTCCGTACGTAATATTGTTTTGTTATTTGGTGTTACATTACAATGTTTTGCTATATTTCTCACACAATATTTTTTTTTCTTGTCATATATAATTACAGTTAAATTTAGTTAATCCATGTTTTTCTATTCCTTTTCCCTATGTAAATTAATCTTTATCTAACCAACAACTATTATCATTGTCTATGCTATTTTTTAAGTGGAGGCCTATTCAAATATTTGATATATGCGTGTGTCCAGAACATGCCTTGCATGTTGCCTAGAATTAGTGTAGACCTTGTTGTGTAATTCAATAATCGCTCTGTGATGTTTTAATCATTTTTTTGTTTCATGATATTTTTTAATGCAAAATTAATCAATTATATATATATATATTGACAGTTTATGGATAGTTTATGGATGTGCTTGGTTAGCACTTTTACTGTTAAAGCTTTTAAAATAATGGCTGTAAAAAATTAGACTGTGACTTTATTTTTTTAATTTGTGGCTGTGACTTTAAAAAAATAAAAGTCTCAAATTTTTAACTTTAAGAAAAAGCATCAAAACATGAAAAAAAAATAAGAAGTTGGGCTGTGAGTGTTTTTAGGGACTTTGAGAGATTTTAGAAAAACAAAAGTGTGATTGGTAAAATTATTAACTTTTAAAACTGTAACTCATTTTAAAGTCTCTACAGTTTTAAAAGTCTGATTCCCAATCACCCCCTATATTTTACAGTTTGTTTTATTGCTGGTTGAATTGTATTTAAATATATAATTGCTAATATAATATTTTTTTTAAATGGTTCATTATTTTGTGTGAAAAATCTTAGACATCATTTATAATAAAACAGAAAAAAGTATTTTCTAAACAAATCATGTTGGTGTTTGATCCCAAAAAAAACATGTCGACACTTACTTTGATTGAGATATTTCTTTATATAAGAGTAACACGAAATATTCTTGTATCAAACTCAAACACTCTAAGAAAAACAAAACAAACAATAAGAAAGATGACCAAGTCTCCTCTCATTTCCTCTGCCGCCGTCACCGTCATCCTCCTCCTCTCCATCTCACACTTCTCCGGAGCTCTCTCTCAATCCGTAAAAGATTGCAAACCCAAATCCGACAACACATGTACCGACAAAAACAAAGCACTAGATCTCAAACTCATAGCAATCTTCACAATCCTCATCACCAGCCTGATCGGCGTTTGCCTCCCGTTCTTCGCCCGTTCCGTTTCCGCTTTCCAACCGGAGAAATCTCTCTTCCTCATCATCAAATCCTTCGCCTCCGGAATCATCCTCTCTACTGGTTTCATGCACGTTTTGCCCGATTCTTTCGATATGCTCTCTTCTCCTTGTCTTAGCAATAACCCCTGGCACAAGTTTCCTTTCACTGGTTTCGTCGCCATGATCTCCGCAGTGTTCACACTCATGGTTGACTCTATCACCACCAGCGTTTTCACCAAGTCGGGCAGGAGGGACATGCGCGCTGCGGCTCGAACGGACACTGCTGACGTGGTGTCCGCTGAGACTCCTGATCAAGAGATGGGGCGCGTGCAGGTTCACGCGTCCCATCATGGTCATAGCCATGGTCTTCATCATAATCTTCAGGGAGATAGTGATAAGGAGCTTGGTTCTTATTTACAGCTTCTGCGATATCGTGTTATTGCCATTGTTAGTATTATTCCTTCACTCCCGTTTATTTTATATTACAAAAATAAACCTGTTATCTTGATTTTAGTAGATCTTTTAACACTTGGGGAAAAACTTTTTTTTTTTATAGNATTAGGTCACAAATATTAAAAATTAGGTCTGATAACCATATTATCTAACAAAATTAAAAAAGTAACCAAACAAAAATTTGACTATGATATTCAACGTATTTTCTAAAATATTTGCCATTTTACCCCTTTCTCTCTTATAACCACTTTCTTCTCCTTCCATTTAAACTTCATTACATTTTCTAAAATATAATGATTCAGATTCTCTGTTTTAATAAAAAAAAACATAGATTTTTTTTTGCATATGATATAATTTGAATTTTCTAAAACGGACTTAAAAATCTAAGAAAGTGTATATAAGATGTTGAGATGACAAAAAGTCGATCTATTCTATATAGAATGTGACCACATTCTATTCTATATATTGCTATGTTGAATGCATAACACATATTTACTTTGATTACTATTATCCATATTTATATAGTATAGTTCGATTTCACACAGAAATCATATAATATTCACATCATTTCAAAATTAAATTTATTTAGTTTACTCAAATTTTAATTTATTATTTGCCTCTTAAACTTATTTTTTGTATTTGAGACCAGCCTTTCCGATTTATGATTTAAGATTTCGCACGTAGAATAGAATGAGTAAAGATTATAGTAACTAGTATGGTATACCACTCTATTCTACGTGTGTCCATATATAGTATAGAATTTTCATTTTCCTTCTTAAGGGCAATTTCGTCCAGAAATATTGCCGTTGGTTACTCTTTTTATTTTGCATTCCATATGGCTATAAGCTTTATTTCTATGTTCAATATGGTTATACACCTAATTGACCCTTGAATTGAGTGCTTTTTTAATTGACCAAAAAATGAATCAAATGAAACAGGTATTGGAGCTAGGAATAGTGGTGCACTCGATAGTAATAGGATTATCAGTAGGAGCCACTAACAATACTTGCACCATCAAAGGCCTCATCGCTGCTCTTTGTTTTCACCAAATGTTCGAAGGCATGGGTCTCGGTGGCTGCATCCTCCAGGTGAATTCCTAGGACCCTTCCATGTAATTAGTTCGGTCCGGTTAGTCCTATCCATTATGGTTCTCTAAACTAAGTATCACATATTTACATGGTTTGGTTTCTTCAAAAGTTGTGTTTATTGAATGAACTGACTTTTAATGATCATTTGTTGAGAGCTTGAGAACACGCGCAGGCAGATTACGGGTGGGTGAAAAAAGCTGTGATGGCTTTCTTTTTCGCGGTGACGACGCCTTTCGGAGTGGCTCTAGGGATGGCATTATCTAAAACTTACAAGGAGAATAGCCCTGACTCGCTCATTACTGTTGGACTACTCAACGCTTCCTCAGCCGGACTACTCATCTACATGGCATTAGTCGACCTTCTGGCCGCCGATTTTATGGGCCAGAAGATGCAACAGAGCATCAAGCTTCAGTTAAAGTCATACGCTGCCGTTTTGCTTGGTGCCGGTGGCATGGCCGTCATGGCTAAGTGGGCTTGATCTACATCACTATGGACACATAGCATGTACGTATATAGTTAAAGTAAATAAAACCATATTATCCAAGTTATGTGATCAGTTTCTCAAAAAATTAGTTAAAACCACTATTGATACTTGAGTTGATCCAAACAACATGCTAAAGTTGCGTTTGACCTTCAAGTGTGGTGGCTGTAACCAACTTTGTATGTTGTTAGCTCCTCTTGATCGATCAAATAATTTTTCTCTTGCTTCTATTTTGACTCAAATTAGCCTAGTTTGCAACATCGTCTCTTGCTTTGTTAACAATCAAGTAAGCATCATACTTTGACTTTTTCAAAAATAAAAAGATTTCGAGATTTTCCAGAGCTGCCACAAAATCCATAGAATGGTTTGTTGATGTTGATGATCAAGGTTTTTCATAACTGCCACTAAATGATACAGAATGACTAAGTTTGGAGACACTAGGAATGTTATGTTAGCAACATCGCAAACCTGTTGCGCTATGGCGAACTTGAAATGGACAAGGTAAATGGTTTCTTCCTCGTTACTACAAGGAGCATGTCGGGTCTAATAATACGGGTACAGAGGTGATTTGCTACTTCTAATTCTCCCGTCAACGCTTTCCACATAAGTGTCTAATCCTCGGAATCATGCATGGGATCTTTAAGAGTTTGGCCCATAGATATTTTGAAATCTACATTAATTTTTTTTTTCGTCTGAATTATAATACGAGAATAAATACATGGACGATTGATTATTGTACAACATATATTTCTACCCGCTTACAAAAATTAACGATAGACAGTTGTACATTAATTTACTTTAAATTGTGTTTTTGGAGAATCGAACTCCATATTTTTTGGTGTAAAGGTATTAATGAAAGTTTTATCAACCGTTGTGCTAAGAAGAATTCCAAAAAAAATTCTACATGATTAGTTTTCATATATACTCCATATTTTTTGGAGTATATATTTTTGATCTCAAAATTACTGAGAATTTTCCATCAAAAGTGAGTTGTGCTTTTTTTTATTCTACATCTAGAGATTCGAAAACATAAATATTTTTGGCATTCTCCAATGTCCATCAATATTTGTTGATTACCTAATTTCACTTTTAAATGGTGATTTCATTAAATTTGATGCTTTTATGCTCATTGACCAATTCTCTCTTTGTTTCACCACCCTCCATAAAATTCTTTTTATGTATGTTTTTAGATACCAAATTTCTTTATTTATACTCCCTCCATTTTTTTAGTTGATGTTTTATGGTTTCATACTTTCATTGTTAAATTTATATAATATTTATTATAACATTTTTCATCATTCTTAAATTTTTAATTTATTAATTAATATAAAAATAAAATAAATCATTTGTTATTAATTTTTGCATATATTTATGAAAATATCACTTACTTTAAAATAAAAAACAAAACCTAAAAAAAAAAAAAAAAACGGAGAATAGTATATTTTATTCTGTTTATTTGAATTGACTTTCTGTTTCTTTGTTTGAATTATTATATTGTTAAAATGTATTTTTCAATCTGCGTTTGTTTAGTGCTTTTAATAATAACACTTAGCAAACCCGATCATATATAGTCTGTAGGTTTCCACGCTCATTTTCGGCCAGTGGATTCAACTATCATCACTACAAGAAAACATACTTTTTACGAGGGCCGAATTCGTGGCAAATTCGTCGTAAATCGACAGTCGCAACGAATTTGCCACGAAAGTTCAATCGTCGGTAATCGATCGTCGCGAAAGCAAATTCGTCGCAAATTCGTCGTTAATATTGGGAGATCCAAGTTTCGTCGTAAAATCGTCGTTAATAGTGTCGTCGTAAAATCGTCGTAAAATAGCGAGGTAAATAATTCGTCGTAAATCCGTGACAAATTGAGAGAGAATAAATCGTAGTAAATTCGTAGCAAAATAAATAATCGTCGTAAATTCGTGGCAAATCGAGGGGAAAATATTCGTAGTAAATTCGTGGCAAATTAAAAAATCGTCGTAAAACCGTGGCAACAGAGTTCGTCCTTAAATCGTGGCAAACTTATTTTCGTCGTAAATACCTAGTAAACTTTTTAATTTAAAATAAAAAAAAAAAAATTACAAAAAAGAAAATTTTAAAATTAAAATTTAAAATAAAATAAAATAAATATTTTTGGTTTTAAGAAAAATAAAATAAAACTACTACTCGTCTAGGCCATAATCGAAATCCGGGATAATCCGTCGTGCTTCTTCAGTAGCTTCATCCGCAAGGCGGCGTGATTCCCGTTCTTGCTCGGTCAAGTGTTCCTCGGTCAAATGGCTGGGCCCGGCATGTGTTGTTGCCGCTCGTCGTCTCCGCTTCTCTTGCAAGAGTGCGGCGATCTGGGGATTTCCCACTGCCATTATCTCGAAGATAGCGTCGTACTCCGAAAGTTCAGCCTTGACTTGTTCTTGATATTCGGTTTGATTTTGTTGGAGAGTCGCTATCTTGGCACGTAGGACGACCGGATCATCTTCGGCGGACCG
>JAHZTW010000001.1:422051423-422184171 GCA_020283515.1 Alliaria petiolata
TTTTTTTTAGGTGAAGAGAGAGTTTGTTTTTGTTTTTGTAATTTTTCTAATGAAATGTTGCTTCTATATATAGGCTTCTTTTTTTTTTTTTACATCGAATTACCAACGAATTACCAACGAATTAACAAGGAATATTTTCGTGGCTAAAAAACCAGTAAAACACGTTTTCACCTAACTTATTTTCCTCCCAAATACGTCGTTAATTTACTTCGAAATACTTTCTCGGTAATTCGTCGGAAATTAACGACGAAATTCCGAGGAATCCACGTCAGCCATACTTCGTCGCTAAATCGTCGTAAATTTACGACGATTTAGCGACGAAGTATATTTTCGTCGTTAATTCGTCGTTAATTCATTGGAATTTACGACGATTTTACAACGATTTATTTTCGTTGCTCTTTCCGACGAATTACCGACGTTTTTAATTTTCCTCGTACATTCCTCGTAAATTCGATGCTAATTTACCACGAATTTATTTCCTCGCAAAAAATCGTGGCAAACGTCATGTTTTCTTGTAGTGCATTTTTGGCCGTGACAACGACCCGATCATATAGAAGAAATTTTAAAAGATTTGTCGATTGATTATACATTTATACATATCAGTAAGATATATTTTTCCGTGTTCTTTCTTTATTTGCACGATGCTAAACATTTTTTTTATAGATAATTGGTCTTCTAACGCTGAACCTCCCTCGAATATGTAAAATTAACGTCTTCTATAACATAACGAATAAACTACCCTTTTCGCCTTATACATTTATGCTTTACTTCTCTGAATTGTTACTAATGGAAAAAACTTGACTAGTCACTTTTAATGACTTATCTTCCTTTTCTCTTCTCTCCTATCTTTCTGGTTTTTCATCTCCATTAATATCTCTCCCTCTCTCCTTCCCTCTTCCATCTTATTAATTTGAGAGCTCTAACTTCTATTTCTCCATCAAATATTTAAGATCTATGATACCAAAAAACCAAATTTGGATTTTGCTTAAACTAAATCTGAATTTGCTTAAACCAAACAAAAAATCTTAGTTTTGCTTTGTAAAGAAAAAGATACACACATGTGTATGTATATATTTTATAATTTAGTTTTATTAATTAATTTGAATTCACTAATTCTTAGGAAAGGGATTTAGGGTTTAGATTTTAAAGTATAAAAAGAGATTTATGATTTAAATTTTGTGGTTTAGGGAGAGAAAATTAGATGTAAAAAAAAAAATCTTCATCTCAAGCGAAAAATATGAATAGTATTTATAGGGTTAACATATGAAAATTTATATCAACATATAAAAGTTTACACTAATCTGTTTGGGTTTACTAGGGAGGGGGTTTAGGGTATAGAGTTGGGTTTAGGGGAGGGTTTGGGTTCATTCATCTTCAGTTTGGGTTCACCTATCTTCGGTTAGGGTTTATGGTATATATTTAAAGATTTAAGGTTTAGTTATTTTCTATATAGTGTTTATAATTATAATTTTATTGACGATGTTTCTGGTAATTTTAATATGTTTATAGTGTTATTCTAAATTATATTATTGCTCAAAGTGTTAACGTCTCCGTTAAAGTCATAACGTGTATGTTCATATTCCGAAAATGATAACTTTTGTTAGTAAAAGGACAAAATCGTCATAAAAAACTATTTATCTAATATTTTTATAAAAACATTATTTTACTATATTTTATTGGTCAAAGACTCTGCTAGTGTCTTTTTTCTTGGAATTAAGAAAATTCAACTACAAGAATCATAATATGAGTAGATAAGTCTCTTTGATTGACACTCACTCATAAAGAAAATTCAACAAAACATGTCGTCATTAATTAGTACGTACGTAATGTCGACACTAGTCACTTTGATTGAGACTCCAAGTCTCTTAATTCCCTTATATTATAAAGACAAATACAATGATCTTATCTGTTCCAACCTTAAAATCGTCCACACAAACAATGAGAAAGATGGCTAAAGCTCATGTCATCACCCTCTTCCTCCCCCTCCTCTCCATCTCCCATTTCTCCGGGGCTCTATCTGAATCCGAAGAAGAGTGCAAACCCGAGTTTGACAACACATGTACCGACAAAAACAGAGCATTTGATCTCAAACTCATAGCAATCTTCACAATCCTCATCACCAGCCTCATCGGCGTTTGCCTCCCGTTCTTCGCTCGTTCCGTTTCCGCTTTTCAACCGAAGAAATCTCTCTTCCTCATCGTCAAATCCTTCGCCTCCGGAATCATCCTTGCCACTGGTTTCATCCATGTTTTGCCTGATTCCTTCGAAATGCTCTCATCTAATTGTCTTAACGATGACCCCTGGCACAAGTTTCCTTTCACTGGCTTCGTCGCCAAGATATCTGCAGTGTTCACACTCATGGTTGACTCTATTACCACTAGCGTCTTCAGTAGGTCCGATAGGAGGGACCAAGGAGCTGATGTGGTGGTATCCGCTAAGACACCTGATCAAGAGATGGGGCGCGTGCAGGTTCATGCGTCTCATCATGGTCATGGTCATGGTCTTCATCATAATCTTCATGGAGATAATAACAAGGAGCTTGGTTCTATATCGTGTTATTGCCATCGTTAGTATTCTCCTTCACTCTCATTTTTTTTTAATAAAAAAAAAAGAAAAAAAAAACTTTTAACTTGATTCTAATAGTTTTTTTTTTTTAATTTTATCCAATAGATCTTTCTAAGAAGAGGAAAAACAAAAGTTGTGTTATTATTATCTTTGTGTGTGTCGAAGTTGTGTTATTAAGTAATATAATATAACTATATAACTAGTTCTATATACACATATATTCTTTTTAGTTTTTAGATAGTCATGTGAGAAGAAATAAATAAATTGATTATTCATTATTCGATAAAGTTAATTTTATAGACTTCTTTCTGTTTTTCCGCCTACGCCAAGACACGCTGACATGGCGAATCCCTCCCTCCATGAGTACAAAACAGTAATACTGACTATTTTCACTAAATGACAGAAGTAATTGTTATTTGACAAAATAACATTGTTTTCTCAACGGGAGTGAATTTAGACAATTCTAGACGATTTTATGCTTTTTAGGCTTTTAGCTAACTTTTAAAGAACAGATGATCTTTTTCCATAATCTGTTATTTTGTATGTAAACATCTAATTTATCAAATAATTTTTTTACACATTTTATTCATGTTATCCAAATGTTACATAATGCGTCATTTTTCACGCATAATGCTAATTTCTTTTATATCGATATCTAATTTATTAAAGAAATTTATATTTCCGACATTGAATCTATTATCTAATGTTCTATACAGTATTACTAGTATTTACTATTTAGTGCGTTAATGCTTTAGAAACTGTTTTGGATCATTTAGAGCATCTTCATCGAAGTCTCTAAGAATTTTTTTTTAAAATTTAAAAAATAGAAAATAATAAAAAGGGAGTAGAAAGGGAGAGAGAAGTCGCTTGGATGAGAACTTATGAGAAACTTTTCTTAATATATGCTTCTTTCTCATTGGTTCATTCTATTTATATTTAAAATTTAATTTAATTATTAAATTATACTAATAAAATATAGTTAAGATACCCTTTTGAGAGACTTAATCGATGGAGGCATGGAGGTGGTCTAACTAATCTACCATTGAAAGCCTTTTATTGTGATTTGATAATTGAATGATATTCAAATGAATAAACGAAACAGGTATTGGAGCTAGGAATAGTGGTGCATTCAATAGTGATAGGAGTATCAGTAGGAGCCACTAACAATACATGCACCATCGAAGGCCTCATCGCTGCTCTTTGCTTCCACCAAATGTTCGAAGGCATGGGTCTCGGCGGCTGCATCCTCCAGGTGAATCCCTTTCTTTCAATATTTATTAGTTCGGTCCGATGTAGACATGTAGTCATGTCCACTTAAGTCATCTACACCAGTTTCAATTCGATTAGGTTTCTCCATCATTTCTGTTTCTTGAATAAATTAACCATGTGATGTGATTGGTGAGTGTAGAGATAAACGTGAGTATATCATCATCTTTGCGAATATGGAATCATACATCCTCATAGAATACCAATAACAAGAGAAATTGATAAAAGCTCTCTTAAAACTTCCATATTATTGTAAACAACTCTCTATCAAATAAACCCTAACATTCTATTTGTTATAAAACCCGAAAGCACTGATCATCCAATTCCAGGGAAACTCATCTAACCTAATCAAATAGGATACCTACTAGCTATAAACGTGTAATTTGTTAAAAAAATGAAAAACATAAATATAACAATTATGTGATGCATCCTGATGAGAACTTGAGAGCACACGCAGGCGGAGTACGGGTGGGTGAAAAAGGCAGTGATGGCCTTCTTTTTCGCTGTGACAACGCCTTTTGGGGTGGTTCTAGGAATGGCATTATCTAAAACGTACAAGGAGAATAGCCCTGACTCGCTCATTACGGTTGGACTTCTCAACGCTTGCTCGGGTGGACTACTCATCTACATGGCTTTAGTTGACCTTCTGGCCGCAGATTTTATGGGTCAGAAGATGCAACGGAGCATCAAGCTTCAGTTGAAGTCATACGCCGCAGTTTTGCTTGGTGCAGGTGGCATGGCCGTCTTGGCTAAGTGGACTTGATGAGGATTTCATAATTTGTTCTGGATTCTGTTTCTATAATGATTTTTTATTATTATCTTAAATTATGCAATGCAAAACAAATTATGAAATCTCTCCATTTAGAAAATCAGAAATGATTGACAAATTACTAATTAGGCTCTTAAAAATACTCAGATCTTCATTTCCATTTAGTGGATTCTTTTGAGTTTTAAAAACGTAATTATCCTTTCCAAAAAAAAAAAAACGTAATTACAGGGATTGGCTTCTCCTCCGGTGGTCGATCTTGAGGGAGTGTATTATCGTATATATTGGTATATATTATGATTCTTTACTCTCACCTGTTTACCTTCTTTGTATATTCATTCCTCTGCGGCACTGCATATAACAGAGCATTCTTCATCAATAATAATCAAGCAATTCCTTTAATCATAATATTGCAAATATCCTAAACCTCAACCTCCTACTACACCTCAATCTCCCATTGCTTCAATAATTAAAAAAAACAAAAAAAAGAAATAATGTATTTTAAACCTCAACCAACTTTTGTTTTAAGACTGTTGTTCTTGTGGCACTCTTGTTGTCCTTCTCTTGTAAGTATTATATATATATATAATTTACACAATTGTGTGGAATTGTAATTTATGTTTTATTTGTGATTCTACTAGTTTAAAAACTAAAAAAAAAAAAAAAAAATCAAGTATTCAAAGTTAAATCAAAATATTTTTGCTTTATCAAATTTTCTATTATATTTTTTAATCTTTAAATTTTTTTTAAGAATCTGCTAAGCCATGATCAATCGTAACTATGATCAACATGTATGAATAGTTAATTTGTAAAAGTATTTAGTAGATTAATTTGACATCTTTATTTTTTTGGAACAAACTGAAGACCAAAATAAATAAGGCTTCCATGATAAACTATGTAGGAGTCAACAAAGAATGTCCAAGCACTTGTCCTATGAAGAATGGTTATTTTTTATAATTTTGTTGGTAATGAATGTCATTGCAAATGTCCTAAACCTCAACCTCACCTTAACCTCCTAAATATCAACCTTCTCAACATCATACTCCTAGAACTCAACTTCCTAAACTTCAACCCCCTAAATATCAATTTTCTCAACATCATACTCCTAGAACTCAACCTTCTCAACATCATACTCCTCGAACTCAACCTCCTGAATCTCAACCTCTTAAATATCAATCTTCTCAACATCATATATACTTCTAGAAATCAATCTCCTAAACCTCAACCTCGATATTATAAAGAAACAAATGTTGTATTTTGAACTAAATAAAATCGTGATATAATTTTTTGTAATATAATAATAATAAAAACTTTTAAATCTGTCATGGTTTGACAATAATGGATTTAGAAATTTAGATTTATTTAAGTTTTTCTTAAATTATCAAAATATAAAAAAAATTGTTGGCAATTTTATAAAAATCGAGGTCGAGCTTCATTTCTTGGTGCCAATGCGCCAACTCTCCTTAGTGGTTTGATAGTTCGTTAAATGGCTCTATAATACCTGGATCCAAAAATCTAAACAGGAATCGACCCGAATATACGATTTGGATCGGTTTCAGCTCTCCTAAAATACTCGATTAGATCTTGTTTTCAAAAACTTTTGTTTTTGATTTGGATTAGCTATTCCCCAAAATCAACCGAATATAATATTCGAAAAACCAAAATCTTGTTTACTACGATATGTCTGATTTTTAGTAGTAATATCTAAAACTCGAATACCCAATCCAAACTTAAATCTGAGTATCCCAGTGGCCAAATCTAATTCCTCCTTTCAATTATTATTGTGATGAATAAACAACAAGAACCATATATTGCTTTCGTGGCTAGTTCGTGCTGACTAAAAATTATTAACCTATTTGCGGCGCCGGTTCGAGGCCTCCTACGATTTTAGGGTTCTTTAAAATTCAGCCTTTAAAACAATTTCAACTCGCCTCCTTCTCTCTCCCTCTCGATCCTCTCAAAATCTCCACACTACCAATGAAGCGACGGCGCAAAGCCAATGTAAAATTTGAAGAACCCGACCAATCAGCGACGACGACGGCGGCTGAGTTCTCCTTCTCCCTCATCAGAATCGCCGTCAGTCAAATTTGCCTATCTGTTGGATACAGATCCACCGATTCATCCGCCCTCAATACTCTAACCCTAATCACCACCAAATTCTTACAATCCGTCGCCGGACTCGCCGCGTCGTTCGCAAACACCGCTAATCGTACGGAGGTTAATCTCTTCGATGTCGTTAATGGTCTCCAGGATATCTCTTTATCTACTTCCGATTGTTTTCCCGGCGGGTCAACGTTGCACGACTCCGAATCGCACTGCCTGATCAAATCCGCTGTTCTCCGTAACCTCTCCGATTTCGTCACCCGCGCTCTTGAAATCCCTTTCGCAAAGCCCTTACCGAGGCGGGAAATGGACGGATCGTCGGGAGGAGATTTGACACGCGTGGCTCGATCGCCGGAGATGAAATCCATTCCGGCCTGGCTTCCGCCTTTCCCGGACTCCAGCCTCTACATCGAGCACTGTACTCAAAATAGATCCGAGCAACTGTGGAAAAACTCCGATTCCATTATCATTGACCGTGAAACTTTGCCGGAGAATTCGAAATCCGAGAGTTCTAGAGATAGAAGCGGTGGAAGTTTACCGAAGAGGAGAGCGAGAGTGAGATTCAAAGTGGAACGAGATTGGAGCAATGGTGGTGGCTCTTGTACAAGTGATACGAGACTGTAGCGGTTGCGGGATGATAATGACGGCGGATCTGGCCGTGAATTTGAGGTTAAATTTAAAATTAGAGATGATTATATCTACAGTGCCGGTATCGCTGCCGGCGAGTGGCCGATTTTGCAGTGACGAAGAAAAAATTCAAAAGTGGGAGGTTTAAGGTGGATTCGAACCTGCGACGTTTTAAGGACCCGTGCAAATGGCCAACTGATATATACCGCATGAGCTGCTTCGCTGAAGGTTTCAACATGCCAATTGTTATTTTATAAACGTATTAATATAAAAGTTAATTTCTTCTTTCTATGATATTATTTTCAAAAATTCAAAATTAAAATTGGTGGAATTGCATTGTCTCATATATCTTTTGTCAAAAATGCAAGATTACAAAGGAAAAAATATTGAACTTCCCCGGGTTTATTTGAACCTTTTACTTAATCTTTACTAGTAAAATTTTTAACTTGGTTAATCACTAAACCATCGCATAAACATTTCGTTCATAAAAAAAAAAGGGATGTCACTAATTTTTTTATAATGAAATGTGGTTTTTATAGAAAACAGATTGAGAACAGTCACTGGATATAATATTCTTTATGTTCGTAATAAGACGATTTTGTTAAGTTTTCACATAAATTAAGAAACAGTTTATTTGTTTTTTTGGGTCTAAATTGCTTTCATTAAACAACTAAAGTACAAACATGATTAAAAAGTCGGATACAAAACATCGAAATACAATTATTGTATAAACATCTATATGCACCATAAAATATTAGAATTTTTTAAAAATATAATAGTTATAAACATCTATATGCGCGGCATGCGCCATACAGCGAAAATGAAATATTAGAATTTTTTAAAAAATATAGTAGTTATAAACATCTATATGCGCCATCAAGCGAAGACGAAATATTATAATTTTTTTTAATAGTAGTGAAGAAAGGAAGTAACGTTCAAATTAAGAAATTAGTCAAAAATGTACATTATTTTTCATTAAATACTTTCACCTAATTATGAATTAATAGCAATTCAACTAATTCAAATATTTTCAATTAATATCTTTTAAAGTTTATCATTTATTAACATTAATTACTAAAATATTGACTAAAAAACATAGAAAATTATTTTTTTGTGGAACAAATAAACTTTTAATAAAAGGTGATTTTAGTGAATATATATAAATAACTTCATAATTAGATAAATGGGAAAGCATAATTGAAAATGAGATAGATAGGAAAGAGAAATTAATTTTAATTCATAAAAGTCCTTACCCATTTGATATATTTACTTAAAATGCCATTGACATGAAAACTCTGTTGACAGCATAAATTTCCGACAACACTGTTCATTATTTGCCGTTAACACTGTTCATTATTTGTCGTCACCACCATCGCCGTCGTCATCACTGCAATTGTCACCATTTTCACCGCCATCCAGTGGCGGAGATAGCTCTTTAGGAGGGGGATCATTTGATCCATATGGATTTTTGAAAAAAAAAACAAATTTACTTGTATTTTGAAAAGAAAATTAGGTGAAATGTTAAAAATTTGGCTAATTGACCCACTTAATATCCTAGATATATATGGTTGACCCTGGTAAAATTTGTGACTGGCTCCACCGCTGCAGCCATCATGTGCATCACCTCCATCACCATCAACATTATTTATTTATTTCTTCTCCTCTTTTTTTTTAACCAATCTCCTTCTTTCTTTCTTATTCTTTCTCTCTTATTCTTTCTTCTTCTTGTCATCATCAAATATGTGGATCTCTGGAAAGAGAAAAATCAACACATGTAATTATATAAAAAAGATAAGAATAAAATAGATTTTTACCATATAAACAGTATAAAAGAAAAATGACGGAGGCAAAAAACTTAATACCATATTAATAATTGTCATCCATTAGTGTTTCTCTTTAATAAAATTAACTCTTTAGGAAGACTGGAAGAGAGTGAGTATTTCTCAAGTAATTTGGTTAATTGATGTCGAAGTTTTTATATGTTGGTAGTTTGGTACAAAGTAAAAAACTATGTACAATTGTTTGTTTAATTTTTTTCGGTTGCACAGGAAACTTTCTATAGTGTGATGAACCAAATTATAATAAACCATAGGTTGGTGGATTACAAATTAAATATAAAAAACAGAAATGTCATGCGTTTTTTCTTCTCACCAAATTTCTTGTATTTATTTTAAAGGCTTTAAGCTACTTGACGACTCTAGTGTTGCTTGGACAGACACATTTATACCTGTCTCTTATACACATCTAGATGTGTATAAGAGACAGGTCCTCTTCTCTGGCGGAAACTCTCGTCTGAAAACCTCCGTTAGTGATTGACTGAGCTTACTACTGGTGGCATCGGTATGATTATTCTTCCTTTCCTTTGCATTTCGTCGTTGTATTCAGTCACTAATCCACTGGTTTTGACTTAATCTTCGTTGTTTTTCAAAAATCGAATTCGAAAACTTCTGCAGAATATGCCGGTGGTTTCTCTGGCTAAGGTTGCTGTTTCTCCGGCTGCGGCAAGAGATTTCACGGTTCGCGTTCCATGCATCTATGGGAAACGACTCGTGTCGAATCGTGTTTCATTCGGAAATTCGAGGCGCCCGAGTTGTGTAGGTCATTGCGTGAGAAGCGAATTGCAGAGTCCCCGAGTCCTTGGTTCCGCCGTCACAGGTTTGAGAAATTCCGGCGTTTGCTTCTGTTGCTATCTGGGAAAATTGGTGATTGTTTTCGTAGATGTTGATTTGCATCTTCTTTCGAATTTTTCTAATAGATTTATCGTTGGATAACTCCGTGGAGAATGGTCATCTTCCCAAGGGAGTTTCGTGGGCTGTACACAAATTCGGAGGGACTTGTGTGGGAAACTCTGAGAGGATAAAAGATGTCGCCGATGTCGTAGTCAAGGATGACTCTGAGAGGAAGTTGGTGGTTGTGTCAGCAATGGCGATGGTCACCGATATGATGTATGATCTCATCCACAGAGCACAGTCTCGTGATGATTCCTACCTCTCTGCTTTGGATGCTGTTCTTGAAAAGCACCGAGCAACGGCTCTTGACTTGCTTGACGGAGACGAACTCGCCAGTTTCTTGGCTCGGTTGCATGATGATATAAACAATCTCAAAGCAATGCTTCGTGCTATTTACATAGGTATTGGTTATAAATGTATATGGTCACCAGGTGGAGATATAAAGTAATTGAATTGGAGTTGTGTATGTTCTTCTGAAATCTTATTCCTCCTTCTTCTATCTCTGCAGCTGGTCATGCAACAGAATCTTTCTCGGACTTCGTTGTGGGTCATGGAGAGTTGTGGTCTGCTCAGATGTTAGCTGCTGTTGTGAGAAAGGTACGAAAGTTCTATATGATGTGCTGCGAGAAACTCCTGAAAGGAACAAACTAGCTGTACTTTCTCTTTTATCTTTCTCATATGCTTGTCTGTTTTGCTCACAGAGCGGATTGGACTGCACATGGATGGATGCAAGGGATGTGCTTGTTGTTAGTCCTACGAGCTCAAACCAAGTCGATCCTGACTTTGCGGAATCAGAAAAGAGACTGGAGAAATGGTTTTCTCTGAACTCGGCAAAGATTATTATCGCAACTGGATTCATAGCTAGTACGCCGCAGAACATTCCAACGACTCTCAAGAGGGATGGGAGTGACTTCTCTGCAGCTATAATGGGTGCTCTGTTTAGATCTCACCAGCTCACAATCTGGACAGATGTTGATGGTGTGTACAGTGCAGATCCAAGAAAAGGTATGTGGAAGCATTGGAATTTGCAAGAAAAGGACTAGCTTATTCCTCAGTTTCTTTTTTATTGTTATGCTAACAAATATGGTTGTATGCAGTTAGTGAGGCTGTTATACTTAAGACTCTTTCTTATCAAGAAGCCTGGGAAATGGTAAATTTGCAACCTCTTACACTTGTTTAATGCCTAATTTTCCTTAATCATTGTCTACACCCTAATGTTCGTGTTAATGTGCATGAGCAGTCTTACTTTGGGGCAAACGTTTTACATCCTCGGACCATCATTCCAGTGATGAAATATGACATCCCAATTGTGATAAGGAATATTTTCAACCTCTCTGCCCCTGGAACAATGATATGTCGGCAGGTAGAAGATGAAGATGGATATAAATTAGACGCTCCTGTCAAAGGGTTTGCGACGATTGACAATTTGGCTCTTGTAAATGTAGAAGGGTGAGCTGATTGTTGATATTGTTGTTACACACTCGGTTTTTTATTGTATTTCTTATACAAACATTGCATTCTCTTTGCAGAACTGGAATGGCTGGTGTTCCTGGCACTGCCAGTGCTATTTTTTCTGCTGTCAAGGAAGTTGGAGCTAATGTGATTACGATCTCACAGGTATTTGGATAAACTAGTTTAGCTTTCTGGTTTCTTTCATTGGTTATCTTTTCTTTTGTCAATTGTGGGTTCTTAAAAAAACCCAAATAAGTGCAGGCTAGTAGCGAGCATTCTGTGTGCTTTGCTGTACCTGAGAAGGAAGTGAAAGCTGTTTCTGAAGCATTGAACTCACGATTTCGTCAAGCTTTGACGGGTGGCCGCCTTTCCCAGGTAATTCGATTTCTTAAAGCGGTTCCTTTGACTTCCATTGTAGATGAGGATATGTCCAACACCAATCAGCTGGATTCTTGTTTATGCATTGGGTATTTCTCTCAAACTATGGTATTATTGTTCTTTTTCAGATTGAAATCATCCCTAATTGTAGCATATTAGCAGCAGTTGGCCAGAAAATGGCAAGCACTCCTGGCGTTTCTGCCACTTTTTTCAATGCGTTGGCGAAGGTAAATGAAGTGAAGTATTTGCAAAGGAAAAATTGGATGATGGTTATATTCATCCATTTCATATCTTTTTTTCTGCTAAGAAGCTCTGTTGATATATTTCCTTGTCCTAAATACCTGCAGGCCAATATCAACATCCGTGCTATAGCTCAAGGTTGCTCTGAGTTCAATATTACTGTAGTCTTCAAGCGTGAAGACTGCATTAGGGCATTAAGAGCAGTGCACTCAAGATTTTACCTTTCGAGAACAACTTTGGCAATGGGAATCATAGGTCCAGGATTAATCGGTGGAACCTTACTTGATCAGATTAGAGATCAGGTGAGTAGCTGACGTGTATTTGTGAGATTATAATTACAATACATACGGATCAAGGTTCAAGCTGAATCATCTTTAAATTTCTTTTCACAGGCGGCAGTGCTCAAAGAAGAGTTTAAAATTGACTTGCGTGTAATAGGGATCACTGGCTCAAGTAAAATGTTGCTGAGTGAATCGTAAGTCAATAAACTTGATGGAATACTTTATAGGTGAAGTGCATTACTGATTTTTCCTTACACAATCATCATCTTTTAGGGGAATCGACTTATCAAGATGGAGAGAACTTATGAAAGAAGAGGGAGAATCAGCTAACATGGAGAAGTTCACCCAATGTGTAAAGGGAAATCATTTCATTCCAAACGCTGTTATGGTTGATTGTACGGCTGATGCTGATATCGCTAGCTGTTACTACGACTGGTTGCTGCGAGGAATTCACGTGGTCACACCAAACAAGAAGGCTAACTCAGGACCACTTGATCAGGTAAAGGGGTTTGGTATTTGCTTAAATGACTATTGAATAGGAAGCTACAAATCTATTTTTTTTTATCAAGTATATATCCGTTGAGGTTCTATGATTCTATGAACAGAGAGACTAGTTGGTAACACTCTCCCCTATGAATGCAGTATCTAAAGATCAGAGATCTTCAAAGAAAGTCGTACGCACATTACTTCTATGAAGCAACTGTTGGAGCTGGTCTTCCAATTATCAGCACTTTACGTGGTCTTCTCGAAACAGGGGATAAAATACTGCGGATTGAGGGAATTTTCAGGTATCTTACGTTTGGCTTGATATCGCAGCAAATTATTCAGATAACGACGCAAGAATGTGCTGGCTTTTCCGGTCTTTTCACCTTCACACTAAACTCTTGCTTTGATGCCTTGCTGCAGTGGTACTTTAAGTTACCTTTTCAACAATTTTGTCGGCACCAGAAGTTTCAGTGAAGTTGTAGCAGAAGCAAAGCATTCAGGTTTCACAGAGCCAGATCCACGAGATGATCTATCTGGAACAGATGTCGCCAGAAAAGTAGGGTTTCTTGTCCTCAAATCGAGTCAATTCACCTTGTGTTCGAGACCAATTGAATAATTTGGAATCTTCCTGTATCTGCAGGTGACAATTCTTGCCCGAGAATCAGGGTTAAAATTGGATCTTGACGGCCTTCCAGTCCAGAATCTTGTGCCAAAGCCTTTACAAGCAAGTCACCACCATATATAATCCACACATTTAATTTCATCATCAATAAAGTTAATCCTTTTTTAACATTGTCTGTATTTTATTCCGTTGTTGATCACAGGCGTGTGCATCAGCAGAAGAGTTCATGCAGAAGCTACCTCAGTTTGATGAAGAATTGTCCAAACAAAGACAAGAAGCTGAAGCAGCAGGAGAAGTAAGCTTATGTGAAATCAAAACCTCTAAACAAAACTCATCTCAAAAACACCAAATGCACCGCCTCCAAAAGATCTCATTCCAAGACTGTGTTTGTGTTGTGTCTGTTTACAGGTCCTGAGATACGTAGGAGTTGTAGACGCGGTAGAGAAAAAGGGAACCGTCGAGTTGAAACGGTACAAGAAAGATCATCCGTTTGCTCAGCTCTCGGGCGCTGATAACATCATCGCTTTCACAACCACACGGTACAAAGAACAGCCTCTGATTGTTCGTGGACCTGGCGCTGGTGCTCAAGTCACAGCCGGTGGAATCTTCAGCGACATTCTTCGCCTCGCATTCTACCTCGGCGCTCCGTCTTAAGAGCCACGATCGTTTTCTTGTAGGAACACATCTAATGATCAAAACCCTGTTTCTTATAAGCTTAGAATCTGTAACTTGGATTTCAGAGATTTTGATTCTTATAGATGAGATCAAACATCATGGTAATAAAACATAAATGTGCGCAAACACAAGCATTGAAATGCTGCCTTTTGGCTCTAATTTCATCTCATTTCATAAACAAAAACTTAGCTTCAGAAACATTTCTCAATCTACACTATGGGGCAAAACTTGTTCTACAGCCTGAAGACTATAAATTTGTTGAATCACACTGTTTTTGAAAATACAGAACTAAATCTGAGATCCAATGCGTGGTCATTTGTGGAGGATCTAACAATACTCATGAGGGTTTTCTTTACTTTGAATGAGAGGGACACCGTCTTCTCTCCATTTAATCCGCTCTTCGCAAATCGCAGCCACCACATCGACATAGAGTTTGTGTTCCTGAGCACAAGGAAAGCACAAAATGAAAATCTTCTGAACTGTGAAATGTAGTAATGCTCCAAAAGTATTATTCTCTTTAGTAGTAATACCTCATGAAGAACCCTTTTGGCTAATTCCTCTGGTGTATCATTAGCGATCACTCGTACTGCGCTCTGAGCAAGTATCCGCCCTGTGTCGTACTCCTCATCGACAAAGTGAATCGTCGGACCTGAATACCTACGAAAGGAACAAAACGATTTGAACATTTTCTTGCGCACAAGAGAAAACAAAAGACAACAAAATGTATGAGCTTGTGACATTACCTAGCTCCTGATGCTAGAACAGCTTTATGCACTCTCATACCATAAAGACCTTTGCCTCCAAAAGCCGGAAGTAGCGCGGGATGGATATTCAGAATCCGTTTAGGAAAAGCTTGGACCAGCTCCACCGGTATAAGCTTCAAATATCCAGCTAGAAGAACAAAGTCTACACCGTATTTCCTAAGAACGTCAACGAGCTCTTTAGGAGAGAGTCCATCAGATGATTCTCGTTGCGCTTTTGGGAATACTAAAACAGGAATCCCATTACTTCTTGCATATTCAGCACCTCCACAATCTGGATTTATGAACATAAACAAGAATTTGTAGTTGTTCCACAACAAACACAAATCGAAAACTCCGAATCAATGCACAATTTCAAATCAATCTGAAATAGACTCTAAATCATCAATTCAACAAAGGTTCAAACAATGAGGGCAATAAAAATTACCAAAAATCAATTGCGAAGGAGAAAGAAAGGCAATACCTTTCTTGTTAGTGACCAGCAAAACAACATCTCCTTTAACTGAACCACCATCACTACATCCTTCATGAATCTTCTTGAAATTCGAACCACCTCCCGACACAAACACGGCAAGCTTCTTCCTCCTCCTTGCTTCGTCTCTCGAACCATCGACCTCCGCTACCGTTGGAGAAATCGAAGCAGCTCTTACGAGCGGTCCGATCCTCATCGCAAATCGGTTTGCAGGGATTCGAAAGGAGAAGGAGAGAGCATTCCGAGAAGGCGAAAAGGGAGAAATCGAGGTTTCCCGCGGCGGATTCGCCGGGAAGTAGAATTGACTCGAGAACAAGACCCGTGATGCCGCCATTTCGAAGAAACCAAAGGCAGACGGCGTAATCGGCGGAGGGAGAGTCGGAGGTTTTTGTCGGAACAAGTCTAATTAAAAGATAGCGTTAAAAAAAGAAGGGCATTATCAGAGAACACCGTGCCGTTTTCAATCTAGTTTTTACACTTCACAACTTATCTCCCACGCCACGAAAATATATAAATATAAACTTCTTAACACCCAATTTGCTTCCCATATATCAATTACCCAAAACCCTAACTCTCACAGTTTTTTTTTCTTTTCCGAAATTTCGATCACGATCTCTAATAAATTAAGAGAGAAATTCAGAAATTCGAACACTATCTCTGGTTCGACTTTTCTCTTTTTTAACTAGTTAGTTTCAACGTTGTTGTCCATCCCCTTTGATACTCTATGCTGGCTTATTGATTTTATATTGCTCGGTAGATTTTTTTGGTTTGCTTTAGCCGAAGATGAAAGGAGAAGAAAACTTGGGACCCATCCCAAACGATCTCATTAACGAGATCCTCTCGAGATTGCCTGCGAAGTCAGTCGGGAGGTTTCGTTGCGTGTCAAAGATATGGGGTTCCATGCTTCACCATCCATATTTCACCGAGTTGTTCTTGACCAGGTCACGGGCTCGTCCACGTCTCTTACTAGCGGTCGAACAATCCGGTGTGTGGAGCTTGTACTCGTTGCCTCAGCCACATAGTCCATATGGGAAGTCATCTTCTCCTGTAGCCACGGCCGATTTTCATATGAAGTTCCCTGGAGAGATGCATGGATACACTTGTCGCTATGCCTCTGGTTTGATAAATATTTTCCCTGATACATGGATCTCAAAAGAGCCATTGGGTGTGATATGTAACCCTATCACGGGACAGTACGCGAGCTTACCTAAACTGACAACAGACCGCGTGTCGACAAGGTTTTTAGGGTTTGATCTGATTGACAAGCAACTCAAGGTATTGTTCAAGTGCGATGATCATTATAGAATTCTGACATTAGGAACTAGAGAAGGGAAGTGGAGGAAGATCCCACGTCCCTTCACCCGTGGGCCTTCGCCGCCTAAAGAGATATGCATAAATGGGGTTTTGTATTACTTAGTTTACAAAGGTTACAAGTTCTGTAGACCGCCTCGTGTGAGAGCGATAGGTTGCTTTGATATTAGGTCTGAGAAACTTAAGTTTATTAGCGGTAAATCATTTGGACGTTCTTTGGGTTTTAAATTGATAAACTATAAAGGTAAATTTAGTGGGATTGCTTGCAAGGATAATGGCCGTATCCTTGAGTTGCGTCTTTTGGTTCTAGAGGATGTCGAGAAACAGGAATGGTCGAAACATGTCTACACTTTGCCCGAGAATGATAAATTCGTTAATCTCTGTGGTTTATACGTTGTTGGAGTGACTGCTAAAGGTGAAATTGTTTTGTCGATGGAACTTACTTGTGCATCCGAACCGTTTTATGTTTTCTACTTCAGTCCAGAAAGCAACACTCTTCAAACTGTCCAAATCCAAGGTTTAAGAGCTAACCTCAAACCGATTGAGAATCCTGGTAGAGTTTACGCCTTTGTAGACCATGTAGAGGATCTTAATGTTAACGATGCAAACCTACTCAAGTCAAGCATCTTTGCCCCTTCTATGAAGAACAAGCCAAGACCACAACATGAGGAAGAGGTAAGAGAAAGGGAGGAAGAAACACAGAGAGAGAAAAGAAAGAGACATAAGGGAAGATGAAGACCGGAGAAGAAGACACCGCCAATAGATTGGAGTCATAAAGAGTATCATGAGAGGAGAAGAGAGAAAGACAATGAGAGAATGGATCGGTGAAATCATCATTTTGGCATGTCACGTGTGCTCTATGTATCTATGCGTTTATGTTATTTAGACTTTAGTTATAGACGTCATGAATCAAATCTAGTTTAAAAAAAAAAAAAAAAAATTCCATCTTAATATCTTCAGTTCTAAATATACTGAACCTCTGCCCCATCTGTAGCAAGGATCTGTCGTCGTTGTACTGAACCCGAGACAGTCTTCGTCACTCGCATGGGGAGTACCAGGCGGCTCGGTTAGGGAAGTTCAGAGAAGAAATCCATGGAATAAGGATGTGAGCTCTTAGTGTTTTTTTTGTTAAAAACACTTTTCTCAAAACAGAGATTTTCTCTTCAAACTTTATTAATTGATCGGTATTATTATGCTAGGTTTAGTTTTACAATAATCGACTGTACGAACAAAATCTATCAGATGACCTTAGAAAAAATGAGAATAATAAACAAACGAATCAGAAATATAGGTTTGACCTTGGAAAGTGACTTTAAGATTCAATAGTTACAGAACCAAGAACAGTGTTTTGATTCTCAGATTCTCATTGAGATTAAGTGCAACAAGTTGTGCATATATGCTTTGCCTCTCGTTGGCCGTTCAAGCATTTTTATTACTTTGTCCCTCCGGTTGAAGAAAAGTCAGGATTTTGCGTAAATTGTTAATTTCTCCTTTATTTTTAGTTTTTTTTTTGCCCTTTTTCCATAAGAGAAAAAGTCTATATAAATCTCGTTCGAGAGATTTGGTATTGTGGGTTTTTTAATTGAAAAGAGAAAAACGAAAATTGAGAAAAATGTCTTCACAAAAGAGTAGCAAGAGTTCGCACCATGAGGCGGACTCCAAAATGGAACAAGATGTGAGTTTCTTTGTTTCTTTTCTTTGCTCGTGGAGATTTCTCTTGATATGTCTACGAGGCTAAAATAATTTGCGATATTTTTTTCATATGAAATAACAAAACTCTTGTTGTTTTCTTGTTAAACTGAGCAGATCAATAGAAAAGCATGGATTTTTCAACCGAGTGGTCTTAATTTCGTTTGGGGAGGTGACTCAAGATATTGGGTTATCCCTAAAGAACCAAGGTACCTCCCGGTTTATAACGACTAAACCGATAAACCAACTTTGTATGGTTACTAATACCAAAAGTCTTAACCGATTCATTTGATTGTTGGTTTTAAAGGATGCCTGCTGAACTGAAGATGGTGAGTTGGTTAGAAGTAACCGGTTCGTTCGAGAAGATTGAACCGGGGAAAACATACCGAATCGGTTTTAAAATCTCGTTTAAACCGGACGCAGCCGGTTGGGACAAAGCCCCAGTTTTCATGTCTGCTAAAATCGGAAAGAAAGGCAAGACAGTATGGAAAAGAATCAATTCCGTTAACCAGAACTTTGGTAAACCGAAAAGCGGATCAGAACCGGTCAATATACCTGACGAATCTGATGGCTCGTTCCAAATCTCGGTTAGCCCCGGAGCGCTTAACCAAGAAGACACCAAGCTTCAGTTTGGTCTGTATGAGGTGTGGACGGGACGATGGAAGACTGGTCTCTTGATCCATGAAGCCTTTATTCAAGAAGTGTAAGAGACGAATATGATCATTGTCGATTTTCATAGTTCGAATAAACTCAAATTACGTCGATTAAGTACTAAACAAACGAGCTTTTAGATCATAATAATGTAATTGAATTTGAAAGAGAATGCGTAGAGCAAAAGTGTACCTTTCTTGAAACTAGTCTTAAAGTTCTGTTTGATAATCTTCCGGTTTAAACCACAACGAGAAATCGATTCCTTTCGTCTTCAAATCCTCAGTAGCTGGTGCGATTCTCTCCAGAAGCTACAAGAACGGTTAAAACCAAGAGATATCAGACCACAATCTCTAATCACAACAGATTAAAAGCATTAAGAGTTCATGAAAACCTTGGAATGAAGAACGCCGTTGGACACCAAAACAGACCTATCGAAAACGGAAAACTTCCCTCCGTCCATTCGAGTCACAGCTCCTCCAGCTTCCTCAACTATCTGTGTCCAAATTTCAGACATGGATTAAGCTTAACAACATATATAGTAGTTTGGTAAAGAAGAAAATTAAGAAGGATAAAGAAAGATTACAAGAACACCAGCAGCCATGTCCCATGGCTTTAAACGGTACTCCCAGTACGATTCAGCGATCCCGAGCGCCACGTGACACATGTCAACCGCTGCAGCGCCGAGCCTTCTCACTCCCCGACTCACATCAGTGAACTCTTTGAACAACTCCATGTTAGTACTCCACGCATCATCATGTTCATACCCAAACCCTGTGATAAGAAGTGCTCTCTCCACCTACACTCAAACACCGAATAGATGAGTAAGAATATCAAAACCGTTGCACGTACCATGTTGAAACTAGACCGGATTCGAGATAAGGTTCTTACAGCATCGGTGTTACTGACATGAATCTTTTGACCGTTACACAACGCTCCACCACCTAAGAAGTGAACTAGTTTAGACAAATCTTAAATACAGAAGCAAAGTAGATGAACATAAGCTTGCTACATCGTACCCGCAGTAGCAGAAAAGGTTCGAGTGTTCCAGCACATCGGACCACCAACAAACTCTACCTGCATCATGAAATTTTGTTTTTACTTATCCTATTAACCAAAGAATCAGCAAAGAGGAACTGTCTTAAGTAATAGCTAGTTTGTGCAAAGTATATATAGGATCTACCACTGAGGCAGCCGCGGGATTTCCTCGATACAGAACACCAACAGACACAGCAAAACTGGGATATCCATGAGCAAAGTTGGTTGTTCCATCTATGCATAAAAGGAAGAGATTGTTACTTGCTTATCTTAAGCAATACACACACACACAAGAAGAGAAAGCAGTGGGATTTGTGGAGAGAGCGAAACCTAGAGGATCGATGCACCAGAGGTAATCAGAAGACGTATCGCCGATGATACCTCCTTCCTCACCAAGAATAAGATGATCACTGAAATTCTTTTTCACCACTTCCAAAATAGCTGCCTCGCTTGCTTTATCAGTACTGCAAAATTCAGCAGATAACTAACACTTTAATGCTCCAGGCAATCAAATCAAAATGAACATAGATAAAAAAGCTAAGAACTTTAAAAGCTGAAGATTCTTATGTTAAGTCCCTTACTCAGTTACCAAGTCACTGAGGCCTTTATAAGTGATATTCCTTGGCTTATTTACAGCTTCCATTACGACCTGCCAAACAAATCAGTGAAATTTATCGCTTCAAGTTTGGTTTTTTTATTCTTCTACTTCTGCTCTATGAACCCAAGAACTCGATTCTAGTACAATTGAACACAATTTCGAGTATCATGAAACGTTTTTTATTTTCAAATCATCCTCCAATAAACGAGAATTCGGATTACTGTAATGTAAAAAGACATGAAACTCGTACCTCTGCGCCGGTTTTAGCGGCGGATTCCACGACTTTGAGGAGCTCTGACGGCGATATAGTCCCGGTGGATTTAGCGCCGATTCTGGGATAACGCGTCTGATCGGAAACTTCAGACAGAACAGCTTTTGTTCGGAGTCTCGCCGCCGACTTGAAGCTGTCAGACGAAATCATCGAACACCACCCATGTCGGGGATTTCTGGTTACCGCCCGGCGTGAAAATGGGTTTGTCACCGGGAGAGATGATCTGGGTAAGCTAGAGATTCTCATTGACATGTTTCCCGAGAAAATCAGAGACCTTCCCATCTTTTCCTCCTCAGTTCGCCGGAGAATCTACTCAAATTACCCGAAATCAAATTATTGATTTCTTGTAGATTTTGGTTTTTAGCAGTATATAAATATCAACGTGGCCGAGTGAGTGGACGGACGAGAAAAAAAAAAAAACCCATTTTTATTCAATGTTATCTGAAAAAAAATTATAAAGATGGAATTTTTCGTAGTGTTAAATTCCAAGGTTACATGAAAAAAACAGAGTACTAAAAGGAAACAAAGGTATTTTGCTTTGGGGATAAACATCTGAAAAATATAGTGCAGGATACAGTGAAGTCCTTCTTCATCTTCTTCCAACAACAATGGAGAACAAAAAGTGTTAACAGTAACTAATAGAGCTTGAGCACACTCGAAGCAGAAGCTAAGCTGTTTGATTCATACAATCCATCAGAAGCAGCATTCCAATAACAGAATGGTCCACATATTCTGAGACATGATTCAACCATTGCAGATGAAAATTGGTGCAAATAGCCCCCACAATGCATTCTTGATTTCAACCCAATTCAGTAGATCAACCATCTAAAGGATCAGTACTGCAGCTGAACCCAATTCAACCTTTGACCCTCTCATCTACTCGAATTATTCTTCACATTCTTATCATTTGGATGTGGCAAAAGCTTCTCTCAGCAGATACAACGAAACGAATATTCAAATCCCATGATCTCATCTCAAATCCTCTTTTTTATCCAACAGATCACACGAAACAATCAGAACTCAAAATCCCTAAACCCTAATTCCCATATACGAAGCTCACCAGATCCAACAAGCTTTCGAGGACAACAACAAGAGCCAGTAACAAAAACGCCAAATTTCTTCAATCCTTCAAACGTTCGTTAGCTAACGCTGCTCAAATTGTCGCTGATGGCGAGAAAGACATAGAGAAAGCGATAACTGAGCCTCCTCGCACTGTTTTCGTTTCAGGCTAGTTCCGCCGCTGGAGCAAAACGACCTCACCGCCTCCGATTCCTCCGGACAAACCTCCGCCACAACGCACTCCGCCAACGCCTTGTTCAGATGCCTGCAACCGGAATTTCTCGCCGGTCCCTCCGGCATCCGACGGTGGCACTGCAACAGCGCTTCCTGCAACCGATCGCAAGATCTCATCGGAATCCCTTGATTTTTTTTCCCGGCGAATCCGTCTCGTCTCTCACAACAAGGCTTCTTTGATGTTATCATTAGTTGGGTTTGGGCTTTTGTGTTGATAGCCCATATTCATTCACGATAGCTTTTGAACCAACCCAAAAAAACCTGCTGTTTTTCACACATGTTCATAAAATTTATTGTGTTTTTAAATTTCTAATGATGACTACTAATTTGCATCTGTTGGCCCCTCAAAAAAAATAAAAATATATAGTAATTTGTACTCCTAAATGTACTTACTATCTTCTTTTATTTCGTGGGGGTACTGAAAGAGAAACTTGCATGCTTACATAAACTGATAAACATAAAGTTTTGTATATATTTGGCATAAGGTATATTTTGCTACAAGAGCTTCCAGTTTAGGTACAAAGCTAAAGCTACATGAGTTTGATTGGGTTGTAGTAGACTACTTTTTTACAATTCTTCAGTTGATATTATTGGCATGATTGAGCAAGAAACATTTTGAAGGTTAATCTAATTTATTATTCTCTCTTAAAGACTTTTTTTTTTTATCTTCTATGGTTGGTACTTAATTATTGGTATGTTACGTATGTAGCTAACTTACAATACAATGTTACCTTCATTCGAAAATGTACGGTCATCTAAAATCATCCCAACAAATATATCATTATTGTTATTATTATTATTCTTAATTATTATTTTTAAAAGTCAATTACATGTGATGTGGTGGTTATACGTCTTAATCAACATAGACAGGAGAAAAGGTTTGTGACTTTCTTTGACTAGCTACTTGCCATTGGCTTAGAAAGTTACCGATGTGACTAGCTACTTGCCATTGGCTTAAGAGAAGTGGTTACCGATGTGACTAGCTACTTGCCATTGGCTTAGAAAGTTAGACCAACTAAGTTGTTTTAGTAGATGAATGGTAACGTTATGAATAATCGGTTATGTTTGATTAAACTAATTGATTACTGTATCTCACATTTCTTGCTAATCATTTTTCTAAAAATTATTCTCTGTCATGGATATGATGCCTTTGTTTAGAACATGTTTTTTTTTTTTTGAACTTTAGTTTAGAACCGGTTAGGTATCAGTTCTCATACATCTGTAAGTTTACCATGCTATATTAAAATGTGAATATTTTTATAGATAAAAAGATTCTCTCGTATCAAACGTTACACAGCTTGATACCAAAACATAGCTCAAACGAATATCATTTTGCATAAACTGCCAGTATAAGGTCCCGTCCACCAATTGTTCGAGATCAGAAATTGATTTCCACACTTTATGGCCAAGTGGTTAATACATTAATGGGTTTGAGATTAAAGATACAAACCAAATTAAGAGCTTTGGAATATATAACAATTAGGGTTCCGGAGAGATTATATACACAGTTCATACTAAAGTGTTTTTCTATTAAACTAGTAATTAATGTTTGTACAAACCACTAAATCGTTACAAATGATCACAAGACATTAGAAAGCAACTATGAATTAAAATTACAACCTTAAGATGAAAGTATGATCTTAATACAATCTACCATGCCTCCTCAAAATTAAAGATCTTCGAAACGAAGAATGGAGTTGCTATCAACCAAAAGAATCTCAATGCCGATCATTGGTTACGTATATATGGCACAAAGCCACAAACTATATTAGAGAAGGCTTGAGACGTAGTCAATTGTACATGACATGATAGTGTAGACGTTGATTCTTCTTCTGGTCCAACATTAAAAATAACGATCTGCCAAAAAAACAAAAAACAAAAACAAAAATAGTACTAGCATGCTTTTGCAAGATTGTTCTTAGGTGTACCTAAGAACCAAGGATAATGATTTTCTCTAACTCATTGGATGAAGGAGCTTATAAAACCCAACTCTATCCCAACAAAAAGTTACAAATTAGTTGCATTCAAAAAGGTTTGTTCTAATAGACCTCATTGCATAGCCAGTAAAATGGATCAATCATATAGATTGCATGTTAAAAATTTAAAAAACATTTGTGCTTTTTAGTTCATTTAAAAGTTCTAGATTTATTCATAATTTCTCTAAGTCTAGAATCAGAAAAATTGTTACTAGTATGGATATTTATGCGTCTTGTTACTAAACTAATCCGTTTTTTTTTTATCGTGTAATTCGTATATAATTAATTATTTAATTAGAATTCCTAGCATAGGTCACATAGGCACATGTAAACGCGTTCCTACCAACAAACATGAGCTGGTGGACATGTTCATTTACACAGTAACTAACAATCCACCAGTTCATTTGCACAGTAACTAACACGTATATGCTTTTGTTTGCGCCAATTTTTTTTTTTTTTTTTTAAACAAGTTTGCGCCATTTTATATATGTAATAATGTAAATATATCTACCTAGACACATAATATATGCCTATATTTCAAAAAATAAAGATGTGATACTCCAAAAATAAACAAATGGATTTACGAGGAAGTCATCACGAAAAAAAAAGAAGAAAGTATATGTAGTGTTACCTCGAATGATGATAGCGGGAGTTGTAAAAGTCAAAGTCGCTTTTCTCATGAAAATGAAGTTTATCGTTTTGCCATTGTTGGTGTCTGGGTGAATGAAGCTGCAGGATGATCTGGTACTACTATTTTCACACTTACACTCACACACACACACACATACATATACTACACGTAATAGCACCACTAAAAACTTAATTCGTCTATATTTTAAGAAAAAAATAAAGCCAATTATAAGATATATATATATATATATATATATATATTTGAAGTAGTCAAAGAAAGACATATCACTAGTTATGAAACGGAGAAGAACAATTTATCCCAAAAAAAAGGAGGAGAATAAACTCTTTATATCTTTGTGTGAAATATAATTTTGATGTGTGAAAATTAGCATGTGAATGTGCTCGCATAATTATATATATAGTGTATTATTTATCAAAAAAATAATTACATAGTGTAAGTATGTAGCGATTACCAGATCATGCTGGCAGCTTCAGCCTCTCAAAACCAGCACAGATATAGATCCATGTAGATATGCAAATCTTACATATATCAACCCTGTAACTGAAATTGATCATCGAAGAAGAGAACGAAAAGAAAAGTGCCTCCTTTTGATGTTTATTTTTCAAACTATGAGTTTTTTTTTGTAGGAGAGAGCAAAGATTAATAGGAAGAAAAGATACATGCTCAACTTGATAGTCGCAGTTGAGATTCTTCACATACACACACTCACATATATATATATGTATATAATTGTTTAAATAGTAATACACGTTACATAGATGCTTGTTAATTTGTATAAATGGACTACAAATTATTTCGTTAAAAAAAAATGGACCACAAATGTGTATTTATTTTTGGTTTTTTTTTTTTTGCAAAATTTTTGTTTACAAATGGCTGAAATGATGAAACATGTGTATTTGAAGCGGTAAATTAAATTGCGTTTGGAACAATAAAAATTATATGGTATCAATAATTTTTAATTAACTTAACTTTTTTTTTAAGACCATGAGAGTTCGGAACCTCCGGTCCATAATCTTTCCAAGTTTCCGAGACAGCCTTTGAAAAATCTTATTTATAAAATAATTTTCTTTACAAAAAAAAATTTGAATTCGAAGCACAAAAGACTTGCACTACCATTAGACCACCACATTTTCGGTTAAATTTAGATTATATATTAACATCATAAATTTTGTTTAACCGTATAAAAGGTTAGATTATATATTTACACCATAAATTTGTAAAATATGACTAGATATAACCACTATAATATTTTCAAATGCCAAAATCTATTTTCAAATTTGTAAAATATTTACACCATACATTTGTAAAATGCCAAAATCTATTTTAATTCTTATATATAACCACTATAATATTTTCAATCCGATTCAAATACCTTTTTTTCTAATATCTCTACTTCTTTCGTTCATTAATAACTTAACTTGACATTTTGTCAATGTCTAGAGATAATATATTCCGAATTTCCGATTCATATTCGTTTTTTTCTGTCTACAATTTTTTTTAAAAAAAAATATTCGTATCATGAGTTAAAAAGATCGTAAAATTCGATTCATATACATTTAAACCAAAAGAACCTGTACTAAACGATTTTTTTCTTTTACAAAACGAGATTTATAGTGGGCACACCTAATTAAATCTAATGCGTCAAAATCTCCATTTACATAAAAACAAAATTTGGATTTCTATCTTCTATATCAAGAATGCCCATTGAATTACGTGACCATTTGTATTCATAAGAACCATAAAAAAAAAATTACAATAATATTAAATTATTTAGAAAACAAAAAGGATGGATGAGGAGGAGAAGATAGGATTTTGGGAATTAACGGCTGAGACAAATGAAAAGGATACGACCGATTCCGAAATCTCCGTTGCACGCGTCTTCTGTCTTATTGCTTCTCCTCTTTCTTTGTTCCTGATCAGTAGTCCTCACCATTTATGATTTAATTTATCCAAAACGTTCACACATACATACACGTCTACATATTTATAAATGTTCATATGTGTATTACTCAAACTGAAACATTCAAAAGAGAATTACATGAAAGTTATAATTCTTCTAGCACATCATAAAGTTCTAATTGTAAAGAGTCATACTTTTTCTAGGCACATCATAACCAGTGCCGTGCCAACGATTATTGAGGCTTAAGACTGAATTTAAAATGTGGCTTTTTTAATCATTAATTTTTTTTTTTTGAAAACAATTTAAAAAGAACAATTCTCAGAAATAATTTTTTGTTCCAAACTAAATAGCTATAGAAATGATGGGGGAAAAAATAATAAATAAAAATAATTGTAAAAAAAAATTATAAAAACGATGACAAAGAATCGTAAACAAAGACCCAAAAAAAGTGCCGTCCAAATGAAAATAATGTAAAAATGTTAATGATAACGAGAATTGAAACTCGTAGCAAATGCACATAGTCAAAAAATTAACCAACTAAACTAATAAATTCTTACAAAATGTGGCCCTAAAAATTAGCATATAATTTGTGGTCTTAGGCGGTTGCCTTTTTTTTTAAAGAGCTAAGCACGGCTCTTATCATAACGTTCGATTTTGATTGTCATACACTAAAACAACATTTTTTTTCTAATTTATCACAAAACTGACCATGTTCGGATACAATAAATTTGTATCATTGCTAATTTATAATGTACAAGTGTATTAATTGGATGTGCTAAATATATATATAAATATACTCATATATAGACGTGACAAGATTGGTTGGAAGATGGAGTTGTCTTGAGCTAATGTGTTGTCATTTGTCATATCCGGTGTCTTTGTGTTTTACATGTAAATTGAACATTTTTCCATTTGTATGTAACTTTATATAATATCCCAATTTTGCTAGACTGACACATGCATTTTTTCTTGAAAGAAAAACCGAAAAAGGTAAAAATCTACATTAATTTAACTCAATAAAGATCAGTTGGTTTTTAACTTTTATAAGAAGGCATCAACAGTAGCTTCATAAATATGTACATCACTTGTCTTCATAATAACTACAAGAAACAAAAAAACAAGTATAATGCTACGAGTCTATGATAACTCCATTAATTGTTTTGCCTTGTTTTTGTTGTTATAATTGACGTAAATAATTTAATAATTGGGTCCATAGAAACGTGATTATGTTTTAATGTCTCCCATGATTGAAATCAGAAGAGATAATTAGACTATATTAAGTGTGACGAAACAAAATCCCTACTCGTCTTTTTTGGTTGACAATTAGTTTGTGAATAAGATTCGTTAACCAAACCAAATCAACGACGTGATTATTCGTGTCCGTCAATCAGCATCTACCACGTAGCAATTACACATTCGAGCTCTATACTATTTTATTATTATTATTATTTCAAAGTTGGTATATAACAACAAACACAATTGTTTATTTTATAATTAAATATTGTTTGAAAGTTAAAATAAAATACAAAATCAAAACTTTAGAGTCAAACTAAGTAACGAAAATTACGTTTCATGTTCTAATATAAGAATGCCTTATTACTTTTTATGTTTACATTTATACGTTTAAAATAGAATTTAATTATAAGGCCATATATATTATGTATAATCATAAGTTTTGATTACAAACACAGACATACGCTAGAACAGTTCTATATATAAACAAACTGCAAATTACAAGAACCAAATATACATTTTTTTATTAAGTGTAATACATAATTTTCTGCTAAGAAAACATTAATATGCAAACGCTAAACACTAATTTCCATCCATTGTGTAAAACTTTAATGTGTAAAATTAATTAGATATGTCCAAGATTGTAGCCCAAAAATAAATGTATTAATAGTTCGAACCTGTCCCAATTTGAGTCCGGCTTCTGTCAAGTTCGATTGACATCTTGGCGAAATTCAATTGACTATTTTTTATTTTTTTTTGACAGATTCAATTGACTATTTTTGTTTGGGACATTTGAAAAAAAAAAACTTTGATTTTATTTTTACGTTTGAGTGGTTTCTAATTATCTATTAATAGAATATTAGAATTATCTCCTAAAAATTTACTGGAAATTATCCTATACTTATGAAAGTTTATAAAATTTTCAAATACATTTCTGAACTAACATTTACTGCAATTTGAATGAATTTACATCAGTATTTTATTTAACTTACAAAACAAATTGAAAAACCTATAAAAGTTTTATGAAAACCATGCAAACCTTCTCAAGAGTTTCATAAAATGTTTTAAATATTTCAAAAACTTATTAATATTTTTTTTAGATAAAAGATCTCATAATTTTTGTTTTTATCAACTTAAACATTAATATAGATAAAGTTCTGAAGGCCCAAAAGGGTTCTAGCCCAATACAAACGAGGGAGAGAAGAGTGAAGTTTTTGCCAAGGCATCAGCTGAACAATTCAGAGCCCTGGTTACATGGAAGAAAACGATAAACTGGAAAGATAAAGATAGGTTGTTGATATCGGCGAGGATTCCGTAGAGTTCCGTTGAGCTGATACCGGTGTTGACTGCTCGAATGAGCACTTGTAAATCTGATTTTATACAGATTTTTTCCCATCCAAGATGAAGGGCATCGGAATTATACAGACGAGAGCGTCTCGGGAGAGAAGATTCGTCTGATTCTCGAAGACGCCTATCGGGGGAGGAGTCTGTTTTTCCACCTTATCTTGCGCGAAAATCCACTCCCTTGCATCAATTGTGGCTTTGATTAGGGGTTCACTTGGAGAAGATGATCTCTTTTCAAAAATGAGGAGGTTTCGAGCAAAGGTCTCATAATCTATAATAATAGAACTTAGAGTGAAGTAGGCCTGCTGATACAAAGCTGGCTCACTAGTAGAGTCGAATTTTAGATATAGTAATGATTGGGCCTTTAAACTTCTTTTTGGTCAACATATTTTTCCTCAACATTATTCAGGCTAAATGCACATAACAACTTCTTTTTTCCTGATAATGAACCTTTTTTTAATTCCTTGGATGGAAAATTTCTGTCATGGCTTTGGCTCAGTATGTTGCAGATATCTTCTATATCGTGTAGCCTCTCTTACTCTTGCTAATTTGTGTATATTGGTGAATTTTCTTCGACTCTAAACATATTTTTTTTTTTTGTACGTTAAATTTAAGAACATGTATAAAAATATGCCTTTTGGCTCATCAATGAATGACAAACCTTTGTATACGTTTAGAGTTTCTGACACACAGACTGAAGTTATTTGGTATTGTATCATCAAAGTAGCAAAACCTCCTTGAGTGATACCGATTGACTATTGTAACTTTAAATGGGTGGTATCGAATTCTATGTTATATATAGTATGACCAATTGGATCATCAGAGAATCTCAGAGATTATACAAAAGTTCCTATTAACTCTTGTTTTTCCAGACAAAGACACAGATTATTCCAACAGATACAAATTACATTAATAGATATAGTGAACACTCTCATCAAAGATGATGCCTGTGAAATAAAGTGAAACACTCTCTCATCGAAGATGATGCCTGTTGAAACCAAAGAAGCTTAATGTAACCAAATTCTTCAATCCAAATTTCACAAAAGAAAAATCTGTCTTTGAAGAACACACACATATATATATATATACCTTAGTGTTTCTTTAGTTCCTTTGCGGATTTTGCAGCGTATAGTTGGGAGCCCTAGCTTCTGATGCGCCTCGTACCTGTGACAACCCGAGAAGCCTGCAACAATGGAGGAAGATTCATCATCTCTAAGCTTTTCACTTAAAACAAGAAGAGAAAAAAAAAGATATAATTAGAAAAGCACCATAGTAAGCTCCATCAACTTCAATCACATCGATCTGTCACAAAACGAGCCCACACACAAACACACACAAATTATATTCTTCAATATTGAAATGTGATTCTGTGTTTGTGGCATATGAATCGAAATTGGATAGTAGGAAGAGAGAAGAAGAAGAAGGATAAGAGAGCGAGTTTGCTTAACCGGAACTTGAAGACCGATTTCGCGGATGCTATCCATGAGCTCCTTCACTTTGCTCTGATCGTTGGATCTTGTTCGCATCAACGGTCTCCGTATCTTCTCCAACGGCAATTCCACGATCATCGGCCTTACACCGCCGCTAGATCCTCCGATCATCGGCGGCGAACCTAAATTCAAAATCAAACACAGAGAGGAACAGCTTCAGATTCAGCTTAATTTTCAGATCAGGGCTTCGAGCTTTACCGTTTGATGAAGAAGCCGAAACGGAGAAGCTCCTCAAGCTGCATGGTAATCTCATCATCAAATTCGCCATTGTCGTCGTGCTCTTCTTCTCTCCTTTCCCTTCTTCTCTGATGGATTAAATTATTATAAAATAATATTATTATTTTGAAAATATTTGTGAACGAAATATAAAGACTCACACGACGTCGTTTACTTCAAACGGTGTTCTCGAAGCAGAGCTTCAATGGCTGTTGTCACTTCCTCCTCTATGCTGCTTCGGTAAAACTCTAAATCTACAGATATTTGGTTTTGCGGTGTTGAATTGAATTTCGCTAATGGAGTCGAGCGTTTCCTGTTCAGGAACTTCTCTACGGCGGGTAGGATTGCTCAGTCTTTTCGAGCGAGTTCGAGAATCTTCTCCACTGGAGAATTGATTAGGGTTCTTCCTCGAATTGGCTCTCCGAGGTGGAAATTTTCTCAGTTCGGTTTGTGTTTATGTGGATATTGTTTGATTGCTCACATGTGTTACTGATTGGGTTTAATCGCTCGGCAGATCCATCTGTTCTACTCGTGCCGCGCACAATGAAGAGGCGGCCGCGAAAGCTGCGGCTGCTGTTGCTGACACCGGAGCTCCGACCATGTATGGGTTATCTTAACACAAAATTTCTCGATTTTGATCTCTTGTTATAGTCACATGAAGATATTCATCTGAATGATGAAAGGCTGGAGTTATAATCTGAGAATCAGTTAATGGAACTTTTCTGAAGGATTTAACCTTACTTGGAGTAGCTAGCATGCCTATATTGTCTGGAATCTGGAGATGGATTTTAGGATTAATTAGTGAAGGATTTGTGTGTTTTTGCCACAAATGAGCCAAATCTTTCAAACATCTGACCTAGTTAATGTTCGTGGTGGATTTAGATATGATTCTTGGGAGTCTAAAAGATTATGATTATAGATATCTTCTTGCTTTAGATTTGACAAGATCATAGCAAAAGTGATTCCATCAGACATTGTCTATGAAGATGAAAACGTTTTGGCATTCAGAGACATAAACCCACAGGCTCCTGTTCATGTTCTGGTCATCCCCAAGCTGAGAGATGGCTTGACAATGCTTGGGAAGGTGAGTCTGTTTTAGTTTTTAATAAATCAGCCTGTCTCTGGTACAGTTGGATTGTCTCTAGCAGTCCTAAGTCGAGATTCACGGTCTAAATAATGTCTTTCTTGATTATACTTGTTAGGCATCACATGCCCACAAATGACTCGTTGTGTTTCATCACAATCAAAAAGCTTTGACACTTGACATGCCTTCTTGTGACATCCTTTAGTCTGCTCTTGTAGATCTCATTGAATATCATCTCGTGGCCAATATTATTGTGTTCTGTAAGGATTATGCCAGTTTTTCTGATCAATATATGTAAATGCTGCCTTATCTTTTCCCTGCGTGTGATCACAAACCCGATAATAAGAGGAAAAAGTCGTGTGAAAAGAGTTAGGTTTGCCTTTTGGTGGGACAGGTTAAGATCTTTCTTGAACATATCTTCCCATGAAACACTTTTGCAGGCTGAACCAAAACACGTAGAGGTTCTGGGCCAACTTCTGCACGCATCGAAGATTGTTGCTGAGAAAGAAGGCATCCTCGAAGCTTTCCGTGTGGTTATCAACAACGGTGCTGAAGCCTGTAAGTCTTTTTCTTTTCCATCCAACCAAACATCATCATCATCATTCATCATTCACTTGATTAATTGACTTAACATCCTCTCGTTCAGGTCAATCTGTTTACCATCTTCATCTGCATGTCCTCGCGGGCCGACAGATGAAGTGGCCACCCGGTTAAGAAGAAAGATTCATGTTAAACCAATTAATTTATGATCAACGACAACGAGCTGCATAATCGTCGATGACTGTTCAAGAGGTTCAAAATCTATCAACTCTAGTCCTTTCTTTTATATGGTTTACGAGTTTTTACCCCTGTCTGATTATTCTTGTTGTGATTTCATAGAGACTAGAGAGAGTTTACATTCTCCAATTGTAATCGAATAATTTCCCTCCAATAAAATAATATGATATGAGGTTGTTCCTTTCCTTTACTATTTACTATTTACGATTTGATACTCCATATCTACTCTCATCAATCTTCTCAAACCCTAAAACGCGACCTGTGGCGATTTCTTTCTCTCCAAGACTGCGCGACTCTGCCTTGACTCTTATTACTAACCCTGTCGAGAGATTGTTGTGGTTTGTGGGAGATGGATTTGTCATTGATGAGAAGAAGACAGAACCAAGCACGGGAAGGTTCAGATTCCAATGGATGTGGTGACAGAGGTTCTTACGAGATTGCCTGCTAAATCCCTGATGAGATTCAAGTGCGTCTCAAAGCTTTTGGGCAATCTCTAATTCGCTCCCAATATTTCAGCAACCGTTTCCGAATGGTCTCATCACAACGTCTTTACATGTTGTTGTTGGACCTCAGCGAAGGCCGTAACTCTGTAATCCTATCATCGGCTCCACACGCTACTACTCAGTCTTCCTTTGTAGTTAACCACGATCTGACCATCCCATGGCCATCGTGGGTTCATGTGCTCCTCATATTCTAGTATCCCACAACTCAAAGTGGCAAGGTAGTATTGATACCAAGTGGTTTGAATTTTCCCTTTCACGTTCTCTGTTATGATCTTCAAAGCAATGACATGAAAAAGATTGATATCGAAGGTATACCACCAGACCACTGGTTTAGTAAGAAAACAAAGTTATGGGTTGACCACCTGATGTTTATGGATCAGAGTGAGAGCATCATGGGACCTTGGAGACTTGTATTAATCCTTCTCTAATGCTTTTTGATTGTGTGTCAATAATTTGTTAAGAACATGGTTTGGCTTATTTATTTGATTTTATGATTTAAATAGTTAAATCGTGTTTAGAGGTGTCTCTATGATAAATTTTGCATCTGAGAAACAAACAGAAAATCTCTAATATCCATGAACTCTTCAGAGTCAAACAAACAAGAACACAGCTTCCGTTAGTTTCTCCTCATATAAATATATTTTTTTTATAATCTTCTTCTTTGTGAAAATTATCAGAGAATGTTTTCTTCTAACATATAAACCCCAAAGCAACCAAAGCATGGACAATGACAGAAAATTAATCAACTGTCTAGTGTCAGCCTAACCGAACCAAACCGGGTAGCCCCTATTTATACTGTATAGAGTATATATACTTTTTAACTTAATGTATGGTAGATGAGGAGAGAATTCATGGGCCTGGGTTTGGGCCTGGGTTTGATGGCAATGGCGGCAGAGTGTGGAGGAGCTGAAGAACGCCGGTGGGTTGTTCATCACCGTAAAAAGGGAACTCCTTCTTCACTTGCCGGCGCATGACGTCATTATCTTCTTCCCTTTGACACGTCATCGTCATCTCTCATCTGTGTCTCTGCTTGCCACATCAGATGCTCCCAAGAGCTTCCTTGTCCCTTCTCATATTAAAATACCAAAAACATTTATATCTTAACTTATATAGTTATATACGTATGTAAAAACATAAATGTACACACAACACAGGCATTTACCGGGTGGTAAAAATGTTGGTTTTCTTCATCCATGAGTATTTCCTAATAAAAAAAAATAATAAGAACAGAAGAAAAATGGTTATATATAAATTTAACTACCAATGGCAAAAACTCATCTTTCCCTTTCCCTTAGGCTCAGGCTCGTTCGTTTGTTGCTGCTGATGCATGAGCATGAGCTCAAAGTCAAACTACATAATTAGTTAACAAGAGACAAAAATGAAGCCCCCTTTAACAAACAAAAAAAACAAGAGACAAGAACCTTTAATTTTTCATTAAGAAAACGACTAAAACAACAATTTTTCAATTTTTTCCAAGAAAACAAAGCAAATTAAATCCTGAAATATGGGGGAACATATGCGAAGTATGAAACAGGTTTTCACCAAAATACGTACATGTCTAATAGATATAAACGCATATACATGTGTTTTTAAACAGACGTCATTAATTTATAAGAGTGTATGGTGTATGTGGATCGAGTGTATTTTATATAATTATAATATATATACCTTACGAGCTCGAGCATTTTGGAGAGAAGATTCGAGTTGGTGCTCGAAACGAAGGAGTTCGTCGTAGTTTAAGAGGCTCAAGCCATGTCCTCCGTACAATTGAAGATTCATTTTAAGATTCTCAATCTCTTTCATCATTGATTCCTTCGTCTCCTCCCAATTTGATGATCCGTGACCCTGTAACCAAATTTATAATCATATAAAATAATCTATAAATTTAATTAAACACGAGAAGGTAATAAATATTGTAATTAATAGTAAATTAGAAGACTTTAAATTACTGGGTGGAAACTGTGGTCTGCAGGGGCATGACCTTCTTTTGCCATTCGATATCTCATGATGAGATTCTCCATGCTGACGTTGAAAAAAATCAAATAAAAGTTGGAAAAATTAATAGATCACACAGAAAATGTTAATTAAGATGATCAGAAATTATAAAAAAACACAAGTACTTTCCTTAGAATCAAACCTAGCTAGGACATGTCTATTTACACCAGAAGATTATATTTTGTTTGTTGAATTTTATAATTTCAAAGAAAAAAACCAAACCAAGAATGCAAATAAATTATATAAATACCACTTAATAATAAGGAAATAGATGGCTAAAAACACCTTAAAGTTTTTTTTTTTTTGAACACCTAAAACTTGTGAACAGAATAAGAAAAAGAAGCAACAACACTACAATGATTAGTTATCTCAGTTTCAAGACTAGAATAATATTTTTTTATCTTACATAAATCAAAGAAAAATAAGAAGAAACCCCCGTGCTGATGATGGTATTGATTTAATTACAGTAACATTCTTTTGTCCAGCAAAACAAGAACACACATATATATGTATGATTCTATGACATGGGTGTATAAAAATAAACCTGGTGGAGCGGGAGCAGAAATGGTAGAGCTTGGCGGTTTGGGAGAAGATGGTGAGACCAATGGGGACATCACAGAGAACAGAGAGTTCATGTGCCTTCTTCATTAGACTCTTCCTTCTCTTCGAGAAAGTCACTTGTCTTTTTATCTTATCCTCTAGCTTTTTTTATCACTATCTTTCCTTTCCTCATCTCCAATCGCTCTTTCTAAAACCCTAATTCCATGAGAATGCAAAATAAGCGAGAGAGAGAGAGAGAGAGAAATGTGGGGGTTTTTTGTTCCTTTTCTTTTCAGCAAATGAGAGTATGAGACCTTGAGATGAGTAATCGCTATATATGTATATAGAGTTATGTGTGGTTTTTATTATTCTGTGTACATGATAAATTAAAGTTTGAAGGTAAATAAATAGTACTTTTTTAATCTAGCGGTTTGAATTAAAAGGTTCACAAATAAGAATAGAAAGTTTTAACTAGTTTTGTGTTAAGTTATGCTTAATTAGATGTAGGTAAATTCAATTGTTATTCGATTTATTGTTAAATTATGTGTGGAATATGTATGTTTGCAAATTGCAAGGTATTTAATTTGTTTTAATTTTATACGTTTTATGATTTTCTTGTAACATGGCTTAAAAAACCAAAGCCAAAACCACGTATTTTAGTAGTCTGATTTGAATAACAAATAAGTATCCGGTTACATTTCTTTATACCAAAAAAAAAAAAAGTTAACTAAACCAAAACAAAAGCTGAAAGTATAATCAAGGCTTGTCCATTTATTAGATTTCTTTATATACAAAACTGAAGCTATAACCAAACAAAAAAACGTTGAAATTATAAGAATATATACACCATATGATGGTATATATGTGTTTGTGGGATATATTGCTCGTATACACCAACATTTGATATATCTTATAATTCGAGAGGACAATTGTAAGTTCTATATATATACATTTCCTTACGTGAAGCATAAGTTCTGTAAAACCAAAAGTTATTTTATTATATATGTAAATTAATATTTAATTTGTTTGAACCCTGAATTATAAAGTTGATATCGACTTTTAACTGTTGGGACCATCCGGTCCATGTGGTTTCCCTGCACCTGCGCGATTCAGTGGAAGAAAAGCATTCCTTATTAGTTTCTATTTAATTTCCTTCCTATAGATATGTAAACCTATAAAATAAGTTTGTAGACTATATAAGATAGAGACGAGTAATCCTATGCAAACCTATAAAAATAAAGAGAATAAATATCATAACTCCATAAGAGATTTATTGATCCTTTTTTTTAGTAAGATTGTATTAAAAGACTTGATTAACCTTCCCCTCTCTTTATAGTTTCCTGTTGTCAGAAACGTTGAACTCTTTTTTTTAGTCTCTGAAAACCCTTTTAACAAAAAAGACTTAAACGAACATAATTGGTTTTTTCTTTTTTACTTCTTCTAAAAGCTTGATCCTAATAGTTGTGTTTTGTGCGTTTATGTTTAAATTTATAGCGTGAGAACAAAAATAAGAACGTAAACACAAACAAAAAAAATTATTGTTTTATATCATAAAATTTCAATAATTGTTTCAGATCAAGTTAAATCATAATATTGCATTCCTTGTACTTATTTACTTCAATATATAACTCGAGAGGTACACATACACAAACGAAACAATTAAATTTCCAAGTACGTATTAAAAAAGTAGGTATTAAAAAGATGAAAGTCTTCCTAACAAATTTAAAACAAAAAAACCATGAAAGTCTTAAGCCTGTTCCACGATTGCGTCTCAGCATCATGCAAAAAGAATTGTGCTCTCAGAAGAAGACTTGACCGACCCAGTTACACATACTTTCCCTTACACATACTTTCCCGTAAAATAAAGGAATAATAATAGTTATAAAAAACAATCTTTGAACAAAAAAAGAAGTTATAAGCAAAAAAAAAAAAAAAAGAATAGGTAAAAAAAAAAACAAAAACAACAAAAATTGGTAAAAAGGGTATAAAAAAATAGTAAAAAACATAAACGTGTTTAGAGAGTTTCCCAGAAGTTTCCAAGAAAGTCTTTTTCGTCAATTTTTTCATCTTCTCTTGGTAATACAAAGTCTCTCATCTTCCTCTCAGATTTCGAAATTGACCCGTCGGTGATTCTTCATCTCTCCTCTGTCTTCTCTCTCACCGACTCCGATCAATCAAACCCAGAAACCAAAAAGAAAACATCGCCATGGATCTACAGCCAGAAGAGCTCCAATTCTTGACGATTCCTCAACTGCTTCAAGAATCGATCTCAATCAAGAAACGATCCCCAAGAACCTTCTACCTCATAACCCTATCCCTAATCTTCCCTCTCTCCTTCGCCATCCTCGCTCACTCGCTCTTCACTCAGCCGATTCTCGCCAAGCTCGACTCGTCCGACCCGCCGAACTCGGATCGCTCCCGTCACGACTGGACCGTGCTCCTCATCTTCCAGTTCAGCTACCTGATCTTCCTCTTCGCCTTCTCTCTCCTCTCCACCGCCGCCGTGGTCTTCACCGTCGCTTCCCTCTACACCGGGAAACCAGTCTCCTTCTCCTCCACCATCTCCGCGATCCCCAAAGTCTTCAGGCGGCTCCTCATCACTTTCCTCTGGGTCGCTCTCTTGATGTTCGCTTACAACGCGGTCTTCCTCGTCTTCCTCGTGATCCTCCTCGTAGCTCTCGATTTGAACAGCGTAGGTCTTGCCGTCATCGCCGGGGTTATAATCTCTGTTCTCTATTTCGGTGTCCATGTCTATTTCACTGCGCTGTGGCATCTAGGTAGTGTGATCTCTGTTCTTGAGCCTGTTTATGGAATCGCTGCTATGAGAAAAGCTTATGAGCTTCTAAAAGGGAAGATTAAGACGGCTATGGGGTTGGTCTTTGTTTATCTTTTGATCTGTGCGTTGATCGGAGCTGCTTTTGGATCGATTGTGGTTCATGGAGGAGGAAAGTTTGGGACTTTGACTAGGACCCTTGTTGGTGGTTTGCTTGTCGGTGTTCTCGTGATGGTGAGTCTTGTGGGTTTGTTGGTTCAGAGTGTGTTTTATTACGTTTGCAAGAGTTATCATCATCAGGCGATCGATAAGACGGCCTTGTATGATCATCTTGGTGGGTACCTTGGAGACTATGTGCCTCTTAAAAGCAACATTCAACTGGAGAATTTAGACTTTTGAGTATTGGAATTGGAGCAGAAGATGAAGCTCCAAGAGATTCCGGTACTGTCTCTTCACTATCTTTCTCTCGCTCTCTATATATTATATTGAGTTACGTAAGATTGGAGAAGAAGAAGGAGTAGAAATGTTGAATCTGAATAATAGTTGTAATGTAATGTTTATGTATAGACTCACGCTCTTTGTTTTGTGTTTTGATTTGATTAAATCCATGATTTGAAGGATATTGAGTTTGCCACTTTGTTTGATTCTCCTAAGGTTACTGATCATTACCATCTGTGAAAATTTTGCATGGCTTTGATTTTAACATGAGAAAAATGTTTGGTCTTAGATGCTTAAGTTGACCATTAATGGAGTGATTGACTGATTAATAGCTTGAAGCTAGCTTTCATCAACAGGATTTGACCTACACTTATTAGTTTGGGGTTGCAGGAGCAAAGTTTTGACAGCTCTGTTTTTTTGTAACGTTATGATTTTGATTTTTTTGGTAATTGGGAGGTTTGGTTACACTAAACCGTATGAAAAGGAAAAGAACTTAAAATATGTTGGTACCATATCATATGAACCAAATTGATTTGAACAAAAACTTAGAAAATCATCATATTTAGATTAAGTCCATTAATTCTGTCAATAGTAAGAGTCAATGGTTTATATAATCTATAGTCTCCCCGGTTACAGTCAGGAAAAGCCAAAATTGTGCAAGTATTGGTAGGATCGGTTTTCGTTTCGCTTCTATTGACCAATTATAAACCGAACCTTTATTGGGCATTTAGTTCCTCAAGTGCGTTCAAATCTCTGTAATAATTTCCGATTGTAGGCCGAAACATAATTTCCTATCGTAGGCCCAAACATGAACATTTTCTTCACACTAGAATTTTCCGTTTTGTAATTGAACTATACGCAGAGAATAATAATGTCATTTGCAATTGAATTTAACTTGGAAAATTTACTTTGAGAATTGCATGCAACTTGCAGGTTCATATATTTATTTGTCAAATTTATTGACTTATTTTATGCGTATAGATTTTCTCTTTTGGAAGTTAAATAATCAAGGATAAGGAATAAGATTAGATCCATATTTAAAGAAAAAGATGTGGCCTCAAAATGGTTTTACGAAATGTAATGTAGACAGTAGACTCTTATAGATTCTGTATAAAACATGCACTAGATTTATTGGTAACGTATGTCTATTTTTCTCTTTTGTTGACTATGGTCATATGTAGGATAATAGGATTTGATCTCCAAATTTTTGTGGTCTATTTTAGGAGAATTTGTTTTATGTGTATATATATATATGTAGTTACTAATGTTTTATAGCTTTTTTAATATGGGTCTTGCGAAAAAAAAAACAGTCCAAATTATAAAATTCACTAAATTAAAATAAATAAAACCCTTTTACGTTTGTTCTTTTTTTTTTCCTCCGACTCCAAGACTCCGACTCTTGCGTTTCCTTCTTCATTTGTTATGTTCCTTACGAGTTCTCCCTAGAGACAAACAATAATTTTTTCTTTTGATCTTCTGATTGTTTACCGTTTAATTTCAATCGAGATCAAGTAATGTCAGGTAATTCCTTACAAATAATATAATTGAAATTTGAGATTATGCTAAATTTTGCCTTAGAATTGAAAGTTTGATCAAGAAATCAATTCTTACTATTTTTTCCGATGTGAAATTTCTAAGAATTTCAACACAAAAAACAAAGTGTAGAACACGAGCGGAGAAGAAAAGAAAAAAAAAGCAGAAGATAAGTCTCTAGCTAATTCCATGTTGATGTTTGTTAAAAGATCAAAGACTTCTAACACTGATGAGTGTCGTGGACAGGGCAAACCCTGAACCAAGACAAATGAGACATTGGAAGGAATTTAATAGAATCTCACCTAAAAATTGTAAAGAACCAATTCTTACCATTTTTGCTTTGATTTTAATAGAATTGATTTAAATTCTAACAAAATACTTTAAATTACTTAAAAATCAATTATTTTTGAATTCTTTTACATTCTTTTTAATTCAATCATCCAATACCCCCTCCATAATAATATGTCGGTTAGAACAAAAACTTAGAAAATATTCGTAGGTAAAGCCAGATTTCCGATCGTAGGCCCATCAAGAACATATTCGTTACACTATAATTTTCGTCAAGAGGCCATTTTGTAATGGAACTATACGAGAGGATAATATAATGTCTTTTTGGGGTGTATTGAATTAGAAATTTTAGAAGATTTTGTGGTTTTTTTAGCATTCTCTGTTATTTACTTAATGATTTCTAAATGTATATTCTCAGATCATATGTTACTGAATATAAAATTTATGTAAAACTAATTAAAATTATTTAAAATTTATGTTGTTCAATCAAGAATTTGTAAAAATTAAATCAAATAAACTATTATTTGAAATATTTTAAGTAGTGGATTTAAGAAACTTTTGAATATTTTAAATGATTTTGGTGGAATTTGTTAGTTAAAAATATGAAAAACTGAAATCTCATTATTTTAGGTGGGATTGAAAGCGCCGTGGTCTTCACCGTCGCTTCCCTCTACACCGGGAAACCAGTCTCCTTCTCCTCCACCATCTCCGCGATCCCCAAAGTCTTCAGGCGGCTCCTCATCACTTTCCTCTGGGTCGCTCTCTTGATGTTCGCTTACAACGCGGTCTTCCTCGTCTTCCTCGTGATCCTCCTCGTAGCTCTCGATTTGAACAGCGTAGGTCTTGCCGTCATCGCCGGGGTTATAATCTCTGTTCTCTATTTCGGTGTCCATGTCTATTTCACTGCGCTGTGGCATCTAGGTAGTGTGATCTCTGTTCTTGAGCCTGTTTATGGAATCGCTGCTATGAGAAAAGCTTATGAGCTTCTAAAAGGGAAGATTAAGACGGCTATGGGGTTGGTCTTTGTTTATCTTTTGATCTGTGCGTTGATCGGAGCTGCTTTTGGATCGATTGTGGTTCATGGAGGAGGAAAGTTTGGGACTTTGACTAGGACCCTTGTTGGTGGTTTGCTTGTCGGTGTTCTCGTGATGGTGAGTCTTGTGGGTTTGTTGGTTCAGAGTGTGTTTTATTACGTTTGCAAGAGTTATCATCATCAGGCGATCGATAAGACGGCCTTGTATGATCATCTTGGTGGGTACCTTGGAGACTATGTGCCTCTTAAAAGCAACATTCAACTGGAGAATTTAGACTTTTGAGTATTGGAATTGGAGCAGAAGATGAAGCTCCAAGAGATTCCGGTACTGTCTCTTCACTATCTTTCTCTCGCTCTCTATATATTATATTGAGTTACGTAAGATTGGAGAAGAAGAAGGAGTAGAAATGTTGAATCTGAATAATAGTTGTAATGTAATGTTTATGTATAGACTCACGCTCTTTGTTTTGTGTTTTGATTTGATTAAATCCATGATTTGAAGGATATTGAGTTTGCCACTTTGTTTGATTCTCCTAAGGTTACTGATCATTACCATCTGTGAAAATTTTGCATGGCTTTGATTTTAACATGAGAAAAATGTTTGGTCTTAGATGCTTAAGTTGACCATTAATGGAGTGATTGACTGATTAATAGCTTGAAGCTAGCTTTCATCAACAGGATTTGACCTACACTTATTAGTTTGGGGTTGCAGGAGCAAAGTTTTGACAGCTCTGTTTTTTTGTAACGTTATGATTTTGATTTTTTTGGTAATTGGGAGGTTTGGTTACACTAAACCGTATGAAAAGGAAAAGAACTTAAAATATGTTGGTACCATATCATATGAACCAAATTGATTTGAACAAAAACTTAGAAAATCATCATATTTAGATTAAGTCCATTAATTCTGTCAATAGTAAGAGTCAATGGTTTATATAATCTATAGTCTCCCCGGTTACAGTCAGGAAAAGCCAAAATTGTGCAAGTATTGGTAGGATCGGTTTTCGTTTCGCTTCTATTGACCAATTATAAACCGAACCTTTATTGGGCATTTAGTTCCTCAAGTGCGTTCAAATCTCTGTAATAATTTCCGATTGTAGGCCGAAACATAATTTCCTATCGTAGGCCCAAACATGAACATTTTCTTCACACTAGAATTTTCCGTTTTGTAATTGAACTATACGCAGAGAATAATAATGTCATTTGCAATTGAATTTAACTTGGAAAATTTACTTTGAGAATTGCATGCAACTTGCAGGTTCATATATTTATTTGTCAAATTTATTGACTTATTTTATGCGTATAGATTTTCTCTTTTGGAAGTTAAATAATCAAGGATAAGGAATAAGATTAGATCCATATTTAAAGAAAAAGATGTGGCCTCAAAATGGTTTTACGAAATGTAATGTAGACAGTAGACTCTTATAGATTCTGTATAAAACATGCACTAGATTTATTGGTAACGTATGTCTATTTTTCTCTTTTGTTGACTATGGTCATATGTAGGATAATAGGATTTGATCTCCAAATTTTTGTGGTCTATTTTAGGAGAATTTGTTTTATGTGTATATATATATATGTAGTTACTAATGTTTTATAGCTTTTTTAATATGGGTCTTGCGAAAAAAAAAACAGTCCAAATTATAAAATTCACTAAATTAAAATAAATAAAACCCTTTTACGTTTGTTCTTTTTTTTTTCCTCCGACTCCAAGACTCCGACTCTTGCGTTTCCTTCTTCATTTGTTATGTTCCTTACGAGTTCTCCCTAGAGACAAACAATAATTTTTTCTTTTGATCTTCTGATTGTTTACCGTTTAATTTCAATCGAGATCAAGTAATGTCAGGTAATTCCTTACAAATAATATAATTGAAATTTGAGATTATGCTAAATTTTGCCTTAGAATTGAAAGTTTGATCAAGAAATCAATTCTTACTATTTTTTCCGATGTGAAATTTCTAAGAATTTCAACACAAAAAACAAAGTGTAGAACACGAGCGGAGAAGAAAAGAAAAAAAAAGCAGAAGATAAGTCTCTAGCTAATTCCATGTTGATGTTTGTTAAAAGATCAAAGACTTCTAACACTGATGAGTGTCGTGGACAGGGCAAACCCTGAACCAAGACAAATGAGACATTGGAAGGAATTTAATAGAATCTCACCTAAAAATTGTAAAGAACCAATTCTTACCATTTTTGCTTTGATTTTAATAGAATTGATTTAAATTCTAACAAAATACTTTAAATTACTTAAAAATCAATTATTTTTGAATTCTTTTACATTCTTTTTAATTCAATCATCCAATACCCCCTCCATAATAATATGTCGGTTAGAACAAAAACTTAGAAAATATTCGTAGGTAAAGCCAGATTTCCGATCGTAGGCCCATCAAGAACATATTCGTTACACTATAATTTTCGTCAAGAGGCCATTTTGTAATGGAACTATACGAGAGGATAATATAATGTCTTTTTGGGGTGTATTGAATTAGAAATTTTAGAAGATTTTGTGGTTTTTTTAGCATTCTCTGTTATTTACTTAATGATTTCTAAATGTATATTCTCAGATCATATGTTACTGAATATAAAATTTATGTAAAACTAATTAAAATTATTTAAAATTTATGTTGTTCAATCAAGAATTTGTAAAAATTAAATCAAATAAACTATTATTTGAAATATTTTAAGTAGTGGATTTAAGAAACTTTTGAATATTTTAAATGATTTTGGTGGAATTTGTTAGTTAAAAATATGAAAAACTGAAATCTCATTATTTTAGGTGGGATTTCATAGAGTTTTAATAGAAAATCATAACAATTTCCTTAATTCAACAAAAATCATCTAAAAATTTATTAAAACTCAAATCATTAAAAATGCTTTCAAATTATAGATTGAATACACCTTTTTTATTTAATAATAATGTCATTTGCAGTTGAATTTACTTGCAAATTTTTCTTTGAGGATTGCAACTTGTAGCTTCATAAATTTATTTGTCAAAATTATTGACTTATTTTATGCGTCTAAATTATTCTTTTGGAAGTTAAATGATCAATAATCAAAGATAAGATATTTAAGTTAAGATATCTTTATTAAGATGAGATAGGCGATATTTCTCTCTGCCAATAAGGGCGATTAGGGTTTCTTTTTAACTCTCCGCCGCCGTCGGTGTGGCCTCTCGCCCACCGGCGAGAACTCTCCTCTTTCTCCCTCCTCTTCCTTTCTTCCATGGTTTCGTTAAGCTGTACCCCAGTTTCTGCGCCGCTTGGTTCTGCGCCGCTTGGTTCTGCGCCGCCGCTCCTTTCCCCTCCTCTTAAGCCGCCGCCTGCTTCTCCCCCAGATCTGCCCGTTGTGGTCTCTCCTCCCGACCCTCCTGACCCTCCCGACCCTCCAGACGCTCCCATCACGCCGGATCTGTCCTCCTCCCTCTTCCAACTCTTCAATCGTGTAGCTGTTGTATCTCCTCCTTTTCCCGGTTCATCAACTTCTGGCTCAGCCAGTTTGTTGGTCACACCCCTAAGAGTAAATCCAGTAACGCCCTTGATCTTCCCCGAGAGCTCCTATTTCCTCTGGTGGAAACCTCAGTTCGTCTCCTTTCTCCTTGGAGCACCTCCGACAGGTATGGTCTTCGTGACCTCTTGGATTGACTTGAAATTGGATGGAATCTGCTGTAGATTTGGCTCCAGTTTTCTTAGTTTAAGGGTCCAACTATTTTCATTACCTCAATATGAGGCTAGCAGGCTCTCTGGTAGCCTGCGTTTACTTCAAGACGAGACTGTTAAGTGTTCCATTAGCCTTCATTTACCTCAGTATGAGGTTCTATTACCTCTGTATGAGGATTTGTTACCTCAGGATGAGGATATTTTACAAAATTTCCCTCTAAGTTCTTGTAGAACTATTGGGTCCGTGGTTGTGTTACTTGTCGTTTCAGGTTTTTCAGAGAATGAGAACAAGAGTTTTGGCCAATCGGAGGATGAATTCAATGTCCTCCTCCAATGTCGTGTTATTGATCGCTTATGGGACCTCACTATGTTTCGGTCCAAGCTCAATGAAGACTCCCATTCATCTCTGCAACTGATGTTTCAAGAAGTTCTTGCTCTTTCTTTGGCGCTCAAGGATGCATGCTTCGCAGGTTTCATCTTGCTACAAATATTTTCGGACTATGATGTCCTAATTATTTCCCTCTTGTTGGGATCAGATCTGAACGAGATAGCAGGCTCTCTAGATGTTAGAAGCTTTGTTATTCTCTTCTTCTCCAGCTATGGTTATCTTATCTCTGCACTCTGCGTTGCAGCTGCACTAGCTATGCTCTCTAAGTATCATCGCAGCATCTCACTTTTTAGCACTATTAACATCGAGTTTAGAGGACTTCTCCATGTCTTTAGTGGTTCAAGTGTTATGTTTGTTTCTATCTTTTATTTGCTTGTTCTCCGATTTGCTTTTGTTGCATCGGACTGTTTGGCTTTGTTATTCTGTTTTGTAAACATTTTCTCCATTGATGGAGAGTAAGTGATTTATAAAATGCTTATGACCCAAAAAAAAGATATTTAAATTTAGATCCAATTTTTGGAGAAAGAAAGATGTGGCTTGAAAATGGTTATGAAATAATGTTGACTCTTATAGATTCTGTATAAACGTGTGGATATATAATTTAAATGCATGTGGGTCAAGCCCACCACATGGACTAGATTTATTGGTAACGTATGTCTCTATCTTTCTCTTTTGTTGACTATGGTCATATGTATACATTATACAATCGACCGTCGCTGGCCATCATTGTTATTTGTTAACACTAATTAATTAAGTGTTTTAGTGCTTAATGAATTCAATGGTTTTATGAATTGTTTTTCTAAACAAGAAAAACACTCGAGGAATTGAAAATCGTCACTATAAAAAGAGGCGCGATCAGAGAAAGTTAAACAGTTTTATGTTTTGAAAATATTTATTTAAAAGTTATGAACTACATACCTATTGTCTGGATAAAAATAATCGTGCAAGTTGGAGAATCTCGTTAGTAATTTTGTAATAACATGTAATTTGGTTTTAGGTGAATCGTATAACGCAAAGTGTGTACTGATAACTATGATTTGGTTTGTCGAACAATAATCTTTAGTCTTATGACCAAGGCCTAGAAAATTAGGTCTACGCTATCTTCAGTCAGAAAAAAACTGACACAGACTAAAATTTATTAAAAACCGGTAAATACAGACCATCACAATCATGGGTTGGCTCGTGCTTAACCCCAACAACTGAACCAGTAAGTAGCTCGGGCCATATCAAAATATTCTAGACCACTTAACTCACCTCGAAAGAAAAACAAATTTCAACTTAGTCTTATGACCAAGGCCTGGAAAATGTAGTACTCCACCTTCAAGCTCTCCAAGTATACGTCTGGGATGAAGATGTAACACAACGCTTTTGATCAATAATAATGATGACGATTTTCAAAGAATACCCCACTATTTTCTTAATTAAATATTTTATACTAATTTATAGATATCATAACCAATTTTGAACTGTTATTTCAATTTATTTATTAAACAACATATAAACATTTAAATTGGACAGAAATATCAAATAATACGATTAAGAACACTGATTATATATATCCCAAGAATATCATTAAACTATCATTATACCAATTAGCGATAAAGGCTCTAAACAAATCCGAAACTATAGTATTGTTTAGTGAATCAAGTTTTTAGGCGAAAGATTATTGTTAAATGTCACTTTAGCTAGGTGAGACAAATAATAAGCGGAAGATCTCAATCACCTTTTGTAATAAGCAATCTGGATAAAACCAATTAAACCAGTTATTTATCTATAATCTTGAATTACTTCATGGCAAGCTAAAGAAAAACACATTATATATATTATCTTGTTTAATTTCTTTAGTCGTAAATTCACTTTTTTATCGTTTATCGTAAGAAATAGTTATGTGTGTAATTTATATGTATTTATGGTTGATTTTGCATATCATTGTTATAATTAATCATAAAATTTTGACCTTCTTTGTGGTCACAAATTTTCGATCATTTTTTTGATCAAAATCGATTATCGACGAATACTTACTAACGAATCAGTATTGATCAAAAATGATTGTTTTTGATCATTTTTAGACGGGATTTGTGGTCAAAATTCGAGTGTTTTCTTGTAATGTAACTTTTGAATCCATTTTTAGATGGGATTTATACTACAAAAAACAGTTGATTTCTAACGGAAGAATCCGTCGGAAAAGATTTCGACGGATAATGTCCGTCAGATCTAGGTTGTCGGAAATTTCCGACGGACAATTCCGTCGAAACTTTCCGACAGGATTTACGACAGGTTTCCGATGGTTAGTTAACCGACAGATTTCCGACCACATTATTTGTCGAAAAAGCCGTCGGAACAACCGTCAGAAAGCCTTCAAAATATTTTCCAACGGATTTTGATGGGTGACAAATTCCGACGGTTTTTTTTTCCGACGGATCTAATAATTTTAAATTAATAGAAAATTAAAATTTGAAATCTTAAATCGTTCAACAAAAACCAATAAACCAAAAAAGTACAATTAAAGTTTTTAAAGTTCTTCCGGGAACATTCTCGTGAATAAATTCTCCAATCGCGACACTTTGCTACCCATATCAGCAATTGTTTCATCTTTTTCTCTCATCTGAGTCTTCAATTGCTCGACTTGTTGTTGGAGTTCGGATTCTCGGCGAGAAAATGAGGAATAGGCGTGCTTGTAAACTTCATGAATACATCCTAAACCGAAGAAACGGCCTTTACTTTTTTAAGTATGCTAAAAAATAAAAATAAATTTATTAGAGAGTAAGTTAAATATTTGTAAAAATACTAATCATAAAATTTTTGATTACCTCGTAAACCATTGCGTCGATTTCCTCGCGAGGCAGCTCTTCGACCGGCATCCCTTGCTAAAACAGTTTAGTTATTCGTTCTTCTTGGAGCCTCTTAACCTTTTCGACAAGGTCAATAGCAACTCCATTTTGTAATTGGCCTGTCACCTTGTTGGTGTGAGAGATTCTCACGAAGTCATACAAATTGACAGGGACACCACCGTTTTTCGGTCTAAAATAACAAAATTAATAAAAACAAAAACAAAAACAAAATTTTAAAAGAAATAATTTAGTATAATTCTTACCAAATCGTCTGCTAGTCGAACAAAACCAGTGGCTCCCGCATTGTGTGTTGCTATCCCTTTACCACCTCGTTGGCTCAATCGGTTTTTGGAATTTCTTTTAGAATTTTTTTCCGTCGCGGCGTCGGCCCAATAAACTTGGAATGCTCTCCAACAAGTAGGGATCAACCCTTTAGAACATTCAAGTATGTCCTTCTTTCACTTTTGCTTCCACTCATTCATGTGTCTAGAGTAGCAGCCAGCGGTCGACAGAGTCCCAATTATAATCTTGCTACATTTAAAAATATATATATAGGTTAGTAATATTGTTTTTAAAATTGAAACAATCATAAATAAAAATTTATTGTAACTTACCGCAAAAGAGCGAAACCACATTTGTTGCTCATCAGATGGCATTTCCGAATACATACGGAACCTTTAGCATCCCATGAAGATCTTCAAAATAGATTTTGGAATCCCTTTATCATGGCCAACCCAAGTCGATCTCCCACGCCGTTGAAGATCTAGCTTCTTAATATTCTCACGTCCCGGCTGCTGAATAAGTTCATTTATGTCAAATTTGAGTGTTTTCTTGTAATGTAACTCTTGAATCTAATTTTATAAATGCTAGATGTAGTAGATGTTAAAAAAAAAAAAATTTAGTCTGTAAACCCCATCTTATTTCATGTACAGTACTAAGAAAATGTTTGTATCCTAAATGTTTTAAATTACAAATTTACAAGTATGGACCATGCACATATATATATACAATATATTTGTATCGAGACACAGCTCACCTTCGTTTGTCTTCTACATTGTAAACGAATTCCTACAGAACTTTAGCAGATTTATATATTATATATATATATTTAATTGTTTTCTTTGTTAATTGTTGGCTTTGATAAAAAAGACAAACTTAAAGTAAATATATTTGGTCGTTCGGTTTCAGATTATTTGTCGTATTTTGTTTTCCGTTTGTGTCTTCGCTTCATGGTATTACGCATAGAATACACGTGTGCCGTCTGAGTACCAACCACTATAATAATCTAATAATATTCAAAGTTGTCTAAATTATATGTAGATGAAATATTTGGTAGCTACACAAATTATGATCGGTTATATGGTTATACCAGTCAACTTAAACACTGTACGGTTAGTCGTTTACCCATATCAAAAAGCTTCCAATGTATGATGTTATGTGCTTACAAACAAAGTGTATTGCAAACTACATCTCCTTAACACCGTCACAGTTTCTATTAAATTAACCCTAAATCCGTTTTCCCTTAAATGCCTCATATCTATGACGCATGCTGCCATGCTTATCATTTTGCTAAATTAATTGGTTTTTTTAGTAGCTGCGAGGATCCAAATCTGAAATATAGAGTCAATCAAAAATGGACCATCTATGTTTTTTCTTTTTTTTTTCAGGCAAGGACCACTTTGGGTTACCGTATCATCTGTCTTATTGTTATATTTAGCATACAAGCACGTGGCTGTACTTTAGCACATAGTAACATATATGAGTCCATACATTGTTTTTTTGGTATCTTGGCAAATAGGGTACTTTTTGATTTTTAATTTGCTAGATGAGTACACTTAACTTTTAATTAGCAAAATGGGTGAGAGAGAAAGTGAGAGAAAGATTCTCGACAATTTACCCTTATCTCTTAGAGAGAGATAGAGAGACCGATTGTGAGTGTGTGAGAGAGAGATAGAGATAGAAAAATGTGTGGTTTGGTGTGGAGTCCAATGTGAGAGAAATTAATCCTTAAAACTAAAAATAAACGTGTGAGTAGAGAGAAAAAGAGAATTAAAAAATAGTATTTTCTCTTTCATACATTTTCTTATTTTGTTTTTCCTTCAATTTTATAATTCATATATCTTATTGGAAAATATGAATTATATAATGATATATGAATGAAAAAAATATTTGTTTTTTGCTGCACATATAGAATTTCGAATTTTTAAAAACGGACATTTTTAAATTTTTTTTTTTATAACTCGGGTGATCCAGTTCAACGGGAAATCACGAGGAATGCAGTTAACAAATTCTCAAGTCTAAACAATAAACCCTAAACCCTAAACCCTAAACCCTAGACCCTAAACCCTAAACCCAAAATCCTAAACCATAAACCCTAAACCCTAAACCCTAGACCCTAAACCCTAAACCCTCAACCCTAAACCCTAAACTCTAACCCCTATACTCAAACCCTAAACCCTAAACCTCTTCTCTTGTACACCATTGTGTACACGTCTCTTGTACACCATTGTGTACACGTCTCTTGTACCCATCGTATACACTTCTTTTGTATACTATCGTGTACACTTCACTTGTCCACTTCTTTTCTCTTGTACACCATCGTGTACACCTTTCTTCTTTTGTATGCCATCCTTGTACACCATTGTGTACACCTCTCTTCTCTTGTACACCATTGTGTACACGTCTCTTGTACCCATCGGTGTACACTTCTTTTGTACACTATCGTGTACACCTCTCTTGTACACCTCTTTTCTCTTGTACACCATCGTGTACACATCTCTTGTACACCATCGTGTACACCTCTCCAGTGGCGAGTCTAGCAACGACGTTACGGGTTCAAATGACACCGTATTAATTAAAAATTTATATATCATTTATATAGATTTATTAATATTGACACCTGTTTAAAATTATAATTGAATCTATAAACATCTTTTTTCTAACTTTATTTTATTTAGTGTGATCTGATAAGCAAAATTTAAATATTAGCCCATATTTTATGTTGGGCTTCATTATCAAACATGTTTAAAAAGACATAAAGTTAATTTTTAACTTAACATCTTTTAAACAACTCAAAATCCTAATTGATTAAAAAAAATGTTTTAAGTTAAACCCGGTAGAAAAAATTTCTAGATTCGCCCCTGCACCTCTCATGTACACTATTGTGTACACCGCTCTTCTCTTGTACACCTTCTCTCTTGTACACCATCGTGTACACCTCTCTTGTACATCATCATAATGTACACCATCGTGTACATCATAATGTACACTATCAGGTACACCTCTCTTGGTGTGGTGTACACCTCTCTTGTACACCATCGTATACACGTCTCTTGGTGTGGTGTACACTTCTATTGTACACCTCTATTATACGCTTCTTTTGTACACCATCACCATAATGTACACCTCTCTTGTACACCATCGTGTACATCTCTCTTGTACACCATCGCGTACACCTCTCATGTACACTATCGTGTACACCGCTCTTCTCTTGTACACATTCTCTCTTGTACACATTCTCTCTTGTACACCTCTTTTCTCTTGCACACCATCGTGTACACCTCTCTTGTACATCATCATAATTTACACCATCGTGTACATCATAATGTACACTATCGGGTACACCTCTCTTGGTGTGGTGTACACCATCGTATACACGTCTCTTGGTGTGGTGTACACTTCTATTGTACACCTCTATTATACGCTTCTTTTGTACACCATCACCATAATGTACACCACTCTTGTACACCATCGTGTACACCGCTCTTCTCTTGTACACATTCTCTCTTGTACACCATCGTGTACACCTCTCTTGTACATCTTCTCTCTTGTACACCATCGTGTACATCATAATGTACACTATCGTGTACACCTTTCTTGGTGTGGTGTACACCTCTCTTGTACACCATCGTATACACGTCTCTTGGTGTGGTGTACACTTGTATTGTACACCTCTATTATACGCTTTTTTGTACACCATCACCATCATGTACGGGAGAGAGAGAGAGACGGGAGAGAGATATGGGAGAGAGAGGAGAGCGAGAGAGAAAGAGGAGAGAGAGCCGGGAGAGAGAGAGGAGAGAAATAGAGACGGGAGAGAGAGATTGAGAGGAGAGAAAGAGACAAGAGAGAGTGAGACGAGAGAGATGGAGAGACAAGAGAGAAAGAGAGACGAGAGAGAGAAACGGCAGAGAGAGAGACAAGAGAGACAGAGAGGAGAAAGATGGGAGAGAGAGACACGAGAGAAATGGGAGAGAGAGAGAGAGGAGAGTGAGAGATGGGAGAGAGAAGAGTGAGAGATGGGAGAGAGAAGAGTGAGAGATGGGAGAGAGAGAGGAGAGTGAGATATGGGAGAGAGAGAGAGGAGAGTGAGATATGGGAGAGAGAGAGAGGAGAGTGAGAGATGGGAGAGAGAGGAGAGTGGGATATGGGAGAGAGAGAGAGGAGAGTGAGAGATGGGAGAGAGAGAGACACGAGAGAGAAGGAGAGAGCTGGGAGAGAGAGAGACACGGGAGAGAGAGAGAGGAGAGTGAGATATGGGAGAGAGAGAGAGGAGAGTGAGATATGGGAGAGAGAGAGAGGAGAGTGAGAGATGGGGGAGAGAGAGACACGGGAGAGAAGGAGAGAGATGGAGAGACATGAGAGAAAGAGAGAAACGGGAGAGAGAGAGACAAGAGAGACAGAGAGGAGAAAGAGATAGGAGAGAGAGACAAGAGAGAGAGAGTGGAGAGAGAGGAGAGAAGAAAAAGAGAGCCGGGAGAGAGAGAGAGTAGAGAGTAGAGAGAGAGGAGAGAGAGAGGAGAGAGAAGGGAGAAAGAGAGACGGGGGAGAGAGAGAGAGAGGAGAGAAGGGAGCAAGAGAGACGAGGAGAGAGAGAGAGAGAGGAGAGAGAGGATAGATCGAGGAGAGAGAGGAGATAAATCGGGAGAAAATATAATAGAGAAGAAAGAAAAGAAAAAAATTAATTTTTTTTTTATTACTGTAATGGCATTGACGTGAATAATTAAAATTGAGAAGGGTTAGAGTGTAACTACAAAGAAAGGTAAACAGTGTTTTACCTCTTTCTCTAATTAAAAGATGGGTGTATCCATTCTCCTAATTACAAAGTCAAAAAGTACCTTATTGCCAAATTTCTCTTTTTTTTTTCTTTTTTTTTTCTTTTGAGTCCATACATTGTTTTTAAGTTAAACACCTCGAAGTACTATCATTAGAGTACCCACATCGGTGAAAGGTATCTCATTAATATAAAAAATAATTTTTAAATAAAAAAATAACTTAAATCAATCATGACATATGTAAAAAAAGTATCTAAAAACTTGAGGATCGATTCTCATCCTAGGACCGCTCCTCTCTCCTTTTCTATTTTTTTCTTTATTTTAATCTTAAAACCGGTCCTCAATGGGCATCGATGTGGATGCTCTTAATTAGTATAGGCCAGATATCCTTATGATCACACACGTTGTCCGCCATATCATCCTAGAATTAAAAAATTTTAAATATGGAACCATCTCATTTTCAATTGAACTTTTTATTTATAAAATAGTCTTTCAAATTTTACATACTTTCACTTTTAGAGTTAAAATAATTATTTTGATGATGATTTCTTTTTTTGATGATTATAAATATTAAAACACACTAATATATAAAATTAAAATACAAATAACATTATTTAATAGAAAACATAAAAACACAATACTAAATTTAAAATAATTAAAAAGTACTGAAATTAAAAATAACATAAAATAAATTTAGTACAACAATGATTAGTTACTTAATAAGTTAATACTCCGGTAAATCGCTTCGGGATCCATTTAAATCACCAAAAATTGTCAAAATGAAGCAGATTGAGGCGGATCTTGTTGATATTGTTGTTGTTAAGCCCTTTTTCGTAAAATTCGTGTTTATTTAGTCTGAACATATACACGAAGATTCGGATCTTCTATCGAGTTCAAGTCTTGGAACAAAAATTTGTTTTTTTCTTTAAATTCTTTCAAAGCGTAATTCTTACTTTGAATCTCCAAATGATGTTGTCTTTGTGCACTTGTCTTCTTTAATTGCTCTAAAAGTAGCTAATTTCCTTCTTCTAAAGTGTAATGTGTTTTTTTTTTCTAAATTATAATAATGAAATTTCAAGAATATCATAATTTATGGAAATTTTGAGAGAAATTAAATAAATGGGTCAATTTGTAAATTTTAAAGAAAATATATATAATTAGCAATTAATAATAAAATAAAAAATAAGAATATACTAAAAATATTCCTTTTGACATGAAAAATGCAATTATGGGTTTGAGAAAGATCTAATTACATTTTGCAATGAAAAATGCAATTATGGGTTGGAGATGCTCTAAGTATACTGTATATTGTTAAATGTTTTTTTTTTTTTTTTTTGATAACTCACGGAATCTCAGATCTATGGAGGGGTCCAGACTAATCCCTGGGGAGGTTCAGCCCATGGATAGATCCTCTCTCCGGGTATTCAAATAGGCCGAAAGCAAAGGTCCATATCCGTGTGGCCAAGTGGGAATGATTTAACAATTCCACGCTTGAGAGGAATCGATCTTTGTCCTACACCAACATGACAACTCCTCTTCAAGTGAGAACCACTAGACCACCACCGCTTGGTTTTAAATGTTAATTAATCCATTATCTCATTATCTTGGATGCGATGGAATGGATCGTGATTCTTGAACATCTTTTTCTTTGGAGTCAAAGTCTATTGTTTGAATATTTAATATTGGCGTATTATATATAATATTGGATTTTAATAATTAAATTTTTGCTCACGTTAATTTATTTTTTTGTTTAGTTACCAAAAACGATTAACACTGCTTGCTATAAGTTTATCTAGCCTAAAATGGACAGCATATCCTTTTGATCTGGTCAACGTGTTTATAATTTATACGCAAAACTTTCACAAGGTCTACGCGAGAAATTTTTTTTTGGGTATGAATGTTCTACGCATGAAATTTGTAATCGAAATGAAGTTTTGATACTTAATATTTTCCAATTGATGGCTGCTTAGATTATTAACACGAGGATAAATAAACACTTAGTATTATTTATTCGTAATTATGACCAGTTTAAACCATAGAAATCTTTTTTTTTTTTTTAATCTGAAATTTCATTAATATTTAAAGTATCCCTACAGGATTACAGCGCAGTTACAACAGATACAGCCATCGGCGATCCGCAAATTAGCAAAAAATGCTAAACAAAATTACTAACTACAAAAGCAAGTTAAAGAGGGTGTGAAAGAGAGCAATGACACAGAATACCGACCCAATAAAGCGCCGGTTTTTTAATGCGGATCGAAAACCGTGAACCAAGTTGTGAGGAGAAAAACCGTCGTTTGCAGATTTCTTTGAGCTCGAGATAGAAGATCAAGCCTAGCCCTCAGAAGCTGATATATCTCCTTAATGACCACCGTGGCAGGTCTAGAAATATCATTGTGTAACCGAGAATTCCTTTCTTTCCAAATAGTATAAATCGAGGCTTGGAAAGTGAGCTTCATAATGACTGCTAAGTTAGCATTTCTAGTCGGGTCCTTCATCCATCTCAAACCATTCTCGAACAATGGTGGCGGGTGAAGATGGGCTTTTGTGTAAAAGAAGGACCAGACCTCAGCGCTAAAAGGGAGTTTAACTTATTTTAACAAATAACAAGTTTTGTATTTAAATCTGCGGCATCTCAATTTGATGGCGCGTCAGTTTGTTACCAAGAGGATGAATTGTGTTTGTTGACAAAAAAGTTAATACTAGTGTTTTAAAAATAAAGGGTACTATATTAATGTAAATAGCCTGCATTAATAGTCATAGTTTATAAACACCTGAAATGAATTGCATTATTATATACTGCTACAAATGAGTTGTATCTTGTGATATATATACATGGAAATAAATCAGAAAACATGTAACTAAAATTTAAGTACATGTTAAAAAAAAAGACTAATGTTGCGCCAAAAAGACAGATAGAGTTTGTATGTATTACAATTCCGATACAAGGAAATAAACTTATGAAGTTTAACGCTAATTATTTTGACTTCAAAATGAAAACGCTAATTATTTAATCCATTCGTGCTCATCTCTGTCGTAATAATCATCATATTTATCCTCTCTCTCTCTCTCTCTCTCTCAGAATAACTGGGGAAAATAAATAAAAAGAAATCAGTTAGCTCTTTCTTTCTGTCAATCATCAGCTGAAAAAATAGATTATTATTTTGTGAAAAGAGAATAAAAATATTTCTGAAACCCAATTGTTCTTTCTCTTCGATCGTATTCGTCTCCGTTCTTCTGCTTGGGTTGGGTTATGATTCGCAGAAATCTTCTGGGTTTTGTGTTAGTTGATTCTCACTGTTCCTGAATCGAACCGGACCCACCAAAGTAAATGCTCCGTAACGTGGAAAACATTTTCTTCTCCAGAGAAAAGTTTCAAACTCAATTCGGTTTCGCCATAGATATAATAAGCTTGGGTTTCTGGGGTTAAGAAATATATATATATATTTTTTTTTCTCTTTTCTGTAGAAATTTGATATTGCGTATTCAGAAAAGAAAGTTTAAACTTTTAATCGTTTGATCCCTTTTTTTCGATTTGTCTATTAAGGGATATTTCGGGTATCGATTTTTTTCCCAATTAGGTAGCTCTTACGAGATTTATTAACCTCTTTCAATTAGTTTTGCCTTTTTTTGTTGTTGAAAATCACATGTATCTTGTGAATTTTCCATGTTTATTTCTCCTTTTGGGATTTATAGATTCTCTGTTAGTTTAGAGAATTGATCGAATTCAAATTAAAATTGAAGCCCCGTGATTCAAAATCGAGTCAAATTCAGGGTTTTTGTTTTGTGTAGGGAAGATCTAGGGTTCTGGGTTTATATATAAAAAAAGGGTTTTGTGTGTTTAGAATCAAAGATTATATTTTTTTTTCTCCTCGAGAAAACCAAAAATGGCGGCAAGAGTAGAAACATCAAGCGGTGGTGAGATTGATGAAGAGAGTGACGAAAGAGGAAGTATGTGGGATTTAGATCAGAAGCTTGATCAGCCTATGGATGAAGAAGCTGGTCAGCTCAGGAACATGTATAGAGAAAAGGTTCGATCTTTGAATCGAAATTCTGAAATTGCCTTCAAGTGTTTCAAATGTATTGATTTTGGTTGTTTAGTTGCTCTTACATTTCGTTGCTTCCTGCATTGGTCTTTTGATTGATGAAGAAGAAAGATAGAGAGACATACATAAAGGGAGAAACTTTTTTTTGGTTGTTTCGGTTTTTTTCCGCAGAAATTCTCGGCGATTCTGCTTCTGCAGCTTTCGTTTCAGAGCCTCGGTGTTGTCTATGGAGATTTAGGAACTTCTCCTCTGTATGTTTTCTACAATACATTCCCTCGCGGGATCAAAGACCCCGAAGATATCATTGGAGCTCTGTCGCTAATCATATACTCCCTCACACTCATCCCNGCGTTGCAGGTGCAAGAATCAGATTTGAAAGAATGTGACTGGATTCGCCTCTATATGGAACTTGCATTTGTCACAACCGATCGGTGGACTAAGAATGTATGTTTTTTTTTTTTTTTTAAATGTGCTTGTTGTTGCAGCACAAGCTGTCCGATTTAAAGATTGTGGAGGTAGTGGTAGAAACCTGTCTCTTATACACATCTAGATGTGTATAAGAGACAGCCCTCACACTCATCCCTCTCCTCAAATACGTTTTCGTTGTATGCAAAGCCAATGACAATGGTCAAGGTAACATCTCGTCTCTACAGGTTCTTAATATATTCTCATTTTACGCTGTGTTTTTTGAATGATCTCTTGTTTTGGTGAAAGTAGGCGGAACGTTTGCTCTGTATTCTTTGCTATGTAGACACGCGAAAGTGAACACGATCCCGAACCAACACCGTACAGATGAAGAGCTTACAACTTATAGCCGCTCTACCTTTCATGAGCATTCTTTCGCTGCACAAACCAAGAGATGGTTAGAGAAAGGTCCCTCTAGGAGAAACTCGCTTCTTATCCTCGTTCTTGTCGGTACTTGCATGGTCATCGGCGATGGAATCCTTACTCCTGCCATTTCTGGTAAATGCATCATCCACTTACCTTCCCAATATGTACATTTTGGTACACTCTACAGAGAAAGTGTTTTTCATTGTCTTTTACTCTGTTTTCAGTTCTCTCTGCTGCTGGTGGGCTCAGGGTAAACCTTCCTCATATAAACAATGGTATCAACTACTACGTTAAAGCTCTTTCTCTCTACAATGCCAATCACGCGAGTCTTGATAATTTTGTTGTTGTTGTTTGTTACAGGTGTTGTTGTTGTTGTTGCGGTTGTGATACTAGTGAGCTTGTTTAGTGTACAGCATTATGGAACAGACAAGGTCGGGTGACAATGTATGGAAACACGACCCGAGCGTCTTGAAAGCTTTCTCGCCGGTTTATATCTGTCTCTTATACACATCTAGATGTGTATAAGAGACAGGGGTAAATCTAGGGTTCTGGGTTTATATATAAAAAAAGGGTTTTGTGTGTTTAGAATCAAAGATTATATTTTTTTTTCTCCTCGAGAAAACCAAAAATGGCGGCAAGAGTAGAAACATCAAGCGGTGGTGAGATTGATGAAGAGAGTGACGAAAGAGGAAGTATGTGGGATTTAGATCAGAAGCTTGATCAGCCTATGGATGAAGAAGCTGGTCAGCTCAGGAACATGTATAGAGAAAAGGTTCGATCTTTGAATCGAAATTCTGAAATTGCCTTCAAGTGTTTCAAATGTATTGATTTTGGTTGTTTAGTTGCTCTTACATTTCGTTGCTTCCTGCATTGGTCTTTTGATTGATGAAGAAGAAAGATAGAGAGACATACATAAAGGGAGAAACTTTTTTTTGGTTGTTTCGGTTTTTTTCCGCAGAAATTCTCGGCGATTCTGCTTCTGCAGCTTTCGTTTCAGAGCCTCGGTGTTGTCTATGGAGATTTAGGAACTTCTCCTCTGTATGTTTTCTACAATACATTCCCTCGCGGGATCAAAGACCCCGAAGATATCATTGGAGCTCTGTCGCTAATCATATACTCCCTCACACTCATCCCTCTCCTCAAATACGTTTTCGTTGTATGCAAAGCCAATGACAATGGTCAAGGTAACATCTCGTCTCTACAGGTTCGTAATATATTCTCATTTTTTGAATGATCTCTTGTTTTGGTGAAACTAGGCGGAACGTTTGCTCTGTATTCTTTGCTCTGTAGACACGCGAAAGTGAACACGATCCCGAACCAACACCGTNGTCGTGGAATGCACTTACTTCTCGGCGGTGCTCTTCAAGGTTAACCAAGGCGGGTGGGTGCCGCTCGTCATCGCGGCGGCGTTTCTCGTCATCATGTACGTCTGGCACTATGGAACACTCAAGAGGTATGAGTTCGAAATGCATAGCAAAGTCTCCATGGCTTGGATCCTCGGGCTCGGTCCTAGCCTCGGGCTTGTCCGTGTCCCCGGGATCGGCCTTGTCTACACCGAGCTAGCGAGCGGAGTGCCTCACATCTTCTCTCATTTCATCACAAACCTGCCGGCGATCCACAACGTCGTGGTCTTTGTCTGCGTCAAGAACCTCCCTGTGTACACCGTCCCTGAGGAAGAACGGTTTCTAGTGAAGAGAATCGGACCCAAGAACTTCCACATGTTCCGCTGCGTCGCGAGGTACGGGTACAGGGACCTGCACAAGAAAGACGACAACTTTGAGAAACGGCTCTTCGAATGCCTCTTCCTTTTCGTCCGCCTCGAATCGATGATGGAAGGCTGCTCGGATTCCGAAGAGTACAGCGTCTCCGGGAGCCAACAGCAACACACCAAAGACGGGTTTGGGAACGGAAACGAGAGCCGGAACTTGTCGACGTTTGACACATTTGATTCTACGGAGTCGGTTATAGTGCCAACCAAACGGAGGAGCAACACTGTGACGGGGTCGAGCCAGATGAGCGGAGGAGTGGACGAGCTGGAGTTCATAAACCGGTGCCGAGACGCAGGGGTGGTGCACATAATGGGGAACACGGTGATTCGAGCCAGGAGGGAGGCGAGGTTCTACAAGAGAATAGCCATTGATTATGTGTATGCGTTTCTTAGGAAGATTTGTAGAGAGAATAGTGCCATCTTCAATGTTCCTCAAGAGAGCCTTTTGAATGTTGGCCAGATTTTCTATGTGTAGTAGTAGTAAATGTATCATGTAAAGTGTTTAGACATGATTGTTTTTTTAATGTTGCTAGAAGCTGTTTTAAAGATAATAATTTTTGGTTAATGACCCATTTTATATAAACACCAATGGATAAACCTGATTATAAACAAGGTGTGTGTTTGGTTTTGGTTTTGTAACCTTTTTTTTTTCTTTTAGTGTACAAAGAATTTACGTTAACACTACTGTACCAAGATTTTGATAGTTCTTGATATTTTCATCCGATTTAATTAGTTAATTAATCTATCAACTTATTATTATTATTTTTTTGTCGCATATGAAGATGGGACAATCATTTAACTAAAATCAAAAATAAACTTGTTATACCTGTGTTTGCGTTTGCGTTTAGTATGTAAATGTAATGTTGGGTGAATTGATGGTTTGAAGCAGAAGATGGGAGAAATTTGGCGAGATTTTTGGGGCAAACATCAATGGAGAAGAACAAGACGGTGATAGTTGTGATGATGAATCAGGCTTGACGTATTTCTTGAAGGTCTCCACGCCAGATAAGGGACGGAGAAGCTGCTCCGTCACGTCGTGGTGGTGTGATTGGACGATGAGGCTTACTCACGGTGCAATGAGGTTCATACTCGCCGTTGCTTCTTTCTGAGGACGGCCGGAGTTGATTTCTCCGGCGAGAAACTGTTCATGGTGCCGGATTATCTCAAAATGATGGGTTCTTTGCTTAAGCTCGGATATAACTTCCTCTTCACGGTATTCTCTTAACTCATTTGTATTCATATGAAACCATTTTTTTTGTTTTGTTTACTAACACGTTCACAAAAGCAAAAACAAAAACAATGGTTTCATATGTAACAACCATATTCAAAACTGGGAACAGAGTAGTCTTGATGTTCGCAACTTAAACGAATAGATATATAAGTCACTATAAGGATGGTAGCTAGAAAAGTTGGGAGTTTTACCACCATGAAATGAATTTCAGGCAATCCACGAAGCTTGTGATGAAACGAGTGAAGAACAAACTCCCACCGATGAGAAAGATGAAGCGATGCCGATGGAGACAAATCGTGTCATGCGCACAGGGCTTCGAACCAGGAGGTGGTTCCCGAGACTCCCGGAGTCGACAAAAACTGAAAATTTACAAAAAGTTTAAAAATCGAGATCTCTACTAAACGTCGCCGTTTGTGCGTTCTTACAAAAAGATTTACTTTCCAAAAAAGAAACCGGGAAGACTCTCACCGCAACCTTTTCGGCAAGAAACCTAATATAGCTTTACTTCATTTTTTTGAAAAGGATACAGTATATAGCTTTATTTCTTCACTTCGTTAATCTCTCTCTCTCTTCCATTGTTTCGTTGTTCGATATCCGTATATCAAAGGTATGCTATCATATCTAGCTTAATGGAATGAGAGTTTCTTTTGTTGAACATTAATTGAGAACTGAAATATGAGTTCTTGGGTTACAAAGTTGTCAATTCGTGTCTCCGATTGTAATTAGGGTTGATCGTCGTTGTTTGATTTGATTCCCATAAAATTATTAGCTCGCATTGTTACCTTGTTTTTCCATTGAGACTCTTCCTATTTTTTTTTTTTCAACTAGCATCCCGCACAGTTGAGGAATCAGCCGCACAGTTGAGAGAAGGGAGACTAGACGCCGTTCACCAAGGATAGCGGAGAAGGTGGAGGAGGCTTTTCGTAAAATGGTGAACGAGTATTGGCGTCAAGTGTGGGAGTCCGATGTAATTCTTTTTCATCTTCTCTTTCACTTGCTATTCTGTTTAGGGAAGTGATGTTTTTGGTTGTATAGAACAAAACCTTTTTCAATATTCTGATATTTGCTAATTGCTAATTTGTGTCTTAGGGCTTCGACATTGATCATCTGGGTCAAGGGGGCCCAGGGCGTGTTGGAATGCGAATTTTCAAGTGTGAACCTGATGATTATCCCGTTTTACTCCACCTTTATGCTAAGACGGGGCTTCATCGATACAATATGCTGCAGGTAAATCTTTAGTCTTCTCTCTTTGATCTGTTCCTTTTTTTTTTTTTTTTTTGGGGTCCCTTATTCACTTGTTTTGTGTTGCTGTATACCTGTCAGGGGACAAACCTCCAGCTTCACCACATAGAGAAATACAATAGAGACTCTCCATCAACGCCTTCCGCGTATTTTATAACTTTGGTCGCAAAGGATCCCTCTAGCGGCTCCCTTGTAACTTTTCAGACTAGTATTCACGAAAATTCATGTAATAAGTTTGATGTCAGGTGTTATGTTGCTAGACCTAAAAGTAAAGGTGAGATGTTTCTCAAGCCCTCTCGATCGATTATTATTATTATTATTATCATATACATAGCACTAGCAGGCTCGATCGAGTTGCTTGCTGATTAAAATTTATCTGTATAGAGACCAAGTGTACGCTTTGGGATGATAAAACCGCACCTCAGTTCCTCGGTTACACCGCGCCTGAATGGCCCTCTGATGATGCTTTGGCTAATAAAAACCGCAAATAAAGTACAAAATTATTACGCTTTCAATGGATGAGTAGTGATGTTTTGCGTTGCAGGTGCAAGAATCAGATTTGAAAGAATGTGACTGGATTCGCCTCTATATGGAACTTGCATTTGTCACAACCGATCGGTGGACTAAGAATGTATGTTTTTTTTTTTTTTTTTAAATGTGCTTGTTGTTGCAGCACAAGCTGTCCGATTTAAAGATTGTGGAGGTAGTGGTAGAAACCGAGAAAATTGTGGATCTGCCGAATGAAAAACTCAAGGGAGCCAGAAACGCAATGATCTACATAGAATATGAGCAGGACTTGGGCGAGGGTCGGTTTCGTAAGTACAGAGCTCGAATCAGAAGAAGGGTGGATTTGAGAACGTCACGCCTTAGTCTCGTGGGCGAAAATGAGGAAGTGATGTCTGAAAAGATCACGCCTTAGATCGACGACTAAACTTTCACTTGGCCGCACAACAAACCCTGGATTTCAATCTCGATGCTTTCTTTTGTTTTTTTCTGGCTTAGTTTCACAAAGTTGATGGTTCATGCTTCTTTAGAACTTTTGGAATTTGTTTCAAACGCAATCGTCAAAATATTTTTGTTTAATCTGAAAAAGAATATATATATATATATATATATATATATATTATGTTTTTAAATATCATCTGAAATTTGGTACGTTAAATGTATGCATTTTTCTTTTGTTTTGTTTACCTTGCAATAAAATAAAAAACGTTGTATAAACTTAACACCAAGATAATATAAACATTGACATGTAAAAGTGAAAACAAACGTAACTACGAAAACAATCGGGGTGTGAATTAAGGTTAATAATAATATATGAAAATGCATGCATACAAAATTTGTATATATATTATAATTGTTAGAATATAATTGAGTTTGGTAATATTTAATATGATATAGTTTGTATGTAAAGTCAAGGGATGTAATGTATCCGTGACTTACTACGAAAGGATGTGAGTAAGAGACGTAACTTGTTGGATAAGTTACAATTGTAATTCTAGTTATGTAACATGTACAGTAAAACCTCTATAAATTAATAATTTTGGGACCATGAGGTTTTATAAAAATTTATTAATTTATAGTGATTATTAATTTATAGATATATTATTTGGTTGAAAAACTAATTTTGAGACTGACAAAAAATATTAATTTAGCGAAGTATTAATGAATCGAATATTAATTTATAGAGGGTCTACTGTATATAAGTGTGTAAATATTGTCTTATAGAAAGCATGTCGAGAATATAAATAAGTTTCAGATTTATAGAAAGTTTATCTTTCGTTAATTTCTTCTTCAAAGGAGAAGAGATAATTCTTTATCTTTTACTCTGTTTCTCCGTATTTTTTCTTATTCTGTTTTCAAATATAAGTTTAACATGGTATTAGAGCTTATCTTGGTTTTGGAGCTTGTTCAAGCACAACAAGAATAAGAAGAAGTCCGCTGCAAGAAGAAGAGAAAGATGGAGACTGAAAAGCAACGGTGAGAAACCGAAGGAAAAAGAAGAAGAATTAAAAAAAGAAGAGGTGGTGACGAGAGAGAGCATCATCACGTTTCTGCAAACACATCCACATGCCGTATCTTCAAGAGCAAGGCTTCAAAAGCGATAAAGAAGATAGGAAATCTTCTCAAAATGCAATGGAGAAAACGAATGTGAAGTTGGAGATATGGAAGGAGAATTCTGAAACTTGGTTCGACAACGTTTTGGTGAAGCACAAGGATGCGGAGACGGAGAAGCCACTGGTGATCAAAGGAAGACACCAAGCAAAGAAATAGGATGCTTACCTAAAAGAAAAATAGAGCAGAGAAAATGGTTATAAAGATAACCGAGAAAGACGTGGAGAAAATTCACGCACGAGACGTCGAGGAGACGTAATGGTGATCAAAGGAGACACCAAGCAAGAAAAGAGGCTGCTTACCTAAGTGAAAGGGAGCAGAAGCCGGAGAAGAATCATGCATTAGACGTCACAGAGATGTGATGGTGATCAAAGGAAGTTACTAAAGAAAACACATAGACTAAGAAAGAGATGACAAGAGACGTGACATTTGAAGAAGAAGAACGAGAGGATACTTCACAAATTGTGGAATGTGAAGATTTGGCTCAAATACTTGAAACTTGCTTTCTCGTATCGGAGGAAACACATTCATACGATGAAGCCTCTGAAACTATAGAATGAAGAGAAGCCGTTGATGAAGAACTTATGATGATAGAGAAGAAGAAGATCATTGGCGTGAAATGGATATATCATATGAAAACGGATGCGTATGGAAATCCAACAAAGTACTAAGCAAGTCTGGAGTTGGACCAAAACTCAATTAAAGGGGAGTGTTAGAATATAATTGAGTTGGAAATATTTAATATGCTATAGTTTGTGTGTAAAGTCAAGGGATGTAATGTATCCGTGACTTACTACGAAAGGATGTGAGTAAGAGATGTAACTTGTTGGATAAGTTACAACTGTTACTTAGAATTACAGTTATGTAAACATCTATATAAGTTTGTAAATATTGTCTTATAGAAAGCATGTCGAGAATATAAATAAGTTTCAGATTTATAGAAAGTTTATCTTTAGTTAATTTGTTCTTCAAAGGAGAAGAGATAATTCTTTATCTCTTACTCTGTTTCTCCATATTTTTTCTTACTGTTTTCAAATATAAGTTTAAGAATAATTAGGCTTCTTTTTTTTGCCACAAGTTTGAAATTTTGAAAAATAAAACATGGATACAGTGTGGCTTCGAGATCCATTCCCTCGGCTATTTGCAGAAGTAGATTTCCAGGTTGCCGGAGATTACTACCACTTCAACGGAAATTCGAGAGACTTTTTTTTTTTTTTTTTTTATAATTCGAGTGACTTAGGCAATGGAGCCAATGGAGGCTTCAATTTCGGTCGTGGCAAATTTCAGAACAATCGAGTTCTATAATTATTGGTATGCGTCCAGGTTGAGATTCCCCAGAAAAAATGAGCAAATTGTTCTCGAACGGATCAAACATGATGATTATGTCAAACAGATAGGGCTCAAGATGAAGTATCTTGATCCAGTTTACTTTGGAAATTTCTGCCAACCAAATTGGGATATTAGCAAAATCTACCTAATGCATGGTAGTTGCTGCAGTGGGAAAGGGAATAAGGTTAATTAAGGATTTGAGACAAGTTCTTGAGGATTGGAGATATTATATGTTGGTGGCGGCTTCCGGGAAGGCTGGTTGCCGGAAATTGGGTTTTCGAAAGCCTAACAAATAATGGGTTCAAGTTGATTTCCAGCAAATATTACTGGGATCTATAAGCAAAATTTACAACATTTCACCAATTTTTTTTTTCCAAAATAATTACTTATTTTACAAATATTCATAGGGGTCAAGTGACCCCCCTCTCCAGAGCTACCTCCGCCACTGATACAGTTTGGCTTCGAGATCCATTTCCTCGATTAGTTGCGGATGTAGATTTTCGGATCGCTTGCGAATTCTTCTTCAACGGAATTTTCAGTAACAAAGGCAATTCAGCCAATGGCGGATTCAAACACAATCGAGTTCTACAACTATTGGTACCAGGCCAGGCTAAGATTCCCCGGCAAAAATGACCAAGACGTGCTTAACCGGATCAAAGGAGATCAATACGTTAACCAAATCGTGCTCAAGATAAGGTTTTTAGATACAGTCGACGTTGGAAATTTCTGCCAACCAAATTGGGATATTACCAAAGTCTGCGTAATGCATGGGAACTGTTGCATTGGACTTCCAATCATTAAATACCTCCCAAAGTTTCTAAAAAATATAATAATATTATTATTTATTTACATAATTATTTTTTAAAACATTAGAAAGATGAGTCAGTTATTAATTGACATGTGGTAGAAACGATTTTAAAGATTCTTAGGAACGTTTCTAATATTCTCTCATATCTCTCTTACTTTTTAATTTTTTTAAATATTTTTAATGTATAGAAACTGTCTTTAGAACCGCCGTTAGAGCGAGTTATACTTTTATGGGTGTCTTAAGAATTAGTTAATATTAAATTTAATAATATTTTAATTTAAAACCCTTTATTAGTTTTTCAACCTCCATTAGTGATATCCTCCATGGAATACAATGCTTCACTTTGAAGCCAAACAATCTATGTCCTCTTCTAGAAGACGATCTAAACATCTCTCATTCTCTATTTTTTTTTTTTTTTTTCAATTCCCCCAAAATCAAACAAACCTATCAAAAGGTTCAAAACCCAAATCTCAGATCTTGAAAAATTTCATCCAAATGTTCCAAATAAAATTCAACGATTAATCCAAAATCGATCGGATCTAACTAAATGCACAATGATTGAAACAAATCTAAGCAATTACCCGAAATCTAACCAAACCGCTACCCTGAAAACTATATAAAAAAGGAAACTTTACCTGAAAAAAGGCAAATCAAGAGAGAAGCTTTGAATGTGGATTTTTTTTCTTCTGGGCAAATAGAAAGATGAACAATTTTGGAAAAAAAAAGAAGAAGAGATTCGGTAAGTGATAATTCGAGATTTAACACTTCCCCTTCACAAAGATTCATCGAAATCGATTAATCGATTTCAAAATCGAAATCAGAGAGCTCGTTTTTTTAGCAAATGAAGAGCAAATGAAGAAAAGAAAAAAAATTTACCTTCCAATTAGAAGATGCCACGTAAGGGGGTCTTCAGTGTCTTCTGTGTCTTTGCAGAGACACGGATCTGTACTGTTTTCTCTTTTTTTAATATTTTTAAAACTAAAGACACCCATAAAAACGTGTGATGGAGATGGTCTTAGAGATGGTTTAAGATCATAGATTTAAGACAAGTTCTTGAGACCATAAAAGAGAGTTTCGACAGCCCATGAATTGCCAGAATAGTTTATGTCATAGTTTGCTCTCTCTTTTTTTTGCGCTTAATGTAACATTTCTCAAATAAACTCATAACCTCGAGTAATTTTTTTTAAAGCAAAATCTCTTTATCAATTGTAAATGAAAACGTCAAACGCAAAAGGAAAGAATTTTTTTTGTTTACGGTTGACGTTTGCTTGTGCACTTTGCAAAAATATTTATGAATAAAAAAATAAAGAATTATCATGTAACCACAAACGCAAAATTGGCATATAGATTCATCTATACTTTCTATGCATCTTGTCTGATTGCATCATTCTTTGGTATCTCCTAATTGAAGTAATAAGAGCCGTTGGAGCTCATTTGAGTTTGAATTAATCAGCTAATAAACTTAGTCATTGTTGTTGAATAAGTGATCGAGAAAGTAGGAGTTAGGCTCGGTCTTGTTAGCTTCAGTCTTTGTAGGAGTTTGTTTTTGCAGTTGTTGTAAAATGTCTATTTAAAGGACCAATCTCTTTTATTAATGATAAGTCGAATAATTCAGTTCAACACTTTCTCTGCAATCTTTCATATACAGATTACAAGTGGTATCAGAGCTTGCAACGAGCTTGGTACGAGTGAGAAAAGACAAGTGAGAGAGATACACAGCTGAGTATTCCAAAGTTCGATGGAGATTATGAGTATTGGGCAATGCTCATGGAGAATCTTCTCAGATCAAAGGAGTGGTGGGGATTGATCGAGACCGGCATTGTGAGACCAGAAAATGTCATCCTCACCGGAGCACAAAGAAGTGAATTGGCGGAGCTGACCCTCAAGGATTTGAAGGTGAAGAACTATCTTTTTGCCTCCATCGGCAAGAACATTCTGAAGACGATTCTGAACAAGGAGACTTACAAGGATCTCTGGGAGTCCATGAAGAGAAAATATCAAGGGAATCAAAGGGTGAAAAGTGCACAACTGCAGAGAATGAGAAGATCGTTTGAGGTGCTTGAGATGCAAGAAGGAGAAACGATTACAGAATACTTCTCACGAGTGATGATGGTGGTGAATGACATGAGAAATCTTGGAGAAGACATGGCAGATCCAAAGGTGGTGGAGAATATTTTAAGGACCCTTGTTGAAAGGTTCACGTATGTAGTGTGCGCGATTGAAGAATCGAATGACATTTCGGAGATGACCGTTGACGGGTTGCAAAGTTCACTGATGGTCCATGAACAAAAGCTGAGCAGGCATGGTGGTGATGAACAAGCCCTGAAAGCTGAGAGTCAATGGAAATCAGGAGAAGGAAGAGGCCGTGGAGGATATCAAAGCAGAGGCAGGGGCAAAGGAGGATATCAAGGCCGTGGAAGAGGGAACACGAGCAAGGAGTCTGTGGAGCGTTACAAGTGTCACAAGATGGGGCACTACAAATCTGAATGCCCGGAGTGGGAGAAGAACGCAAACTATGCCGAGCTTGAAGAGGATTTGCTTCTCATGGCATATGTTGAGATGCATAAGAAAGGTGCAGAGGAAGTTTGGTTCTTAGACTCGAGATGCAGTAACCACATGTGTGGAACCAGAGAGTGGTTTGTCCAGTTCGATGAATCATTCCGTGGAAATGTGAAGCTGGGAGATGATAGAAGAATGATGGTAGAGGGAAAAGGGAATCTCAGGGCAAATCAATGGATCTACTTAAGTGATCTCCTCAGTCTACTATGTGCCGGGGATAAAAAGCAATTTGCTGAGTATTGGACAGCTGCAGCAAAAGGGCTTGAGGATAGTCATAGAGGACGACGTGTGTAAAATATGGCACAAGCAACAGAAGAGACTTCTTCTGAGGTCTACAATGTCAAAAAATCGAATGTTTCTTGTGCTAGCAGAAGTGAAGAAGGCTAAGGAGTCAGAAGTTGCAGGATGCCTCCAAGTTACTGAAGAGAAAATTGAGGAGCTGTGGCACAAGAGACTTGGCCATTTAAGCCATGGAGGGCTGCAAAGTTTAGTAGAGAAGAAGATGGTGAACGGTCTGCCACACATACCTCATGGTAAGACTGCAGAAATCTGTGAAATCTGCATGAAGGGAAAACAAATAAGAGAAAAAATTCCAAGGAAAAGTGCATGGAGGGCAAGCAGAGCACTTCAACTGGTCCACACGGACATCTGTGGGCCGATTACACCAACTTCAGTGAGTGGAAAGCGCTACATCATCAACTTCATTGATGACTTTAGCAGGAAGTGCTGGACGTACTTTTTGGCAGAGAAGTCCGAAGCTTTCAAAATATTCAAAGAATTCAAGGCTGCAGCAGAGAGAGAGCTTGAAGTAAGCTTGGTGTGTCTGAGATCAGACAGTGGTGGAGGATTCAACTTGATTTCCAAGATTACTGCAAAGTGAATGGCATCAAACGTCAACTTATGGCCGCATACACCCCTCAACAAAACGGCGTGGCAGAAAGAAAGAATAGAAGCATAATAAACATGACGAGGTGTATGCTGCTAGGAATGAGAATGCCAAGAAGATTTTGGACAGAAGCTGTTCAATATGCAGTTCATATATTGAACAGGAGTCCATCTGCTGCCCTTGGAGATGTAACACCAGAAGAAAAATGGAGCAAGCACAAGCTGACAGTGGAGCATCTCAAGGTATTCGGCTGTGTTGCTTAGGCACTTATTCCATATGAAAGAAGAATCAAATTGGATGAGAATAGTATTAAGTGCATTCTAGTTGGAGTGAGCAAAGAGTCTAAGGCGTATAGACTATACAACCCGGAGACAAAGAAGATCATCATCAGCAGAGATGTGAAATTTGATGAGAGTAAGAAGTGGGAATGGGAGGAAGAATCTCAGGAATTGGGGCTTAACTGGGAAGGAGCATGACCGATTCTGAGGGAGGAGCAAATTATAACGCTCAAGAGTCAGATAATGAGGCAGGAGAAGAGCCGAAGGGAGAAAATGGAGAGAATGGGAATGATGTAGCAGCACCTGACGTGGTGCAGGTGCAGGAAAACCCAACTGCAGAAGAGGTGATAGAAACGAGAGAATCAGCAAGGGTTAAGCAAGTCCCAGTGTGGATGAGAGACTATGTATCAGGAGATGATACATGCCTGTTTATTCTCGATGGAGAAGAGGTCTTGATGCTGCACACGACTGCAGAGGATCCTAATAACTTTGAAGACGCAGTAAAACTCGAGAAGTGGAGAAAAGCAATGGAGGCTGAGATCAGATCCATTGAAGAAAATAACACATGGGAGCTAGTGGAGTTGCCTGAAGGAGTCAAAGTTATAGGAGTGAAATGGATTTTCAAGACAAAATTCAACGAGAAAGGGGAAGTAGACAAGTTCAAGGCTAGGCTAGTTGCCAAAGGCTATCATCAAAGAGAAGGAGTTGACTTTCATGAAGTCTTTGCACCAGTGGCAAGATGGGATACAATAAGAACCATTCTAGCCAAGGCAGCTCAGAAAAACTGGAAGGTGTATCAGCTCGTTGTCAAGAGTGCATTCTTGCATGGAGAACTCGCTGAAGATGTATACATAGAACAACCTAAAGGTTTCGAGGTGAAAGGAGAAACCAACAATGTATACAAGCTGAGAAAGGCGATGTATGGTCTGAGACAGGCTCCAAGAGCTTTGTATAGCAGAATTGAAAGATACTTTGTCAAGGAGGAATTCGAGAAATGTTATTGTGAGCACACTCTGTTTGTCAAGACAGAGCAGGAGAAGGTTTTAATAGTGAGCTTGTACGTCGACGATCTCATCTACACAGGTAACTCTGAATCTCTCCTTGTGAACTTCAAGACCTCTATGATGAAGGAGTTCTCAATGACGGACCTTGGATTGATGAAGTTCTTCCTGGGAGTAGAAGTCATTCAAGATGAATGGGGAATTTTCATCAATCAGCAGAGATACGCAGTAGAGATGTTGGAGAAATTTGGGATGAAAAACTGCAATCCGGTCAAGAATCCTATGGTTCCAGGTCACAAGTTGTCTAAGGAAACAGCAGGAGTAGCCGTAGACCCGACTGCATTCAAGCAACTCATAGGAAGCTTGAGGTATTTAACTGCAACCAGACCTCATCTGATATATTATGTGAGTCTGGTGAGCAGATATATGGAGAGACCGTACGAAGAACATATGTTGGCGGCAAAGAGAATACTGAGATATGTCAAGGGAACATCCGAGTATGGAATTCAATACAGAAGTGGAGGAGTCCAAAAACTGACTGGGTTCGTGGGCAGTGACTATGCTGGTGATTTGGATGACAGGAAGAGCACCTCTGGGTATGTATTCATGCTAGGAGGAGGAGCAGTGTCGTGGTCATCCAAGAAGCAGTGCATCGTTACTCTATCCACCACCGAAGCAGAGTTTGTTGCTGCCTCGTATGGAGCATGTCAGGGAATGTGGCTCAGAAACGTGCTGGAAGAGATTGGAACATCTCAAACCGAAGGTACAATGCTATTCTGTGACAATAGTTCAACTATTAAGCTATCCAAAAATCAGGTGTTCCATGGGAGGAGTAAACATATTCACGTGAGATTTCACTTCTTGTGTGATCTGGTGAATGAAGGGACTATGCAGCTTGAGTACTGTCCGACTAAAGATCAACTCGCTGACTTCATGACAAAGACAGTTAAACTTGAGACATTTGAGAGGTTGAGAAGCAGAGTGGGGCTGTGTCTGAAGGAAGTTTAAACTGAAATGGATCCATTCCAGTTTAGGGGAAGCTTTGAAGTAATAAGAGCCGTTGGAGCTCATTTGAGTTTGAATTAATCAGCTAACAAACTTAGTCATTGTTGTTGAATAAGTGATCGAGAAAGTAGGAGTTAGGCTCGGTCTTGTTAGCTTCAGTCTTTGTAGGAGTTTGTTTCTGCAGTTGTTGTAAAAGGTCTATTTAAAGGACCAATCTCTTTTATTAATGATAAGTCGAACAATTCAGTTCAACACTTTCTCTGCAATCTTTCATATACAGATTACACTAATTAATGAGCCAGCTTTATTCGGAAGGTGGTTGTTCTCCTCCGCACCATGTGGTTGCATAGGATCTTCAAGCAGAATATTGTGTCATTCCGCATTAAGCTGCACTACCAGTTACCACATCAGTTTCAGGAATCACTTCGTCAAAATCATCCAGTCCCTGATCTTAATTCTGCTTAATCATCCAATGCAGATAATTAATTAATTTTGCAAATTATATTTACAACTAAAGTGGGTCTTATACGTTTGTAAATGACATCATTTACAGAAAATATGAATCTTCATTGAATGGGTAGAAGATTCAATTATTTTCTGTAAATGATGTTATTTACAAACGTATAAGACCCACTTTAGTTGTAAATATAATTGGTATTGGAAATAAAGTAAAATTTAAGGGAAAACAAAAAAAAACAAAAAATAATGGAATCTTCATTCTCTTGATTGTATTGGTTTGCTTTTATACGCCAAGCTAATGTCACAAAAAGAAAATTAATTATCCTACCAGCTTAATACTTAATTAGTTAATTTCTCTACTCGGCCAAGAAAATTAAATATTTAATACTTAGAGGCCCATCTTTTTCACAATAAATACTAAAACGTCTCAGATAATATTTAACGCAAAGTTTGCGTGTACTTTAAGAAAAAAATCACATTTTTAAAATATAAACATTTCCAACTTATTTTCTTTGAAAAATGGAAACGCAACCACCAACAATTAATAAATGAAAACTTATTGAGGATTCACTTGAAAATAAAACTTTCTCCATGTCGTTTTAAAGTTTCTTTCACAACAAATATCGTTTTATATTTTCAATATACAATTTTGATTAAAAATCTAGTTCATATTACTTTAATATATTTATTAGACAGATAAATTTATTTAATATATTAATAAAAAATAAAATAAATACGCAATAATAATATACTATAATGACCGATAATTCTCTTGTAACCACAAACGTAAAAATAATATGCTCTAATATACTGATAATTCTCATGTAACCACAAACGCAAAATAATATACTCTAATATACACTACAAGAAAACAGCCTATTACAGAGGGAAGAATCCGTCGGAAATAGCCGTTTCCGACGGATTTTGTCCGTCGAATCTAGATCGTCGGAAATTTCCGACGGATTTCCGACGGATATAAGGTTTAGAGTTTTAAAACTAATTTTAAATAGAATTAAACTAATCTTTACATAATTTAAAACATAATTCTATAGTTATCATACAAATTATCTTCATCTACATCAATATACTACATATTTATTCAAAATTTTAACTTTCTACTACACATACACTTAAACTAAACTTATACTAAACTTATACTCTAACTTAAACTACTAATACTTCAAATGCAAAAAAAAATCAAATAAAGGCTCTATTATAAATTTAATGGTTGATAGTATTTTGAGATTGTATAAGATATTGCTTAACAATGAGAAGAGATGTAAATTTTTGGGGTTTCAAGCCATAAACCACAAACCCGTCAGAAATCCGCCGGAAATTCCCGACGGATTTTCGATGGAACTAAACAAAACCAATTAAAACATGTTAAATGTGTGTTAAATATAAATATTTTACTAATCCGACGGACGTATTAAAAAAAAACATAGAAAAAACAAATTTGTTCCATTGGAATGCCGTTGGAAATTTCCGACGGGTTTATGTCCGTCGGAAATTTCCGACGGCATTCCGATGGATTTTGTTGCCGTTTGATTTATCCGACGGAATTCCGACGAGAACGCACTTCCAATTCGTCGGAAAAATTCCGACAGCATCCCACCCGTCAGAAAATCCGTCGGAATATGGCATGTTTTCTTGTAGTGATACTCTAACAAACAACCGAGGATTTAATCTATATATTGCGACATTTCAGACGACATGAATGGTTGATCATGTTATAAGACAATACACATGCATGAATCCGGAAATATAACATATAAACAATACCAAGAGAAAGATAGTTGACTTAGGACTATTATCAAATATGATCATCACACGTATGATCATCGCTAAGAGCTATTGTGGGAAACGGTCAGCGATTGGTGGGATCATTGGACTCCTCTCGGACCATTGATCTCTCTTCCATCTCTTTTGGTGTCCGAGGACTCTTACTCAATGGCGAACCAGAATTTTTTTTTACCATTTTTAGCTCAAACTATAAAAAACAAAACTAAAACCGGAATTTTATGTCTAAACTAAAAAAAACATAAAACAAATTAGGCTTTATGCCCAGATAAAAAAAGTAATTTTTAAAAAAAAAATGGTACAAAGAGAGATTTGAACTTGGATTTGGGGGATCAATAAATTAGGTGACCTAATGCAAATTTGGCTCACTAATAGCTCTCCCAAACTCTTGTATCTCATAGGCATTTTCTTGTTTTTTATTCTCTTTTGGCAAGGAAGTCTCTATCTAGTTTAACTCTTTGTAATGTTTTACAACCTTTCTCATTTTAATGAAATTCAAATATTTAACAGAAAAAAAAAAAAAAAACAGCGGCGGCGCGGCCGTCTATAGTCGCAGGCTCGCAGCCGCTGAAGCAGATGTTGCCGCAGCTTCAATCAAAGTGGAGAGAGCTTAAATGGATTGCTTGTCTCTTGGGTTTTACATTTTTTCTGTCTCTATTTTTCTACCATTTAGCGTCACGTATTCAGTCACGGCTTCTACCGCTACCACAACATTCCAGCTTTTCTGCTTTTGTGCCATCGTTGATCACAGCCAAACATAAATCCAACAACACTGACAACGTTAGTAACCTATAATTTCATGTTCTTCATAATTATCATATCATCGGAAACATGTTTATACATTAAGTTTACGTATGTTATTCTAAAAGTAAGTATTCTACAATATATGTAAATTTAGATATTGTATTTGAATAAAACTTTAGCATTTTCTACCAGTCACCAGATAATATATAACTGTTGTATATATAATAGACATTCTGTGATATAAATTATAGTGTATACAAATGATATAATTTAGCTTTGTTTGGCTGATAGTTTGAAGCTGAAGATATGGGAAATTTGGCAAGATTTCTAAGAGAAGCATCGATGGAGGAGAAGACGGTGATAGTGACTATGATGAATAAGGCTTATGCGAAGCAAAACTCAACGTTCGATGTGTTTCTTGACGGGTTTTGAGTCAGAAACGGCACCGAGAGGCTACTCCGTCACGTTGTAGTGGTGTGTTTGGACGAGAAAGCTTACTCACGGTGTGTGGAGGTCTTCCCTCGCCGTTGCTTTTTGCTGAGGACTACTAACGGAGTTGATTTCTCCGGCGAGAGGCTGTTCATGGTGGGAGATTATCTCAAGATGATATGGCGTCGAACCGAGTTCCTGGGTTCTTTGCTTAAGCTCGGATATAACTTCCTCCTCACGGTACCTCTCTAAGCTCATCGAATTCATTTTTCATATTTTTTCTTAAACAAAAATTCTATTTTTCCTTTCCGTTTAGTTTGGTTATTTATTTATTTATTATTACAACTTGGTTATGAAATTTTATGACCGAAAAAGTGTTTATTTGCTTTAAAAATTAATGAAACCAGTCGAGTTATATAATGTCTTTAGGGTATTAATTGAATTTTAATACCTATCGTATCTTTTTCTTCTATATAATGTCTTTAGGGTTTATAATATTGTTTTAGGACATGGATACAGTGTGGCTTCGAGATCCATTTCCTCGATTCATTGCCGAGGCAGATTTTCAGATTAATTTTCTAATACTATTGAATTGATGTAATATGATCTTTTTGTAGTAATGGTAGGTGACACATGACAGATTGTGAAGTAACACATGGCACATTGTGGAATGACACATATGATCTTTTTGTTGCAGTGGTAGGTGACACATGGCAGATTGTGGAATGACATGTGTCAGTGTTTCGAAGTTATCCTTAGAAAAAACCTTACTATATTAAAGTAAATATATCATTATAAGATGCATGTATACGAGTCTATCTACTAGATCCTCCACGGATTCTTAGTAACTTGACAAGTTCAACTTGTTAGAGTAAGAGCAATGGTAGTTCTTAGAGAGGTTCTTAATATATATTAAACAAATAAAAATTATTATAATAATGAATGAGGTTCTTAAAAACTTAAGATATCCACTCAAAGTTCTTAAATGAGAAACTCTCTTAAGTTTTTAAGAACCTATTTATTATTATAATAACTTTTATTTGTTTAATATATATTAAAAACTTCTCTAAGAACTACCATTGCTCTTTCTCTTATACCTTTGTGTTTGCGTTTAGTTTGTAATGTTTGGTGAATTGATAGTTTGAAGCAGAAGATGGGAGAAACTTAGCGAGAATCTTGGGGCAAGCATCAATGGAGAAGAACAAGACGGTGATAGTTGTGATGATGAATCAGGCTTGACGTATTTCTTGAAGGTCTCCAAGCCGGAGAAGGGACGGAGAAGCTGCTATGTCACATCGTGGTGGTATGTTTGGATGATGAGGCTTACTCACGGTTAAAGCCGGCCCTGAGTCATAATGGGCCGCAAGCGAAAAAATTTTTTTGAGGTTGTTTCATAACTGGGTTAATTGGCTTATTAGAAAAAATAAAAGAAATTGAACACTTACAGCTTGAACTTGTGACATAATAGAAGAAATTAGCAAAATATGCCACTAGACTAAGCAAATCTTTATTTATTTAGAGCCAAATTTTGTTTATATTAAAAAGGGATCGCAAGCCCATGCTTACTCTGCTTAGGTTCAGGGTCGGACCTGCTCACGGTGCAATGAGGTTCATCCTCGCCGTTGCTTCTTGCTGAAGACAGCCGGAGTTGATTTTTCCGGCGAGGAACTGTTCATGGTGCCGAATTATTCCAAAATGATGTGGCGATGAACATAGTTCTTGGGTTATTTGCTTAAGCTTGGATATAACTTCCTCTTCACCAGTGCTGGTCCAGACTTTTGTAAGGCCGCAAACTCTAAAAAATAACGGACCATTTGGTTTATTGAAAAAACATCAAAAAAAAAAACAAATTGTTTGCATCTTGGAGGATCAAACTCGAGATAGTTAAGCATGAAAACGCTTTCATTTACCACCGGACCAAAGACATATTTTAGTTATTGGGGACCAAAATTTTCTATATAAAACAAGGGCCGCAAAAATGGGTTTGCTCTGTTTAGACTCAGGGTTAGGCCTGCTCTTTACGTTACCTCTCTAAGCTTGCATCCTTAATTTAAAGATGGGCATTCGGTTATTCGACTCGGTGTAGTTTGGTTATTTAATTCGGTTTGAAATTTATGAATAGATAAGAGAAGCTTTGGTTTTTTTTTTGGGTTTGACAACATGTCGGTTTGGTTTTGGATGAGGAAAACAAAAAAAAAATCAACTGATAAGTAATTTTAAAATACAAATAAATCATTATTGAATCTTCATTCTCTTGATTGTATTGGTTTGCTTCTTCTTCTTTTTTTGTCAAACTTATTGGTTTGCTTTTATACGCCAAACGATTGTCACAAAAGAAAATTATTTACCCTACCAGCTAATTTACGTTCACGGTGCCTAACCTACTTTTGAAAGTTTGCGTGTACTTTTAGAGACCCATCTTTTTCACAATAAATACAAAAACGTCTCAGATTATATTAAACGCAACTTTTGAAAGTTTGCGTGTACTTTTAGAAAAAAATTACATTTTTAAAATATAAATATTACCAACTAAAGTTTTTTGCAAAATGGAAATGCAACCACCAACAATTAATAAATGAAGACTTATTGTGGATTCACTTGAAAATAAAACTTTTTCCGTTTCACAAAATGATACTATCATTTTAAAGTTTTGTTTTATTTCACAAAAGTATCGTTTTAGATTTTTAAAGTACAATTTTGATTAAAAATCCAGTTCATATTACTTAAATTTATTTATTAAAAAGATAAATTTATTTAATATATTAATAAAAAATAAAATAAATATTTTCATAGTTTTTTTAATACGTGTGAAATTTTTTTAAATAAAACTATTTATAAAATAGATGTAGTATACTATAATGACAATATACTCTAATAATCTATTATATAAAAGATGGCCAACTCTCTCCATATGACTGACACGTCAGCACTTGAGAAAGTGTCACGTGTCATTCATTATTTAATTTTCAAAAAGTTATTTTATTTGAATTAAATCTTGCACCCATGAGGATTCGAACCCACATTCCTCTTAATATAAGACAACTATTTTAACCATTAGGCTATGAGTACTACTTGACAATCCCCTCTAAAATTTTTTGATATTGTCTCTATGTTCTACACATTAAATTGAAAGCATTTTTTTAACAACAATTGAAAGTACTTATATAAGAAATACATTGTATGATCACATTTAAAATTCAAATTTGATAGTTTTATGTGTAAATTTGGGTTTCGGAATTGAGTCAAAATTTTAGATTTCTGATTAGTGAAGTAACAGAATTTTATTTATTATGTTCATATTAGTTTTGATCCATTCATAATTAATTATATGACAAAAATATTTTACGCATTAATTTCTTTAATTTCTTCAAAAAACAACCTCTTCAATTTATCAAGTCGTGCTCGTGAAGTTAGTCGTGTCCGTACTTGTGAATTGGATGGATGAAATAGATACAAGGAGTAGCATTTTTCATTCATCGATTTCCAATCAAAAAAATGTGATCTTACTCAAGACTCAAATCAAAATTTTGCATCTTCTAACAAGCTTGATGAATATCGTTTAATATGTGCCTTAGAGAGGATGTACAGATCCCCGTCAATTTTTCTTTAGGTGTGTGGTATAATATTTTTTTATAATATTTTCCATAGCGAAATCGAGTTGCAATCGTATGTAAAAATTGATCCAAAAAAATCTATAAATTGAAATTAATCAAAACTAATATAAAGATAGAGATCAAACTCATTTATTAAACTTCAAAAATTCTAAATTAAAAAAAAATATATATAAGCTATAAATACGACTGTTTAACTTTATGAAGTTTGTGGGAATGGAACAAGTTGTGGAGGAAGACGGAAGGTTTTTACCGTCTTCATTCTTTTCACATTCTGTCCATGTGAGTTTTAGGTTATTTCAAACATAATTTACACTTTTAAATACCTATTAAATTTGGACTAAACTTTCTTATAGAATCAAACCACACTTAATGCCTCACCATTTTTGCTTTTCCACGTCCCAACAAAATCCTTTGTAAACAAAAATTGTATACTCTTTTAATATAAATATATAATTGTTGAATGTATCAAATTATAATTAATTTAAATAGTTGTGAGTATAGAAGGTTTGAGATTTATAAATAAGACATCTTCGAAAGAATATATAGAAAAAAATCCGCGCATACTCTTCGAAAGAATATATAGAAAAAAACCCGCGCGTATGCGCGGATATTCTCCTAGTCTATTATATAAAAGTTGGCCAACTCTCTCCCTCAGCTTGACACGTCAGCGCTTGAGAGAGTGACACGTGGCATTCATTATTTAATTTTCAAAAATTAATTTTATTTGTATTAAAATTTGCACCCACGAGGATTCGAACCCACAATCCTCTTAATATTAGACAACTGTTTTATCCTTTAGGCTATGAGTACTACTTGACAATCATCTCTAAAACATTGTGATATTGTCTTTATGTTCTACGCATTAAATTCAAAGAATTTTTTTTAACAATTGGAAGCATTTATATGGGAAATACATATTGTATGATCACATTTTGAACTTTAAATTTGAAAGTTTTATATGTAAATTTGGATTTCTGAACTGAGTCAAAATTTTAGATTTCTGATTAGTGAAATAACAAATTTTTATTTACTATGTTCATGTTAGTTTTGATCCGTTCATAATTAATTATATGACAAAAATATTTTACGCATTAATTTATTTAATTCCTCCAAAAAAACAACCTCTTCAATTTATCAAGCCGTGCTCGTGAAGTTAGCCGTGTTCGTGCTTGTAAATTGGATAGGTAAAAACCACGCATGGATGAAAGAGATACAAGGGGTAGCATTTTTCATTCATCGATTTTCATTCACAAGAATGTGATATTACTCAAGAGTCAAATCAAAATTTTGCATCTTCTAACAAGTTTGATGAATATATTGTTTAATATGCGCTTCAAAGAGGATGTATAGATCTCCGTCAATTTTTCTTTAGGTGTATGGTCTAATATTTGTTTATAATCTTCTACATAGCGAATTCGAATTGCTATCGTACGTGAAAATTGATTCAAAATTTTTTTATAAATTGAAATTAATCAAAAATAATATAAGGATAGAGATAAAACTCATTTATTAAACTTTCAAAAATTCTAAATTAAAAAATAAATAAAGATAAGTTATAAATACGACTGTTTAACTTTATGGAGTTTGTGTGAATAGAACAAGTTGTGGAGGAAGACGGAAAGACTCTTACCGTCTTTATTCTTTTCACATTCCGTCCATGTGAGTTTTAGTTTATTTTAAAAATAATTTGGACTAAACTTCCTTATATAATCAAACCACACTTAATGCATCAACATTTTTGTTTTTGCATGGTCCAACAAAATCTTTTGCAAACAAAAATTGTATACTCTTTTAATATAAATATATAATGGTTGAATGTATCAAATTATAATTAATTTAGACTTTTAATACCTATTAAATTTGGACTAAACTTCTTTATAAAATCAAACCACACTTAAGGCATCACCATTTTTATTTTTTTGATGGCCCAACAAAATCATTTGCAAACAAAAATTGTACTTTTTTAATATAAATATATAATGGTTGAATGTATCAAATTATAATTAATTTTGATTGTTGTAAGTATAGAATGTTTGAGATATATAAATAAAACATCTTTAAAAGAATATATATTAAAAAAACCCGCACGTATGCGCGGGTATTAATTCTCCTAGTATACTCTAATGACCGATAATTCTCATGTAACCACAAACGTAATTATAATATACTCTAATATACTGATAATTCTCATGTAAGTATGTAACCACAAACGCAAAAATAATATACTCTAATATACTATAGCAAACAACCGAGGATTTAATCTATATATTGCGACATTTCAGACGACATTAATGATTGATCATGTTATAAGACAATACACATGCATGAGTCCGGAAATACAAACATATAAACAATACCAAGAGAAAGATAGTTGACTTAGGACTATTTATCAAATATGATCATCACTAAGAAAATGATGGCCAGCTTTAGCACCGCCGTCAACAGCCGCGGCGGCGGTCTAGAGTCGCAGCCGCTGAAGCAGATGTTGCCGAAGCTTAAATGGATTGCTTGTCTCTTGGTCATAACATTTTTGCTGTCTCTATTTGTCTACCATTTGGCGTCACGTATTCAGCCACGGCCTCTACCGCTACCGCAACATTCCAGCTTTTCTGCTTTTGTGCCACCGTTGCTCACAACCAAACCAAAATCTAACAACACTGACAACGTTAGTAACCTAATATTATGTTCTACATAATTATCATATCATCGGAATTCGGAAACATGTTTATACATTAATTGTACGTATGTTATCCTAAAGGTAAGTAATCTACCATATGTAAAATTAAATATTGAGTTTGAATAGAACTTTAGCATTTTCTAGCGGTCACCAGGTAATAACTGTTGTATAAATAATAGATATTATGTGATATAAATTAGCGTATACAAATGATATAATTTAGGTTTGTTTGGTTGATAGTTTGAGGCTGAAAATTTGGCAAGTATTCTAAGAGAAGCAGCGATGGATGAGAAGACGGTGATAGTGACTATGATGAATAAGGCTTATGCGGAGCGAAACTCAACGTTCGATGTGTTTCTTGAGGGGTTTCGAGTCGGAAACGGCACCGAGAGGCTACTCCGTCACGTTGTGGTGGTGTGTTTGGACGAGAAAGCTTACTCACGGTGTGTGGAGGTCTTCCCTCGCCGTTGCTTTTTGCTGAGGACTAACGGAGTTGATTTCTCCGGCGAGAGGCTGTTCATGGTGGGAGATTATCTCAAGATGATGTGGCGTCGAACCGAGTTCTTGGGTTCTTTGCTTAAGCTCGGATATAACTTCCTCCTCACGGTACCTCTCTAAGCTCATCGAATTCATTTTTTCATTTTTTTTTTAAACAAAAGTCCTATTATTCCTTTCCGTCTAGTTTTTTTTTTCTTTTTTTAATTATTACAACTTGGTTATGAAGTTTATGACCGAAAAAAAAATTATTTACTTAAATATTGGTTTGGTGTTAATTGAATTTTAATACCTATCGTATCTTTTTCTTCTATATAATGTCTTTAGGGTTTATAATATTGTTTTAGGACATGGATACAGTGTGGCTTCGAGATCCATTTCCTCGATTCATTGCCGATGCAGATTTTCAGATTGCTTGCGATTTCTTCAACGGAAATTCCAGCGACACCCGCAATTATGCCAATGGCGGTTTCAAATACGTCATTGCCAACTCCAGAACAATCGAGTTCTACAACTATTGGTATGAGTCTAGACTGAGATTCCCCGGAAAAAACGAGCAGGACGTAATTAACAAGATCAAATACGATTCATACATCGCGAAAATCGGGCTCAAGATGAGGTTTCTCGACACGACACACGTCGGAAATTTCTGCCAACCAAACTGGGATATTACCAAAGTTTGCGTAATGCACGGGAATTGTTGTATTGGACAGGATAATAAGCTAAAGGATTTGAGACAAGTTCTTGAGGATTGGACGACTTATCTGTCCAATGAAGACTCGAAAAGAGGGTTTCGACAGCCGATGAATTGCCGTAGAAGTCTAAGGCGGTCTCACAAAGGTTGATTTTTCATTTTGGTGAAAGTAAAGCAAAATAGCCACATGAAGAAATAAATATCAAGTTCAATACATTAATTACAGATCAACTCTAATAATAATTATAATATACTATATATTTTTGTTTTCAAATAAACCCATGACCTTAGAAATTACAATTGAAATCATCAAGATTAAAGTTGAAATAGTAAAGAAAATTTTCTGAGTTTCAACAACATTCACTTTTACGACAATTCTCATTGCTACATCCGATAAAATAGAAATGTATATATGAGTTCTTAGATAATAGAAGAAGACAGGAGATCAAACTTTGAGAGGGGTCTTAAATTAAGAACCTCTTAGTTGTATATATATCATTACGAAAGAAGTTTTATGGAAAGGCAATGTGGGGGGGTCAAGAAAAAGATGAATATCGAAAGAAAACGAAAAGAAATCTCATGTAAGCAAACAAATTAAAGTGATAAAGCTCCCATGAAACCGCACCGCTCGCTTCCTATTTGTGCATACAACGAAAGCTAACGCCAAAGTTTTGGTGTAACACCCCGACCGCCCCTACCAGCGAGTCACCCATCTCTCTGTCGGGCTCGTAGGCTCCGCCCCTGTCCGACGGTCGGTGCGTTATTTTTCTCGTTGGCCCGACCGATTGATTTACTTGTCCCTGCAATCAGGGATGGGTAAGTGACCGGAAAAGGTAAGTGCACTTTGATGACATAGGTAGCCAAATCAATCCATTTAAACTTATTCAAATGGGCCGAACCCGAGTCGTTACAATTCTCTCCCACTTAACGGGATTCGTCCCCGAAATATGATCCCGCCAGTGTGAACTCTAACCCCCAAACCCCCAAAACAGTCTTATGGGAGAGAACCAGTTTGACTTTCCTTGCCTCTGATACCACTTGTAACATCCCGACCGCACCTACCAGCAAGTCACTCATCCCTCTGTCGGGCTCATGGCCCCGCCCCTGTCCTACGGTCAGTGCGTTATTTTTCTCGTTTGCCCGACCGATTGATTTACTTGTCCCTGCAATCACCACGTGACCTTTTCAAATAACCGAAAAAGGTAAGTGCACTTTGATAACATAGGTAGGCAAATCAATCCATTTAAATTTATTCAAATGGGCCGGACCCGAATCGTTACATTTGATTTATTGTAATGAATTACAATCCTTGAGTTCATACAGAACACATGCTCAGATGTAAACTTAGAAATTACATCATAGCCAAAAGGAGGTTTCAACTTTACATCAAGGAAATAGGGATCAAGATAAGGTTTCTTGGCAATGATTGCTTCGGAAAATTCTGCCAACCAAATTGGGACACAACCAAAGTCTGCATAATGCATATATAGTAGACTATTGGTTGCAGCAGGGTCAAGGGAAAAAAGATTTAAATGCTTAAGGATTGTAAAAAGACCTATTTTGTTTAGCAGCCGCAGCAGGAAGATATGATTGTTCATCTTTTTACATATAAACAAGCTACATATAGTATTGATTTTACTTTTATTTAAATGAAGCTATATTTTCTATTGTTTTTGAGTCTTTTGACTGTCCTATACATGAAATACTATCTGTTTTGAAAATAACAATTGCTCAAATTACTAATATAACGAAGAGAAAAGGTTGCCACACAATATAAAAGTTTAAAACCCAATGCCCTGCATCCATATTTTGCTTCGCATAAACGATGATCAAAGTAAAGCACAAGGAAACAAGAGTACTATCAGCCAGTTACCAAAAAAAAAAACACTAGTATTAGTAGACTACATGCTATATATCCACGGTTTGAGTAGACTAAAACTACGATACCGACATACCGTTATTGGTGTTGCGTAAGGATAATTTAGCTCAACCGAAGATTTAAGAACGTTCAAGACCTGTTTTCTAAAGAACGAAATCAAATCAGAGAAAATAATGTTCCTAAAGCNAATGGCGGTTTCATATACGTCATTGCCAACTCCAGAACAATCGAGTTCTACAACTATTGGTATGAGTCCAGACTGAGATTCCCCGGAAAAAACGAGCAGGACGTAATTAACAAGATCAAATACGATTCATACATCGCGAAAATCGGGCTCAAGATGAGGTTTCTCGACACGACACACGTCGGAAATTTCTGCCAACCAAACTGGGATATTACCAAAGTTTGCGTAATGCACGGGAATTGTTGTATTGGACAGGATAATAAGCTAAAGGATTTGAGACAAGTTCTTGAGGATTGGACGACTTATCTGTCCAATGAAGACCCGAAAAGAGGGTTTCGACAGCCGATGAATTGCCGGAGAAGTCTAAGGCGGTCTCACAAAGGTTGATTTTTCATTTTGGTGAAAGTAAAGCAAAATAGCCACATGAAGAAATAAATATCAAGTTCAATACATTAATTACAGATCAACTCTAATAATAATTATAATATACTATATATTTTTGTTTTCAAATAAACCCATGACCTTAGAAATTACAATTGAAATCATCAAGATTAAAGTTGAAATAGTAAAGAAAATTTTCTGAGTTTCAACAACATTCACTTTTACGACAATTCTCATTGCTACATCCGATAAAATAGAAATGTATATATGAGTTCTTAGATAATAGAAGAAGACAGGAGATCAAACTTTGAGAGGGGTCTTAAATTAAGAACCTCTTAGTTGTATATATATCATTACGAAAGAAGTTTTATGGAAAGGCAATGTGGGGGGGTCAAGAAAAAGATGAATATCGAAAGAAAACGAAAAGAAATCTCATGTAAGCAAACAAATTAAAGTGATAAAGCTCCCATGAAACCGCACCGCTCGCTTCCTATTTGTGCATACAACGAAAGCTAACGCCAAAGTTTTGGTGTAACACCCCGACCGCCCCTACCAGCGAGTCACCCATCTCTCTGTCGGGCTCGTAGGCTCCGCCCCTGTCCGACGGTCGGTGCGTTATTTTTCTCGTTGGCCCGACCGATTGATTTACTTGTCCCTGCAATCAGGGATGGGTAAGTGACCGGAAAAGGTAAGTGCACTTTGATGACATAGGTAGCCAAATCAATCCATTTAAACTTATTCAAATGGGCCGAACCCGAGTCGTTACAATTCTCTCCCACTTAACGGGATTCGTCCCCGAAATATGATCCCGCCAGTGTGAACTCTAACCCCCAAACCCCCAAAACAGTCTTATGGGAGAGAACCAGTTTGACTTTCCTTGCCTCTGATACCACTTGTAACATCCCGACCGCACCTACCAGCAAGTCACTCATCCCTCTGTCGGGCTCATGGCCCCGCCCCTGTCCTACGGTCAGTGCGTTATTTTTCTCGTTTGCCCGACCGATTGATTTACTTGTCCCTGCAATCACCACGTGACCTTTTCAAATAACCGAAAAAGGTAAGTGCACTTTGATAACATAGGTAGGCAAATCAATCCATTTAAATTTATTCAAATGGGCCGGACCCGAATCGTTACATTTGATTTATTGTAATGAATTACAATCCTTGAGTTCATACAGAACACATGCTCAGATGTAAACTTAGAAATTACATCATAGCCAAAAGGAGGTTTCAACTTTACATCAAGGAAATAGGGATCAAGATAAGGTTTCTTGGCAATGATTGCTTCGGAAAATTCTGCCAACCAAATTGGGACACAACCAAAGTCTGCATAATGCATATATAGTAGACTATTGGTTGCAGCAGGGTCAAGGGAAAAAAGATTTAAATGCTTAAGGATTGTAAAAAGACCTATTTTGTTTAGCAGCCGCAGCAGGAAGATATGATTGTTCATCTTTTTACATATAAACAAGCTACATATAGTATTGATTTTACTTTTATTTAAATGAAGCTATATTTTCTATTGTTTTTGAGTCTTTTGACTGTCCTATACATGAAATACTATCTGTTTTGAAAATAACAATTGCTCAAATTACTAATATAACGAAGAGAAAAGGTTGCCACACAATATAAAAGTTTAAAACCCAATGCCCTGCATCCATATTTTGCTTCGCATAAACGATGATCAAAGTAAAGCACAAGGAAACAAGAGTACTATCAGCCAGTTACCAAAAAAAAAAACACTAGTATTAGTAGACTACATGCTATATATCCACGGTTTGAGTAGACTAAAACTACGATACCGACATACCGTTATTGGTGTTGCGTAAGGATAATTTAGCTCAACCGAAGATTTAAGAACGTTCAAGACCTGTTTTCTAAAGAACGAAATCAAATCAGAGAAAATAATGTTCCTAAAGCCATAAGAAAAACATAAAAACAAATAATTTTTCTTTTTGAGATTAAAATAAAACAGTTTGGCTTCGTTAAAAAAAAACTAAACCTAGGAAAAAAAAAATATATAAAAAAAACTAAACCGGATAGCCGATAGGGTATATAAAAAAAAAAAAAAAACTAAACCTAGGAATTTGAAAATAAATATAAACTTTTTTTTAACCTTAGTAAATATAAACTTTTAAATAAGTTACAAATAATGTTACTACGTTCAAAAACAAAACTGATGTACGTTAGCAAATATATACTAGTAGATTTCGTTAATTATTTAGATCACTAATCTGTTTTTATATAGGCCGTCTAACCCTAGTTATCATCACGCAGACACAATTAAATGAGGAAATTTTATTTTATTTTAAACAAATGCGGGTTTGTTTTGCATAGTGCATATATTGACCACTAAAGTTACTCTTATTGTTTGTAAGTGACATCATTCATTTATAGGAAAAAAAATGGATCTTGATTGTAATGATTTTACCTTTATACGCCGGTAATTACTCTTATTCAAAGATATTCTATAACTTTTTAAAAAAATTTGCAATCAGATGTTCATTATTTTCATAATTTTGGTTAATCATCTCAACCGCTCGATTTCGTCGATTTCCGGTTCTCGATCTCACTTGATCTTCTAATAAGACGTACTGGTTTGATTCTGTTTGACAACATATCTGTTTGGTTTTGGAAGAGAAAAATTGCATAAATAAATGAGAAATAATTTAAAACAATAAATAAGTATTTACATTAAATTTGGTTTTGAACTTTTGATTTGGTTTGAATTATCAAAATAATGAAACTGATTAAGCAGATTTAGGTTTAATTTGGTTTTGATTTAAGAATTTTAGCTTGGTTTCGTTTGATTAATCCGATCGTTTATCTTCAAAGAATATCTTAAAGCTGAATTCGTAACATTTTTATAATACAGTTTGCCAAATATTTGTTAAAAAAAAAAATAGGACACGGATGCGATTTGGCTACGAGATCCATTTCCTCGATCAGTTGCGGATGTAGATTTTCAGATCGCTTGCAATTTATTCTTCAACGGAAATTTCAGCGACAGGCGGCACAATGAAGCCAACGGCGGATTCAAATACGTCATTTCGAACAACAGAACAATCGAGTTCTACAACTATTGGTATGAGTCCAGGATAAGATTCCCCGGCAAACACGAGCAAGACGTGCTTAACCGTATCAAAGACGATCAATACGTTAATGAAATCGGGCTCGAGATGAGGTTTATAGATACAGTCGACGTTGGAAGTTTCTGCCAACCAAACTGGGATATTACCAAAGTCTGTGCATGGGAACTTTTGCATTGGACACGCTAACAAGGTCAAGGATTTGAGACAAGTTCTTGAGGATTGGACCAACTTTTTTGACAATGGCGACCGGAAAAGAGGGTTTCGACAGCCGATGAACTGCCGGCGTAGTGTCAGATGGAGACCTCACAGAAAGCACAGAAGGACATTCAGCTTTTCATTTACGTTGGTAAGAAGCAAGGCAAAAAAAGCCAAATTATAAAAAAATAAGGACCTATCCTTTTAAATTCACACTAATAAAAAAGATTGAAAAGCAAGGCAAAATATTGTTTATTTTTGTGTTGAATGTAATGTGTAAATTTTCTCCCTAATAAACTCATAAGCTCAAGTATCTTAAGCAAAGTTTCTTTATGTAAGTAAATGCCATACGCAAAAGGAAAGAAAGTTCCGTTTACGTTCGACATTTGCAAAATTATTTAATATGTAAAAATTGTAATTTACAAAAATAAAAATCTCATGTAAAGTTGTAAACACAAACGCAAAATTCGCATAGAGATCCATCAACAGGCCTTACTTCCTCCGTATCTTGCGTGATTGCATCATTCTTTGGTATTTTCTTTTGAGACAGATTTGGACCAATTATACCATCGGGTTGTATAGGATTCTTCAAGTAGAATATGTCCTTCTGCACTACCACATGGTCCACATCAATTTCAGGAACCACTCCATCCAAATCATCTAGTCCCTGATCTTCTGCTCAATCGTCATCCTCATCGTTCATGTGAAACAAACGATTAAAGTAATTAAAGAAAAAGGAAACAAGAATACTATATTAGAGGTCTTAAAAGACCATTATTTAACCTTATCATTACAGGAAAAAAGGGAGTTTTGTAGAAAACGAAAATAATGTGAGATGGAACAAAATGAATGATATAGTTCAGCCAAACTAGCATGGAGATGAAGAAAACCTGAAAGAAAGTACGATGTGCCAAACAGCTCACAACCTGAAAATGAAAAGCCACATCACGGCCAAAGTAGCTAGACTCTACTACTTTATAAAAGTTGAGAGGTCCTCTACATGGTCTACAAAGACTTTAACTCTGCTACGATTCTCAAACGCTCCAAAACCCTGGATTTCAACTCTCCGGAGAGTGTTCCTTTCGGGATTGCAGTAGAAAACACAACACGATTTATAAGTATAGCCTGTCGACAAAACAACTTCACCTCTAGCAGTCACTCCAGCGACAGAAAAAGAAACATCGCAGCCAACGGCTTTTGTCTTCCAAGAACAGCTTAATATCTCCGGCCATTCCTCCGGCTCCTCGATATCCTCTATAACCCACATAAACAAGCCGGACATAAACAAGCCGGTAGGCCTTCGAACACTATGCAGCCAGATCCCGGCCAATTTACCCTTATAGTTTATCAGTTTAGTAGTATTAGGAGCCTCACGAAAGAATTTTCTGTCAATAAACTTAAACTTCTCAGACCTAACATCAAAGCAAACTATCACACGAGACCCTACATGATTTTGATTTTGGATATCTAAGTAATACAAAACCCCATTGATGCATACCCCTTCAGGAATAGGACGATGGCCTAAGGGTCATTGTATCTCTCTCCACGAAACGTTTCCGGTTCCTAGCGTCAAAATTTGAGGCGGTTCATTTTCACACATGGACAATACCTTGTATTGTTTGTCAACCGGGTCAAACCCTAAATAGCTACAATCTCTCTTCATTCTCCCATTACTAGGTAAGCTCTCGCACTGCCCCGTGCTTGGATTACATATCACAGGCACTGTATCCTCGTCCTCATTTGAGATAGGCATACGATGACGGAAATAGATCAAACCAGAGTCAATGCCACAAAACTCTGGCCACGTGTATCCAGGGAACTTCATGTGAAAACAGGCGGATACAACAAGAGACGACTTCTCATATGTATTCTGAGGCTGAGGTGACGTCAAGAACCACCACTCACCGGCTTGTTCGAGGGCGAATAAGAGACGTGGCCGAGCCGAGGACCTGGTCAGGAACAACTCGGTGAAATACGGACCGGGAAACATGGAACCCCATTGCTTCGACAGGCAACGAAACCTCGCGATTGACTTTGCAGGCAGTCTTGAGAATATCTCGAGAACGAGATCAACCGGGATGGAATCTGTGTTTTCTCCTCTGTTCATGATCATTTTACTAGTTGCTGTTCTCAGGGGATAGAGGTTATGATCGAGTACAAATCTCCTAAAGTTCTTCGACCTAATTTGATGATGTCAATCTCACTGAGGTGGATTGAATCTGAGGCCCAAGAAGCTATTTAGGGCTTTAAATCGAAATATACATGTTTACTTCTTCTTTTTTTTTTGTGTTGTTGATCGAAGTATTTTTCAATGGTTTATTATTGATTTCCTCCGATGATTGGTTTATCTCAACGGTACGTACGTTACTTGTTAAAAAGTATGGCTCAACCTTATCTATACCAGCAAAATTTAGCAAATCAAAAACAAAGCCAAAAATTAAAGTCTTCCTTTGGAACTAGGCAATGTTGAACCTTTCAATTTAGTTTTTATGTCAGATTTTCCGTTTTAGTTTTGTTCCATTCGACCTTAAAATATGACCTCAAAGAGTAGCTTCACGATCCAGTTCCTCTTCTATTCTCAGATGAAAAATTCACATCATAGTCAAAAGGAGGTTTTAGCTTATATCAAAGGATTGGGATCACGATGATGTTTCTTGGCAACCAAATTGGGACATTACCGAAGTCCTGCATAATGCATAGTAGTTATCGCAATGGGAAAGGAAAATAAAGGCTAATGATTTGAGAGACAAATGCGTAAGGATTGGTAAATATACCTTATAATGGTTGGCCATTGCAGCATGCTTTGGTTGCTAATTGTTATGCACTCGACCCAGAGATGTGCCGAGCTGAGATTCTGCATGTGAAACATCAAGAAGAAAACAAAATACACATGAACGCTTTCTTAGAAAATAGAAAACATAATATGAAAACAAAAAAGGTTGTCATCTAGTAATTATAGCACCATGATGATTCATGAAAGAATCTATATGAAAAAGCCAATGTGAACATTCTTTTGCTCCCCACCACATCACAAAAGGGGCATGGAGATGATTACATCCAGAAAAGAAAAAAGAAAAAAAAAAGATGAACACCATGAAAAGGAAATCGAAAAAACAATCAATTGGATGATAAGCAAAACAAAAAGATAAAAATAATGCACTAAGAGCCGCTATACTGAGAAACTTACAGTTGCAGCCAAAAACTCGATCTAGCTCCCCGTTAGAAACTTTAGATCCTCAACATGGTCTACAAACCCACGAGCTCTGTAACCCTTAAGCTTATCCATTCCCTGGATTTCAACTCTTGTGAGAGTGTACCTATCAATATTATAGTAGTAAACATAGAACGGGTTAGATATACACTCCTTCAACAAAACAATCTCACCTGTAGCAGTCACTCCAGCGATCGAAACAGAGGACTTAACCTCATTATCATCCTCCCACAAATCCGGCAAAGCGTAGACGCGTCTTGACCATTCCCTTTTCTTGGCATCCTCTAAAACCCATAAACACAGCTCAAGGCTTCCTCCATCGACAAAGCTTGAAATTATTTTTTGAAAAATCTCCAATATATTAAAGTGGAAATCATGAGAGTAAAGTTGAGAATAGTTTCATCAAACATACAAAAGAATTTGGCTCACGTCAAGGTTATTTCGTTTCTACTTTTTTATCAATGTTGTCTGATATACAGGACTTACAAGTAATGAAGTTCTAAACATTAAAGAGAAACAATTGTCACACAATTTAAGAATAGGCTTTTCAGTAACGTTACTCACTTTGAAGTCCACCTAAATTACGCTTGAAGTTTATCAGTTTACTAGGCTTAGGCCAAAGAGATATGCCCATAGCTTCCCTACTATACTTGAATTTCTCAGACCTTAATACAAAACTCCATTGACAATACATAAAACGGTTAAGATGTTGTTGCTTCAGGCGAAAAAACCAAGGCCGAGGCTTTGTTCCTATGGAACCAGCATTGTTGCTTCAGGCAATGTAAATAGCTATTAGTACAATGGTCGAAGACGACATCAATATATTACGTAGAAACACTAGCTACAATCGTTGTTTATTCATTACCATGGGGAGCATATTATTGATTTAGAACTGAAAGAGAGATGAAATTAAAAAAAAGAAACTTGAAGAGGTGAGTCGGGATTTGGTTTGACGTTAGAGTTGATCCTGTTGTTTCTTTTACGACAATTTACATTAAGAGTGTAGCTTGCCAAGCAAGGATCAGAGCAGTTTTGGATGGTTTCCATAGGCCAAACAAGAAGGGAAAACCAGTCTAGAGGATATTAATGATTTAGAACTCAAGAGAGATGGAATTAAAAAAGAAACTTGATTAATAAAATAAATAAAAAGCCAAAAAGTTAGGTTTAATTCGCAACGGACCTACTTCTCACCGTCTATAACTAAACAACCACAATACGCATAGATCCCCAAAAATCGCCTCTCTCTTCATCTCCTTCATCTCCATCTTCATCTTCATCTCCTCCATCTCCATCTCCATCTCCATCTCCATCTCCATCTCCATCTCCATCTCCATCTCCATCTCCATCTCCATCTCCATCTTCATCTTCATCTTCATCTTCATCATCTTCTTCTTCTTCTTCTTCTTCTTCTTTATCTTCATCTTCTCCTTTCCTTATACTCTTGAGCAGGCTTGCATCGTTAACATTAAGATCCTCTACATGGTCTATAAAGACTTTAACTCTACCAAAATTCTCACCAAAACCTTGGATTTCAACACTTTGGAGAGTGTTCCTTTCGGGGTTGAAGTAGAAAACATAAAACGGCTTAGATTTTAATGCAGCGTCCATCGACAAAACAATTTCACCCGTAGCTGTCACTCCAGCGATAGAAACATTCTTGTGATTAACGGATGCATTCTCCGGCAGAGTGTAGACATATTTGGACCATTCTTGTTTCTCTACATCCTCTAAAACCCACATACGCAACTCAATGGCATTAACATCCTTATTATACTCCAGAATAATCCCACCTAATTTACCTTTATAGTTTATCAATCTAGTAGTATATTCATCACAAAAGCTTTTTGTGCATTTGAGTTTGAATTTCTCAGACCTAACATCAAAGCAAACTATCTTCACAGAGGATTCATCATCAAACGCTTCATTAAAATAATCAGCCAGTTGCTTACCTGAAGCTAAGTAATACAAAACCCCATTGATGCATATCCCTTCACTCCAACAACAACTGTACCAGGGACAACCGTTCTTACTCCTCCACCTAAGTTTCTCAGTTCCTAATCTCAGAATTTTGTGATGATCCCTTTCAGAACAAAATGGATAACCCTCGGCCAATACCTTGAATTGCTTGTCAATCGGATCAAACCCTAGAAAGCTCGTCGATTTTCTGTAAATCAACACATCAGGTAACGTCGTATACCCTCCTGTGATAGGGTTAAAAACTACATAACTATCAGGGAAATAGATCAAACCAGAGGAATAGCCACAATTGTCTATCCATGCACTGATCTTCGTATGAAAATCGGCTGCTACTACAAGAGAAGACTTCCCATCTGGATTTTGAGGCTGAGGCGACGAGTAGGAGTTCCATTCATTATCGGCTCCTTCGAGGAGGAATAAGAGACGTGGACGAGCCCGTGACCTGGTCAGGAACAACTCGGTGAAACATGGACGGCGAAGCATGGAACCCCATTGCTTTGACACGCAACGAAACCTCCCGACTGATTTTGCAGGCAATCTCGAGAGTATCTCGTCAAAGAGATCAATCGGGATGGAATCTGGATTATCTACTCCTCTTTTTTGTTTTTTTGACAACCGATTTTCTACTCCTTTATTCATGACGATACTTGTATTTGCTAATGGTATGACGGTGAGAGATACTGTATGTTATAAACTTTATATAAACCAACCTAAAAACCTAGCTACCTTTATATATCTAGTTAGGGTCGGCGCTAACTTAAGGCCCAAGAAGCATTGGGTTTTAGGTTTTAACCATCCAAATATATATTCATGTATCAGAGAGATTAAGACGTAAGCTTTAATGTTGTCTCGGATTAAAGCCCGACTGAAACTGAACTCGATGATCCCCAAATTTTCTTGGCTTTGTGTCAAACATGTCAAGAGCAATGCCATTATTATAACTCAAGTTTTTTTCGCCCTAATGTAAATCATATTTTTGTGAAATTATGTGTGACATTTTGAGGGAAGATTTTAGGAAAAAAAAAAATTAGATATGTTACAATGGATACAAAACACCAAGACCTCTCTCTAAAAAACACAGCCGGGAAACAAAAAAAAAAACTCACACAAAGACAAAACAAAGCAGGTGAAAAAGAAGAAGGTCGTGTTCGGTAGCTCAGTTATCATATTCATTCAGATGTTCCATCCAGCATCTTCAGTCAAATGATCTAGTCAGATGTTGTTCGTTTTATTTCGGTTATTCATCCAGATGAATCATCTGAATGTAACTATGTTTGTTTTGTTAGTTGGTTGCACATTTGGATTTGGATGAACCATTTAGATGGTTATAATAAAATTCGGATCATCTTCAGTCAACTGCACCAATTTGGATCATCTGACTGATTTCGAAAATTTTCCCTAATTTTTTTTTAAATCATTCAGATGGATCATCTAGATGATTTTCAGTTTTACTACATAACGAACAGAAACTCTCATCTCCATCTAGATGACTCATCCAAATGGACAAACGAACAGGACCGAAGACATTTTTTATTACCCGAAAAGAAATAAAAATCATTAGAGGGAAATCTCACAAGGTGCATGAAACGTTCTTCCACGACAAATAGCTTCAAGATTTTCTCCAGCGTAACAATGGTGAAACCTCAACACCTAATTTATTTACATACATAAATTTGCACATAAGAAAGAAAAATATCATTCATTAGGAACAAAAGTTTAAAAGTGGAAATCATTCATTAGGAACATAAGAAAGAAAAATATCTTCATATGTTTACTTTTTCAAAAAAAAAAACATGTTGGCTCTATATATTTTAAACAAAACAATGTTTTAAATTAGTTTTGAATATTTTATTAATTATTTTTTGAAAAAATCTCCAATATATTAAAGTGGAAATCATGAGAGTAAGTTGAGAATAGTGTCATAAAACATAAATAACAGAATTTGGCTCACGTCAAGGTTTTTTCGTTTCTATTTTTTTGTCAATGTTGTCTGATATACAAGAAGACTTGCAAGTAACGAAGTCATAAACCTTAAAGAGAAACAATTGTCACACAATCAGGAACCCATTGCTGCAAATTTCTAAACTTAAAAAGAGAAACAATTTCAACAATGGAAACATCAGCCTCCTCCTGGATTGGCTAGGCAAAGTGCAGACACGTTTTGACCATTCTTGTTTCTCAACATCCTCTAATTAAAACCTACAAACACAACTTAAGAATAGGCTTTTCAGTAACCTTACTCACACACCACTCACGTTGAATTCCACCTGAAGTATATCAGTTTACTAGGCTTAGGCCAAATTAAGGGATATTCCTCATAGCTTCCCTAATGTACTTGAATTTCTGAGACCTTACATCAAAACAAACTAGAAACGGTACACCTTTTCTGCGAGCTATGTAATACAAAACTCCACTGATAAAACATAAAACTGTTTAGATGTATAGTCCATTGACAAAACAATTGTTGCTTCAGGCGAAAAGACAGAGGCCGAAGCTTTGTTCTTCCAATGTACTGCGCTTGTTCTTCACAAGGCGGCTATTATGTACAATGGTCGAAGACAGCAGCATATGACTCCAATGATCGTCTCTTTCTCTTCGACTATCTATTGGAGGCGTCTTCTTCTTCTTCTTCTCCGGTCTTCATCTTCCCTTCTGTCTCTTTATTTTTTCTATATGTGTTTCTTCCTCCTACTCACGCCATCGTCATACCTACTGTCCATGTCCCTTTATCTTACCTCTTCCCGATGTTGTGGTCTTGGATTTTTTTCGTAGTGATATTTAGGCTGCTCTTGTTCTTACTTGAATTGAACTGAGTTGCTTTGCATCGGTAACATTAAGATCCGCTAGGTGGTCTACAAAGGCGTGAACTCCACTAAGATCCTCTACATGATCTACAACGGTGTAAACTCTACGACCTAACTCTTGATCCTTAGCCTTTCCCAAAAGATAGTCTTGTTCGTATCCTCCAAAATTTTGGATATCAACAAGTTGGAGAGTATTCCTTTCGGGATTGAAGTAGAAAACATAAAACTGTTTAGATGTTGTATATTTCCTCGACAAAACAATTTCACACGTAGCAGTCACTCCAACAACATAATCATAGTCAACTAGTTCATTATCCGGAAAAGTGTAGACATATTGCAACCATTCCTGTTTCTCGAAATCCTCTAGAACCCACATACACATTGCACGTGTATGCCTTTCACCAGAGTTACCAAATTTCCAACCAATCCCAATTAATTTACCCTTATAGTTTATTAGTTTAGGTGGGGATGCTTTGAAGCATTTTGCGTCGATAAACTTGAATTTCTCAGACCTAACATCAAAGCAAACTATCACATGAGAATTGTTTCGCGTAGCTATGTAATACAAAACCCCATTGATGCATATCGATTCTTCTTCGAACCAAATCTCATGGGCTAAGGGACATTGGATCTTCCTCCACATCATATCTCCAGATCCTAATGTCAGAATTCTATGATCATCCCTTCCTTCACGATATAGACAAGACATGGACAATACCTTGAATTGCTTGTCAATCGGATCAAACCCTAAAAAGCTTCTCGATTGTGTGTCCCTTCTCAGTTTAGGTAAGCTGGCACATTGTCCTGTGCTAGGGTTGCATATCACATGCACGTCATCCGCATACTCTTCTGAGATCCTCGTATTATGATAGTACCAGAACAAACCAAAGGCGTAACCACAAAATCTTATCCACTGGTGTTTAGGGAGCTTGATATGAAAATCGGCGGCTATTACAAGAGACGATGGCTTCTCATATGGATTTTGAGGCTGAGGTGACGAGTAGAAGATCAACTCACCTTTTCCAACTCTATTGAGGGCGAATAAGAGACGTGGATGAGCCCAATACCTGGTCAGGAACAACTCGGTGAAATACGGACGGCGAAGCATTGAACCCCATTGCTTCGACACGCAACGAAACCTGGCGATTGACTTTGAAGGCAATCTCGAGAATATCTCGATAACGAGATCAATCGGGATGGAGTTCATGGTCGTTGTGTATTTGCTGATCGGACGGAGAGAGATTTGTTTATAGTTTAAACTTTAAACTTATATATTTTAGAAGACGTAGAGAAAGACATAGGAAGACCATTCATTACATAGGAAGATTTACTTTTTTTTTTTTTTTTTTAATTATTCTATTCAGGGTCGGCTCTAAACCAAGGCCCAAGCTCTATACGTTTTGTATCCAATGAACCTTGTGATTTTTTTCTTCTTTTTTTCCGAATCCCTATACGTTTTCTTGAGCCCGAAAGATGTTCTAGGGTTTCATTGCTGGAGATAATGGCAGCTTCCTCTGTTTTTCTTTATGCTGTTGGAGGCTAAGAGATTAATGGTTTCCGGTGTGTCTGGATTTCTTGGCTTATAAGTAACTAAGTGTCTTCTTAGACATGATTCTGCACAAGACAATCTCAATATGCTGCACAAAAGTTAGGATTTTCAAACCTACTAACGTAGATTATATTCTCTTTCGATGGCAATGCCCCTAGCTCTTGAATTTTGAGTTGAAAGAAAGAGTGCAAGTGGAACAACTAACATAAGAGAGGAACCTCTTGAGTCTCGAGGATGTGCCAAAAGGAGATAATGACCATTAGTTCAGATGCTTGCTCTTTATTTCAAGTCTCTAAGACTAGTCAAGTTGGAGAACCTTACCCAGTCATAAAAATTAAGAAAAAAATTGCAGCCTTTTAAATTTGATTTGAAAATATAGTATTTGAGTCAAGTGATAGAGCAACCACCTTCGACATATGACACTGATAAAGATTATCTCTGTCTTTTACCTGATTGCCTTTTGAATCATGTGTTCCATTGCTACCGTCTGATGCTATGAACATATATATTGTAAGGTTTTAATGAAGTTAAAACAAATGATACCTCTGTTTGTAGGATACTTTCCTTCATCTACTTCTTCTCCTATTTTCGGTAAACTTGGTGGAGAAAGACAGAACTAATTCAAACTTATCTTCTTTTTCTCTATTTACATCTTTAAATTGTGAACATAAGAGTGTAATCGTTAGGTTGACATCAAATCCTTACAAGTTACAAGTAGGAAAATATGGTCATTAGTTGTCGTCTATGCAAAATTTATCAATTACCAAATCCTAGCGGCAAGCCTTAATATAAAAACATGAGATAAACAAATCTGAGAAATATTTTTAGATCTTTCGTTTGATTCAATCGTTTCATTATTACATAAAAACTGGCATTTACATTGGAATTTATATCCTCTGGATCAGAATTGAGAAACCGAATAAATCTGATTTATGAAGTAATAAAAACCGAGAAGAGGATGCTGCAGAATCAGTTTGAAACGCTGTCATGGAACCAGCATTGTGTTATTTCTTATCCGAGATCAGGTTGAGTCGGGATTTGGTTTGACGTTAGAGTGGATCCTATTGTTTCTTTTACGACAATTTACATTAAGAGTAGCTTGCCAAGCAAGGGTCAGAGCAGTTTTGGATGGTTTCCATAGGCCAAACAAGAAGGGAATACCAGGAGGATATTATTGATTTAGAACTCAAGAGAGATGGAATTAAAAAAGAAACTTGATTAATAAATAAAAAACTAAAATAAATAAAAAACCAAAAAGGTATATCTGATTCGCAACGGACCTACTTCTCAACGTCTATGAGTGACGAACCACGAAACGCATAGATCCTCAATAATCGTCTCTCTCTTCATCTTCATCTTCATCTTCATCTTCATCTTCATCTTCATCTTCATCTTCATATTCATCTTCATCTTCATCTTCATCTTCATATTCATATTCATCTTCATCTTCATCTTCATCTTCATCTTCATATTCATCTTCTTCTTTCCTTATACTGTTGAGTCGTAGGCTTGCATCAATAACATTAAGATCCTCTACATGGTCTATAAAGATTTTGACTCTACCAAAATTCTCACCGAAACCTTGGATTTCAACACTTTGGAGAGTGTTCCTTTCGGGGTTGAAGTAGAAAACATAAAACGGTTTAGATTTAATTGCAACGTCCATGGACAAAACAATTTCACCCGTAGATGTCACTCCAGCGATAGAAACATTCTTGTGATTAACGGATGCATTCTCCGGCAGAGTGTAGACATATTTAGACCATTCTGGTTTCTTGACATGCTCTAAAACCCACATACGCAACTCAATGGCATTAACTTCCTTATTATACTCCAGAATAATCCCACCTAATTTACCTTTATAGTTTATCAATCTAGTAGTATATTCATCACAAAAGCTTTTTGTGTCAATGAATTTGAATTTCTCAGACCTAACATCAAAGCAAACTATTATATATCTGGTTAGGGTCGGCGCTAACTTAAGGCCCAAGAAGCATTGGGTTTTAGGTTTCAACCATCCAATTATATTGGTTGTGCGTCGACTTGATTTCCTTTTTTCTCCGTAGTTTGTTTTATTTCTTGTCAAATTATGTGTGAAATTTTGAGGGAAGATTTTAGAAAAAAATTTATTAGATATGTTACAATGGATACAAAAACGCCAAGACCTCTCTCTCTCTCTTAAGGGAAGATTCTCTTAAGTTTATATATAAACCAAAGCCGGAAAAAACAAAAAAAAAACACACACACACAAAATGAAAGCGAAAAAAAAACAAAGCAGATGAAAAAAGAAGAATACATTTTATTACCCGGAAAAACAAAAAATCATTAGAGGGAAATCTCACAAGGTGCATGAAACGTTCTTCCACGACAAATAGCTTCAAGATTTTCTCCAGCGTACGAGCACAACGGTGATACCTCAACACCTAAATTTATTTTTTTATAAACGAATTTGCATAGAAGAAAGAAAAATATTATTCATTAGGAACAAAAAGTTTACAAGAATATAAAATAAAATAGATCTTTTTTTGGGAGTTTTTACCGGTTGCATATAAAGGCACAGAATGTGTTAGGAATCCACCAGCTGCTATAACCCAACGTGTGTGTAGCCTTAGAACCGAAAGCCTCGCACTTTCTGGTGTATCAAAATTCGACCCATTTGCATTCTTCACCGGTGCAAACTCTTCTTCTCTCAACACCTACTCACATTAAATCCAATTTCCAGTTTTTCTAACATTTGTGTTTTAGTTTTGTGAATTTTGTGTAGTAAGTAAATGAATGGTATTAGTTTACCTCAAAGAGTGCGGTTGAAGGAGCATACGGAAAGGAATCGAAAATGAACTGCTCTAGTTTCAATCCCATTGTGTATCCATTCATAGATGGTATCTTCTTCTCCGCCAAATGGTAGCTGCCAACAAAAAAAACAACACTTTATAATACACACACTAATAACGTTTTCGATTGTATTTGTGGAGATGCTTACACGCTGTCTTTTTCTAGTCCGGTCGCGACTTGATTAAGGAAATCCAAAGTGAACATGTGTAAGCACACCTGAGAAGAGATGTAGAACATGATACGTTTCAATCATTAGCTTTTTGCAATTTTGGGACGAGACTATGAAGAAGAAGAGCGAGAGAGAGAGAGATGGAGAAAGGGTTATTACGTTACTCCAGCAATATTGAAGACGTCCTGTTCGTTGATTAATAGCAGAAGCCATTGACTGATCTAGCTCACTGTACTCAACTACAGTCAACGGTCCGCCTTTTCCTCTTCTAACGAATACTCCAACCTGTTCTTGAGGATACGCCTGTTTTTTTTTTTTTTATCATACAATAAAGTAAAAACATTGAATCATCAAGAAGATGAAAGTATTAATCTTAACCAGTTTGAGAATGTTTAATCTTAGGTACCTTCCGCACAACTTTTGCAGCCGAAGCAGCGCCTTTGTCGATAAAGTATCCTAGAAAAGTAGGATCAGCTACTCGAACCTGCTTTCCAAGATTCCACATTATAACCAAAGAGACAGAGCTGACAAAACTAAGCATATACTCAAGATTGTACAAGGAAACTAACCAGGACATTGTCAACGCCATAGCAATCCACGTATTTAATCCCCCTTGAAGCCATATCCTCTAATAGCCTTGAAGACTTGAGAGCTGTTAAATCTCTAATCAGAATCAGCAAACGGTTCTTTGAGAAGAACACATGATGGTAAAAGAGCAGAATCAGTTTAGTAAACATACCTGCATAGACTCCCCCGTTACCATCTGGAGCTTTAGCTAGCTGTTCATGATAATAAGTAACTTAACTCATAAATCCGATTTCTTTGCAAAATCAAAAACAACTGAAGATAAAATGTAAAGACTGCAACACTTGTTATTGTACATACACTGAAAGGTGTCTCCATGATAAACTTTCCATCTTTTGTAACGCAAGGCAAAGTACCTTGTTGGAAAAAACTGATCTGTAGTAAAGTAATCAAACATTGGTCAGACGCAAAGGGAACAGCACGAAGGGAAAAAACAAAACCATACAACTAAGAAGCTTCTTACTTGATCTGGTTCAAGGCCAAAGTACTTGTGACTCGAGAAATATTTTCGTGTCGCCTCATCGGTAAATGGACTAGTCATAATATACCAGTGTATTGTAACCGGCCGAGTTGGACCTGAATGTAAAAATATTATGTTAACAAAGGAGTGTCAAGTATGGTGTAGTGGTACATAAATTGATAAACATAGGAATGTAGAAGAAGCCAAGAGCCTCACCCTCACTCACTACTTGAGCAGCAAGTCTTTGGACACACAAGATTCTCTCTGCTTGAATCTGGAAGAGCGATTTCCCTGAAGGCAGCCCGATATCTGAGATGGAATTAAGTCAATAACTACTATTGTTTAGCAACCTGAGACTATTCAGAGCATGACAAAGAATCAGAGTACTCTTGTTACTCTAAAGCATAAGATTCGTAAAACTTGCAGATTGAAAGAACGAAAGGCGAGAGCTGGCTCTATGACAACTAATAGGTGCGTTCTAAGGAATGCAAATTGCTCTAAGCATTGTTACTGTAAAGAAAAATGGACAGAGGAAAAACAGAGCTGAAACGAGAAGTACTCACTGAAACATCCTTTTGGATCTGAACTTCCTAGTCTTGTTCCCTGTCATTAGTTTCATAACCAAATCATTTTCATTAGCAGATCTCTTGACGAATGTATATAAACAAAACACTACAATGTGGCCAAAAATAGTTAACCGGGATCTATTTAAAAACTAGTTTTCTCCTCTCAACATCATCATTCAATTGGGTGGTTCCTGGCCTATAATCAGGTCAACATCATTCATTTTCCTAAGTACAATACCAGAGAAAGAGTATAAGAGGGAAGATATTCTCTAGGTATGAAATGATGTAATCTCCAAGCAACTCATATATTCAAATCAGTTTTTTTCAACCTTCCTTACATCACACGAAACAGAGCATCTACATTTCTTCTGAGAAATAAAATATAAATATGTAAAAGTTACGGAATCCTATAAAGCATCTTTTCAGATCACGTGATCATCATCGTCCTTTTATTTCTTATAATTAAGCAGAAGGTTCCTCCTAGAGAAATCGCCATTACTCAACCTTTCAAAAAAAAATCAAATCCCACCGACAGTGATTTGTTTGGAAAAAATAATCATCATTGCCAATATAAAACAAAACCCATTATAATCTCTTTTGATAACCTCTACTTATATCTAAGTAACACTTTTGGCGTTTAAGATTTTAGCAACTACTATTTAAAAGTGAAGACTACACGCACTAAAGCCGTAACATCTACTAATCTAATTTCTTTTTTCAAGTAGGTAGGTAGCAGCATTATTCGAAAACCCATCCCCAACCATCGACAAGAGAATCATTTTTTAGCACTCTTCATTAATCTTAAGTAGGTCCTTAAACCATAAATCTAATTAATTTAGCATCAATGCTGTATTTAAAAGTAACAAAGTAGATTAAGACAAATTTGCATTATTAATAAATAATACCTGTCCACCAGATATAAGCACCACTCCTAATTTTCCTTCATAGATAGTCTTTAATCCCATTTTCCACCATTTCTCTCTATCTTCCATTGTTCTTCCATCAACCGTTGAAACCCAATTCTCCGGCACAGGCTCTATCGCCGCCACAGGCAATCCTAATTATAAAACCCGAAACAGAGTTTTACGAAAAAAATCTCGACGAAAATATTAAAATTTAAAAGAAACAATGCATGTAATTTGAATGAGATTGATGAAACCTTGAGAGCGAAGTGAGCATCTGATGATCCGATCTATTCTTGGAAGATCCATATTCTGGAAAAATAAAAATAAAATAAAAACCCAATTAGAATACTATCAGTGACAGTGTTTCAGTTAATTCGCTAATTTCAAATCTGAGTTTAATCAACGGAGAAGATCCGAATCGGAATTAAGAAGACAATGTGTATTCGCGAAATCTGGAAAAACTGCCGAAATCCGATTTTTACCTCGATATCTCTGACGAGGAAATCTCGCTCGTCAGGTGAGAGCTCATCCCAGAGAGCGAAGATATCTTCCTGCCCATAATCCTTCAATCTCTCAACCAAAGCTTGACGCGGTGAATTCATCGGAGGAGGAGGAGGAGGAGGAGAAACCATCTCCGTCGTCGAAGTCGTAGTCGTCGTCGTCGTCGCCGCCGACGCCGTTAAAGCCGATGCACCGTTCTCTCTCTCAATCGACGGTTCCCTCATTTCTCTCCGTAGATCTCTCGAGGCCCAGAATCAATCTTATATATTCGGATTGTTAATTTTTGACGTTTGGGTCTGTTTTGTTTTTTTTTTTTTTTGGAAGGAAGGAAGGAAGGAGAGGTTTTAACACGAGCGAAGAACAGTGGCGAAGAAGACAAAAGGATCAGCGAAAATCAAATCAACGTGTAACAACTGGAGTTTTGTGGAATTACTTATTTACCCCTTTTTGTAGTCTCATGCATTCTGTCAGAGTCCTCCGACAGTTTGTTGGCTATCCCCTCTGGCTAAGTTAGCGGGTTCTAGATTTCGTTTTTTCCAAATTATTATGACTCATTTTAGATCTCATTTTGCAATACCATGAATAAACAATTTTTTTTTTTGACAAAGACAGTATAAATATAATTTGTTTATTCTATATCACATTATCAAATGTATATAAATAAATTATAGTAAACAAATTATTTGATAAAGTAAAAAATTCATATGGAAAATAATGTGCTATAATGTTCAAAAAATAATAATAATAATAATAATGTGCTATATACACCCGAAACAGAATTTCCATAATCGTTAAATGAAAAAGGTAAATCATTCAAAATGTTAAAAAAAAACACACTTGTTCACTTGAACAAACAAATAATATATTGTCATTTACTTGATTGTTACTCAATTTTTTTGTCATTCTCTTGGAATACACTTTTTAAATCAAACATCATCCACAATAGACGGATCTTTCTATTTATAATTAATGGACAATATCTTATGATCTATGATTGTACAAAAAAATTAATAAATTTTCCTAATTTGTGGATTCATTATATGCACTCATTTGGTTTGCATTCCCATTTTATTTTGGGTTAAAACATCGAGCAATACAGTGAATCACCGACATACTCTATAATACGATGTGATGAAAATTGTTAATTGCGTGATGGGAACAAAAACAACAATTTTAATTGTATGGGGAATTGCGTCGTATTTATGGAAATATGGGGGCAGTTTTATGGGTTGGTGGAGTTCGTGGCATCTTCTTTAGGCATGTTAACATCCCGGTTTTTGTGATGTAGTATTTGCCAAGGAAATAACTATAATGGTCTCACACGATGTACAAATTTATACGTCTGACTAGATCGAGTTACTTGTTTTATTGCTGCTGTGTAGCTTTATAAACAATGGATATATTGTTATATGTTAAACTAGTAAAATATATATATAGTTTTTTTTTAAGAAAAGGGCATTCATAAAATATATATAGTTATAGACTTATGGTGTTAACATTTTTTTTTTGTCAACAACATATGGTGTTAACACTTAACATATATACTAACATTCACATAACATAAAGTTATAATATGTTTGTACAAGAATAGTATCGGAGATCTAGAAAATGTTCTTATGTTCGGGTTTTAAACCTCAAAGGGATGCATTTTATATTCAAAGTTTTGAAAGTATACAAATAGCTAGTCCGCAATATATACATTTTGTTTCCTAAAATATTTCAAATATTATATTTTAAAAGGATGCTGTTGTAATAACCACGAAATTGTATAGATTTTGGAGAAATTGAAGGAAGGTATAAATCGAGTATGAGTTGAATTGGGGCCTCCAGGCTATTAGTGCACCCAACATTACTTTAATTAAGGGAGACAGCTAAACAGAACGACGGTAAGATAATAGTTTTAAAAAAAAGAATGATTACAATTTTACAGTCCAGATTTAAATACCATCCTAAGAAGAGACTTAAGTTTTCTGAACATTGGGCCATCATTGTTGGCAAAACAAAAAAAGTAAGAAAGAAAAAAAGAACATTGGCCCATCATTTCATTCGGTCATAGACTAATTATAATGGACTAATCATTGCTTCTGTTCTTAATCTACAATTAATTATTAGAAAAATCGCTTAGTAATATAAGCAAAAGACTAGAGCGGGTGACGAGCGTTTAGAGATTTCGCAAGTTGATTATTCAGTTGTTACATCAAAGTTAGGTAGACGTTTGGGTCACAATTTACTTTGGTCTGATTATCAATTCAGCCAGCATCTAATATTGTTAAGTGATCTATACTAATTAATTATTAAAAAATTAAATATATAAAATAGTTAGTCATTCTCATTCCCGGTTTAAAATCTTATAAAATATTATATAAAGTAATTAGTGCGTATAAAGATATTTTATGATCATTTGACAAAATTCAAGATACATATATAGATGACATTAAAAATGCAAACATATCTTCAAATTTTGAAGAGCCTAAATCCATAAGTGATTCTGAAGATTGGCTCAGTTTCAAGAGAGGTTCTAAGTGATAATAGGGTTTCATTTAACAGTAAACTTGATAGACGGATTAATCAATTAGTTGGAAAGTGGCAGACTGAATAGAACTTATAACTATAAAAAAAGTACTAAACCGGGTTGGTTAAGTTGTCTTAATTAAGTTGGTTGGAACTAAACCATCATGTTTTGATGGTTAGATAAGATGAGTTTGTTAATTATGTTTCCACTGAGAAACTCAGAAATATAACAAAAATCTCGTTGAGCTGATCATTCGAACATCATCTTCATTCAGCTTGTAATCGTTTTTTATTTGTTTAAGTACTCTTCTTCTTTTCTTTATTTTAGAAAAATCGTAATAGCAATTTTTTTGGGTACCATCTTTACCGAAATGTATTTGGGACTATTTTGATTTCAAGAAACTCGTAAGAAAATATGTATGTTCTTGATTAGTTTTGACAAACGAGAAGCGTGAAAGCTGTGATTTTTTTCCCTCCTGTGTTCGATAGTAGATTATTCAGTAATGATATATAAAATAAGTTAAACTATAACCAATTTTGTGTTATTCTGATACATCGCTAAATTATGGTGCTCTAGTGCATCTTGGACACTTGGCCAGAATTTATAGATTTATATTTGTTGGTAAGAATTTGTGAGCGTAATTTTAAACTTCCTAAGTTCCTACTAGCATACCTGACCTTAAAGATGGTTTCATGCGTACCAAAACCAAAAAGAAAGAAAAAAGATTGTTTCATTCATGAATGGGCTTCTGAGGATTTCTATAAAACTGGGCCTAGAATACTTCTATAACTTGCCTAATCTTTCTCTTCCACTAAATTTAATAGGTTTTAATATTGGAATGGTTTCAAACTTTCAATTAAACAATTGGCCATTTAAAAAAAAAAAACATCTTGGGTTAAGATGCTATCGATTGGTTATTGACTATAAATAAAGAGTCAAATATAAATGATAATGAATTAAATAAAAGTCAACCTCAGAAAATTTGGCCACTCAATATCTTTCTAAATTGGTATTTACTAAAATATGAAAAAGAAAACGAAAAGGATATCGCAAAAGACAAGAAACTTTTGGAGTGGAGTTGGACTCGGATTAAAAGGGATGAATGCCTGAGAAAATAAATAGCGCACCAAGGAATGATAATAAATTAATTACAAGGCGTGATTATTGATTAATACTTTAAATTATCTTTTTTAAAACAAAAGTTAGGGTCGGAACCCTTTTTGCTAGGTTTCTTGTCACCAAACAAACAAGCACCAGATTTTAATTTAAGGTATTAGCCAATATTAAGTAAGATATGGTAAAAGGTTGAAAAAAAAAAACTCAAGAAACATGAATCGACTGTTGTGGTTAAAATTAGGCATCTTCAAGACTTCAATTTCTATATATCGAAGCTGGTCTTTGATTATATATTTATTAACATATTTTTAACTAGCGGTGATAAAATCAAAAATTCTACTAAAATGATTATGCCACACTCAAACAAATTGTTAATTCATGTTATTCTATTAATTGAAAAAACAGTTATGCTATTCTGTTTGATTTCTTAAACCATAAATATTTGAAGTCGGAACAGGAATCTTGTAGAATAGAAAGAATATATAGTTATAAACCCAAAATTATTAACAATGCTACAATTTTATTTTTGGTAGCCAAAATCGGCTAATAAGGTGAGGTTATTGGGAGAAGGAGTTATAAAGTTTTGATTGATTTTAAAAGTTTAGAGATTTGTTAAATTTGTAAAAACATTTGTTAGATTTATGAAGAATTTGTATATTTACAAAATCCATAAAACATATTTTGTTATAATGATTTTGAGAATCTAAGTCATATAGTTAGTATTTTGAAAATCTTGTAAAATCTTGTTTTTTATGAGTTAAATTGTTTAAAATCTATGTCCCAATAACACAAGATTTTAATAGAATCATAAAATCTTTAAAAACCAAACCTTTTGAATAAAAAATTTTAAAATCTTTAAACCAATAACAATAAATTTTATTAAAATTCTAAGAATCTATAAACTAATAATGATGAAATCTCAAAATTTTAAAAGTTTTTTAAAATCAATCCCCCAGTAAATCTTTTCTTTACGATCAGTATTTAAATTCGTGACCTAAAAACAAAACAAAACAAAATACTTTAGATAACCAACTAATACTAGTTGAGTTACTGATAAGTGGTAGCGAATACGAGCTACTATTTGATATATTTTCACAAGATCAAAATTTAAAATAACTGAAAACTGGATTACCCAAAACGAGAACCGGTATGGCGTATTACAAGAAACGGTGTAAATTATAAAGATGGGTGCTTCCTTGTTAGGTGATTTGAAACCTCACAAAATATACATTTAATACTCCATATTGCCCCTTTACTTTTGGTTAAAAAAAAAAAAACAATAACATATTAATCAATAATCACGCTTGCATATTTAAATAACATATCCAAGTTGATTTAATTTCATTTTTTGGCATCATGTGTCCACTTTTCATAATAATTGGACAAAAAAAAATTAAAAGAAATAAACCCTATTGCCCCTTCTAGGCTTCAACATCTTCCTGCTTTCGCCCTAGGTTTTTTTTTTGTTCTTTCGTATTTATTATGAGAAGCTCAAGTCTTAACAGTGGGATTAGTACGACATGCATGAAGAAAACTATATGTGATCGTAAATCTGAATCAGTCTTAATTTGTTTTCAACATCTATGCATGTCATCTTAAATTCCTTCTATTTTACGCCAAATATAATGTGTTTATAGTTTAACTATCGGAAATTGGTTTATCCATTAAAATTTTTATAAAAGCTTTTGGTCGGCAAACCAACATCTTTATTAAAGCAGGAGAGCAAAAGAATAGAGTTGGTAAAGGCCAATGTAGCAACGGAATCAGCCAAATAATTGGCTTCTCTCAAAAATTCGAATTTAGCTAATAAGAAATTACTTGAAAATGACGAAAGAAACATGTTCATAGGTTCTTTAACAAAAATAAACATGTTCATAGGTTGCGGCATTCACGTTTCATAAATAGCTTTTGTAGTTTTTAGGTTGGGACAAATACTAACTCCAAATTTCGCATATAGCTTTTGAGAATGTCTCTCTCTCTCTCTCTCGGAGAAAAACATGTTTAGGAACACTAGTTGGTACCGTTATACATAGATTCTAGCAAATCTTTGGTAATAAAAGCGAGGTAGTGAAACTTATAATCTGTAGAACATATATAGATTAAGCTCCAAAATCTATCGACGTTAAAAAAACAAGTAATGAAGTTTATTCTTAACTTATAGAGTAACTAATAAAAGTATTAGACAATAACGATTTGACTACTATCAATTGGTTCATGTTTATAGGAACTTTCTTTTTTAGTTAGTTGTGTCGTCTAGGCAAAAAATAGATTCCTGCTCTATATATTTTAGCGTCTATAGAATTTTAACTCACGATAATATATTTTGTGGTCGGTCTAGTTACCAAAAATAAAGCGCGATAACCTACAAAAAAATGTGATAAGTTCATGTAGAGGTCAAACACATCTTCAATTGACGTACGATCTTACGCAGACCGCATATAACACATCTTCGGTGGCTTAAAGACATTTCTTCTATAAATCTATATCTAATATTAAATTTAACTTAGTGGACATACCCCACTCGCATATTATATTGTCACCACCACTGATCGTATCATATACACTTTATATTCTCTAATTCACATATCCTCTAGACTCTTAACCAACACAAAGAAAAAGGAAGAAGCCAAAAACAAAAAAAAGTTTGAAGAAAGGAAAATGATAAGGGAAGAATGTACTCCAAGTTCATCATGGTGGGAAGATGTTCAACATCATCATAATGATCATGCAAACTCCATTAGTTCGACGTCGTTTTACCTTAAGAATAGTAATAACAACTCAAACGCAAACGCTAGCTGTGAAGTAGACAATCTCTCAATCTCGGCCGTAAACGCTTCAAATCGTTTCGACCTAACAGCTGAATCTTCCAATCATCACTCTCTCTCGGCTCCGGCTCCGGCTCGGCCAGGTTCTTCCTCCGATGAGTTGCTCCGAGACCATGTGGTCTCTTCTCATAATCACCTATGGAGTCTTGCCTTCTTGTAAGTATCCATACGTTTATTAATCTTCTCTACGTACGTATTATGCTTCTTTTAGTTCTGCGTTCGTACTTGCAATTTAAATAACGGTTGTGTAGATTCAAGCTTTAGTGTAAGGTTTTCAGTGTAACGCTCCACTGCATAATGATATTGCATGTCTAGTCGGTATTGATTTTCATTTTTGTCTTTTTTTAAAAAAAAATTGAATGTTTTTTTAATTTAAAAAAATGAAAGCTTTCACACCTGAAAAATAAAATAAAAAAACATTAGAAACAAAAGAGAGGTTTAAAAGTTGGTTTACAAAAGTAAATTAGTAGCTCTTTTGAATTATTAATTGTTCCCCAATAAAAATGATTTAACGTTTGATTGGTGAGGGTGTATGCCTATAATTTTGCACTCATGATTCATCTTTTATTATTGGCCACTCGAAGATGTAGTTTATTTTTATTAAGCCAAAAAGTTGTAGTTTATTATAAAATATTTGTTTTGTTTAAATAAAAACGTAAAATGAAACCAAACAATATCATTTCATACGCGTTTACAAATTCCCAAAAATTTTTTAATGAAAACATTAATAGTGTTTATTGTTTTGAAATTAAATAACAATAATCTAGCATATAAACTACTCATAAATTCATAAAAGATCCCTAAAATAAACAATCGAGCTCATATTTACCTTAAATTTTGTAAACGTTATACATACATTGATGAATTATGTTGGTTATATATAAATGGGCAGGCCTGGTAGAAGCTTAGGAGATCAAATGATGGATCATCATCATCATCATCATAATCACATAACATCTTCAAGAAATTCAACAACAACATCAGAATTACATTTCGAGCCAGCCTGCGATAACGGTAACGGTAACGGTAACGGCAACGGTTGGATCTACGACACAAACCAAGTTAGGTACGATCAAAATAATGAACAAAGGCTGTCAAAGTTAACGGATCTAGTAGGCAAACACTGGTCGCTTGCGCCACCGAATAATCCCGACATGAACCATAACCTTCATCATCACTTTGATCAGACAAACGACGACGTTTCTATGTATAGACAAGCGTTGGAAGTGAAAAATGAGGAAGAACTTTGTTACAATAATGGCTTAAGTGGTGGTGGTGGTTCGTTGTTCCATGATGCTACTGAAAGTTCTAGAAGTTTTCTTGATATAAGGTTAAGTAGGCCATTAACGGATATTAATCAGTCGTTTAAGCCATGCTTTAAGGCCTTAAACTTATCAGAGTTTAACAAGAAAGAGCATCAAACGGCATCACTGGTACGTATACACTATCAATCCTGTTTATATCATCAATTATGTGATTTTCTTCCGTAATTACAATTTTATCACTAACAATATCATATTATAATTTACTATTTCGCAAAAAACCGTTGCAGTTACGATGGATTTAACGTTGATATTTCAGTTGCATCCTTAAGCTTGGTGATGGATGTGACTATGGATATAAAATTTTCTTCTCAGTTTTTTGTGGCAAGATCTATTATATTTATAAAAAAAAATACTCTAAAATACTACGAAAACAAGTTTTAGTTTTAAAATAACCTGAACTTAAAAAATTAAATATATAAAAAAATACCACTTAAACTTCTAGGAATCATTTCCAAACGTAAAGTTTGTGGTGTTTGGAATTTTCGTCATAGTTAACTTTTTTTTCTTTTTGTTGCTTTTTATTAGTATAGAAGCGTCAAATTCACATTTACAATTCATTCCTCGCAGACCCCATTCAACTCCACAAATTTAACATTTCGCTATTCCACCATGCATTATGCTAAAATGCCAATTAGAGTCTACGCACGGACGCTAAACACGAGCTTGGAAGCTATTTTTGCAGGCAACGGTGAGGTTGGGAACAACAAACGCCGGGAAGAAGAAAAGATGTGATGAAGTTTCCGATGAGGTTTCCAAGAAGGCCAAGTGCGGCGGGGGCTCTACACTCTCGCCGGAGAAGGTAATCTCTAAATATTATAATTATGTTTATGTGTGTGTGGACCTAAGTACCTAAGTCCTAAGTACGTACGTATAACGCATACATTTTTCTTTACTGCCAAAAAAAGCAGTGAGTTTTTTTGGGTTAACTTAAAAAAACAAGTGAATCTACCTCAAGAGTAAAACTATACGTTGACTGTACACAGTCGATGACTTTGAAGATCAATTTTCTTCTATAAAAATCTTTAAAAGTATTGTTTGGTTGAAATTTAGTTCAAAAAAAAAAAATGTATTGTTTCGTTGAAATTTTAATATTGAAACAGATAACAAGCACTAATTATTTTCTCTACTATTTTTGCCAAAATATAGAATAATAATTTTTTTGTATAGCAAATTTGTTTGAATGAAACTATATTGGTTAAATAAATATATAAAAAAAACGTTACTTTACAATATTTTTCGAAAAATAAATGGCAGGAATTACCGAAAGCCAAGCTTCGAGACAAGATCACGACTCTACAGCAAATTGTGTCTCCCTTTGGGAAGGTACTAGAAAAAGGACCGTATTCATCTTTTCTTTTTAGGTTTTATCTTCTTATCTTCTTTTATATATATATATATATATATTTCTCCTTAATTTAACGTTCCTTTTAATAATACAAGGAAAAAAATTAATAAATACTTGGTTTGAAAACCTTTCAGACGGATACTGCTTCTGTGCTTCAAGAGGCCATCACTTATATAAATTTTTATCAAGAGCAAGTAAAGGTAAAGTAATGATAAAATTACGAAAAGAATTATTGTAGCATACAGGCATGCAAGCCCTTAATTGATTATCTTAATTATTAATACTTTGGTTGGTTATTTTTACGATCATGCAGCTGCTAAGCACTCCTTATATGAAGAACTCATCAATCAAGGTAACGTTATATGAAGAATTCTTAAATATTTTTTTCATTAATTATTTTGTTAATGACGTTTTATAAAAGGCGATCTATTTTGTTAACTTTTTATAATCTCATATGTATGGTTTTAGGATCCATGGGGAGGATGGGACAGGGAAGATCACAACAAAAGAGGACCAAAACATCTAGACCTGAAGAGTAGAGGGCTTTGCTTGGTTCCTATTTCTTGTACCCCAATTGCATACCGCGATAACAGTGCAACTGACTACTGGAGTCCTTCGTATAGAGGTTCTTCGTACCGTTGATTGATTATGATCACAATCAACTGGTATAGATAGAAAGTTTGTAGAGAGAACGATTTGATTAGTGATGAACCATTCGAAACATCGATGATTCTGCAGTGGAGCAAGCAGTAGGACGGAAGAACATTATATGTATGTATACTAATATGCATATGTTAAATCATAATTGGGGTCACAATTCTACGATGTGCAGTTGTTTATGATAACCTTAAACATCATGATATGGCCCTATATAGAATACAATAATGTTGGGGTTTGATTTGGGTAGACTACAATGCAATAACGCATATTCCTTGAATTTAATCATTTGACTGGGAGCTATGCGTAGGATGGTCCAATGTGTGTTATAACAAAAGTTATCTTTAAATTGAAAAACTTTTAAATATATTTAATTATTATACTTTTTTTTTTCAAATACAATTATATGGATATAGAATCACAAAAATTATTGTTTTAGCATCATTTTTATATGGTTTTTTATTTCGGTTTGAAACGGTTTAAGCAAATTAGATGCCACAATTTAGTAAATGGGCTTCAAAGAGAATAACAAATTGGGTTTTTATAATTGGGCCGACGATGCTTAGAATTAGATGACCGATGCCTTTAATTTAGAACAAAAATATATCGGACATTTTCTGGAAAACAGAAAACTTGACTACGTACTAAGACGATATTTGATTAAAATTGTACTAATATAAAGTCTAAACTATGTATATTCTATCTGAAATACTTCACTCAACTAAGAAATTATTCAAACTCATAAATTACTGCAAAAATTATCAATGCACATTGTGAAGCACTTAACACTCTTGAAAACCACCAAAGAAATCACAAAATTCTTAAATTATTAATTTTTTATCATCTTAAGTGATTAGTGGCATCTTAATTTCAAAATCACAATTACTAAATAATCCTAAATTTCAAAAGAATTGATATAACAACCTTAATTTAGTCTGGCAATTTTTTTTGTTCAACTATCTGACACTTTTTTTTTCAAATTCTTTTAGATGACTTAAAGATAGTTAAAATAATTTTTTTAACTAAATTTATTTGAAATCACAAAGTTAAGCTGTATAATAAATTACATAACAATACTCAAAATCATAGAAAAACTTAAACGAATTTTATTAATAAAATTAATCTGGTTAAGTAATAGTTTATTATTAGTTTTTTGTGAGTGTAAATTTAGATATATTTTTTTATTATACAGATATTTTCTAGTTGTAACTTATATTAATATTCAAATTTAAACGGTTAATTTAGAGTCTTTTTCCATATATCTTTTGTAGAAAATTAGCATATAATTGTATTTGAAATGTTATTATTTACTGTTTATTTGCTGTGGTTCGTAATTATTTAAATATATTTTTTTTTGGTCACATTATTTAAATATATTTTTGGTGAAAAAACAATTAGAATTTTTCTCAATTATTTAAATATTAACAAAAGTTCATATGCTTGCAGTTGGAGTCGGCATTCGGGTAAAGATTTAAATAATTAACGTTGCACTGTGCACATAATTTCAGTACATTTTGTTACTAAAACTAATTAATAGGGATGAACCTCCCAGCCAGTCACAGCGACAACTGCAGAATAATTAATTATGCACTTCGCTTTNTAATTTTTTATCATCTTAAGTGATTAGTGGCATCTTAATTTCAAAATCACAATTACTAAATAATCCTAAATTTCAAAAGAATTGATATAACAACCTTAATTTAGTCTGGCAATTTTTTTTTTTTTCAACTATCTGACACTTTTTTTTTTGTTCAAATTCTTTTAGATGACTTAAAGATAGTTAAAATAATTTTTTTAACTAAAATTTATTTGAAATCATAAAGTTAAGCTGTATAATAAATTACATAGAAAACCTTAAACGGATTTTATTAATAAAATTAATCTGGTTAAATAATAGTTTATTATTAATTTTTTCGTGAGTGTAAATTTAAATATATTTTTTATTATATAGATATTTCTAGTTGAAATTTATATTAATATTCGAATTTAGACGGTTAATTTAGAATCTTTTCTCCATATATCTTTTGTAGAAAATTAGCATATAAATGTATTTGAAATGTCATTATTTACTGTTTATTTGCGGTGATTCGTAATTATTTAAATATATTTTTGGTGAAAAAACAATTAGAATTTTTCTCAATTATTTAAATATTAACAAAAGTTCATATACTTGCAGTTAGAGTCGGCATTCGGGTAAAGATTTAAATAATTAACGGTGCACATAATTTCAGTACATTTTGTTACTAAAACTAATTAATAGGGATGAACCTCCCAGCCAGTCACAGCGACAACTGCAGAATAATTAATTATGCACTTCGCTTTATTCGATACATTATAAAAGTATGTATATTATCTGCAATAATATATTGAGTAAACAAATTTATAGTGGTCAAACGAAGTTTTGATATAAAATTTCTTTTGTTTCGAATATATTCATGGTTGGCAACTATTAACATTTTAAATAACAAAAATATATCGTCATTGTACAATTTCATAGATTAGCCAGAGTTTCAATCTAGAATCCATTTGTTATAAAAAAAATTACTGATATATCTGATTTTATGTATACTTTGTAATAGAAAAAATAAATCAATCTTGCGTTGCAATGGAATAAATCTAGTTTATTACGGAAAATATATTGAATCGGTGTAAAGTTTCTAAAAAACAAAGAAAAATTCTGTGATAGAACCAAAACAAGACTCACGTTCGCGTATAATATAATCTTTTATTAACTTATTTTTTTTAAGATATATATATATTTCTTTAATCTAATCAAACACAAACCATTTTGGTTATATTATATATATATATGATGCAATTACTCTAAATATGTTAGAGAGATAAAAAAAAATATGTATATTTTTGGTTATAAATATATGTATACTATGAAATTAGTCGATTACTAATCGAGGATGGGATAATTTGGTGAATAACTATAATAAAAAAAGAATTATAAAGTGACCAAAAAGGTAGAGAGAAATAAGAAGTGTTAGAGAAATAAAATTGTTAGTTTATAGGTTAGATTTTTTTATTATGGTTATTCACCAAATAATTTCTTATATGTACGTATAATTATTTATTTATTTAATAGAAAAATCTGCTAGGGAGTGTGTAGTGAAGAGAAATATATAATAATGTGGTAACTGGACAAAATAACTCAGATTTTCCCCACTAATAATCAGATACAAGCCAAAACCAAATGAATAAAAAAGATAACACTGCAAATTTTCAGGAGTCGATTATATGCGGGAATAATACACATATGATTGAACTTTCTTTAATACACATCAGTATACACATATAATTGAATAATTATGATTCTCGAAATTTTGGATTAACATTTTTAATTAGCAAACAGAAAAAAAGGTTAACTATATTCAAGACTGGGACTTGAGAGAAATAGAAAGAGAGGAAGGAAAAAAAAAACAGAAATGAGAAAACATTAAGAAAAAATCGAGGTAAGAAGAAGAGTACTAAAGAACTTTTAAAAAAGGAGCAGCACTCTTGCCAATGCCAACGTCTCTGCCATCCATGCTCTCTTGTATTCTCTTCTTCTCTTATTCTTAGTTATTATATTACTTTAATAATATACTTTTATGCATTAATTTAGATATACTTTTTTACAATAATTTTGTACTTGTGCTAGCTCAACAATTTTTTTTTTAATGTCAAAATCAGTGTATCATATATATTCGCTCATGCGACTGATATTTTCATAGCAAACAATATTTTGTTGGTAGAATTCACGCTCATAGTTTTGTATCGCTTTGAAATATATAAATACTGAATTATAAAAGCTTCGGTGACAATTTTTATAAATTATGCAATCATATGTTGAAAGTTATATTTGTTTCAATTTTTTATTGTTTATCCTCGTATTAGATTAAGAACCGCGTATACCACGTGTATCAAAAGTAAAATATTTAGATTTTAAATTGATAATTCACCTTAACAAAAATAAAATTGATATTCCGCGTGATTACGACCAATATAGTTATGTTGACATATGTGAATGAACCTCATCGTTTGCAATTACGTTAAAGGCCAAAGCCAAAGCAGTTATGGACCAAAAAACAAACTTGCAACGCATACCGCAAATTCTTATGTAAGAACAAACAAAACTTGCAATGCGTACTGCAATTCCAATTCCTATGATGTCTAGCGACTTTGATTTTCACTATATCTCCTGTGGGAGAGAGGAGATACTAAAGTCAACCCACAATTTTGTAACTATGGAGACATCACCTGGTTGTGGTTTAACATCATAGCTGAAAAATGACTGACATATTAATGATACTATATGCCATATTTTTAGGACCGAGAAAAAAAAATTGCATTTGATTGTTGAGCTTTTTATGTTTTGGCCATAATTAAGCAGGTTATCAATTTCAATCTCTAAATATTCTTAAACAATAGTTTTCTTATATATTTTATATATGCTGATCACACAGATTCTAATCTAGCATAATTATTTAAAAAAATCAATAAGATTGTGAGATAATATTTAAAAAGTAGTATGTGTATATCCAAATTGCTTCTGGTGCTCAGCTGTTCTATATAGCTTAAACTGTTATATGAGATCATACTAATGATATTTGATCATCTCTTCTTTTTTTTGATAACTATATTTGATCATCTCTTTAGTATCTTGTCTTATGAAATTGAATTATTTTAATATGTTTGATAAAAAAAAATTATAATAAATCCAATGACAAAAAATCAGACATATAAACATCTAACCTGAAATAACCGACTTTACAATAAAACATAAGATTTTATTAAGTAAATTCATACACAATAACAAACTATTAGAAAAATATAACTACCATCGGCACAATAAAACGTGACACATTATTACATTAACTATCATTAAAAAAATCACCATATTTTATTGCTACATAGTCACAAAGAGAAAGAAAAAACGTGTATATAAATAATATTATTCATCTAATTTTATATATTACGAATTTTCTATTTTATAGTTCTACTTTTTCTCTTATTCTACTTCTTTTTTTATTTTATAGTTTTCATTTAATAAACACTAATATCATTATTTATCTAATTTCATACATCAAGAATCTTATATATATTTTTTCTAATTTTTAATTTTATATTTTTTAATTTTATTTTTTATCTCACTTATTTTTTCAACTAAAAAAGTTTATATTAATTTATATTATTACATTTACACATGTCGCAATCTAAATTAACAATAACATATATCACAATCTGATGAATTATAATTATATTACATGTCATAGTTTGGTTGAGCATATTCAATTTTATATAATAATAAAAAATATATAATAAAATATACTTCATCTGCCATATAATTAAGATGTTTAAATAAATTTTGTTTGTTTATTTTTATATGATGTTTACAAGTGTATATGCAACTTTTAATGGTATTTGGTCATTTTATAGTCTTTTTATGATTGAATGAATTATGATTTCAACAAATTATTAAATAATGTTTTATTTGAAAAAACAAAAACAATAAGTGATAATACAATCGTTAGAAAAGATAAAAATTAATAATAAGAAATAACAATACATAAATAAATTGATCATATCGTTTTAATAGCGCTAATTTTCACCGTTTTATAATTGATAACCATATTAGTCGTACACATTTTACCACATTATAAAAATTATCAATGCGCATGCCCTCCGATGAACTCATTTATGAATTTTTTATTTATTTGTGATATTGAATAATCATGATTAAATTATCACTCCATTTGTGATATAGTAAGTCACAATATAGAGTATTATCAATCCATTTATTACCATTCATGTAATATAAATGATTTAATTACCACTTCAAATATATGTCTCCAACACCTAAATAATACTACTCCATATAAATAAGGAGTGATAAATTAAGTAATCATGCTATAAATGATCGTAAATGTTATAAATAAATGTTGTTAGGAGTGTTCAACAGCAGAAAATGATTTTTAAAATGTGAATCCTGAAACTCTCTTTAGGTTGAAGCCTTATGTTCGGAATCGCGCTAGGTGTTAGTCGGGCGCTCGGTCCAGGCCTAACGATTTTTCTAAAAATCGGATATAAATCGAGGAGTATTCGGGGATTAGTTTTTTGTACAATTTAATATTTTATTAAATATTTTTATACATAACACATAGATTTTTTATACATGATACATATATTTTTAAGATTCATAGAAATAAATACCAAATAAGATCAAAGATCATTTGTCATTTTTTAAAATTCACATCTAATACAAAAGGCTAAAAAAAAGTTCCACTCACAACATACACAAAAAATATATAGTCATTGATAATGAGAACACAAAAAATAATAAAAGAATTCTAATTCTTCATCCTTTTGTTCTTCAATGATTAGTCAATGTGTAGTGGACTTTTAGATGTGTTATATGTTATATACCAACCTGAAAACAAAATTTAAAAACAAATGTTNGGATATAAATCGGAGAGTATTCGGGGATTAGTTTTTTGTACAATTTAATATTTTATTAAATATTTTTATACATAACACATAGATTTTTTATACATGATACATATATTTTTAAGATTCATAGAAATAAATACCAAATTAGATCAAAGATCATTTGTCATTTTTTAAAATTCACATCTAATACAAAAGGCCAAAAAAAAGTTCCACTCACAACATACACAAAAAATATATAGTCATTGATATTGAGAACACAAAAAAATAATAAAAGGATTCTAGTTCTTCATCCTTTTGTTCTTCAATGATTAGTCAATGTGTAGTGGACTTTTAGATGTGTTATACGTTATATACCAACCTGAAAACAAAATTTAAAAACAAATGTTAAAAGATTGTACAACTACAAACGAAAGAAAGATAAAAGAAAACCAGAAAAAGCAAAATCTAAATAAAAACACAAAGACACAAAGACTTAACACTCTGTTTCACCGCAAACTAACTTTTAGATGGACTTAGTGGTGAAAGACAATAACACGAAACAAAAATACAAAACCAGAACCTAAGACAAAGACAAAAATAGAAAGTATACTATCATGATCATCTAATTGGACAGAAAACTACACTAAACAAAAACAGAGGTAAATGTTCGGGAACAACAATTAAAGAAAGTGAAAGACAGAAAACTTACCATACTAAGCAAGTTGTGTGTCACGAAACACAGGATCTTCTTGGTAGACATCAGGTTCAAACTCCATGTCCACAACATCTTCTTCCTCAGATTCAAAGTCATCATCATAAAGCTCTCTTACCCTTGGAGCTTGCGTAGTAAGCACCAAACTGACGTCATTATCTAGCTCTTCTATATGATCCACAAGCCATTCTTCAACTGTATCTTCATTACCATCATCTAAGATCACATCGACATTGCTTTCTCTGATTTTTTTCAGCTTGTTAAACAGCCTTGCATTAAATTGGACATAGACTAGACTGTTTAGCCGATTTACATCTAGTCTATTTCTTTTCTTGGTGTGGATCTGTATCATAAAATAAACATTTAAGTGTATCAAGTATGCAATGTAAGAGGCACAAAAAGGAAGTTAGAGAAGTAAAAAACTAACCGCTTCAAAGCTGCTCCAATTTCTTTCACAGCCCGAAGAACTAGAGGTCAAAGCCAGGATCCTAGTTGCCAGTTTTTGCAAAATTGGCGCACCACAACCATATGTGGACCACCAATTCCCTACGATTAAGCAAGTGATAAGTATATCATATGCTAAGCTTGTACAAATGTTCCTATAGATCAAATAAAGACAATTAAAGTAAGAAAACATACCTGGATCGAATTTAGCATCCCTCTTTTCACATCCTTTTAAGGCTAAATTGATGCCAAAAGAGCCAGATTTATTTCTGTAGAGACTAACTTCATGATTCAAGATTAAGTTTTGCTTTTCAAAGTCACCATGATAGAAAGTCTCTACACAAGCAATGAATGCTTGCATGACCTCAAAGTCATATATATTCGGATCTTTGTAGCAGTAGAAAGGATTGAGGAAGTAGGCTGCAATATGCAAAGGAGAATCCAGCCTACCTTTCATTTTCTCATCCATAATCCGAAAGATAGGATGGTAACTCCTCTCCACATGGTCAAAAGCTTCTTTGATAGACTTTTTAGCTTCTAAAATCTCACCAAAGATAAACCCAAGAGAAGGTATCTTCTCTCCATCGGACAGCCTTAGAACCTTCACCAAAGGGCTGAACACTTTCAAAACAACCATCACACTATTCCAAAACGTCAAACTCATAACAGTATCATACGAATTCACACCCTTTGCACAGTTGGAATGCTTACAATCATGCCACTCATCACTGCTAAACATGTTCTTCAGTTGTGCTTTCTTCTCGTAGAGACTATGAAGTGTCAAGAAGCAAGTTGCAAACCTTGTTGCTCCTGGTCTCACAATATCCCTCTTCTTAGTATATGTTCTCATTATAGATAGAGTTTTATGATGAGCATATACAAAGATGGTGACAGCCTTTGCTTGATCTATGACTTTAGCAAATCCAGACAACTTCGAAACTCCCTCAAGCATCAAGTCCACCGTGTGAGCAGCACATCCAGACCAAAAGATTCTTGGTCTCTTCTCTTTGAGCATTCTAGCAGCTGCTACGTTATTTGTAGCATTATCTGTCACCACTTGCACAATCTTCTCAGCCCCTATATCTTCAATGCACTTGTCAATATAGTTGAAGATATACTCACCTGTGTGAGAATCCTTAGAAGCATCTTTTGAGGAAAGAAAGCATGTACCACCTCTTGAATTAACACACAAATTCATGATGCTTCTTTTCTTCATGTTTGTCCACGCATCTGTCATCACTGAGCAACCGTCTTTGTCCCATTCTTCTTCAAGACTCTTTAACTTTTTCTTTGTCTTTTGTTGTTCTTCATTTAGCAATGGTTCTCTCAACTGATACTGACTTGGAGGCCTCCAACCAGGTCCAAACTGTCCCAATGCTTCACAAAATAACCTAAAAGGTTCATTGTCAATTGCATTGAATGCAATATTAGACTGGTAGACCCAACGAGCACAATATTGGTGTACAACATGTGTCTTCTCCTTTGAAATAGCATCATGGATACTTTGTTGTCGTTTTTGTCCAGCCAAAGAAGCTTCAGGGTTAATGATGGTGGCAAACTGATCAATCGGACCTTGGAAGTGAGGAGTTTTGAGAGTTCCAAGCTCTCTCTCTAGTTTCTCAATGACGTTGTCCTTATTTATGTTAACCTCATCCCTCATATCTACCTCGCTTTTCCTCTTCAGAGCTTTCTTTTCTTTTGCTTCACGAATTGCCTTCTTACACTTCTCTTGATCCTCTTTAGTTGACCGTGGACAAGCAGAGACGTTTCCCTTCTCATGACTTATATGCTCTTTCATTCTGTAGACACCACCAGATACCTCTTTACCACATAACTTGCATTTCAATTTGTCTTGATTTTTTGGATCACACAATACTCCATAATCCCATCCTACATCATTTGAATTTCGCTTTAGAGGTAGAGGAGGAGGTGTATTTGTTGGTGGAGTATCCATTTCACCCTAACCTTTAAAAACAAACAAATTCGAGACTTGAATTTCAATTTCCTAACAACTAAGAACCGGAAAACGAAATCATAAGAAACAAAAGAATTTCAAGCATTCCAAGTGTGTGAGACTTGAATTCACAAACGATTTAAGAGATATTACCTTGAATTTACTTCAATAAAGGAATCCAAACTCGATTTCCTGCGTTTTTAACTCGAATAGATGCAGATGTGAGTTTAGAGAATAAATTAAGGTTTAACGTTTGATGGAGAGATCAGAGAAGATAATCATGTATCGGGGAGGTGCGTTTAGACTTTAGAGAAGAAAAAAAAACAATTGGGCATTTAGGCTTAATGGGCTTCAAGTCTCACATTGGGCCGAATTTTTTTGATTTTAACTTATCGGTTTTGAACAATTCATCGCCGATTTCTCTTATTAGACGGTCTCGGCGGACGTTCATCGGGCTGCCGCCTAAGTTTGCCGCACAGGTCAAAGTCGCCACGGTTACTCACCGCCGAGCGAGTTTCCGTCCGCTTAATCGAAAAATCATCCGAGTTTTTGAACAAGAGATTGAAGTAGGCCTAGGTTGAAGGATGGGAAACATGAGTCACACGTATCCTGAAAAGGTAAATTAAGCTTAGAGATCCCTCCAAAAACTAATCCTCTGGGACACTTGTCCTTCACGAAATTATATATCCTAATAGATGCACACACACACAAATAAAATAAAATGAAGAGATATGTACATCCGTAATTTACTTTAATTTTTTTTTTCGGGTCAATACTTTCATTTTTTTTTTCTTAAAAAAGAAAGTTTCAAAAGAAAAAAGACAACCGCCTCGTGAAGATCTCAGTCCAATCTTTTTGTTCCATTCCATGTAAAGGTAATCAAAAACTTATTAGTAGTTATTGTGTTTCTTTTGCCAAAAATCCTGATTAAAAATTTATAAAATTTTCTTCTCCCATTTGATAAATGACACTTTGTCACACTCACATATCCCTCTTCTCTCTCCCCATCTCTCTCCAAAATTTGATCTTTCTCCAATGGAGAAAAGATTTGATCTTTCTGGGAACATTTCGTTTTCTCAATAAAAGACATCCTCTCTCTCACTCACTCACTTTCTCTCTCTATACGTAGCGACAATAATTCTGAAACCTCCTCTACAATACATAACAAAACCCCATATATATATACATACACACACACACACACACATACACGTATACAAAACAATCCAAACATTATATAAATTACACTCTTCTTCACACACTCTCCAAACTAAAAATAAACCCCCCCCCCCCGGTCCAAACCTCTCACACAATCAAATCTCAATCTCTTAGGGCTTTTTTTTTTTTGCTTCTTCTTCCAAAGAATAGGGTTTTTGAAAATTGAGGAAATTTCAGTATTGAAATACTAAAATTGAGAAAAAAATTCCATCTGGGTCTTGATTCTTGACGAAAATGGTGAGAGAAGGTCACGAGGAGGAAGAGGAGGAGATGATGATGATGGTGGCGACGAAACCTGCATGGCTCGAAGGATTAATGGCGGAAACTTTCTTCTCGAGCTGTGGGGTCCACGAGAGTCGCCGTAAAAGCGAGAAGAACGTCTTTTGCTNGGTTTTCACGGGGACAGCTGAGAAGTCTTCAGCTGCGTCATGAATTTACGCACCAACACCGTTTTTTTTCTGCTTTACAATTTATTCAATTTTTTTGTTTGCTATTTACTTTGTTCCATTAAATTTACATTTTTGCTAATTATAAAATAATAACATTGATGAGTATAATTATCGAGTAATTATTCACCAAATTTGTAAAAAATCTTAAAATGTGACATTATTTTAACTGACTAACAAAAACGAATATATTCTTAATAAAAAGGAAATTTAGCAAACACAACAAAAAAAGCAAAGTTACACTTTGTTTTTAAATCTCTTACTTTCCACTGCCACCATTTGGTTATCTTCTGTAATTTTTGATCATAATATCTTTACGATGCTATTAAAATAACATAAAACTTCGGACACACGTCGAAACCACTAAGCAACAAGTATAATTTTTGCGTATGTGTTTGTTTTCTTAAGATCACATGTGTTAGTAATATACATAAGAACTAAAAGCAATACGTGAGTAATACAAATAAAAAGGAGGAGGTAGGAGTTTACTTAATATTGTGTACCGATTACGGCATTGGGGAATCTCTGTGTCGACGCTTACGTTAGCCTCTGGCAGCTTCGTGATTTTGCATTAGTGTACTATATAGAATCTACCAAACAAACGCTACTATAGTCTATAGAGTAAGTAGTAAGTTACTAACTAGTCCTTTTTAATATATGTTCTCGATAATTAGGTTATAGTATTATAGTATTGGAGTGAGGACACAGTACATTTTTATTGCCATGGCAATAGAAACAATACGATTCAACGTTGATCTAATAGAATGAAAGCAAGAAACTATATAAAGTCTATATACCAGACTGGGCATTAATTTACGTGGACAGAAATTTTATAGATTATTTATTGTTCATACAAAAAAAGTTTATACTTGCCAACCACTAATTTTCCGTCTATTTTTTCGTATAAACTTTGGCCTTAACTATTGTTGTTTACTAGTATAATTTTAGCATTGGTTTTATAATCTAATTGCTGGTAATCGTTAATAATTTAAAATCTAATTGGTGGTAGTAAAAAAATGTTTATATCATGATTTATTTTTTAAAAAAGGGTGAGTTTGAAAACTAACGCCTTTGACCACGTTAATATGTTAAAATAACGTTTCTGTATAATGCATTAAGAAACTAACACTTTAAGATATTTTTGCTCTTTTTCACTAAAAACAAGAACTTAACGTTTTGAGTTATACCGTTAACGTTTCAGATTATTAGTAGTGTACACAATACTATTTTAATGCAGGCGTTAATGTTTTGAGTAATATTAACGGATACATTAATATTCTGAGTAATATTAACGAAGATGTTAACACTTTCAAAATGTCGTATACGCTTTGTCTGAAACGTTAACACCGTGGATAACAAAATTACCAGAAACATCGTCAATAAAAATATAATTATAACCACTATATAGAAAATAACTAAACTTTAAACCCTTAAATATATACCCTAAACCCTAAACGTGGATAGGTGAACCCAAACTGAAGATAGATGAACCCAACCCCTCCCCTAAACCCAAAAATTTATACCCTAAACCCCATCTGTAAGGATTGGTGAACCCAAACATATTAGTGTAAAATTTTATATCTTGATATAAATTTTCATATGTTAACCCTGTTAAAATATTGTTCATCTTTTTTTGTTGGACAAAACGATTTTTTCGCACAGTTAACCAAAAAATCTAAAATATAATCACATAATAACAAAAACGAAAGCTTCGTATTAATTTGTTTTATTCCTAAAACCTAAAAAAAATAATTCACAAAACAAACTCAAGATTTTTTGTTTGGTTTAGGCAAAATCTAGATTTGATTTAAGAAAAATTCAAATTTTGTTTTTTGATTCATAGATTTCAAATATTTGATGGAAAAAAAGAAGGTAAATCTCTGAGATTAGTAAGAGGAAAGAGGGAAGGAGAGAAACGATGGAGAGAATTGAAAGAGAGAGGAAAGAGAGAGAGATATTTCATGTACATAACGATACAGTATTAAAAGTAATGGTGGATGGTGATGGTCACTTGCCATTAACAAAAAAAATGAAGGAGTAAAAGGTAATAACATATGGCCAAAGCGTTAGTTTCTTCATTATATTATGGAGGGCGTTAGTTTAACATATTAAGGTGAGATTCGGCGTTAGATAATGAATTATCTCAAAAAAAAAATACATTGTATGAGCTATAAGTTTGTTTTATTTGGAGTTTTATCTTAGGATCCGTTCATCGGGAGTTAAACCCACCTCATGGTCGGGGAATTTAATCAATAGTTTCTTGATTAAAAAAACAATTGTGGGTTATAAAAACATTTCAAAGGACAATTATGAAAGCAAATTGAATCTATTTTATAACGACGATATCAGTATCTTTCTTACACCATAAAATTCCAAACCGGCGATAAAAATGTTCTCGACAAAACAAAACTCATAAAATATACGGTAAACCTATTCCTGCTATCGCCTCCTAAATTTCGTTTCATTTTGGTCATTCTAGTAGGATATATATAAAAGATACACCTCACAGAAACAACTTTTCTAAACTTTTGTACAACAAAGATATGATTTTGTGAAAGATAATTATTCGACAGTGCTAGGTGGTGAAACTATTAGAAAAGGCTACGCAAGTGAAAGTGATCTTTGGTGACGAAACGGTTAAAAAATATCGGAATCAAATAGTGAAATATGTTTCTTTTGTCGTAGAGATTTCTTGTGACATAGATAAAAAAAAAAGTCCAGACGCTTTAATGTGATTTGTTTGCCTCTAATCTACCACCAATTTTTTTATTGGTCTCAATTCTCATGAGTGAATAGTGTTATTAAGGTAGGTGGTATAAGAAATAACGAATTACCAGAGCCATATTTAATTATAAGTTTTCGGAAACTATTTTAGCTACAGCATGGAGAAGCTTAGGGGCACGACACGAGTGATAGAGAAAGAAAAAGGAACTGAAGGATCATTTTTCCAAAAATTCCACGTGTGTTTATAAGATTTAGTGAAAAANATTTGATTCAATTGCTCTAAACATATGATCATTTCTCTAATTATGTTGAGAAATGTAGAAGTTTGAATTATGGATAGTATTGGACTTGAATTGTCTATTGTTTGGATTTGGTTTGTTTCTATATATAGTATGTATCTTTTTCTCATCATTTATTTATTTTTTTTCTTTTCAAATTTGCTTGGTTCCTTTAAATTTATTGTCTTCTCTGCTCAATTTCTCTTGAGCTGTTGCTTTCAAAGAACATCAAAGCTTTGACCAAATTCCTTTTCCTGCACTTCCATTTACTTCTTTCCACAGTTTTTTTTTTATAATTTATAAATATATTAATCATTTTCCACTATTCCCCAAAAACATTATTGGTGCAAATCCAAAATCTCTAATTATAGGATTTTGGAAGAATTATTTATTCTTTGTAGTTACCCTGTTGTGTGTGCTTCAGGGAAGATAAATGAGGAAGTTCTTTCTGAAACAATTATAAATGTTATCCCATTAGTTTATTTTATATTTCTTCAGTCCTTTTAGCAAAAAAATACACAAATTAAGAAAGTAGATTAAAAATAATAAAAAAATAAAAGTAGAATGCAAATGACCGATAAGTTTGTTTGGATTTTGAGTTTTTTAGCCAAATTTTTTTTTCTTTATTATTAGATTAAAATAAATCAAAAAAACTGCATAGATATGTGAGAAAATCAAATAAAACATGATAAAAATAAAAATTTTGAACATCATTTAAAATGGTATCAATTAAAACCCTTTGGTTTATGAATTGGCAGGTGAGAAGATACGTATACCACGACGTCGTTCGGCTGAGTGATCTTGAGAAACTCATAGATTGTTCATATATTCAGGTGAATCATATAGTACTCACTTTTGAAGCTTTTTTTAATTTTGTTAATTTTTATTTGTTACTGATTGAAATTTTGTATATTCAGCCATATACAATTAATGGAGCCAAAGTGATATTCATTAACCAAAGACCACAGTCAAGAACTAAGGTCTCTTCAAATGTTTGCTTCACTTGTGATAGAATCCTCCAAGAACCATTCCACTTTTGTTCCCTCTCTTGCAAGGTAATTTCAATTAATGCACACTCTGAATGTTTGAACCTTGGAAAAATTTATATCCTCCTTGCTATATAGTGAAATAAACATGGAAATTTAGTTATAAGTTGTTGACATAGTTGACCCGTGAATGACAAATTGAGACCCATTAATTCATGAGATTCACTTGTTTTTTGGTTTTATTCTAGTAAAATTAAAAATAATAATAGAATTGAATGATTGCTTCAACTTTTAACCATATGACATAAAGGTTTTTTTTTAACAAATCATTACTCTAAAGATGAAAAAACAAAACTTTGGAAAACAGCTGTTTTTCCATTCTTTATAATAGTCATGTTCTATATTTTGCTTGGATTATGTGTTACATTTGTTTAATCTTCTTTAACACATGTGAAAGTACAAAGTGAGCACTTTCCTAGGTTATGAATTATCATGTCCAATATTAGCCATATCTGTTATTATTATATAAGACACAATAATGTTACATATTAATGATTTTATACTTTTGAAATATACTAATATTTTTTTTGTGTAGGTGGATTACTTAGTATATCAAGGAGATGATTTATCAAGCATTCTCTATAGAATTGATGAATCGGATTTCACGTTTTCAAGTTTGAGAATGGACGGACACGATCAGCTTGGAGAGCTATCGACAATGGAAGATGATAATGAGGATATAATGGTAATTTCAGATCAATCGGAGCAAGGTAACAATAGTAATTTAAAAGAGAAGAAGAAGAAGAAAAAGAAAGAGAGCAATTACTTGCCTGGGATGGTTCTTTCACTTGGTAGCAGAAGAAAAGGTGCTCCTCAGAGAGCTCCATTTTCATAATTAAAGATGATAAAATCATAGGCAAAAAATTATATATTTTTAAAATAAGCATTCTATATATATGTGTGTGTATCGTGTTTCTGTTATTAGGTATATCTTGTAACGGGTACGGTAAAATAATTAGTACTCTTTTATCACCAAAATGTGTTTGCTTTTATCATGGGTTATTTATTTATTTATTTTCAACTTTTTTTCTTTTGTGGTAATGTGTAATCGGTTTTTACTTTTATTTGCTGATAAATTTATTGGCCTCTTCGTGAATAAATAGAAAAACTGCGTATATCATCATTTGGTACTTTATAAAAGTATATATACAGTAATTAAAATATGGAGTATTAGAAAGTGGACTCGTAGTTTGGGTAATTTTCATTGGGAGATGGAAGAGACGACGACAGGTTTTCACGGGGACAGCTGAAAAGTCTTCAGCTGCGTCATGAATTTACGCACCAACACCGTTTTTTTCTGCTTTACAATTTATTCAATTTTTTTGTTTGCTATTTACTTTGTTCCATTAAATTTACATTTTTGCTAATTAGAAAATAATAACATTGATGAGTATAATTATCGAGTAATTATTCACCAAATTTGTAAAAAAATCTTAAAATGTGACATTATTTTAACTGACTAACAAAAACGAATATATTCTTAATAAAAATGAAATTTAGCTAACAAAAAAAAAGAAGCAAATTTACGCTTTGTTTTTAAATCTCTTACTTTTAACTACCACCATTTGGTTATCTTCTGTAATTTTTGATCATAATATCTTTACGATGCTATTAAAATACCATAAAACTTCGGACACACGTTGAAACCACTAAGCAACAAGTATAATTTTTGCGTATGTGTTTGTTTTCTTAAGACCACATGTGTTAGTAATATACATAAGAACTAAAAGCAATACGTGAGTGATTCAAATAAAAAGGAGGAGGAGCTAGGAGTTTAATGAGAAAATTTGGTAAATAACAAAAAAAACTATAACCTATAAACTAACCAATTTATATCTCTACCTCTTCCTATCTCTCTCTAAAAATTTGGTTAGTTTACAAGTTATTTTTTTTTGGTTATCCACCAAATCACCCTTTAATTATACATTATTGTGTACCGATTACGGCATTGGGGAATCTCTGTGTGGACGCTTACATTAGCCTCTGGCAGCTTCGTGATTTTGCATTAATAAGTGTACTATATAGAATCTACCAAACAAACGCTACCATGCGCTTTACCTTCCCATTAGCGTAAGTAGTAAGTTACTAACTAGTCCTTTTTAATATATGTTGTCGATAATTAGGTTAATAGTATTATATATAGGTGAGGACACCGTACATTTTTATTGCCATGGCAATAGAAACAATACGATTCAACGTTGATCTAATAGGATGAAAGCAATAAAATATAAGTCTATACACCAGACTGAGCATTGTTTACGTGGACAGAAATTTTATAGATTATTTATTGTTCATAGAAAAAAAGTTTATACTTGGCAACCACTAATTTTCCGTCTATTTTTTCGTATAAACTTTGGCCTTAACTATTGTTGTTTACTAGTATAATTTTAGCATTGGTTTTATAATCTAGTTGCTGGTAATCGTTAATAATTTAAAATCTAATTGGTGGTAGTAAAAAA
>JAHZTW010000001.1:422189279-422201405 GCA_020283515.1 Alliaria petiolata
AAACATTTATATATATTGAAACTTAAATATCTAATATTCATATTTATTGGTGAATAAAAGTAATTTTTTATATTTGGTTTTAACCAATAAGATTCATTTTCTTTTTGGTTTTAGCCAATCAGATTTTTGTTTTTTTTTGTTTTAATCAATAAGATTAATTATATAAAAATAAATGACACAATTATTACAATCAATTATGAAAACTCACATAAATTTAACATCAATTATGTACAAGTGATAATAATATTTTAAATCTGATATTTTAAATGATACAAATATTAAGTCAGTTATTGTAAATGATACAACTATTAAAATCACTTATTAAAATTGACGCTAATTTTAACATCAATTATTATAATCGTCACAAATATTAACATTTTTTAAAAAATTGATGTAAAAGATAACTTCAATTTTTTTTTGTAATTGACACATATTAAAAATCGATTATAACTAACGATGCAAAAATAAAATATATTTGAATTGATTGATAACTAACTGATGTTAATTATTTGCATCAACACATTTAGAATCATTTGTCTAAGTGATGTAAAATTCATTTGCATCAATTATAAGTAATGTAAAAATATAAAATAAATGATATAACACACCCTTTTTTGTCGTGATATACGTTATATAATTTTACATTAATGTCGACACCAATTTTTTTTTTTGCATTAACTCGATAAGCGTAAATAAATAAAATAAAGTATGCCAAAAACAAAAAAGAAACAAATCTAAGAAATACAAGCCCTCTTAAGATTTAGATAGGAATAAGAAATAGCGCATAAGTAAACAGTAAAACAGATGATCTTAGAAGCTTTGTTAAATTCCCAAAAATGTGATGATCGTCTACTCTCGTGCGCTCACCGGTTGTTTTGCCCCCATCGTCTCCACCGCGATGTCTGAACGGCGCCGAGCTCTCCCGACTTTTCCGGCCGGTAAGCTGCGTTCCTTAGGTCGGAGTTCCGCCTTCCCTCAGATTCCGTTGGTGACCCCTTTGCTTCAGCCGTCGAGTCCGCAGCCACCGGAGCCCTCGGATCCACCGGATCCGCCGGACTCTCCTCCTCCTTCGGCGGATCCAAGTTTTGCACGTCGCCCTCCGCTATCCCTGTTTTCTCTCCCCCGTCGTTCTTCTATCCACCGTCCGGTGGTCTGCAATAACCCCGACGATTCCCGACCTCCACCGGATCTTCTCGTTTTTCATCCGCCGCTCCACGATCTCCTCCGGGGAAAGTCTTCTCGAAAATTCTCTTCGACTACCCCGCCTCCATCCAGAACTTCTCCGCCGGTGAAATCCTCCAAATCAGCCGGCGGATCTTATCCGCCACCAAACCCGATGCTCTCTCCTCTCCGCCGAACCCTGCCAGATCTCTATGACCCGTCGGATCCGCCGCTCTCTCCGAGCAACCGCAGCTTCACTACCACGGGCACAACTCAGTTAGTCGTCGCTCAACAAGCCACACCCAAAATGGGCCTTTGTTTCTCCTCATCTTTGGGCCTGAGCCCAACGAGATTTTTTGGCCTCCTTCTTAGAGGATCCATCAATTCCCGCACGAGCTTCATCTTTACATCAACGTCAAGGCCTCCGACGGATCCTCTGACGGTCCCTCTGGTCATCTTACGTTCTGGTTTTCAGTGGGGCTTCTTTTCCGATTCTGCCTTTGCACCGTACGGTATCGTCAGCAAGGCTTTCGGTTCTGAAGTAAGGCCACTTTGTTTATGTTCGGGAGTTAGAGGTAGCCGTCGAAAGGTCTTTCGACAACAATCCTCCTCGGTTCAGTTTCAACCCCTTTGTTTATGTCCGAGAGTTAGAGGTAGCCGAAAACTGTTTGTCCGGCAACAATCCTCCTCCGGTCAGCTTCGACCACAAAAGACGATACTTCAAGTTCGTCCTCAAGTCCATTTATTTGGACGCCTCAAAGTCGGTTCACTTCCCGACTACAAGATGCTCCTTCGAGCAACGACTTTTGGATTACGGGTGAAGCTCCTCCATGAGTTCCTTCACGCGGCTGAGCAAGTCTCGCTCCTCATTGCCTCTATCATTTACTTTATTGTACTGCTTTACTTCATTTGCGTCACCGTTGAGCATGCCTCCAGTTGTATCCGTCTAAACCTTTTCAGATTCTACTTTTAATATAATTAAACAGTTGGTTCAAAAAAAAAAGATTTGTTGGGAACGTTTTCTAGAATAATGTTACAATTAACAACTTCGAATAAAGTTTTACCATTTAACATAACCAATTCTGAAAATTTGATGATCGAGCAAAAATTATTTTTGTTTTATCAATTAGTGAAAAATGATTATGCAAGTTAGGTTCGAACTCCCCATATCTTCAACATGAGTGGCTTCTAGTAATAATATTTATATGTATGTTATATTTCATATATGGAATTTTGATTTATTTTTTTTTATCTTAATTTTCTCTATGTTAAAGTATTAGGTACGATATTGAATTTTCATCTAGTTTGATACTTTAACTGGGGCATTAATCAGCAGAAGGTACAAGCTGTTGAAGTTATTAGTTGAAATTAATCGAAAGCGAGTAATTGTGCAACGATGTTTCATTCTTGATGATTGTCGTTGCATCAACTTGTTTATTGAGACAATTGAGAATCTAACGCACAATCTCACTCAAATATGTTAAAATAATGCTTTTTATAATTTAATTAAGAAACTAATCTTTTGGCCATGTATATTTACGCTTTACTTTTCTAAATTTCTGTTAATGGTAATTGCATGACTAATCAACTATGTTAACGGCGTTATTTATCTTCCTCTTCTCTTCTCTCCTCATTCTTTAGTTTTTTTTCTCCATTAATATTTTTTTCTCTTTCCTCTCTCTCATTTCTCTCTCCCTCTTTCCTTCCCTCTTCCCTCTTCTCTCTTACTAATCTCAAATCTAAAAATTTAAAATTTAATTATTTTCTATATATGTTTATAATTATATTTTTATTGACGATATTTCTAGTAATTTTATTGCCCAAAGTGTTAATGTTTTCGTTAAAATCATAACGTGTACGTTACTATTCAGAAAGAGCTAACTTTTGTTAGCAGAATGACAAAATCGTCCTAAAAGGCTATTTTCTTAACGCATTATTGAAGAGCGTTATTTTAACATATATAGGCAGTCAAAGGCGTTATTTCTGCAAGACACCCTTGTTTATTTCTGAAATAATTGCATATTTTTTTGTTTTTGTTTTAAACTGTGAAAATTTCGGATTATTTTTAACACTTTGTTTATTAATCTTTGTTTCGAATGATTACAATATAGACAAGATCTGACAGATAAAATATAAAAAGAAACCAATGATCTTTCCCAATATTTAACGAAGAGAGATTTTCTTGATGAAACATTGGCGATATCAAAACAATATTGTTTCGAGTCTTAAAAGAGCCAATAAAAGACGTTCTCGTACCCACAATAACAGACTGACTTCTTATACTTTTGACGACAACACAACAACAATTCTCACAAAGTAGATAGATATTTTCTTTGATTATCTTCTCCAAATTTAGTTCGAGAAGATTTAGTTTTCGTGAAACCCGCTATAAACACCGTCGAAACAAATTTGAAGTTCTGATTTCAGAGAAACAAAGCTTCATATCCGGCAAGACAAAGATCTAGAAATCTTCCGGAAGAGGCGGGGACGACGAGAGCGACTTTTACACACCTAAAGTTGTAAATAGAACTCGAGAGAAACCAAACATATTTCCATTGAAGCAGATAAAGAAAGCCCAACAATATCGAAACAAAAGCGCTGCCAGAAACCAGATCTACAAATTAGATCTAGGACGAGAAGCAAACAAACCAAAGGCATTTACAGCAAGCTGAATCGAAGATCGAAAGGATCCGACGCCCTCAGCCACATTTTTGTCTAAATTCAACCAGATATGTAAATCTAAAACCCTTAAAAATCGAATTCGTTGAAGAGATACAAAACTAGTGATTTAGACAAAAAAAAAAAAAGCAAAAGGAAAGCAACAGGAATCCAGACTCTGGTGCTGAGAGAGCCATCGGAACCGAAAACCAAGGAAGCAAAGCGACGGCTTGTTAGGTTAGAGGCCGGGAAAATATTATAATAATTTTGGATCTTTAATTTTTAATCTACTTCAATATCCATAATTATTTTTAGATATTTTAATTAAAAATAATAATTTCTCGTCGTAAAAGTGATTTGAATCCGGTAATAAGATTTTGATTATTGAATAATTAAAGCAATGAGTTTCATTTGGAATATTTGTTCAGAGAGAGAGAGAGTTAGCGCATATGGTATGATTGAAGCTTTTGACCATTTACTCAATCATTTATGTAAATGGAACCTACATGATGTCGATATCTTTGTAATGTGTAGGCTTCACCCTCTAATGGCCCACATAATTATTTTAGAAAAAAACATATATAGTAATACAATTATAAAAATGCGCAATTCAATGTATGTTATTTTATTTTATTGAGTTTTCTTAGGATGTCCCCTCTATGCACATGACAATGACTATCCATCCACCTTAGTTATAAATAAAAACCCCTGTTTTTGAGACACAATATAAAAAAGAGTCACCAAAAACTTTGAAGAAGAAAGCATATTGCGAGACTCTTACAAGATTAGGCCTGCGACTTCGGATAATTTGGATAGTTTAGATCAAATAGTTTAGGTAGTCGGATAGTTTGGATAGTCGGGTAGTTTGGGTAGATGAAATTCTATCGAAAATAAGCAAAATAATTTGATTCGATTCGAATCGGATATCGGATAGTTCGGATATATTTTTTTTTTTTTGAAACTAACCGAACTTTTAGATAAATAGATTTTTTATTTAAATTCGATTAAATTCGGTTAAATTCGGATAAATTCGGATAGTTCAGTTTTTCAATTTGATATAATTAGGTATGATTTGGTATAATTTTGGTTTTAAAGAAAAAAAGATAACCGATAACCGAACCATTTTTAAATCTAGCTGAACAGTTTTATGTAAAGAACCGAATCAGAACCGAAAACTGAAAATCTCGATTCAGTTCGGTTTGGTTTTCTAGGGTCGAGTAAAAGTTGCATGGCTACTTACAACAATTGCAAGCGTAACTAACTAAAGGGCTTGATGTAAACAATTAAAAAATGCATATTGCGAGACTTAAAACTTCAGAAGCATATGGCATGAGAATTAAAAAAAATAACATAATCATTTGTTATTCATACAAGAAAACACATAGAACATGTTTAAGCTTATATATTAACCATTTTTTTGTTAAAAAATATAATATATATTAACCATTTATGTGCATGCAGCTTACTGAGCAATTGGTTTTGCTTTTGTGATCGATATAATTGATCAATTTGTGTTTTTTTCGTTGTTGAAAATATATCAATTTATGTTGATTCATGTATTTGGTTATTTGACTGATTTTTTTTTGTTTTTGTTTTTAACATTCTTACGTCTTAAGTTTTGGTCAATATATGAAATGATAAGTTATGTACTGAATATTCCGTCCAACCAAATATAATTATTTTATAAAAATCATAAGTTAATTATGAAATAATTATTTTTTATAGATATTATAGAAACACGAACATTATCAAATTCAACTACTTTTAAAACTTTGTAAATAGAATAAAACCAATTTGGATTCGTATGTAAGGTTTTTCTTTTAGTAAAATAGTGACAAAAAGTTCATATTTCCATAAGAATTTGTTTTTCTTACTAAACATAAGAATTTGTTTAAAAGAATTGTATGTTTTCATATATTTTTTTTATTGAGGTAAATAATAATAAGAATAGTAATATTAAGAAGAAAAAAGAGGGTAGAAAATGCTGAAGGTGGTGGTGCAGAGAGGCCATAGAAAGAAAAACTAGCTGGCCAATTTACTCCCTGCAGAATCTGGCAATCTATTAGCCTTTCTTTAGATGGGACCTTCTTTGAGATTGAGATTGAGAGGAGAGAGAGAGAGAGAGAGAGAGAGAGAGAGAGAAGAGAGAGAATAGTCTTCTCCATTTGATGGATCTGACTCACTGCTCCAAAAGATCACTCTCATTATTGAAAACACTTGTCAGTCCTTTTGGCCTCTTAGGACCTCCTACCGATCTTGTTTTGTCTTCCTGATTATAGAGTTAGTTCAAAGGTTCAAATTGTGACAGTGTTCTTGAAGTAATTATCAGAAACTGCAGTTTAGTTTAAAAGAATTCATCAACTTATCTCTCTTAAATTTAAGTGGACAAAACAGTTAATTTTGCCGGATTTGTTTTTAATAAAGTCAAGTGATTTTTTTTTTTTGGGTCGCTTAAGTCAAGTGGTTTATCATCGTCAAATTTTATATCTATTAGTTTTTTTTATATTATTGATGATAAATATTATCTATTAATTCAAACGAGTCTATTAATGTCATGTGTAATAAATTTAGACGAATCTTTTATCGTCATTTGCTTAGTACTTTTTTTGGGTCGGTTGTATATGTATTTGGACATATGGTACAATAGTCTAAATAGACATGGTGTAGATAGACTTGCAAGGCTCATACACTAAGCCAACCAACTCTAATCCTTCTGTACTTGGTATTATGGCCACACTGTTGGATACAAGATCGATTAGAGAATGAATGGTTTAGGTAATTCCAATAAATAACGAACATGACCACGAAAGTAACTAAGAAATATTCGAGTGCATAGTACATGGTCAATCCAGAGGATTCCAATAAATAACGAACATGACCACAGTTAGTTTTTTTTTACTTCAGAATCTTGTCTTATTCACTTTCCTCTCTTTTATGTTGTAATTCAATCAAAAATCACTATTAATATCATTTAGATGAAAAAACTAAAAATTTCTAAAATACATGTTAATTGTTTTTTTTGTATATTTATGAATTTAATTCTGAATTTTAGCCGAATATTCAAAATCATTAATTTTAAAAATCACATATCCAAATTCAGACAATTGTAAGTAGGATTTAGATATCTAGAAATCTCATACAATCCTCCTATTCATTTCAATTCCGATTAAAAGTGTAAGGTTAGAATGGTATCCAAAAACTTTACGATAAAGCTCTTTATAAGACTTATACCGTTTTAATAGTTATCAATCACAAAATCTGTACGGAAAGCGTTACCAACAGTATTACACTCAGTTTTTTTGTACCGTTTTTGTTTACAGCTCTTTTTTACAGCTTTTAACTATTTCATAAGCACTTTTCTACTTCAGCTTACCGCTAAAAGATCCAGCTTACCGCTAAAAATCTCATACCGTTTTAGGTTACCAATCGTACCCGTGATTTGTATCCATCACTAGCCCTTGCAATAGATTTAATACTATATCACAATCAAGTAGAAGACAAACCGAGTGCAATATTATCAAATATATTTGTGGAATGACATAATCTTAGTTGATATGACAACACATATGGTGGTATCTTCAATCTTAATTGCTCTGATATTATTATATATATTTTTGGGGCAATACTCTAATATTATAATATACAAATGAAAATATGTATGCTGAACCAAATAGAACATTTTAAGTATATATTTTAACCCATATACTGAACCAAATATGTATTGAACATTTTGAACATATGTAACTGAACCAAATAGAACATTTTGACCCATATACTGAAGCAAATATGTATTGAATCATATATTGAACATTTTGACCCACATATGTATGCTGAACCAAATAGAACATTTTGATATGACAACACATATGATGGCATCTTCAATCGTAAAATGATAAATATTTTAATTTTTTCACATATATTAATTTTTTATATAAATAATTATACAAATTTTGTTTTTATTAACTATTACTTAAATTTTTCTTAAAATAATAAATATTATAGAGGTAAATTAAATAAAAATTAGTAATAACTATACCTAAAAAACTGAAAACATTTAACTATTTGATTTTTTCTTTCTTTAAAACATCTAGCATTTTGAAACATAAGAAGTACATGACTCATATAAAGATGATTGAAAGATGATTTAACTCGTATAAAAACTACTCAAAATTTAAGGAATTCAGTTTTTTGGGATTAGTATTTAAGTTTCATAAACAGTTCCTTGTTCCTTATATTTCATTTTTAAAGATATTTATAGTATTTACACACAAATTAAGAAATATAGATTGTGTTTTTGCTATTCATAGCAAAAAAAATGAAAATTTTAGAGATGAGATTTGGAAAATAAAAGGCGACTGAGATAAAAGTACTGAAGAAACAAAAGAGGGCCAAATCATTGTCCTTCTCCTTTGACCATTCCCCCCCCCACCTTCCTCTCTCTCATCCCATTTATTTTTTCTTTTCATTATTAATAAAAATGATAATTATATACTTTCTTTAGATGAAACCAGAAGAAGGATTGAAGTGAAAAAACCACGAACATTAAACAGAGAATTGTGTATCTAGTATGATTTATTGGTTGTGACAATCTAAGATTTCAATTATATTTTGGAGACGAATTGGTAAAAAAATTTATCATGTGTTCCATTCAAAGCATATCCAACCAAAATTTCATGCTTTATAAGAATTGTTTATAATAAGGTTTAAAAAAAAGAAAGAATTGTTTATAATTGAAGTTTTCCGACTGCAATTCGTGTAGTTTCTCTCCTGTAACTTACATCATTATTAATTTATTTTTATTACAAACAATAATTTATAATTTCATAAAACTATTGTAAGTTTCTAACTGATTTCCTGTCATGAACGTTATCGATAGTTTTTCAACAAAACGTAATAAATAGTGATGTATTGGAATTTTTGTTTAAGAAAATCAAGGAAATTATGTGGTAAATAAAAAAATAAAAAAAATTGTATTTCAGAAAATTTGAAATTCAAAAATAAGCCACTACAATTCATTTTTCTTTTATTAGTATCAATAATGCAATTTTTATATCAATCTGGAATTTGTATTTTTTTTGTTTCTCTATATTTTGGTACGATCCAATCGTAGTGTTAGTATACAAAGAGAAGAAGGACAAAAATAAAAGGATAAAAATAAGAGTTTGTATACAATGTGTTCTCTCATTCATAAATGATTGTCACTCTCCGTATGAAGCTGTAAAAACAGAGTGTACTATACCGGTCAAATCTGGTCCTACTTTTATTATCTAACTCCCTTTGTATTTTTGTTTTGTTTCTTTTTGTTTCTCTTATTAATTTTTTTATCAAGTGTCCTTTTCGGTTTAATCTCGACTCGGTTTAGCCAAATTCACGAGCCTTCTTAAGACCAGCCCGACTCTGTTTTGATCCAATGGGTCGGCAACAAAGTTCATACCATCATTTAGCTAATTTGCTTTTGGGCTTTTAGTAGTGTACCACTTTTTAATCAAACCAAATCGAGAAAACTAACCTAAAAACACAACAATAAAATGTTAGAAATTATGGATTTTCAACTAGTTTTTTTTGGCAATGAGTACACACAACTCGAGCAACATTCTATTTTAATCCAGATTAATTATTTTACAAACCAAGAAACTCGAACAGAGACCAAACACACCCTTATGAACTGCAGGAACACGAGAATGGAAGAATCTGGCGAAGCCCAAAACTATAAGCAAACGCATAAATAATCACAACTCAAAGCAATTTTTCATCATATTTGATAAGTTTCATTGCTTTGAGTTGTGATTATCATCCTTCGACTTTTTGGCTGACCAGATAAAACAATGTCAGCATGAAAGAAGTCTTTTGTCAGTGAGAAACGCAAGATCATACTAAAAAGCAAAGACACCAGATACATCTCATGCTTAAAACGTCAACAAAGAGAAATATGATGAAAGATATACAGCCGTTTTAGCTGTAACCAAAACAAGATACTTTCTTTGAAAAGACCCATTCCCGTCACATTTGTGCCCTAGGTCTCGTGCCCTAACTTGCACCACAAACAACACACCTGCACACACTAAAAAGGGAAAAAGGTGGGGTGAGCAACGAATTACTCAGTGAAGAAAGATCATTTCCGCCCACACGATATTTACCATTAATAATCACCGTATCAGCAAATACTAACTCTAGGCAATCATTCAAGCAACACGAATTACTTTTCACTTCTTTTCAATTCACACATCAAAATAATATTCGCATCACATATGACACTGACACCTGACACACTAGGCTGGTCGTCACCTCAAAAGGTCATACGGCACCTTTGGCTCGTCAGCCGGTTTACGGGCTTCGACGGGATCGTCATGTCCTCGTCCTCAGTCCGACTGCACACAATCATCACATACTATCCACCATATACCATCATCACAACAACTAACATTCATCATCACATATCACCAATCAACACAACCAAAACAATTACCTAGACCTAGCACTTACTAACACTAAATGACTAGTACTGTTAAATATCCACGGATCCCGCCCTCACCTTAGCCTTGCCGGAAACGAAACGGAAAGGTGACGAGGTTGACAAACGCTTGCGGTAATTAATCAGATCTGAAACGAAATGCTTACGCACATACATGCGTTTTGGTGAAATGGGCTATTGGGCCTAAATGAATGAAACGAAAACTGGCCCATTATTTCCAAAACCGGGTCGTTACAATTTTCCCCCACTTAACGGGAATTCGTCCCGAATTCTGTGACGAGAGTTCTCCACTGCAATCCTTTTTAAATGACGACAAGATTCTCTGAAGAGAAAAACTGAATTCTAACCACTTACTCGCTTTAAATGATTTTTGCTCTCTAATCCATTAGGCTCATTCTCCCCCACTTAATTTTTTTTTTAACCAAACCTCGTAAAGTCTTTCTCCTTGCTACCATAACTCTAACAATTCCAAATAAACGCACATCGGTCACTTTCTACCGCCCATTTCCATTAGGGTCGGTGACATAATTTAACGAGTGTGGTTTAAATTTTCAGCATACAATTTTCAAAACAAGTTCGTCACCACATTCTCTTTCCATCTTGAGCCGAACAAAATACTATCTCATGTGTAAATGGTCAACACTGACGTTTAGCAATATGAACATAGAGAACGATCAATGTCACAACTGTTACATTGCAGAACTTTTAGCTGCATCACTCTTTCTTCGGGTGAATCTAACTCGAATGAGCTCCTCTACTTCCAAATAGATTCTACTCAACGATTTTTTTTTTATTTAAAATACCGGCCAACTCTAGCGATGACCACATTCATGCAGACGACCTTTCATTACACCATGCTGCCGGAAAACGGTAAACATGCCTTTCACGGTTTTTTTTTTTTTTTGAATCTACGAATGACGACCCATCACCTGACCCATCACATTTTCGATGTCCGCACTCTGATACAAAACTAACTTCCAACTCAAATTTTCATACCTTGTCGATATGTTGTAGCGTTTTCCTAACACTTTCTCTTGGGTTTCCATCCCCTTTAAACTTTCCTTTTCCACTTCTCACTTGGACCACACAACATCCAACTTGCTACTAGGTAACTCGAAATGCAATAGTTCGTCTTCCCACTACCATTTTGGGACAACACACCTACCATTAACGATTGAGTAAACTATCTTAATTGCTTCAAAATGCACCAATAACTTTGCAATGAACCGCACACTTTTCAATGCCACTAATGATTTTTTTTTTCTCTCTGAAGTTCCTTTCCTAGACGGCTTGCATAAGAGTACAATCACTGCACACGAAGTCTAGTCCCGCAAAATTCTCCATCATGCCTTTGACTTAGTACTCATGGTTTAAAGAATTTTCCATATTCCCAACCCATTAAGCGTTCCTTTCCTTTTACTTATCTAAACATAGAACTTGCTCTTTAATATTTAGGTAACACTAACAACAATTAATAAGCGATCCTTGCTTAGCCATCATTGTAGTAGAGACATCCAGAATGAGCATTGCGCTACCGCGCTTCCGCTGCGCCACTCTGCTTCTCAGAAAATCTGAATGGACTCTTCTTTCTCATACCGCTACCTCTCTAATCATTTTCTTCCCTCGGTCGTATTTCCTTTACGACTATTACATATGCAAACATCTTTTCCCAGCAAAATATCCACATAAGGTGATACCCATAACTCTCACGGTTTTCTTTAGCCCTCAGATTCATGTATTGCATTACATTGGCAAGAACTAGCAGATATACCCTTGCACCATATCTCATCTCTCTTTCTTTTAATATATATGTTATAGCTCCCCGTTCCTTTTGG
>JAHZTW010000001.1:422202812-422228667 GCA_020283515.1 Alliaria petiolata
ATAGATCGCTTACCAACATTGAGACTCAGAGACGACGGTGGTGACTCGGAGCAGATCGACGGTGGTGAGCTGGTGGTGGTCGACGGCGGTGGCGAGCCTATCTACGGCTTTTCTTCTCTCGGATTCAACGATATGAGCGTGTGGTGTGAACGGCGGGTCCTCCACTGGCATCGCGTCTCCTCCGGTGGTGGTGAACGCGCGACAGTAGACGGAAACAGCGGTGGTGGCTCGACGACGACGAACAGAAACGGTGGCTGCACTTTCTCATACGTTTCCTTTTCTCTCCTTCTCTCTTTCTCCTCACGCACGATCTCTCTCCCTCTTTCCCTTTCCTTTTTCTTCTCTTCTCTCTTCTCCACGTTTCTCTTCTCTCTCACGATCTCTAGTTTTCTCGGCGGCTAGGGTAAAAATGACAAAGGGGGAGATGCTTACACACATATATGCGTTTTGGTGAAATGGGCTATTGGGCCTAAATGAATGAAACGAAAACTGGCCCATTATTTCCAAAACCGGATCTCAGGAAACACCGGAGACGGGAGACGGTGGCAAAGGCACTTTAGCCAGCGCCACTTTCCAATTATAACTATATTAATGCATTTTAGTGTTAATTGATCCCTTTTAACTATAACTATATGTATTAATTACTTTTAGTGTTTAGTAAATTCTAATTAGTAGCAAATGCATTTTTGTCTTTACGAGCAAATTATTAACAAAGCAATTGGTCTACAAATACAAGAGACTGCTTGTCATCATCAAAATGAAAATTTACGATAACATGATGTTAAGGAGCAAAGAGTCAAGATTTTTTCCACTAATCTCATAGAATGAACAGCTATATGCTCCCTAAATTTTTAGTTTGAATTATGTTAAAAATGGCAGCACAAGAAGATACAAGATTTTGATATGATTTCACTTATTCATAAAAGCGATACTATCGATTTAGCCTGCATAAAACATTAATTGTTGGTTAATAAATCCAACGATTAATTGGCTAAATATATAATTATATGAATGTTAATTGGCTAAATATATAATTATATGAATGTGCATATGTCTTACCTGAAGATGGGGTAACTTCTGATGAAACACACATTTTATTAAGAAATAATTTTTCACATGGGAAGTTGGAAAGGATATTAACTAATATATAAGAGACATAGGCCATTATATTTATTGCCAATTGATTTTGAGGTGGAAGTCCATGTAACTTAACATGGTATCAAAGACCGATCCACACAATCCAACCCGATCCATTATCGATCCATGCCCAAACATACCGAGATCAATGGCTAAGAGGCATCATCTCGAGGAGGCGTATTAGGAAATAATATCCCACATTAGAAGTTGTAAGGGATCTTAACTAATATATAAGAGACATGGGCCAATCCACTTATTACCAATTGATTTTGAGTTTGAAGCCCATGTAACTTAACACTTTTGTCCATTGTAGAAAATTGTTATTCTCTGAGATTCTTTCTTTGGTTGTGCATTTTCAGAGCTTCTTGATTCTTTAAAATTTAAATCCATTAAAAGAGAATTGCACACACATAGTGAAAGAGAAGACCAATCAAAGAGTCAAATTTATAATCAGAGAAGCAATTTACATGGAATCTCGCATTCCCAAATTTCCCAGTGCAAACTCACTATGCCTAATTTCAATTGATTGACACTTACCTCATCAACAATTATACATCCAAATTCCCAATTTAAAACATTTTCAAAAGCTCGAAAGCCCACAAGAAGCACTGTCCAATTATACAAACAATCCAAAAAACACGAAATGAAAATCTAGAACCGATGAAACAAAAGCAGCGATCAAACGAATACCCGGCTGAGAATAGATCGAGATCAAATTCGATTACGACTTACCCTCAGAAAAGAAGGAGTAATCAAGCGGTGACTTGCAGCCAAAAAAACCTTATGGAGAAAAGGTTCGAAGCCATTTCACCTTTGCAATGCAACTAATAAGGATGGGTTGATTTGAAAAGACGCCAAATTCGCAAACGGTTTATATTTTAGTACGGATGAAATTATCATCACTACTGCCGCCACTCGCCACGAGTCCACGACTAAGGCGCATTTCGCTACACAAAACGCCGTTCTTCTGACAATAATTTGATGCAAACTAATCCGGTTTAACTAATTAATTCGGTTTTTTATTGATAAGCAAACGGTAACCAAAAGACTAAATCACGAAAATCATTGTTGTTGTGCATTTTATAGAAGAGGAAGTTCAACATAAAACATCATTGTTCATTTTTTATTTTTAAAAGATTTTTTATACTAAAATAGTAAAATTAGTAAACTATTTCGAAAGTAATAAGGAAAGGAATCAACGATCAAACTCTGAATTTAACATGGGGCATATAAATTCTGAAATTAGACGAGTTGTTTCTCAAAGATTATCAGGACGATCCTTTATCTTTAGACCACACTTTGCATTTGCATTTGCATTTGGACTTCTACTAAAATTCACACCCATCACCATTGTGATTGCAGAGACTCTGAGATACCCTTCGTTATGGGCATTTTTCCTTTCACTGCATTTGCACTCGAAAATCAACTCCCCATTTATCATGAGTGCTGCAACAACTATAACTGCATGATATTCTTTAAACGATGAATTCTTGCTAGTAGGTTCCCTGTATATTCCCTGAGCAAATAACAAAAACACATTACGATGAATTCTTGCTAGTAGGTTCCCTGTATATTCCCTGAGCAAATAACAAAAACACATTAAAACAGAAAAAACTTCTATTGCTCAAATAACAAAAACACATTAAAACATAAAACTTTAAAAAGTAATAATTACATACCTCACGTGTAGGATCTTACTCAGGATAAAACAACGCCACTGTTGCACCTAAGGGTTAAATGGCAAGTCGCTTAAAACTTTCTCCAAATCATTACCAATAAAAAGTGTGCCTTTCACTTTAATCCTCTCAGACCCTCTTATGCTAGGTGGGTCAGTTGTGCAGTCGAACTCTTCATCATCAACATGTATTCCCACACCATGGTTTTTGAGGTAATCTAGTCCAATTGTGACAGACAAAGGGTGACAACTGTGGGTTACTTCCTCTTTTGAGCGAAGTTTACGAGAAGCAAAAAAGTAAAGCTCTTTTGCGCTTAACTTCGTGAACTTGGTTTCCAAGTTTTCAATGACTCTTATGGCACTCACAAGGTCAACCGAAACAAAAGCCCAACAAAGACCTGCAAATAATAAAAACAGATTAAAAGTTAGCCAAAATCTGATTTTTTTACTTATTCCAATACTATTGCAATTTCTCTAACGTTTTCTTCATTTCTTGTACAAGGAAAGACATCAATCACCACCACTTAATACAAAGAACGTTAAAGAATATAATATAAAGGGGGAAGGAAAGTCAAATGCCCACATTATCAAGACTTTCTAAATGAAACCACTCTGCATAATTAAGGAAACACAACTACAGTAAAACCTCTATAAATTAATAATGTTAGAATTTTAAAATTTATTATTTTATAGAGTTATTAATTTATAGAAATATTTTTTGGTTTCAACTCTTAATGATCATAAAAAAACAATAGCAATTATTTTTAACTGTGCAGAATTTGTTCGGAAAATGTAGCATCAATAAATTTGGAAGATGAGTCAAACAAAATTCATGAACATAAAGTTGTGATTAATAATCTCAATTATCAACAAATAATATATGTCAATGGCATATTCGACTATCTAGGTGAAAGTGATACATGATTAGAAGTTCATAGTTTATAAAAAATTGTGGCTAACGTCCTTAATATTGATGATGAAGTTAAAAATGATAATATGGAACATTTGGTAGTACTTACGCGTGATGAATCACTATGTCCTGAATTTTAAACTAAAGACTCACTAACTTTTCCTTCTTATTTTGTATTGTGTAATAGTTTTTTTTCTATTTTATTTTATGTTCTTAGAATGAAATAATAATTTGTTGTATTTTATTTTTTCTAACTGAGAAATAGAAAAAAACATTTTACTAGTATGAATCTCTATACCCTAAATCAAACACTTATTAATTCATAAAAAAATTATAATATCTATTGTTAATAAAACTAGAAAAAGTTATATTTCAAACTCTATACCTTATACCTAAACCCTATGCTCTAAACTCTAAATCAAAGATCATGACTTTTTTTTTTTCATTTTGTAAATTTTAATTATTAGTTATGTATTGATATTAACCACTTAATTAACATCAAATCCAATTCATGTTATTTGTAAAAAAAATAACACTCTAACACTAGAAATTTTGATATTTCATATGAAACAGATTCAAGAGAGCAATTTTTAAATTTATCTCAATACTATTCTTTTAATTAATTTTTAATTCACGTGTTTTGAATATTATCACAAAGTGATAACAATTATGTCATAATCTATGCGCAAACACATATGTCACTAAAACAGTTACAATTATGACGAGATAGTTACAAAATATTTGTAAATATGAGTGATTTAAGTTTACTCATCAAAATTATACAATTTAGTTACCAGATTTAGTCACAAATCCGTAACAGCAAATCCGTAACAATATTTGTGATAATATATTTTGTAATAAATTCGCCACGATTAGTGATAAAAGTTTGTTATGTAAATCGTCACAACATTATTACAAATTAATTTGTCACAATATATTTTTGTGTTCATTGCTTGAAGAATCATTTGGATTGGGTTCTTTTGGCGGATTCGAAATCAGGATGTGGTTCTGATTTTCGATTAGCCAGCGTTCCCGGAGGTTCTTACTCTGTTTAACCCAATGGGCTGGGAACAAAGTTCATACCATCATTTAATGGAAAACTAATTTGCTTTTGGGCTTTTAGTAGTGTACCAATTTCTAATCAAACCAAATCGAGAAAACTAACCTAAAAACAACAATAAACTAATTTGCTTTTGGGATTTTTAACTAATTTTTTTAGGCAATGAGTAGTACACAACTAGAGCAACATTCTGTTTTAATCCAGATTAATAATACTCGAAAAGAGACCAAACACACACCCTTATGAACTGCAGGACAGGAACACGAGAATGGAAGAATCTGGCGAAGCCCAAAACTATAAGCAAACGCATAAATAATCACAACTTAAAGCACTGAAACTTATTTGGTATAACCACATAAATTATGTACATAATAATCGATAAATAAATGCTGTGAGTCTCAAGTTTTTGTTTCCTTTTCTTTAATCGCAATCATTTCCTCGATTCTCTAGTGTAGAAAAGATTTTACCAACAAACAAACAAAAAATTAAAAGAAATCACAGAGTCTCTCTCACTTGTAGAGATGTTCCATGATACTCCTCAGCTTCATGACATCTACGCCTACAATCTCTGCTTTCTTCACGCCGCCTTTAAAGAATTGCAATGTTGGCTGCATTCGTTAATCATCATAACATTAGAGCTCATATAGATTCAAAAGTAGTTCATGCTTGATCCTAGAATGTAGAAGTAAATCTTTGAAAGGAACAGAGGATGTTACCACAGCAGAGACGTTTAACTTCACCAGAGCATTTGAAAGACCGCCCTACAAATTTGCAAGAAGATATATCTTTGTCAATGGAGCTTACAGTGATACTTATAAGAAGATGGGAAACAAAGAAAGAGCTTATTTATGTGTGGCTCAACCACAAAACTTCTCTAATCAGTGACTTATGTTACTATTAAGGATGAAACATCAGTAACCAGTTACAGCAAACAGAGTGTAGCAATCTTTGGTTCTATATATACCCAATGAAAAGGCCTTAGACAGCAGATACTTTAAAAGCGTCTAATCGCAATACAAAACCATACAAAAATGGTGGCTTAGGCCATCTCATGACCTTGTAGAGACCCTATAAAAGTCATGGTAGTGAACATAGATATACATACCTCGTCAATGTCGACCTTATACGTTGTTACATCAGGATATTTCTTACTGAGCTCCAATATTACAGGAGAGATAAGCCTGCCTAGAAGTCAAATCACTAATACACAAATTAGTAAAGCCACATACAGGAAAAATTGTTATCCAGAACCAAACTTGCTTTCAGGGAACTAACTAACATACAAGGTCCACACCAGGCGGCAGTGAAATAGAAAACTGATGGCAAAGATCCATCTGAAAATAGATACATACATCAAGAGAAGATAAAGCAGCTGTGATCATAACTAAGCAAGTCATTATGAAGTAGTTAACAAAGAAACAGAGGATTGTTTATCTGACCTTGAGCTTTGCTCAGTGCATTGTTGAACTCCTTCTCCGATTTCAACACTACAAAGCCCGATCTATCTAAAATTTCAAGTTGCAGGGATCTCAGTAAATTTTTCAAACAAACAATCTGACTCTGAATATATGAACATACGGATTTGAATCCCATACCATCAAGCTAAAGCTCATTTTTTTCCCGTTTCAATCTCGTTTCTCAACGACTAAAACAATCACCGAGATTATATCCTCGATGAAAACGCTAAACCATTTCATGTATCTATGCAAATAGACAGCAATCATACCACAGAAGGAGACAATCAAGCCATTTACCTCCTGCTACATAGCAGAAGCTTCTTCGATCGGGAAGAGAAGTGTTTGAGAAGTTGAATTCGGTGGAAGCGTAGACGGTGGATGTGGCTATGAATGAGTTTCTCGCAATCTGCAAAAGACAACGAGTTTGGGGGTACGAATCAGAGATCGGACGGAATTGGAAAACGCCGAGAAACGGAAAGAGAGAGAGAGAGAAAAAACCTGATGTAAATTAGACCAGTTATTCTTCATCGTCTCCAGTAGATCAAACACCGATTTGCTGATTCCAAAAATTCCCTCTTTCGTCGACTTTTAGGGTTGCAGGTTTTTATTTTATTTTCCCAGCGTTTCTCTTCCGTCGGAGGACGACGAACTAAACAAAACTAAAATTACAAAATGAACCCAAACAAAATCTGCGGTTTCTAAATTAGCCCCGTAAAAACATTATTATCATACAAACAAGCGACGTTTGTATGAAACGTCGACGTTTCAAACACCATTTTGCCGGGAAACGGCACTTTGTGACGCAACGACAACGTTTTGTGACGGAAGGCAATTATTTTTTTTTTCCTCTACTGAGAGAAGCTAAAAAGCTCTGAAGAAACCAACCCCCATAAACCCTAAAACTTGAATCTTCGCGAAAAAATGCAGTTTTTGGCAAGGTCGGTATCGAAATCAATAAGACCTTTGCTGAATTCAAGGGCTAGACAATCATGGGTTCTGTCTCAGAAATGTTGTTCAACCTTTTCTGCGACGGAAAGTAGTGGCCGTACTCGCGGAGGAATCGGAGCCAGTGACTCCGAAGAAATCGTCGGAGTGGGCGAGGCCGACGGAGGTGCCGTACCAACCCAAAATCGCGAATTCCGTTGATTTGATTGGGTACGTGAGCCAACCCGTTCAGTTCCACGCTAAGCTCGACGGAAGTTTCTGGGCAGGCACCGTCATCACGCACGGACCTCCGTCTGTTTTCGAATCGGCGCCGGACTCGGATTCAACTCATAAATTCTGGTTAGGTTCTGATTTGTTTTTGCATGTTGGTCTGTTGTTGTTTTGGAACTCGGGATTGGGCAAAATCGAAGCTTTTTTTTTCTAAGCAATGAATCTGAATTCCAATGGTTTTGACGCTGATATGTTGATTGCTGATAGATTTGGTTCTTGTAGTACTAAGTTTCAGTGAAAAGAGAGAGAGATTTTGGATGAGTTTTGCTGGATTTTGGCTGCCATGAAGTTGAAATTGCAATGATCTTGTTAGTTGTTACGATGATTGATTGATATATTGTATTGATACGATATTCATTGATCTGTTTTTATAGGATTCCGGTGATATTTGAAGGGGATCTAGCTCATACTGCTAACTGTCATTTGAAGAGAAACGATCGGGTTTATGTTACGGGACAGATTTTCGTAGATGTCAGTGAAATATCTGGAGCAAAGCCTGAACAACCATATGTTCATGTAAGTACCTAACATTTGCGCGGTGTTGAAGAAAACAGAGACGAGTTATTGGAGTGACTTACTGGGTTTTTTTTTTTTTTTAATGTTGTTTATAAGCTTCCATTGTTGCTTCTCACATCAGGTAATGGTTCGTGATCTCCACTACATTCAGGGTTCTAATAAACCCCCACCACAAGTTTTGCCAGCATCAGATCAAAAAGAAGATGTGCTAAAGCATTCAGGTAAGCGTCTAAGCGAATCAAATCCTGTTTCTCTTTTTTTATTTTCTAAACTGATAGTACCCTTACCGATGGCTAACCATGAAACAATATCGTCTTCGTGTTCTTAGCAAGCGTTGAAAAAAGAAGAGATTTTGGAACTGATCATTGGTTTGATCTTCTTGATAAACCGGATGAATGGTTTGATTACCGCGAAAGCAAACAGAGTGGATCGGTAACTAAAAACAATGCTTCATTTTGTTACATTCCGTGATACAATTTGCCAAAAGTTTTTCTTGATACCTCTGTGTCGTCTACAGGTACATCCTAGACACCCTGAATTCAAGAAGAAAGACGGCACTGTAGCGCTTTGGCTTAACAAGGCTCCTAATGAGATATTGTCTAATCTTAAAGACGTGAAGTTCGCAATTCCCGTAACATACGCAAAACAACCAAAGGGTAAGGAAATATTTCTACGACTTGGAATGACAACAACAAAAATTGCTGCATCCCTGATCCAGAAGACACTATTCGGATTTTTGTTTTCTTCTTCTCTGTTTAACAATTCTTGGTTATGTAAAACATGTGAAGCCGGAGAGGATTCATGGAAGGATTTGCTGGAGAACATGAATAAGTGGTGGGACAACAGATTGGACAAGGTATAAAAAAATGCATTATCTTAATCATATTTAACGCAACCTAGTAATCATTTATAACTCAAATCAATAATGTAGAGACATGAAAAAGCTCCGGATTTTAAGCACAAAGAAACCGGTGTAGCTCTCTGGCTAAGTGATTCTCCAATGTGGGTGATAGAAAATCTGCCTCCTCCAAAGAGCAAAACAAGTGACAGCCACTGAGAGAAGAAGAGATGTTTACTCTGATTTTTGTTAGATCCATCCATTTTGAAAATATCCGGTTAGGCTTGGTGTTATTTTGCAGTCTGATTCTGAGTAATATAAAAATCTCAGTGTTCTTGTAACAGTTTTATAAAATTCCACACCAAGTAATTTTCTAGATTTTGTATAAGACTACTAAACTATCAAAATGATCATATCTTACGAAATGAGATGACTATGCGTAACCAACCATGTGTATAACTATAAACTATAAAATAGTAATGAACTTCGAGAACCGGTTCAATCCGATGCGGTTAGGCTGGGGGTAATTTGGTTTTGTTTATGGTTTTACCGGTTTTGACCTCGTGACTTGGTGGAAACTGGAAAACATCGTGGGACAACATATTAAAACTCGTAAATGTACCATTTCCGGTCGATATATAAAGAGTTAAAAAAAATGCAATATTTTGAAAACATAAGATCCAAATACGTTTGCACATTAAAAAAAGAAAGATCCAAATACGAAAAGAGTCTCGAACAGAAACGCGCTTACATTTTTAACCAACGATGACATATTTAGTTTTCAAGTAAAATACAAATTTGATAGCCTGAACCCATAAGATAAATTTTATTTTATTTTATGTAATAATATTACAATTTTTTTTTCTTTTTCTGAACTTATAATGTTACAATTGATGCCATATGGATATATTTAAAGTAGAAGTAATTTGAAAGTCCCAGGAGTTCAACACTGATTCATGATTTCATTTCTTCTATGTATGCGTTTTCACTGTACAAAATGTAAAAAACAATCCAATATTTTACTTATGAGAAATTCTATCATAATTATATCAAACTTTTAAAAATTGACAAAAAAAAATATACGCTATACAATACGTTTTTTTTCAAATAATATCTCGTGTTAAAAAACATTTCTTTGAGGACTATATTCTTACATATTATATTGTTTAAATATTATATTATTTTTTGAGATTTAATCCACTTTTTTTACAGCAGATTTAATCCACTCAACTCACAAATAATATATATTTTGCTTTTTTACATTTTGAAGTATCATTTCTTTTCCATCCACATAATTTGTAATGTTTTTACGTTTTTGAAAAAAGGTTTATGCTATCCGATCATTTAATCATTATGTTGTTCATATATAATATAATTGTCTAATTTATTGAAATTCGATCGAAAAAATAAATTTCTTGATAAAAAAGAGGAAAATATATATTTTCTATAGTTAGAAAAAATCTCAATAATCATGAAAAGAAAGATTTGCTTAGATATATTTTGTTAAAAAAATCGTTACCGGTTCTAGGAGGTGGTAAGCCCTGGCATTTATAGTAACAATCCTGGATGCATTTGGCCGAAACTGCGCCGGTGCCGGTGCTGACACAATTTTCGATGCACTCTTCATAGCATTCTCTCATTAACTCTCCGTTGATCTTTTCCATTGCCATTACCATTGCTAACACAAACACTATTACAATCATTGAATTCCATTTTGCACCCATTTTTTTTTTTTTTTTTTTGTTGCAAAGATTTCTTTTTTTCTCTCTTTGTATTTAAGAAATAACGAAGAGGTATCCTCTATTTATAATTTTTCTTCAAAATTGGTTATTTTCAACTTCTTATCCTTTATCATCCAGATATGGAAATTAGCTAATTTGTTTGACCAAAAACAAAGACTGTAGCTAATTTGTTAAGGAAACCATCTAATCATATCACTTATGATTACTCAAATTCCATATATCACTCTTGACTCTTCAAAATTGGTTATTTTCAACTTCTTATCCTTTATCGTCCATATATAAAAATTAGCTAATTTGTTTGACCAAAAACAAAGACTGTAGCTAATTTGTTAAGGAAACCCATCTAATCATATCACTTATGATTACTCAAATTCCATATATCACTCTTGACTCTTGTATATATCAATTACATTTATCTTTGTAATCTCTTTAATTGTAATCTACACTTGTATATACATTGTATTTGTACTCTTCAATTAATAATAAATTAATACTAGAATAGGACCCGCATATATGCAGGTTTTAATCAGATATTTTAAATTCGTAAAAATAAATTGAAAACAAAAACGGATAATCTATAAGAAAAAAATAAAAAATTAAATTTTATTAATATTTCCAAATATATATGTTTTAATATTCTTATATTAATTATGTTTACTTCTAATGCCTTATCTATATATATAGATATAATTATTTATTCAAAATTTTAACGAATTATTTATCCTGCTTTTTCATAATTAAAATATATATTAGGATCCGTATATACGCAAGTTTATAATAATAAATTTAAAACCCGTTAAAATAAGTTTTTTAAAAATACAAAACTTGAAAAAAATATGAAAAACACAAAATCTAAATCTAAGAGTTATTAATTTATTTTAATTCTTATTTATTTTTAATTAAAACATTCAAAACACAGAATATGTTGCAGGTCCTAAGCAACATTAAACATACTTCTCATATAGCTCACACAATTTATCAACTATATTTTTCTCTTTTACTGCGTTAAAAACTTGAATATGCAATTTGAATCTTTTGAGTATGTTAATGATCTCCATTAACTCTTTTCAAGCAATTAAAATATCTCTTTCTCTTCACATTCTTCTCTCAGATATGATCTCTCTGCTCTCTAGAGAAGTAAAAGCTCACATCAAAAAGATCTTTACATGATTATTGCTATTTTTCTCTTCATTGAGCTCATCATCGTCTATTACCATATCATTAGCATCTAGAATATTTTCTTAATTGAAATATAACCTAGTTAATCTATTTTTTTTTTTGTTTATGTTTTCCTTAAATTGAAATAGAACCTTTTGTTTTATTTTCATTTCTTAAATTGAAATATATTCTAGTTAATTTAATTTTACTTTTTAATCTAAATCAATAAATTTGTCATTTTTCTTTTCTAATTTTTTTTTTTTTTGGAAATTCATTTCTTCTTTAAAAATAATATATTTTCGAGACACACATCCAAATCTAAATCGATAAACTTGATACATGTCAAAATCTTATTGATTAACTTATCACACGTCACGATCATATTAATAACTAACTTTTATGTTTAGTTTTTTTTTTAATTTTACTTTTAAATCTAAATCAATAAATTTGACATTTTTATTTTTTGAAAATTCCTATTTCTTTAAAAATAATATTTTATCGAGACACATGTTAAAATTAAATCGATAAAATTGACACGTGTCAAAATCTTATTGATTAACTTGCCACACATCACGATCATATTAATAACTAACTTTAAATGAGTTTCTGGGCAGGCACCGTCATCACGCATGGACCTCCGTCTGTTTTCGAATCGGCGCCGGACTCGGATTCAACTCATAAATTCTGGTTAGATTTTGATTTGTTTTTGCATGTTGGTCTGTTGTTGTTTTGGAACTCGGGATCGGGCGAAATCGAAGCTTTTTTTAAGCTATGAATTTGAGACTCTGATATGTTGATTGCTGATAGATTTAGTATTGCTGATAGATTTAGTTCTTGTATAAGACTACTAAACTACCAAAATGATCATATCTTACAAAATGAGATGACTATGCGTAACCAACCATGTGTATAACTATATGTAGGAACCGCAAAATCGTATTAAGAAATACGATTAATAAAACCAAATAAAAACGATTAGATGGAAGAACGATAGTATAGAAAACGATAAAAAAACCGAGACTTTTTGAAAAAATGTTTTTGGAAAACCGAATATCAGAGGCGAGATGATCTCTTTCCGTAACTCAATAAATCGCCCGTAGTGTGACGGTAATATGCGATTTTTGAATCCCAAGATACAACCGATACGAGACTGTTTCTCGACATTAGAAACGGAATCTGCGAACTCTAAAGACTACGATAAACTCTCGAGACTTACTTTTTTTAGAGAGGATTTGATGGAATTTTTGAGAGAGATTTTTTGCCGTGAGAAGTAAGTAAAAAATATGAGGGTCGAGGCTTTTTTTTATAGCCGGAGAGGAGAGGGTTTTGGCGATCCGCGTATCTCCAAAAAATCTTGGAACGTTATGAACGTTACGCGGAGAGAGAGGGATCGTGGCCATAAAGAGAGGGAGATATTTTTTGATCGGTTTGACCAAAATTTATTTCTCACATTTATTCCACAATATTCTTTGTGCTCAAATGTTTAATTTTCGTTTAAGGATTGGCCCAAAAATAGAAATCAAAATTTGGCCCAAAAAGAATAAGCCCAACAACCTTCGGCCCGAAGGCCCATTCGACCAACACGACCAACACGACCCGCGCCCGTGTCCGGCCCGACTTGGCTTGGCGGCGGCGGCGCGTGAGGCTGGGTCTAACCTCTCCTATGCAGAATATGAGTGCTAACTGATTTGAACATGCTTGTTCTTCCTCTATATTTATACTAAAGTGTTTTTCCTCTCACAACCGATGTGGGATAAACTCTCCTTTCTCCTCTTAACTTCACTTGGGCCTCGGCCCATTTCTCTTCATTCTCTCCCATTTTTGCAAAGCCCATTTGCTTTCAAAAATTGGATCCAACAATCCCCGACATGAATAGAAATGACTCTAAACATATGACGACTCGACTGACTCTACTAGACTCTACTGACTAGACTACTTCTAAGACTAGACAGACGGACTTTTCGAGAGTTTAAACGAAAATTCACTGTGTTTGAGTAAGTAGCATTTTTCAGCTTTGAACCACTCATTTTAATATCTGTCGGGTTTACTTGGCCAGGAGGTGAACATGATGTCTTGAACCACCCGGATTTTGATGTAAACCGAGACAATAGCTATAATACAGCTTCATTTCTCGTAGAACTGAGTTCTCTATTGTGTTCATTTTGGCCTTGAACTTGCTTGGTTATTCGTGAGTGAACTTGGAGAATATTGCCTCAGTTTTATTCTCTTAGAAACGGCCGTATTTCACACTCACTAGGTGATCTGCCATTAACCTTTTTCAGAAGTATCCTGTCATACTCCACTATTACATAGTTATGGAATCATTAGAAGCTAACGCTTAACCTTATCACGTACAGGTTTGTATCACTGTTTATCATCCTGGGAACTGGGTAGAGATATAAATCTCACAGTGCTTTTTACAGATTCCGTTTGATTTAGTTTTCCCTTTGAACCTAGATCTTGGGATCTTCAGTCACTTAGGTGGGGTTTCCATCAAACTTCGTCTTAATTCATAGGCTTTAACCCCATTCCTCTTGATGATTTTTCAACTTGATCTCGTGACAAACCTTTAGTAAATGGATCCGCTAGGTTGTCAGCCAATTTGATGTAATCGATCGTGATTACACCACTTGAGATCAAATGTCTAATGGTTTTATGTCGTCTTCTAATGTGACGAGATTTACCATTGTAGAGATTATTCAATGCCCGAGCTATAGCCGATTGACTATCGCAGTGTACACGTAATGCTGGCACTGGTTTCTCCCACATCGGAATATCTTCCAAAAAGTTTCGAAGCCACTCTGCTTCCTCTGCGGCTTTATCTAGCGCTATAAACTCAGATTCCATGGTCGATCTGGCTAACAGAGTTTGTTTGGAAGATTTCCAGGACACTGCTCCACCTCCAAGCGTAAAGACATATCCACTTGTGGATTTTGAGTTCTTAGAATCGGAAATCCAGTTTGCATCACTGTATCCTTCTAAAACCGCCGGTTCTTTACCGTAGTGAAGACCAAAATTTTTGGTATAACGTAAGTAGTTTAGTACTCTAGTTATAGCTTTCCAATGTTTATGTCCTGGGTTGCTTGTGTAGCGACTTATCACATTTACTGCATGTGCTAGATCGGGTCTAGTACAATTTGTTAAGTACATCAGACTTCCGATCACTCTTGCATACTCTAGTTGTGACACCGCTTCACCCGAATTCTTTTGAAGGTGAAGTTGCGAATCTACTGGAGTTTTCGCTGTCCCGTTTGAGTAGTTTTTAAATCTCTCAAGTATCTTTTCAGCATAATCAGTTTGAGATAGGATAATTCCGTCAGCATTTCTAGTGATTTGGATCCCTAGAATTACATCCGCGAGTCCCATATCTTTCATATCAAACTTGCTTTTTAGCAGTTGTTTAGTTTTATTGATTAGATCTTTTGTGCTGTCGAGAATGAGCATGTCATCCACGTACAAACATAATAAAATGTACCCTTTTGGAGTACATTTTATGTAAATGCACTTATCACATTCATTGATGCTGAAACCGTTTGACATCATTACGTTGTCAAATTTTTCGTGCCATTGTTTCGGAGCTTGTTTAAGTCCGTACAACGACTTCACAAGTCGACATACTTTATGTTCTTGTCCAGGGACGACAAAACCTTCTAGTTGTTTCATATAAATCTCTTCTTCTAAATCTCAGTTTAGAAAAGCAGTTTTAACATCCATTTGATGGATTTCTAGGTCTCTTAAAGCCGCAATTCTTACTAGCGTTCTTATAGAGGTTATTCTCGTTACCGGAGAATATGTGTCAAAAAAATCCAGGCCTTCTTTTTGGCGAAATCCTTGCACTACAAGCCTAGCCTTGTACTTTTCGATGGAGCCATCGGTTTTCAACTTTGTTTTAAAAATCCATTTACACCCTAATGCTTTGAACCCTTGTGGTAGGTCCGTTATCTCATATGTATGATTTTGCATTATAGAGTCGAACTCACTATTAACGGCTTCCTTCCATGAAGGAGCGTCTGAGGTAGACATGGCTTCAGCGAAAGTTCTTGGTTCGTTTTCTGTAAGAAAGACCATTAAAAAATCTTCACCGTAAGATTTTTCCTTACGAGCTCTTTTGCTACGTCTAGGTTCATCTTAGACATTTTCTGCATCATCAACCGATGTGCCTGAAGTGCTTGCCTCGTTTACCGAGGTTGTTGCGTTTCTTTCTTCACGAGTTTGTTTAACCTTACATGGAGACACGTGTTCAAAGAAAGATGCATTTCTTGATTCCATGGTTGTATTAACGTGAATATCCGGTACATCTGATTTATGAACCAGAAACCGATAAGCACTACTATTATGTGCATATCGATGAAAATACAATCCACTGTTTTTGGTCCTATTGTGACCTTTTTCGGAGGTGGTACCGCAACTTTTGCTAGGCACCCCCACACTTTCAAGTATTTATATGATGACGTATTACCTTTCCAAAGTTCGTAAGGAGTTTTTCCCGTGACTTTGTGTGATATTTTATTGAGGATATAATTTGTGGTAAGCAGCGGTTCCCCCCACATGTCCTGGGCTAACCCAGATTCCTGCAACATCGCATTCATCATTTCTTTAAGAGTTCAATTTTTTCGTTCCGCAACTCCGTTAGATTCCGGTGAATAAGGAGCGGTAGTTTGGTGAATAATCCCATGTTCTTGACAAAAGGCATTAAACGGTCCATCATATTCGCCTCCTCTATCACTTCGAACTATTTTAATAGTTTTATTAAGTTGATTTTTAACTTCGCGCTTATATTCCTTGAATTTTTCCAAGGTTTCATCTTTGCTACGTAACAAATATACATAACAATATTTTGTATGATCATCTATAAACGTTACAAAATACTTTTTACCGCCTCAAGTTGGTGCGTATTTTAAATCACACAAATCTGTATGAATGAAGCCTAAAGGTTCGGCTGTTCTTTCAACTTGGGGTGAAGGTGTTGTTGTGAGTTTGGCCTGTACGCATACTTCACATTTTTCTTTGCTTGTTTTGCATTTCGGAATTAGGTTCAGGTTCATTAATCTTTTTATCGATTTGTAATTCATATGTCCTAATCTTTCATGCCAAATATCAAACGACTCAGGCAAATAAGCAACGGGGTTGTTCTCAATTATTTAAACAGATTCAACAACATTCGAAACAGAAGCAACAACATTCCTAGAGCTAGAAGCATCGTTGTTGCGGAGGACTGTCGTAACGCACATCTTGACCAGTCCGTTCTTCTCATACCCCCTTCCAACAAACACCCCAAATTTCTTCAACACGAACTTGTCTGACTCGAGGTTTGCAGCAAATCCGGCCTTGCTCAACAAAGTGCCGGAAATCAGGTTCTTCCTCATGTCAGGGACGTGTTTCACATTCTGAAGAGTGATTTCCTTTCCCGAGGTCATCTTCAGCACCACTTTTCCACGACCAACTATCTTGGAGAATGCTGAGTTCCCCATGAACAATTGTTCGGTCGATCTACTATTCAGGTAGGTGCTGAACATTGCACGTTCTGCGCAGATGTGGGTTGTTGCACCAATCTCGTACCACCACTCTTTCGGGTTGCCTTCCACCATGTTGACTTCCGAGACCACAGCACACAGTTCCTCTTCCGTCAAGTTGGCTTGAGCTTTCCCGTAGTCCTTGGGCTTGCTGCGACACACATCACTTTTGTGACCAATCTTGTTACACTTGTGGTATTTTCCTTTGAACTTCTTTTCAGCATTGTTGTGCTTCTTGAAGTTTGTGGAGGAGCTCGGTTTCAAAGGGGATGCCGTCGCAACAGCCTTGCCCTTTCCTTTGCCCTTATGGGTTGCCACATTCACGTTGCGCTGCTACAATTGTAGACCGTTTGCCTTACGGTTTCTCTCTTCCATTTTCAGCCTGGTGACGACTTCTTCGAGAGACATCGCCTTCCGCTTATGCTTGAGGTAGTTCTTGAAATCCACCCAGCCCGGAGGTAACTTCTCGATAAAGCTGTTCACCGTGAAGATCCCGCATATTGACATTCCCTCAGCATCTATGTCATGGCAAATCAATTGGAGTTCTTCCCCTTGGTCCATGATCGGCCTGGAATCCACCATTTTGAAGTCGAGAAATTTTGCAACCGCATATTTCTGACATCCAGCGTCTTCGGATTTGTACTTCTTCTCCAGAGCCATCCATAGTGACTTGGAGGATTTTTTCTTACTGTACACGAGGTACAGCTGGTCATTGAGGCAGCCTAAGATCCAGCCTCTGCACACGAAGTCCCCATGGGTCCAAGCTTCAACACTTGCGAGAGTGAAGGCACATGTGTTTCCTACCGGAAGGATTGGTGCATCCTCCTTCAGAAACTTATCGAACTTCATGTTCGTCAAGAAGAAATGCATCTTCATTTGCCATGTTTTGAAGCCTTTTCCGTCAAAATAATCCGGCAAGAGTCCTTGACTCGCAGTTGCAGGGATTGACGAAATCAAGGGGTGAACCGCATTGGGTGTTGTAGCCATAGGAAGACCATCGCCAAACAGAGTTCGGCGTATCGTCTCATTGACATCATTAGCACCCACTGGTCCAAACGCATTCGCTGGTGGTATTGTCTCCAACGGTGTTTGATCGGTCACGTTTGAGGTACCGGTAGCCATCTGATCACAAATAAACAAATGAATCAGTAACCACTCGATTTGAACTAAAGTTCAAAATAAGATTTATCTAAAATAAATCTAAATAACGGATCTAGTAGATCGCTTATAAATGTTTAGCAAACTCGCTTTGAAGCGTTCGCTGAAACTTTAGAATCGGTTAAAGCGTTTTGCAAACTCGCTTTTAAAGCGTTCGCAGAAACCTATACCGTTTTAAAATTAATCGTTTAAAGAAACGTTTCGCGAAATCGCTTAGGTAAGCGTTCGCAAAACCAGATATTATCGTTTCGAAAATGATTCGCGAATACTCAAAGGAGCAGATCGCAAATCCGTTATCGATCTAGAACCAAAACCGTTTTTTAGAAATAATGAAAAACGTTTTTGGAAATCGTTTTTAAAGTAACCGCAAAAAACTTAATCCGATTGTAGCGATAAGCTATAGGCGGATTTATTGAGTTACGATTGTAGGAACCGGAAAATCGAATTAAGAAATACGATTAATAAAACCAAATAAAAACGATTAGATGGAAGAACGATAGTACGGAAAGCGATAAAAAAAAACCGAAACCTTTTGAAAAAACGTTTTTGGAAAACCGAATATCGGAGGCGAGATGATCTCTTTCCGTAACTCAATAAATCGCCTGTAGTGTGACGGTAATATACGATTTTTGAATCCGAAGATACAACCGATACGAGACCGTTTCTCGACACTAGAAACGGAATCTGCGAACTCTAAAGACTACGATAAACTCTCGAGACTTACTTTTTTTAGAGAGGATTTGATGGAATTTTTGAGAGAGATTTTTTGCCTTGAGAAGTAAGTAAAAAATATGAGGGTCGATGCTTTCTTTTATAGCCGGAGAGAAGAGGGTTTTGGCGATCCGCGTATCTCCAAAAAATCTTGAAACGTTATGAACGTTATGCGGAGAGAGAGGGATCGTGGCCATAAAGAGAAGGAGATATTTTTTGATCGGTTTGACCAAAATTTATTTCTCACATTTATTCCACAATATTTTTTGTGCTCAAATGTTTAATTTTCGTTTAAGGATTGGGCCCAAAAACAGAAATCAAAATTTGGCCCAAAAAAAATAAGCCCAACAACCTTCGGCCCATTCGACCAACACGATCCGTGCCCGGCCCGGCATGGCTTGGCGGCGGCGGCGCGCACGCGAGGCGGGGTAAAACCTCTCCTATGCACAATATGAGTGCTAACTGATTTGAACATGCTTGTTCTTCCTCTAAACTCTCCTTTCTCCTCTTAACTTCACTTAGACCTCGGCCCATTTCTTTTCATTCTCTCCCATTTTTGCAAAGCCCATTTGCTTTCAAAAATTGGATCAAACACTATAAACTATAAACTATAAAATAGTAATGTACTTCGAGAACCGGTTCAATCCGTTGCGGTTAGGCTGGGGGTAATTTGGTTTTGTTTATGGTTTTACCGGTTTTGACCTCGTGACTTGGTAGAAACTGGAAAACATCGTGGGACAACATATTAAAACTCGTAAATGTACCTTTTCGGTCGAGATATAAAGAGTCAAAAATGCAATAAACTGATGTGGTATTTTGAAAACATAAGATCCAAATACGTTTGCACATAAAAAAGATGAAGATCCAAATACGAAAAGAGTCTTGAACAGCAATGCGCTTATGTTTTTAACCAACGATGACATATTTAGTTTTCAAGTAAAAGACAAATTTGATAGTCTGATCCCTGAAGACAAAATTTATTTTATTTTTTGTAATAATGTTACAATTGAATTATAATGTTACAATTGATGCCATATGGATATATATATATATATATATATATATATATATATATATATATAAAGTAGAAGTAATTTGAAAGTCACAGGAGTCTAAGACCATGTTCAACGCTGAATTTCTTAAATATAAAATATTAATATAATATAAAAACATAAATAAATTTTAAATATATAAAAAAGAAAGCCACTTACATAGAGACACATGTACTGCTTGTCTATAAACAGTAGAAGAGCCGGCTCCTAAACAAGAACAACAAGGGTCGATTCTTTTCACCTTTTTTACTTTTTCATTTTTTTAATATTTTTTAAAGTTTAGATCTGACTTAAGAAACTAGCGTTGCATATACTGATTAATTACTTCATTTCTTCTAAGTATGCACTTTCACTGTACAAAGTAAAAACAATCCATTATTTTATTTATGAGAAATTCTATCATAATTATATCAAACTTTTAAGAATTTATAAAAAGATACACTGCTATACAATACATTTTTTTCAAATAATATTTTGTGTTGAAAATATAATTCTTTGAGGACTATGTACTTACATACTATATTATTTAAATATTACAATTTGTTTTAGATTTAAACCACTCAACTGACGAATAATATTTCATTTTTTTATATTTTGAAATATCATTTGTTTTCCATTCACACTATTCATAATGTTTTTACGTTTTTGGAAAAAGGTTTATGCTATCCGATCATTTATTCATTATATTGTTCATATAATATAATTTTTGTTGTTGTTAAAGATTCATATAATATATGGAAATTATAACAGATAACCATAAAAGCCTAACTTATTGAAATTTCAATCCATTTTTTTAAAAAAAGTTAGAAAAAATCTCAATAATCATGAAAAGAAACATTTGCTTAGATATATTTTGTTAAAAAAAAAAAAATCGTTACCTGTTCTAGGAGGTGCTAAGCCGTGGCATCCACGGTAACAACTCTGGAGACATTTGGCCGGAAGTGCGCCGGTGGTGGCACAACTTTGGATGCAATCTTCACGGCATTCACGCATCGTCTCTCCTTTGACATTTTCCATTGCCATTACCATTGCCAACACAATCACTATTACAATCATTGAATTCCATTTTGCACCCCTTTTTTTCTTTTTTTGGTTTTTTTGTTGCGAAGATTTCTTTTTCTGTCTTTGTATTTAAGAAATAATGAAGAGGTATCCTCTACTTATAAATTTTCTTCAAAATTGGTTATTTTCAACTTCTTATCCTTTATCGTCCATATATAGAAATTAGCTAATTGTCTGACCAAAAACAAAGACTGCATCTAATTTGTTAAGGAAACCCATCTAATCATATCACTTATGATTACCCGAATCCCATATATCACTCTTGACTCATGTATATATCATTTACATTAATCTTTGTAATCTCTTTAATTGTACTCTACACTTGTATATACATTGTATTTGTACTCTTCAATTAATAATATATTAATACTAGAATAGGATCCGCATATATACGGGTTTTAATCAGATATTTTAAAAACGTAAAAATAAATTGAAAACAAAATCGGATAATCTATAAAAAAAAAATATTTTTTATTAATATTTCCAAATATATATGTTTTAATATTCTTATATTAATTATGTTTACTTATAATGCCTTATCTATATATATATAGATATAATTATTTATTCAAAATTTTAACGAATTATTTATCCTGCTTTTTCATAATTAAAATATATATTAGGATCCGTATATACGCAAGTTTATAATAATAAATATAAAACCCGTTAAAATAAGTTTTTAAAAAATATAAAACTTGAAAAAAATAATATGAAAAACAAAAAATCTAAATCTAAGAGTTATTGTCGTAAAAAAAAAAAAATCTAAGAGTTATTTATTTATTTTAATTTTTATTTATTTTAATTCTTATTTATTTTAATTAAAACATTCAAAACATAGAATATGTTGCAGGTCCTAAGCAACATTAAACATACTTCTCATATAGCTCACACACTTTATCAACTATATTTTTCTCTTTTACTGCGTTAAAAACTTGAATATGCAACTTGAATCTTTTGAGTATGTTAATGATCTCCCATTAACTCTTTTCAAGCAATTAAAATATCTCTTTCTCTTCACATTCTTCTCCCAGATATGATCTCTCTGCTCTCTACAGAAGTTAAGCTTCTCAAGACTCACATCAAAAAGATTTTTTCATGATTATTGCTATTTTTCTCTTCATTGAGCTCATCATCGTCTAACACCATATCATTAGCATCTAGAATATTTTTTTAAATGAAATATATCCTAGTTAATCTAATTTGTTTTTTTGTTTATATTTTCCTTAAATTGAAATAGAACATTTTGTTTTATTTTCATTTCTTAAATTGAAATATATTCTAGTTAATTTAATTTTACTTTTTAATCTAAATCAATAAATTTGACGTTTTTCTTTTCTAATTTTTTATTTTTTTGGAAATTCATTTATTTTTTAAAAATAATATATTTACGAGACACACATCAAAATCTAAATCGATAAACTTGATACATGTCAAAATTTTATTGATTAACTTATCACACGTCACGATCATATTAATAACTAACTTTTATGTTTAGTTTTTTTTTAATTTTACTTTTAAATCTAAATCAATAAATTTGACATTTTTATTTTCTAATTTTTATTTTTTGAAAATTCTTTTTTCTTTAAAAATAATATTTTATCGAGACACATGTTAAAATCTAAATTGATAAAATTCACACGTGTCAAAATCTTATTGATTAACTTGCCACACATCACAATCATATTAATAACTAACTTTTATATTTAGTTTTTTTTTAGTAAAATTGAAATATCTTATTTACTTTTGGTTTTTATTTCCTTTTGCTTAATTGAAATTTGTTTTTTCTTTTTATTTTATTTATTTCTCTTTTAAAAATAGTAGTATTTTCTTTTTTCTTATAGGATTAGTATACTCTTTATTTATAATATATTTTAATCAAAACACGTGTTGAAATCTTATCGATTAACTTGTCATATGTCACGATCATGTGAATTATCCTACTTTTATCATAATTAGATTTATCATAACTAAAATATATATTATGATATGCTTATACGCGAGTTTATAATAATAAGATTTAAAATCCATTAAAATATTTATAAAAAAAATAGAATACAAAATTGGATCACTATTCAAAATAATATATGAAAAACACAAAATCGAAACCAGATAATTATTTATTTATTTGAATTCTCATTTATTTTTTAATTAAAATATTCAAAACACATAATCTGTTGCGGGTTCTAAGCAACATTAACCCTATCTCTCATATATTTCACACACTTTATCAACTATTTTTTTCTGCTCCGCTACGTTAAAAACTTTGATATGCAATTCGAGTCCTTCGAGTATGTTAACGATCTATCCATTAACTCTTTTGAAGCAAATAAAGTCTCTCATTCTCCTCACATTCATCTCCTGTATATGATCTCTCTACTCTCTAGAAAAATTATGCTTCTCAAGACTCGCATCAAATGTCTCTCTACATGATTTTTGCTATAACTCATCATCGTCTAATGTCATATCAATATCATCTAACTTTTTAAAAAATTGAATAATTAATCTAATTTACTTTTTGTTTTTATTTTCTTTTTCTTAAATTGAAAGGAACGTATATTCCATTTTTGTTTTTAATTAATATATATCCTAATTAATCTAATTTATTTTTTATTTATTTTTCTTTTCTTAAATTGAAAGGAAACTTATTTTCTATTTTTCTTTTAAAACTAACTTTTAGATTTATATAATAAAATTATGTTAAAATCTAATTTGTTGAATTTTTTAACATGTGTTAAAATCTAATCGATTAACTTGACATGTATCACGATTATGTTAATTAGCAACTTTGACACATTCTACTTTATATAATAAGATACAAGCTTTAAGCCTAGTATTCTATTTTTAAAACAATGAATATGTTTTTTAGAGGTTAATGAGCCAATATAAGAGATTTTATTTTGTTCATGGACGATAAATCTCATAATAAAAATTAACGGTTTAAATTAAGTTGTTAACTGAATGTGGCAAAATATATGACACAACTGTTAAATCTATACATATATTATACGCTATACAATTTTTTTTGGTTTTTTGGTCAACCATGCTATACAAAATTCTTGAGGAAGATCATGAAATTTTAAAATAGTACACACCTGATATTTGTTTTTGGAGACAACAACTAGCCAATAAGCCACAAATGAAGCTATAATAATATATATGTTTAAAAAGGAGAGAATAAAACGTGACATTAGGGGAAAAAAGGAAATTAGCAAAATACCTTAATTAAGATTTGAAATTTGAAAAATACACTGTTTTTTTATTTTTTTGATAACTACATTTATTGATATGTAAAAAAACTTTTTTTGACCAGATTTTAATTAGAAAATAAATATTTTAGAAAAAAAAAAATTTTGAACAAAAAAAAACGAAAATTCTAAAAGTTATAATATTATTTGAAGTTAAAGATATATAATTATTTTATTTTAAAATTTTATAATTAGATCATATTTGAGAATTTATTTCTACAAACAAAAAAATAGTTTTCTAAATTTTATTATGTTATATAAAGAAACATGTACAAAATTTAGAATTATTATTAAATCAAAATAAAATTATTATAGATATTATTCAGTTTAATTTTTATTAAATTATTATAAAGTTAATTTAATCCTTTTATATATAATTAAATATAAGTTTTTAGAAAATTTAATAGTGGTGTAGTTTTCAAATTAAAATCTCTTGAGGTAGTTTTCCAAATTTTCTATAAAAAAAATTATTAATTGTCAGAAGTGGGATTTGAACCCACGCCTCCTTTCGGAGACCAGAACTTGAGTCTGGCGCCTTAGACCACTCGGCCATCCTGACGATATTGTCAACTGTTTACAACTTAAATATATATTATTATCGTATGTTATTTGTATGTCATATTTTGGAGTGAAATATTAATTCAGTTAAAGTTTAGGGGTAAAACACAATATTACACAAGAAAGTTCCTTTTTTATAAATACAAAGAGCGTAACCGAAGATAAAAATAAAAAGGACAGAGAATCTGGAGATCGCAGAAGAAATCGAGAAAAAACGCTCTTTGCGAATAAGAAACGGGAAAAATGCCAAATAATACTCAAACTATTTCATTCTGGCCAATATATACCTCAACTAACGACCTGACCAAAAAATGCCTCAACTACGGTTGACTTTTTCAAAAATATGTTAACTTTTCGTTGACTTGGCCAAATTAGCACACCGTTAACTCAACTAACGGAATCATTAGATGCCGTTTACTGTTAGCCGTTTAATTGAAACGACGTCGTTTTGGACAGAACGAAACGACGTCGTTTTGTTTAATTTTTTTAAAAAAACACGACAAGCTTGGCTCGAACTCGGGTTTGGAGGAAATGAGAGGCGTTCTCTTACCACTGAGCCAGCGGCATATATTGGTATATCATCAAAAGTTATAAGATATATTAAGTTATTTTTCTTGTTTCATTATTTAAGAAAATAAGTTTTTTTATGTTTTTCATTTAAATTAAAGAAATTGTATGAATCAATTACAAATACTAAAAGGAAACCAAAAATTAGTTTTAAAAATAGAAAAAAAAATAAGTTCTTTTTCAACTACTAATACCAAAAGAAAAATAAATTACTAATTCCCAATCACTAATACCAAAAGAAAAATAGAAAAGAAAAATAAGTTCTTATTATTTTCCTTTTA
>JAHZTW010000001.1:422230667-422308101 GCA_020283515.1 Alliaria petiolata
TGACTAAATTATTTTTTCCTTTAATTAAAGGTATATCACATGCAACATCTATAACTCTATTAATAATAATATAAAAAACTCTATTAAATATGATTAAGTGGAGTGGAGTTATTGGTAAATGGATTTAATATTTTTATGGATTGTTAAAAATTTTAGATTCTATTGTTATTGGTCTACTGAAATCATTGTTATTGATTTGATGAATTCCATACAAATTTCGTTGTTATTTAAAAGTTTAGTTTTAATGATTTTATTATTTTATTAAAATTTTGTATTATTAAGACATAAATTTTAAACAATTTAATTTATAAAATAAATTTTCAAAATAGTATGTACATATCTCTTAGATTTTTAAAGTTATTATATTAAAATATTTTAATAAATTTTCTAAATATATAAAACTCTTCGCAAATCTAATCATTGTTTTTACAAATTAAATAATTGTCTCAACTCTTAAAATCAACAAATTTTATAAATCCAATTCCCAATAACCTCTCTAAATTGCCTTTTTAATTAAAACAAAAAAATAACCCCTCTAAATCTCAATTAATCTCAATTGAAATGAACTTTTGGACTTCAAGTTCAAAGTAAAGTTGGGAATGGCTCTGAATGTATAAATTGTAAAGTTAGGTATGTACAGTGGAATTTGTTAAGAAATAAGGGGCAATCTGTAATATTCTATTGCTTTCTCACCACTTCCACTTTCAACCCAGAAAGACGCAAAATCTCGTGAGGTAAACCTCTAAAACCCTCGGCTCCTCTTCTGTTTACATTTCGTCAATAAATCTGTGCTTGTGGGAGATTGCTACTTCGCCATTGTTGCTAAAATGAAAGCTTTCAGATCTCTACGAATACTAATTTCCATCTCGCGAACGACGACGACACCTCGTAGTAAATCCCATCTGCCTCACAGCTTTCTTCGCCGGTTTTACTCGGCGCAGCCGAATCTAGACGAACCCACTTCCGTCAACGAAGACGGCCCCATCAGCGACTCTATTTTCGATAGCAGTCAATACTCAATCCCTGGAATCGAAGATTCCCATGTGGATTCAGCGAAAAAGCTCAAGCAACCCAATTGGGATAAAGGGTACAGGGCAAGAGTAGAGAAAGAGCTTTTTCCGAAAGAGGCGGAGAAAGGTAAATTGAGAATCCCAGAAGAAGATAGCTCCGAAGAAGAAGATGATGATAGTGTTGATAGGTCGAGGATCCTCGCGAAGGCTCTCTTGGAGGCGGCGCTTGAGTCAGCTGATGAAGAGCTCGGCGAAGGCGAGGTTAGAGAAGAAGATCAGAAGTCGCTGAATGTCGGAATCATCGGCCCACCAAACGCCGGAAAATCCTCCCTCACTAATTTCATGGTTCGATTATTTCCTCTGCTTTGTCTTTTGAGGATCAATTGAGACACAGATTCGTTGCGCAAATGGTTGAATTTGGGATTTTTTTGTGCTGCCAATGAAACTTGTGTAATCCTAAAGCTGCTTAATTTTTTTTTTTGATTCTTTTGGTGTGGTTTTGTCCCTTATGTTGAGGATCTTGCTTACGGTTTTAAAGTTTATGTGCAGGTTGGGACAAAGGTTGCAGCTGCTTCACGGAAGACCAACACGACGACCCATGAAGTGTTGGGAGTATTGACAAAAGGGGATACACAAGTCGTAAGTTTTCTCTTATTTCTCTGTTGCATATTATAAACTACCTGTGATGGTTAAGTATAGAGAGATTAACATCTATTGTTAATGCAGTCGTCATTTGTAGGCTGAAATGTTTGATCTTTGTGTGTTGGAACAACCTTGCAGTGTTTCTTTGATACTCCGGGTCTAATGCTGAAGAAAAGCGGATATGGTTACAAAGACATCAAGAGTCGTGTGCAGAATGCTTGGACTTCGGTTGATCTATTCGATGTCCTCATTGTTATGTTTGATGTCCATAGGCATCTCACTTGGTAAGTCATTTGCTCGTTTGTGTGTACTTTATCAGCTTTCGTTTATTTACTTGACAAAACTATCTCGTAACTGAGAGTAGAATGGTTAGGAGCATCAAGTTGTGGGATTATTACTTAGCTTTTCTGTTTCGATATCTTGCATATCTTGTTCATCTCACCAAGATTATCCATAAGCTTTAAAAAGGACTCTATGACTGTGGTTTTACATTATTGGCAAGTAGAAATAGAGTTCTCTCGAGCTTTATTTAGTCATTTGTGAACTCTGTTTTCTGTTTGATTTGTGTAGTCCGGATTCAAGAGTTGTACGCTTGATCACATACATGGGCGAAGAAGCAAATCCGAAACAAAAGCGTATTTTATGTATGAACAAAGTTGATTTAGTTGAGAAGAAGAAAGATCTGTTAAAGGTTGCAGAGGAGTTCCAAAATCTCCCGGCATATGAAAGGTAGATAGATATTACCTGACTCAGTTTAAAAACAACGAACGTGGAAAGTCTCTCGAATTGCAACTGAAGAAAGATATGGTTTTTCTGTTCTGTTTGGTGTTTTAAAGGTACTTCATGATATCAGGGCTTAAGGGATCTGGAGTTAAAGATCTTAGCCAATACTTAATGGACCAGGCAGTTAAAAAACCATGGGAGGAAGATGCATTCACCATGAGTGAAGAAGTCATGAAGAACATCTCTCTTGAAGTTGTTAGGGAGAGATTACTAGACCATGTTCATCAGGTAAATAATATAGCCTCTGCTTTTTATAATCATCTGTATCCGTTTCTGCTTATTCCGAGAATGACACATTACATGATTGAAAAAACAAACCATAGGAAGTCCCATATGGCGTGGAGCACCGTCTAGTGGACTGGAGAGAGCAGCGAGACGGGTCTCTGAGGATCGAACAGCATCTCATCACTCCTAAACTTAGCCAACGCAAGATTCTTGTGGGAAAGGGGGGTTCCAAAATCGGGTAAGAGCAAACAAGAAGATCACAGGCTGGTTCAAAATTCACTCTTTGAATCTAATCTCGTGACTGATCTTTTTTGATGGATGCTAAATTTTGCAGGAGGATAGGAATAGAGGCCAATGAAGAACTCAGGAGAATAATGAACCGCAAAGTTCATCTCATTCTCAAGGTATTGCTCAAGTGATGAAACCATTCTCCGAAGACTTTATAGTTTTTGATTTTCGATGGATTTAGGGATTGGGGTTGTACACGATTCGATATCTGTCTGTATATGGTGTTGTCAAAGATTAGGCATTGACATTAAAAATAGAAACTTACTACAAACAGACAGGATCACAAGAATAAGATAAAGCAACAGATTTTTTAAAAAAAAACAACAAGCAGTCTTAACGCCAGAAGTGGAAAACGACACGTAGTCTCTTAACTAAAAAGTCTAAAAAACTAACAGGCTCCAGGAAATGGAAGTGTTAACTGATCAAGAAGACTAACCACCGGTGTAGTAAGTACCGGGTCATAAGCAAATCCCTGCAGTACCTCTCCGTCTGAACCACCGGAGCTACTGTTGCTGCTGCTGCCACCACCACCATCGGAGTATGAACACGGTGGGACCCACAACCAACTTTTTCTCACCATATCTAACAGCAACTGCAACGAAGTCCTTCTCAACACAATCATTACAAACTCTTGGTTTCCGACACACTCGAATCCCTTTCCGCCTTCTTCCGCTGCAAACTGTGTGTAGAGCGGCTGAGGCATCCGTTCTATCTCGACCCACGTGGCGTTATCTTGTTGCAAACTCCAAAGCCTAAGGCTTTTGGGTACTTTAAGCTTGCTTTTCTCAACTGCTGCTACGAGAACAAGCCTTCCTCTGCTCTCTAACAAGCTTGGAGACCTGAGAAACCTCCTCATCGGAGCTTGAATCTTGATCCACCGGTTTCCGGTAACCTCTTAGGACAAAACGCTGAAAGGGCTATAGTTCATACAGTAAAACTTGCCTTGCACGTAAACCATCTTACCAGATTCCAAGCTACAAAGCCTTGGCAAAGAAGAAGCCATCGCCCAAAGAGATAAGAATCCGCCTGTATCTACATGGAAACTCTCTGAGGAGAGGTTCTTCACGGCGTAAGGAGATATGAGATCGTCTCCGGTGACGGTAACATCGATGGAAGTTGGTGTTACAGAGAGACCTATCGAAGGGAAAAGCCTTGGCCTTGACATTGGTGGTATTTGACTCACGGATCCAAGAAGAGGGTTACATAAGAGAATGGTTTTTAGACCATCTTCTTCGGAGACCCAACTCACTAACCCTCCTGATGATCCTGAAGGATAAAACCCTGAAGGGATATAAGCAAAAGAGAGACGGTACCATCTGATTTCATTTGGATCAAACAAAAAGCCTTCAGCTTTTTTGGAATCATCATCTACGTTTGTTCCTCCTCTCTTGTAAATGTAGCTTTTCAGAGTTTTGTGTTTGAAGAAGAGGAAACAGTTGTGTCGGAGAGGAAGTAGTTGAAGATATGTCTCGAGGAAAGCGCTGGAGAAAAGTAGACCGTAGAATCTCTTGCAGACGCAACGTGACCTGAAAAATGCCGGAGGTGGAAGAAAAGCGATGATACGGTCGAGAAGTGGAGGAGGTATCTTGCTCCAAATCCGTCCGTCCATCTATTGACCGGAGCTTGAATCTGTGGTTGTGCTTGTCGTTGTGCTACTGTTGCTGCTACTGGTGAAGGTGTAAGAGAACGGTAAGGTTAAAGATGGGTTATTAATGAACACATTTGTTGTATCCATTTTGCTGTTTAGACTTTGATATATTAAAGATTTGGTGAAAAGGGATTTTGGGATTTTCTTTGTCTAAAATGGATTTAGAGTTTTGTTCTTGTGTTGGGAGAAGGGAGATTTAATTTTTAGGATTTTTGAGGAAGGTTTTTGTGAAAGTTATGCAAAACCCCATTGTAGGAAAAAAGGCAAAGATCATATGTATAGCTTTTGAAGAAAGAAGTAACAAAGAGGAGACAAAGTGGTTCTCTGGTCTTTCTCTACTTCTTGCATGGGTTTTTGATATGTTCTTGACTTCAACAGAGTAAAGTCGCATATATTTATATGTAAAGGAACAATTGATGTAGGCAAATGAAGGATGTTAAAAGGAAAAGCAAAGATAAATTGAATTTATTATACACATAAAAAACATATATTTAGTTTGAAAAAAGAAGAAAACATGTTTCTTTATTGTTAGAAATGTGACACACCAATGAATATGTAAATAATATTAGGGAACATTTTGTATCTGAAAATTAATCTTTATTTTATAATATATGGTGAACTGTAAATAATTTAAAAAACTAATTGAGAAAAAGAAAAAGGTGTAAACCAGATTGAGGTTTGTTAGTATTAAAATTTTTAAAAAATTCTAAAGACTAAACCGGTATATAATAGAAAAGACAAGAAAAAGGTTAATTCCAAACAATTCAATTAAATGTCTTAAGAAGTTTGATTTTTATTTATTTGATATAAATTATAAAATATTGATACCTTTTTTTATTATAAATTGTAAAATATGCTTCAAATATATGTATACCGCCGGATGTATTTTGTTATCTATTGAAGCCACAGTTAGATCACATTATTTAACTGTATTAACTAAACCAAACTTCAACAGGCACAACTATCCAAAAGCCTTTGTTATAACCACAGTTTGTTGATATTAATTGACTAACAAATTTTTGTTTGTATATGTGTATCATGCACAGTGTATGTGTGTGTGTGTGGGTAAACGTGAAAATGGTGGCAGAGGAAGTGATGGTTCTTAATGCTGAGAGCCACAGAGTTATCTTGTCAATGCCCAGCATCGACATTATTAATTCAGAGACTACTCTCAATGCTTTTCACACTTGATCACATCTTCATCTTCTTTTCATTTTTTTTCAACTAATTTTATCGCAATCTACATGCACGCTCCTCTTTTTCTTTTTTTTCCCTTTTTTTTTTCTTTTTTGATAATGGCCAGACAAATTGTACTCATTGGAGGAGATCAAATCAGAGAGAATACTAGCCTACTAGAGATTAAAGAGGGGAGCAAACTATTTTAGATTTTTTTTGTTTTCTATATCCAATCAAACCAATTCGATCACTTTCTTTGTTTATGTATTTATTTTATTAGGAGTATGAATAAAATAGTTAGTTCTCTTATCTCGTCGTAGAAATAGAAACCAGTCAATTGCTACTACATGTCTACAAAATAAATGGAACGGACCCTTAGTTTTTTTTTTTTTTTGAAACCAAACGGACCCTTAGTTTCATGATTTTTGTTGGAGGGGACACGTTACTATAAGCTGATTCGAAACGAAAGTTTAACATATATTATAGGGTTATAGTACAGTAATTAAAAAAGTTTCGTCAAGAAAAATGGAATTAAATATTTTTTTAAAAATTGAATAAATATGTAACATGTTTCGACCAAAACAAATATATATAGCTGCAACCCATTTTTTTGTTTTTTGTTAAAGGGTTTTTCATAGCCTACTAAACCCATCATTAATCACTAGTACTAATTGTAATGATGTGTGAAAATGGGGGTCAAACAACACAAAAAGGGAGTTTGGGGTTAATGAGATGAGGGTTAGAGAGAGAGACATGATGACTGAAAATTTTAAAAAGTAGTGAAGTAGAGTCAGCTCAAAAGTCCAATCAGGGTTTCTTATTTAAGGCATTGTTTACCGTGAAAATAATATTGTACAAGTGAGAAGAATATCTGAAACTGACAATTCGCAAAGGAGTAGTAATATTCTCTATTTGAAGTAACTCAAGAGGCTTCGCTTTTGTTTGTGTTTTGATGCTAAAGGAAGTCTCTGAAACCAAACAGTGTCTTGTTTTTGTCAAATCATTTCTCTTCCCATTTCCCAACTAGGTTTTAACTTTTAATCACGCTTACAAGTCTTACCCATAATAAATTCATTTTTAATAAATCCTCTAGAATATGTATTATATAGTACAATACTCCTTCTGTTCTTAATAATTTTTTTTTGAAATTATTACACATATTAAGAAAACATATTAAAACTTCACTATAAATACATTATTTTTTGTAATTAATAATTTCCTATAAATTTAAACCAATAGTAATTCAAGAAATTCAATTAATTCTTTTGAAGTTTATAATTTTTCATCATTAACTAAAAAAAAATGTATTAAAAACTTAAAACAACTATCTTTGTGAAACAAAAACAAAATCTAAAAATACTTTTTTTAGAAATATAGGGAGTATAAAATTAATAAATAGAACATAATGCTGAAGAAAACATTTTGGATTAAAATGGTAATCCAAAAACTTTACCATAAAACTCTTAATAAGTTTTACCGTTTTAATAGTTACTAATAACAAAAGCTGTATAAAAAGCGTTACCAACAGTATTACACTCTGCTTTATTGTACAGCTTTTGCTTACAGCTCTTTTCTTACAGTTTTCAACTATTTTATAAGCACTTATCACTACAGCTTACCGCTAAAAGATTCAGCTTACCGCTAAAATATTTTGGTTATCGATGAAACCCTTTATTTGATTCAATCCAAGCCATTCTGTAGTGTTATTTAAGACGTGTGATTTTTTTTATCAGCTATACAGTCACAATTCCCAATCCAAATAGAGAATTTTGATATTTTAATTATTGTTATTCGAATATTCAAGACTAAAGTTAAAAAAACTATAATCCTTGTTTTCTGAAACTTTTTGTTATTTGGGTAACTTTTCCGTTAAATATATGTTACTAAAACTAATTCCACTTAAAATGAATTAAATCAAAAAACAAAAACAGAAATTAAAATATTCTTTTTTTTTTGATCAAAAAATTAAAATATTCAAAATGTGATTTTAATCATACTAGTTCACGTATTTTATTTCTCATGCATCTTCTATAGTAGAGAGGTAGATACGGAGGTTTTGTATATGTAACATACACGTACGTGTATATATAAAATGCAAGCATATACATATAAAAATATCTATCTCTTGCATCTTATATAATAAAGAAATGAGCTTTGAAATGCTGACACGTGGCAGATGATGTGTCACCTATATTTAAAGAAAAAAAAATATAAATACATAAAAAATTAAAATGTGTAATTAATAATTATAACACTTAATTCATCTCTTTATTTTGTAGTTCTTAATTAAAAAAAACTATAATTAACTACATAACTATAGACAAAACAAATGTGATATCTTATAACATATAATAAAAAATTTTCATCATGGAGTCCTGAAAATTTTGGAACGGGTTTCACGTTCCTTCCTGTACCGTCCCGAATTTTTCGTTCCATTTCTTATCACGTTTAAAATTAAAAAAAAACTTAAATACATAAAAAATTGAAATTTGTAATTAATAATTGTAACACTTAATTCATCTCTTTATTTTGTTGTTCTTAATTTAATAATAGGTGTAATTTATTTTTAATAAACAAAAAAACTATAATTAACTACATAACTATAGAAAAAACAAATGTGATATCTTATAACATATAATAAAGTTTTTTCATCACGAGTCCTGAAAATTTTGGGACGGGTTTCACGTTCCCTCCTGTACCATCCCGAATTTTTCGTTCCATTCCTTATCCCGTTTAAAATAATTATCCATTCGAAATCATTTATTTTATTAATACAGATATGGAAAGGGAATGAATATTAGATTGTATACCCGAATTACCCGTCAAAAATAAAAAACTTGAAAATTCTATATATATTTTTTCAAATCATTCTGAAATTTCTCAGGACGTTCTATCATATTTCCTTTTGAAAATTATTTTACAATTTACTAATTTTCTGTTTCCGTCTCATAGCCATATATTTCCGTCTTGGGCCCCAAAATTTTCAGAGCTGACATACTTTCATTCTACACATTTACATTTGAAAGAAAAACTTCTCAACAAAAAAAAATAAAAAATTCCAACTACACTAAATAATTAAATACAATATACAAAAAAATAAAAACAAAAAAATGCAATAGAGTTTTTACAACAATCTATAAATAGAAAGAACAATACAACAATCTACAACACAACTCACTTTTATTACAACATAAATTTCCAATAGAATATATATATATATATATATATATATATATATATATATATATATATATATATATATATGCATTACACTATCATATAATTTTTTCACACAATCAACCGGAACAAACTGCGTCTCAAAATCACACGTCCACTCTGTCAAAAATAGAACATCAACTACACAATCTGTTTTAGCACCGATCAAATACTTCAAGTTAACACTATCTTCAAAAATATGATTAACTTCTACCTCACTTATCATGATATGGATGACACAATATCAAGTACATTAACCGAAAGTTTAATAAACTTTATTCAGAAATCTATGTTATCAGGTCGGCCACATAACACACAATGCCTCGAAGTCTTTTTTTAAAATTGAAGATTTCAATCAAAATGCATCAAGAAAACAATATATTGATTTTGTAATTGAAGACGTAGAGAGAACACAAATCCAAGCTACACAAGGAGAATATGACAATTGTGATATATGTCTTGATAATCTACAAGGACCAAAACATATCTTAACATTTAATTTTACATTCACAAATTTCATCACAAATGTATTTTAGATTGGTTATACTATAAAATAACATGTCTTTAATTATTGTCGAAAAAAAATAATTCGATATTTTTATACTTACGATGAATAAAAGAAATTCTCATTCACCATAGATATTATTTTTCCACCAATCTTTCAATACAAAATTATAAAATTACATGATATTTACAGAATAAAAATTAATATTTATCCACAAATATTTACTAATAAATTTTATAAAATAAATTTTAAAAATTAAAACATTAAAATTATCATAAATCCGTGCAACGCACGGACCTTCTTCTAGTTTTATATATAATATGCATATGCTTGCATTTTATATATACACACGTACGCGCGTGTATGTTCATTTATTGTCTGTTCATTAAAAATTCTCTCTAGCCCTAAAATCTAGGGAAAAGAGAGGGTAAACAAATGGTAGATATATCAAATTCTAGAACTCAATGTAAATATTAACCTTCAAGAAATCGCCATTTATGGAAAAAAATTAAAAACTTTTTTGAACTTGGTAATTTTGGGTTGTCTTCCCTCTTCAAGCAACCTTATTTTGTTTATTCACCTTTTGACACTTAAAAATTTAACTTTTCACCTAGATCAGTAAGTCCATTGACCCTTATTACATTTTACTTTGGCTAGGTGTCTAGCTGATATGATATCTAATAATGTATAAATAAAGTGAATTCAAGGGTAAATAATGTGGAGTACCAGAAATTTTTAATCGGGCTTGAAATTATTTCTTACAGACTATTTTTTTTCTTTTTTTACAGACTATTAAATAATAACATCGTACCAACCTACTATGAAAATACAAATAAATAAAAAATAACCACAAAATGAAACGAATGTTTTTTCTAAAACTATACTCTAATAAATTTAGGGAATATTCACAAGAACGTCCTTACTCTACAAAGTATTTAGATTAATGACGATAGATCTTTTTGATTAGGTAGATAAACTTAAAATAAAAATAAAATAAACAAATTCAAAAGGATCGATATAAAATTTAAATCCCCACCAATATCACTAAGCTATTATATAATTCGATGACACGTTATTTTATATGATATCGTTTTATCTTATGATACGTACATATATATATTTATTGATTATCGCGTGCTATTTTACACCATAACACACAATTTTATTTATTGACACATGACTTTTGAATGTAGTGCCAAATGAGCAAGAATCAAAAAGGTATTTTTGTCGAATTGCACTGAAAACATATTTTTTTATATTTATCACCATATTTATTTACTTAAATACTTTATACAATAAGGTTATTTATTGCAAATTAACCAATAAACTCATGAGATGTGTTGATTAAAAATAAATTAATCTGTAAGATAAATAACCTTACATCAAACCCATTTCCTTATACTTCCTTGTATATAAAGTTAAAGATTTGACATTCATACATATTAGAAGAGAAATGTATGTATGGATTGTTGCAACATTCACCACATGAAGTGCTCTATTTGACCAAAGCTAACCGACATGTTTGAGTTTTACATTTAAGTACCTAATTTCCATTTAGACCGAAAGCGAGATCTATGGATTTTCTTTTTGCGCTTACATAGCAATCGCCGAGAAGGCTCTTTCTTTTCCTATTTATTATGCTATCTTGGAGAATCGTACTCTTCACTGATTACATCCAATAGTTGATGGAGATGACTTTTATTGCAATCCGTACGTTATGCTTATTACATGGTATGTTTGAGTAAGAAAACAAAGGATGTATAAGTCACATAAGGTATCTTCTTCTTCCTCCAACATTCTCTTCTCCTAAAGAATGTATAAGTCCCATAAGGTATGTTTGAGTAAGAAAACAAAGAATGTGCGTATGATCTTTTTTTAATATATATATTAGTTTCCTTTGCAGCTTCTCTTAAGTGACTGAAAAACAAAGAGTCTTCAAAATTGCTTCATATATATACTTCATTACGGTAATTATAAAGAAGAAACCAGACAATACTTGGTCGAGTTTGTCAGAGATCAGTCCCAATCACATAAACCATGTTGGTTAAATTCATGCTTACACAATATAGAAAGAATTTCATTTACAATCTTAATACAATCTATATAATGTCATATGAATACATGATTGAAGATATCGAAGTAGCTAGATGCTTGTAGCCCTTTTCATTTCCTATCGAGATCTGCTGAAACAATGGGTTTGTGTGGAGTGGAACAATCATACCGGCGTAAGAATCATATAGAAAGGATCTGGGACGAACTCTGGATGATCCACTAGCCACTTCAACAACAACAGTGAAAGGATTTATTCTTTTACTTACCTAAAACTCAACAAACACTCATATCTTGATGCAAAAAGATGGTTAGTTTATTTGTTTTTGTTTTCTCTAAACCTTTTTGAAGAAACTCACAGCTCTGTTTAGCTGCAGTTAATTTCTCTCTCTCACCAACTCCAGTTGTACCTTTATGAGAAAGACAAGATTAACTCACAAAAACAAAAATTCAAAAAGCAGAGGAAAAGGAAACAAAACGAATTTCTTGCCAAGAGGAGGAGAAGAGAAGAAGAAACTCTTGGTAACTCTTACTTGTCATGCACGACATATAATTGTAGGCTAGGTCTTAAAAAAATAAAAAATAAAAAATTTTAGTTACTTTTTAACTATTTAAATTACGTAAAAAATCCGTAGAAAATATCAGACGGATTTTTCCGACCACGATCGTGGAAAGTCTATGGGAAACTTTCTGTTGGAAAATTGGTCGGATCGGAAAATTGGTACAAATTTTCGGTAGATGGATAATGTGGTCGGCAAATCTCCAAGTAAGATTGATTTCTTTATTGGATCAAACACACATTAAATTGCGAAAGCTTCTTATTCAGTTGACTAAATGTTCATTAATGTTACCACATCAGTGGTTATTGGAGACAAGCAAATAAATTTTTTTTTCAGCGGGGTGCAAATGAAATTGTTCATTGCGGACCCATATATCTATTGTAGATTATTGTTAAATAGATAAATTATCTGTTAGAAAAATTATTTTGTAGTTATCATCATAATTTGTAGTTGAAATAATATTTCAGACGTTAAAAAACACACATTAATAAAAACCATACATCATAATTATAAAATCTATATTTATTTATTATATATACATTCTAAGCATATGAATGATTATATGAACAAATATGGATAAACAATATTCTCAGTTGGACCAACTGAACTGAGCTAACGAAACTTAAAACTGAACAAATTTTTTGAGATAATGGGTTAGTGGTTCTCCCTGTTGAGAAGTAGTTGTCTGGTTGGTTGGTGTAGATCATAGATAAAGATCATAGATAAATTCCGCTCAAAAGTTGAATTATCTTACTCGATATCGACACTCACCAAAGTGATTAGTTGGGTGGTGATTGCTGATTATAAAAAGAAAATAAAAAAATTTGAGGTCATTCGAAACTAATATGTCAAAGCGGTTATGAGAAACTAGTAGAAAATTAGAAACTAATATATTATTCAAGCTCATTGGGATTAACGTTTTTGTTTTTGTTTTTGTGTTCAGCCAATGAGCCCATATATATGATCACGATACAAACCATTTCCACAGGTGAAACATATAAATAAACCCATATTATAGGATATTCCAGATCTCTTCCATAATCTTATCCTCTGACCAATAAAAAAATAATATGACTAATCAATTTTTTTTCTCTTTTTGGTATTAAAACTTGCCTCTGCTTGCGTCTTCTCAGTGGTACCAACATTGGGATGAGAATTAGGGCAAGTCTGGCTGATTATTGATGGTTCTTTCAATAAGCTCCTCCAGAGCCATGTGGTCTTTGCAGAAGCGACCAATGAGTCTGAAGCATTTGGAGGATGTGCCAGAAGAACGTTGTATCCCTCCGATTGCCGGTCGCTAAGAGTTGAAGCGAGACCTTCGTCACGGGAGATGAGCATTAGATTAGCCGGAGCTGGATTATTGATATCGTATCTCCATTCCAAAATTTCAGCGAAAATATGTAAGCTAAAATCTACTGTTTCAAAACAGAAAAAGATAGTGAGACCATAATAACTCATATTGTTACACCATAATCGTATTATTTGTTTCAAAAACAAAAGAAAAAAACACAGCCAGTTGAATCCGAGCATTAGTGTATTAGAGCATGTTCAATGGAGGTTTTTAACAAAATTATCTTAAACAAAAAAATTAATAAAATAACAAAAAGTAAGAGAGAGGAGGAAGAAGGGTTTCTTAGACCAACCCCAACCCAAACACTTAGTGTCTTATACAAAGTTATTAACAATAAAAGAGATTAAATTAATTGTTTTGGGTGTCTTAAACTTTAGATCTAAATTAAGACACCTGTTCTTAGTTAAGAACACCCAGGTGGCAGTTCTTTATTGGATGACTTTAATATTATTCATCTCTTTCTTTCCACCTCTTGTAAACCAAACCAACATAAATTATTCATCTCTTTCTTTCCATCTCTTGTAAACGAAACCAACAAGAAAATATTCAATTTTTTTTTTCATAACACTTTCATATTTTCAAATGGCATCTTCTTCCAATGATCCTTAATTACGATCAAACTTTCGATGAAAATTTTGATCAAGCTTTTGATGAAAAATTTGATCAACCTTTCGATGAAAAATTTGATCAAGGTTTCGAGGGAATATTCGAAAAGCTCATTGCTATTCGTCAAAAGCCAACAAAATCAAAGAAAAAACGAGCCTATATTGAAAGAAATCTCGAAGAAGGCCACATCAAATTATGGAACGATTATTTTACTGAAGATGCGAAATCGCGAAGAAAGTTCGTTATATTTTTGAAAATGTATTATGTTTCAATATATTATATTTTTACTTAAATTTTTTTTTTAAAAAATATTTGGTTTTTAAGACACACATCCAAAATGTCTTCATTGTAAACTCAAAAACAACAAATTTTAACAAAGTTTCTTATATCCAAAAAGTACACCAAATATTATTATTTTATCATTAAGACACCACACTAATTGTGTTACCATTGGGGTTACTCTTAAATGTCTTATTTAAGAACCGGTTCTAAGTTTTTAATAGACTCATTTAATGTATTTAATGTGTGTCATGTTCTGATTGGTTTAGATTTTTTTATGATTTAAAAACTAATATTTTTTTTTTAAAGATATTTTCAAAGTATCTTAGACATTGCACATGCTCTTACTTCTACTTATTATACCTATAGATTTAAGAGATAAATAAGGAAGATTAACTGGAGTTGACATGGACGTGATTAAGAACAATCCCAGTGGAAGAGAGAGCTTTCTTGACGGGAGGGATGTGATTCATGTTGCCATAGGCAGTGATGGAGATTGGACCACGATAGTTCAACTTGCTCAGCGCCGAGCTTAATTTCTGTGCGATCCCCTCAGCATTACAACCCTTGGGAACCGGACAGTTCTCAATGTCCCAACAAACCCACGTGGGAGCATTCTCGTATTTAGTGAAGACTTAAACATAAAAAGAGAATCAATCAGAAGTGAATAGATTCAAAACTGGGAAAAGAAAACAGTTTCTAATCAGTAACGGATATCTTTCGGGAACATATCCAATCAACACATAAGGTAAGTAAGAATCGCTAATGATAAATCTCGGAGAGGTTAACACACACATGGCTAGTAATTATCGAATCTAAAATAAACAGAGATAAGCGCAGCGAAAGGAGGGAAAGACGATGGAGCTATCAGCCAAAGGAGATCGACAGAAAAATTAAAAAGAACTAATCTTCTAGCTCAATGAGGGAAATAACAAGGCCGTAAATCGTTTTTGATCAAATCTTTTATTCACATTCCCAACGAAAAACAGAATCATTGGAGAGATAAAAGGAGAAGAGAACATACCTCCTGTAACAGTTTCCTGAGATAGACTCAAGTTCTCAATCCTCTTCTCCGTAGCAGTCGAAGGATTTAGGGTTTTTTTTTTCTTCTTCTATTTTACGGTTTGTGAGATTAATAGATTTAGGGTTAGTAGTTGTGTCATTTTTTTTTATAAACTAAGGGGATCTTATTGGTTTGTGTATTTGAAAAAAGTTTTGATGACTTTAAAAATTAAAAGAGTTTATTAAATTCAAAATGAATTTTAGATTGATGTAGATTTTTTTGTAAAGAGTTTTGTAGATTATTATAGATTATTTAACTAGATAAATATAAACTTTTATCGAGTTTTCTTCAAGTATTGCATAATATTTGTGTTTGTTATTATCTACCACTTTTTTTTTCTCATATTCTATAAATTGTTTCAAAGTTACGACTTTGTTATTCAACATCTTTTCCAAAACTTACAGAGTTACAGGTACATACTAAATTCTCCATTTTTCCAATTTATCTTATGCTTCTTTTATTTTTTTAGTTCAGTATCAATTGATTGAATCACGATCTCCTTATGGGAGATTCACAAAATAAAAAAATCAGTATAAACAATGGAAACTAGAGAAAAAAAATTGTTGATTGATCTACTTGTAGATGCAATTCACCGAAATGCCTTGACGGTAATGGTCGTCTTATAACCAAACTCACAGTGCAGCAAAAAAATTTACCTGCTCTCAATGAAAAACTTGGATACCAAAAAGAATACAAGATATTGGCAAGCCATATGTCATTATCGAACATGGCTAAGTTTTGTGTTCATAACGTTTTTATTGTGTTGGTAATATTGGCGTTTGTGTTTATGTTTTCATTTATTAATAGTGACATTTCTTGTGTTTGTAAAGTATTTTTTTATTATAAACAAATTTTGAGAATACTGATCAATATACAATACTTTGGTAAGCAGATTTGTGAAGAAAAATATGTGAAATCATTAAACCAATAATACTAGATTTTAAAACAATGACAAAACAAGAATATTTCAAGTGTTTTGAATAACACAAGATTTATTGAGTTTATAAAATAATGAATCAAATAGCACTAGACTTTAAAGATTTTAAACTACTTATTATAAATTCATATACTAATTTTTAAATAGTTTTGAAAAATCTTAATCAAGTAACACCATAATCTACTATATGAAAGAGGAAGAACACTCTCCTATTTCTGCCACATCAGCAGTTGAGAGAGTGCCACATGTCATTCACTATTTAATTCTTAAAAAATTATTTTATTTGTAATAAAACTTACATCTATGAGGATTTGAACCCACATTCTCTCAATATCAGACAAATGTTTTATCCACTAGGCTATGAGTACAACTTGACAATCCTCTTTAAAACAATGTTATATTGTTTCTATAACATATTAACACTCATTTATTTATTAAAATCTAACTATTCATAAATTAGTTTTACCTATTTAATATATTATAATCGCGAATATGATCGATTTACTTATCACATGTCGCGATCATATTAATTATTAATTTAAAAGCATCCATATACAAAGATATAGACTAAACATAATTATAAAGAATATCAATTTTCACTTATTATTTTAGATTAAATTATTTTTTTAGTTATATATTTAATAAAATATCAATTATTACGGTATATAAAACAATAAATCACATATTCATCAAAAAAAAAATTATAAAGAATAAAATAATAACACTTTTACAAATCACTAATCATCATCTACAATATAATAGATGAAAGTAACTTTCGAGAAGATGACACATACACTTTGTTTTATTGGTCAAAACCTCAATTTTATTTTTTCGAGTATATAAGCAATTAATTATTATTTTAAAACATCAAGTAACAAAAATAAATATTACCATATGTACAATTAACTCTACATAAAAACCAGTAAATCAGAATTTAACTATTTACAAATTAGTATAAGTAGATAATTTCAAATTTAATTTTATAAGTATAATAAAAATATGAATCTAATATAATACATAATTTTAAATAGAGAAATTCCTTAGAATACCATCAAAACTAGTTTCTATTCCACAAATACCACATACGCTCAAAATCTTCTATCCATAACATTTTTGATTAAACCAATGACTATATTGCCCTTGTTTAGATAATAAACTTTTTTTACCAAAAAAAAAGAAAGAAAAATACGAAATGAGCATTGATCCGAACGTTTTAAGAACAAGATCAGAGGAATTTTGTTTGCGATCCCTCTCCCTCTTTCACTTTGCTTTGTGAGTGAATTTCCCTTTGCTTTGATTCAATTTCTTTGGAGAGGTCGAAGAGGAGAGATAAGCCATGTCGCTGAGACCGAACGAGAGGACAGAGGTCCGTCGAAACGGATACAAGGTCACTGTGAATGCGGAGGAAGGAAGAAGAAGAAGAGAGGAAAATTTGGTCGAAATCCGGAAAAACAAACGCGACGCGAGGAAAGCTTGATGAAGAAGCGGCGCGACGGTATGCAAGCTCTTCAAGATTTCGCTCCTGAATCTGCCGCCTCCGCTGAGAAGAAGGCAAGCCGGAGTTTCACAATCTCACAGGTTTATCATTCTATGCTGATTTTGTGTTGGATTAGTCAATTGATTAGCCCTTTTTCAATACTCGTAGCTGGAGAATCTATCAATGGTCGCCGGGGTTTGGTCGGATGAGCCTTCGTTGCAGCTCGAGTCCACTTCCCAGTTTAGTATTGATCTTTCGATAGGTAAGTTTCATCTTCTTACTTCTTTGTTTTCTTGATCGATTTGACATATTCGAATGTTTCTTTGATTTTTGTGCTCTTATATTTTTCTCTAGAGGGTCCTTCTATCGACAAAGTGATACAATATGGAGTTGTGCCTCGCTTCGTTGAGTTTCTTAAGAAGGACGATTTACCCAAGCTTCAGGTTTTAGAAGAAAAGTCCCCATCAATTCATATTGTAATCTCTGATTCCGATGTTCCATGTTTGTTTCTAGTTTGAGGCTTGGGTTCTAACAAACATTGCTTCTGGGATAAAAAATTCTAGAGATTAAATGACTTGTTACTAAAATCCTAAGATTCTAGAGATTCGTATCATTTTTGTGTTATGATGCGAATGGTATGTCTGAGATTCTCGTGACTATCTCGAGAAGATGTTAGTTTCTCACTTAGATTCTTTTAGCTATAATGGATCTTGAATACATACGTACAAACCTTGTAGTATTTCTTTGAATAAAAGTAATAATTCCAATGATTCAGAATCTTAGATATTGGTCATTCTATAGATGTGAAGGTTTTAAACAAATTGATATGATGACAACTTTTGATAGAAGGCTTTTCTGTTTACTAAGACACATATGAATCATATATGTGATCATATGGATTTTTGATTATGTAACTTTTTAAAGAAGAAGGTGAAGCTGTGGTGAAATCAAGCATTGTTCAGCTGTCCAGATTATCAGATTCAAGTAAGACAATTTTAGTATTGTAGAAAATTGATTACGGGTTTGCTGGATGCAGCTCGGATATACATTTTACAAGGACCAGCTAAAATATATATTTTACAAGGACCAGCTCAGATATCCAGACTTTTTATTAAGCTTTTCATATGTTTTAGGAATGCTTTCCTGACTTTTTATTCTGACATTCTGAATACGATTATTCTCTTATTTTTGTGGTTTGAACGTGGTTATGAGTCTATTTTAAATATATATTGGATGATATTCTGTTTATTTTGTGATCCACTAAAAAAATATACTAATTCTTTTACATGTAAAAATAGGAAAAAATCATATATATTTAGAAAGCCCTTTTAGAAATCGACACAAACTTGTTTAAGACTTTCACAAACAAGTCATAAGTCTGAAATGAATTTGTAGTTTTCAAGTATTTCTTATGCAGTAGCAATAATGTTGAAGTGGAGAACTGGTTTATCACAAATAATCATTATGGCTCATCTTCGATTTTGTACAACAAAAGAGGACGTGTAATCTTAGAAGGGAATGGATCCTCCATATTTTCTATCTACAAAACTGCATTATAAAATCTATTAAAAATGGTTACTAAAGAAGCTAAATAAGTAATATGACAAGTTATTCACAAACACACAATATTTTAAAAACTATGACAGTGTGATGTTTAACTGTAATTCGAAAAACCTTTTTAAAGATTTAAGACTTTTTAAAACTTTTAGAGAGACTATACTATTTTTTTTGGTAAACATAAACTTCATTAAAACTTAAAAAAGTCCAACTAAAGCGTTTTTAGCAAGAGAGGCTATACTAAAAATATGATTTAAAAAAAAAAATATTTGAAACTTTTTCTTATTTTAGAAGTTTTATTTTATTTTTTAGGAAGAACTTTTACAAATTTAGGAACGTCATCCTAAATTGTATATTAATTACTACTTGATCAAATAAAATTAAAGCCTTCACATTATCAATCTTAGGAGGGTCAAAGACAACAACAATCAAAAGGGTGTCTTTCACTTAGAATGTTTTTTCACAATTTATGAAGACCTTCTTAAACTATTAAGAATTCTTACTGAAAATTAAGAAGGCCTTCCTGAATTGGAAATTCAGAAAATGTTCTTAATGTTTTTAGGAAGATATTCCTGAAATTCTTACTAGTGTATTTGCCAAAGCAACTGACGATTTGCTTCAAAAGCTTTTGAAAGTGAAGATAACAAAATCTAGACATTGTATAAAATGTTTCTATATCGTGTTGGCATCTTATGTTTCTGTTTTGTGGTGGCATTCAAATGTTACGGGAAGACGTTCCTATATTTGTATACAGTCATTCTAAACACAATTAATTTTTTGAATGTCTCACACGTTTAGGAATGTCATCCTAAAACGTATAAATGAGAACTTTTTGTATATTTATATAATAATTTAAATTTAGAAAGCCATCCTACATATTTTGAAAGGTCTTCTTAAAACGTATAAGAGAATTTTTGTGCATATATTTATACAAAAGCTCAAAGTTAGGAAGTTATCCTACACGTTTACGAAGAATTTCTTAAAACGTATAAATGATAACTTTTGTGTCCATCTATATAACAACTCAAATTTGGTCAGATATGTCAACACAATATAAAAACTACAAATGGTTTTATGTTTTCTTACTTGAATGTTTAGTAAGCTCTTAAATGGTCAAATAATTTATCTTAAAACGTGTAATGAAATTTTTTGTGTCTGTTTATACATCCACTCAAATTTAGGAAGTCATCATACACATTTAGGAACACCTTCCATTAAACATTTAAAATACATTTTTAAGAATTTATGAATGTCTTATAATAGTCAATGAAAATCTCCTAAAAGTCTAAGAAGTTTAAGAAACTAAAAATTGAATGAATTTTTCTGAGATACCTAGAAATGTTACATAAATTTTGAAATTTTAGAAACTTTGAATATTTAAGAAGAATTTTTAAAAATTTAGGAAAGCCTTCCAAAATCATATGTTAATAACTATTTGCTCAAATAAAATTTTTGAAGTCTTTGTATACATTTAATAAAATCTTCCTAAATTTTTATTAAGTTTTTTAATGTTTAAAAAACTTTTCTATAGCTTACTAAAATTTCTATGAACGCCTTCTTGAATGATTTCTAAATACTTTTTAAGAGTTTAGGAATCATGTGAATTTTTTTAAGAGATTTAAAAAGTTTTCTTAATATTTTTGGAAGTTATTTAAAGTGTTTTGGAATGCCTTCCTAAATATTAGGAAACTCTTACTAAAACAAATTATGTGTTTCTATACAGCCGCTAAAAAAACTTACTAAACCGTTTGATAGAAAGCAGAAGGGTTATACTTGAATACTTTTAGGAAAACTTTTTCAAATGTATAATAACTAAAATAACCTTTTAGCAAAACGTAAAATGGGAACTTGTGTTTATTTATACAACAACTAATATTTATGAAACTGTTCTACACATTTAGGAAAGTTCTCCTAAAATGTATAAAACATATAATTGAGAACTTTTTGTGCCTATTTATACAATAATAACTCAAATTTATAAATTCGTTCTACATATTTAGGAATGTGTTCTTAAAACGTATAAGTGATAACTTTTGTGCATATATTTATACAAAAGCTCAAAGTGAGGAAGCCATCCTACACATTAAGGAAGAACGACTTTAGTTAAGGCCTTACTAGAATAATAGGAATCCTTCCTGAAATTTCAAAAGATCTTTCTAAATAGTTAAGAACAGTTTTATTTCAAGTTTAAAGCATCATTACTTGCATTCAAACCCTATAAACCATCGTAACAATGAAGAGGATATTAATGTACTAAATTCATTTACTTATAGCGAACTAATACTATTAATGTCCTAGCCAAGGGTTGTGCTATGAGTTTCACTACAGTAATTCTTGGGTTTCATTGTTTCTTATCGCATGATCCAACTATGTGAAGACATGACAACGAATTTAGGAAGCCATTCGTAAACATGTATGAATTGTTCCTAAATTATGAAGCTTTTTACAAATTTCGGAAGACCTTCTTAAAACGTATGTTAATTGTTACATTCTTAAATATGTATGAATTATTCTGAAATTAAAAATCAATTTTGAATATTTCAGAAAGCTTTCCTAAAACATCTTAAGAAGGAATGTGGGATCATTGTTACTCTTATAAAAAGGTAGGCTCTGCTTCAAGGTACATCTTAAGTTCGGCCAAGCAGTGCCAAAATCATGAGAAGTTAGCCACGGGAAAGCCTATAGCATTAACGACACAAAGCCAATAGCAGTAACGTCACGGGAAATTAGGAAGGTCTTCCTATGTTTATGAAGGTTTTCCTATGTTTAGGAAGATCATTCTAAACATGATCGGTTCTTGTTTTCTATGTATATATTAGATAAAAATTTGATTATTGTGAGTTGCAACAACAAGCAATACACTAGTTCAATCGAGAATGCATTGATTGCTTATTTATTTCTCGATTTGTAGTTGATAAATTGAAATATTTTGTCTTTAGTACAGTTTGGTTAGGTTTTTGGTTGGGTATGCAAGAATGCTAATGAGCTTATGTAAGTGATTGAATATTTGAGTATGTTCGTGTTAGGAGAGCCTTCCTAAATGTGTATAACGTCTTCCTAAATTTGAGTTGTTTTCTAGGTATAGATTGAATAAAAATTTGGTTATTGTGAGTTGCACCAACAAACCAATACATTAGTTCAATTATTTGCAACAATTTAGGAAGGTTTTCCTAAATTTGAGTTGTTTAAATGGTACACAAAAGTTTGCTTCTTTTAGTTATGCACATACATGGATATAAAGTTTGTTTAAATAATTTATTTTTAAACGGTCAAATTTGGTCAGATATGTTTAGTAAGTTTTTAAATGGTCAAATTTGCTCAGATATGTCAACACAATATGAAAATTAAAAAACGTTTTATGTTCTCATGATGGCGTTGGTGTACGCTTCACCACATGCATCCCAAATTGTTGAAAGACGGTTTAAAGCCTATGCGAAGTCACAAATGATCAAAACCACAGAGAAAGAGAAACTCTTTTTTATTTTAAAGTAACAATTTTAACATTACCACTGTGTATGTGTCTCCCTGCTCATCATCATGTAACAATGGTCTTGAATCAGTTTTTACAGCAGCAATTTAAATTTAAGAGCCATCCTACACATTTAAGAAGGTCTTCATAAACCAAAGGGAACCTTCCTAAAACAAAGGAATGTCTTCCTAAACCAAATGGAACCTTTCTTGATTGTTTAGGAAGAATTTTTACAAATTTAGGAAAGACTTCTTAAATTGAATAGTATAAAGAATTAGTGATCTAATGTGACCAGGATTTAAGAAGTTACCTTCTTATTTTGATTAAAAAGTAAGTCTACTTGAGATAATGTTTGATCTTAAATCAAATAATCTCTTGATGGTCTCAAAGATTTTGGTAATTATTCTTGACTTTCATCATTTCTGCAAGTTCGTGTATTTAGTCCACCTCCAAACTACCTGAGATTTATTGTTGCTACAAGTATTTGCCACATGAAATTTAGGAAGGCTTTTTGAATTTTTAGGAAGAATTCTTACTTATGTAGGAAAGTCTTCCTAAAGTTTAAAATCTAGTAAAAAATGCTTTTAAAATCGTATGTTCTTACTAGATCGAATAAACATTTATGAAGTATTTCTAAACTTTCAGAAAGACCTTCCTAAATTTAGAAAGTTTTTATAATGTTTATGAAAACATTTATAAGCATTTAGCTTATCTTTCTAAACTCTTTAGGAAGATCTTACTAAAAAATTGTATGATTTTATCTTAAATATCTAGAACTGTTTCATTAATTTAAGAAATTTAGGAAGCTTTCTTCAATTTCTAGAAAACATTTTTATAAATTTAAGAATGCCTTTCTAAATCGGATCAATTGCTCAGATGCCCCTCTTGGTTGAAGAATGATCTAGTTTACCCTCGTTATGTTTTACAATTTATTTTTGATTTTCTTTTTAAACCAAAACTCTAGTAAAGACATTCAAACCCTTAATGAATCATACAAATTACAAACCCAACCATGATATTGTCGGATTATCCACCCAAACCCGATTAAAATGGATCATGTCCCACAATTTTTCCTAAAACAAAAGAAAAAAACATCAAAACAAAAAAATCTCAATTTTTTTTTTTTCTTTGTCGTCTCCACCTTCTTCCCCAACCCTTTCAAACTCTTTTTTTTTTTTTTTTTTTCTGTTTCGAACATCCCTTTTTTCTTTTCGTCGTCTTCTACTTTCTCTAACTCTTCTCTGAAATCATCTTCACCGACTTTCCCCATGAACACCGCTCTCCCGCCTAATCGAACGTGAGAGATGGTCACGTTCGACGGCGGACCTACCGGAGCTCGTCCAAACTCCGGCAGATCCCATTGCAGCATCTTCCATTACATGGGTTATGGTGAACTCGCACCATCGGAATAAATTCCTTCCGTACGTCCCCGAAACAACATCGCAAAACCCTACTTTCAATCCGATCAAAAAGACACACCTGCCGTCGACAATAGAAAATCCGACTAGAAGAACCGCCATCTTCACGCGGCTACATACTGTGACCACTGGAGCTCCTCCCAACTTGCAGCAACCCTTATAACAGACGAAAAGAAGCACATCTCGAGTCTCGAATTGGCCGCCGCGAGATCTAGGATTAGCCTAGCCGGATAAAATCAGTATTACCAAGTATTACAGAAAATCAAACTCGATATGTGTAAACAAATATGAATTCAACAACAAACACGAAATCAAGAACATTCGAAGAAATTTATACACAAACTCGAAATCAAAAACAAATATGAATTTTTTTGCCAAATCTGAAATGAAGAACGAACCATAAACAAACCAGAGTTGTAAAAGATAAGATGTTATGTATGGAGAGGCCAAAACTAGTTACTATTTAAGATAAACTTAGTTGTACCGCATATAAAACTAGTTATACCTAGTTGTACTAAATTTGAATAGTATTCCACCAAAATTATGTTTAAAATAAACTAAAAACCCAAAAAAAAATATGTGCGCCGCCAAATTGACACGTGCGCCGTTTTTGCCTTTTGTGGGTGCAGCCAAAATTACACTTAATTATCCCATAGTATTCCAGTAATACCGATTTGCAAATAGTTGTACTTTTCGGTGTTTTCAGGTTTAATTAGTTTTACATAGCCATAAAAATTTTAATTTTAGTTTTACAGATGAGTTTAGTCAGTTAAAGTATGTTTCCTAGAATATTATGTATTAATTGATTTTGAAACTCATTTCATGTGTCTTTCGCATCTTAATGTGGTTAATATTAACAAAGTGATCTTAAAAGTGTATGTGTTTGTTATGTAAACATCCTAATAACAACCATTATGCTATAAATTTATTTTACCCACTTAACACATCATGTTTTTACATTTAATAGTTACTTATCTAACATAAATTTGTTTGTTTCCTATTGTTTGNCTTCCTAAATTTGAGTTGTTTTCTAGGTATAGATTGAATAAAAATTTGGTTATTGTGAGTTGCACCAACAAACCAATACATTAGTTCAATTATTTGCAACTTATTAGCATTGTTTCCAGCCAAATTTCGTGAGAGCATATGGATTAGAGGTATTGTTCTTGTTTTTATAGTCAAAGTTACTTGATTTAAAATGAAGAAAAAAAACATCAAATTGCACTTGGTATGCCCTAGAATAACATCAAATCAAGTTTTGAGGAAAATTTTCTAGACTTTTAGAAAGACTTTTTCAAGTTCTTAGAAAAAAATTCTAATGTTTATAAATACATATTAGTGAAGAAATGGTGGCAGCTCGGTATCTTTCCACATCAGATCAATACGGTCAACATCAATGGCTTCAACCTCATGATGCTCCCAACCCTCCAGCATATGAAACACTCCTCCTGCGTGGCACACATCATTCTGAAATCCAGCCAAAAGAAAAAGGATTCAGAATCACCGATGAAGTCACACATCATTCTAAGAACCAAGTAGCCAAAAAAAAAAATTCTGTAATACAAGGATGGACACAAAAGTTAAGGAAGGAGCTTGAGCTTCTGACCTGGTTCTGCTAATCTTGCTCCAGCTTCAACACATGTCCTCAAAACGCGCCGCAGACAAACTTCGCTCATGTGACACTGGAGCTCAACGACATCTTCCCTTGTGTATGACCGAGGAGCCAATACGGGCACGGCTAAAACCTAATAAGCAGTCACACCTCAATGATCAAACCCTCGAACAAGAAGCTGATGGTATTTACAATTGTATGTATATCTATCTATATGACTGCACCAAGTCATAAACATAACCAATTTAACAAATCAAGACGAAAACATAGAGACTGAACACTTATGTGTGATGAAGAACAAGAAAAAAAAGATAGTATATGGAAACTATCTTATCTAGACTAACCGAATAAGGAACCGCTTCAAACTTCCGTTCCAACCCATAGGATAGAGATGCCTAGTTCAAGTAATCATCAAACACAACTTCCTGTGTCATTGGACCAAAAAATGGAATGTAAGCATGTCGGCAAATAATGCATTTTAGCAGCCATAGTTGGCAGATCTAAGTATCCAACAATGAATCCCAAATTCATTCCCTTTTGATAACATAGAGGTTCAGATTGGTAAAATGCATTCTTTGATCATCACATAGTGATAATCGTTTAGGAATCAAATTCAAGAGGAAATGAAACACACCTTATCTCATATAGGGCAGCTATCGCTTCTTTCAATCCACTCCAAAAGACAAGAGAGGTGAAAATCGTGCTCACACTTTGTCGTTAGTTTTGGATTCTCAACATCATAATCTGCAATAAGGTAGAATTCTGAATCTTGCGAAGAAATCAGAAACAGAGAAGTGTGAATTAGCTTCAATTGAATCGAAATTTGAATTGCCTTTTGAATTCTACCTCATCAACAACATTGCCTTTTGAATCAACGACAACTCCATATTCCTCAGAGCAATCCTTCGCCTTCTTCCTCCTTTTCTTAGTCGAGCGAAAGACTCGTCTTGTAACTTCCACAGCCTTAGATCCCTACAACCGCACGATTCCCACCGCACCAGGTGGCCCACCGATCGGCGTTACGATCGCTACAATCGTGCTTGAGCTTTGAAACCGATCGACTTCGTTGAATGCATCATCTACCTTGCCCAGAAGACCCACCACACGCTTATCTCCCTTAAACACAAGAGAATTCTCTTCTGCAACAATTATATAGAAACCCATTAGCAATAGAGTAGATACCAAACTAAGAAACATTCAGAATCGTTTTCTATGGCTCTTAATCTGATAACGCGGCGCGAGGTTTAAGAAGTGGGGTTTTAGGAGAGGTAGAGTATATAGTTTCTTAGAGACGGGCCTCGAGATTCTTCCGCCTCGGATTAAGATCGGAGTGGCTTGTCGGAGAAGGTGAACGCCGACGGAGCGGAAGGAGAGGAGAAGCTCCATTGACAAACACTGAGACTGTCAACGAAAGAAAGTTCGGAAAAGTTCCGTATTTTTTTACAAGGGTAGAATGGTCAGTTAGTTTTTTTACAAGGGTAGAATGGTCAGTTAGTTAATGATAAATGTTAGAGCTGGAATAATTGAGCGTGCTATGGTATTTTTGGATCAAAAACATAAAATGATGGTATTTATGAGAATTGCCCTTTTAAATACTAGGAATAGAACCCCTTCTTCGCACGGATACTTATCGTATATTAAAACTTAAACAAAAAAATTGTTTTAAATTATTATAAATGAAAATACATAAAACAAAAAATGATGATAAAAATACGTTAATATTCAGAAAATTATAATTCTTAAAAAAAGAAATAAAAGATGTGATCTTCTCAAAAAACAATTTTTTGGATTATTAACAATATAAATGAAAAGTTAGAAAATAATTCAAATATAAAAATTTGTAAAATATTTTCAAAGAATTTAACTATTAAGAGAAAAAAATAAGAAAACAAAAAATTATAAGACACACAACTATATAGAGTATTTTTTTGTAGTGTTAAAAAAGACACACAACTCTATAGAGTATTTTTTTTTGTAGTGTTAAAAAAATTATATATAAAAATATGCAATACAAAAAATATGATGTAAATACATATTTTTTTGAAAAATGATCATATGTTGGATTTTTTACTTTTTTTTATTCTTTATTTAGGGCAACCCATCGAGATAGATAACATACTTTCTGATAAACAATTATATCAAGAATCACTATCAAATGACCCTTAATTTTATGTGATTTTGAGCGATATAAATAATCTTGAAAAGACATAACCGAAAAGAATCAATTTTTTTTAAAAAAAAATGGTTATAACAAAAATATACTTAATTGATGAAAAGACGCAACCACAAATGACATTTATTGGATTGAAATTTGGATTAACAGAAAGATACTAATAATAATTTTGAAAAAAACGCAACTTATTTATCTGCAATTGGCATTTATTCAGATTTCTATTATAGATAGATTAATGTGTTAAAAACATGAAGATCTTCATTATTAATTATGTATATTTTATTAAATTAACGGTTAAAATAAAAAGGTATATAATGAATAATAAAAAGATGAAACAATAGAAGATTGTTATCTCTTCTATTTTGAAATGCAAAAGTTACTGGAAATGGCTTAATAAAAAAACTGTAAATATATATTTTGTAAATTTTAAATCACATAATAATAAAAATGGTTCTTTAATAATTAATATAATCGTACTTTAATAATTAAACTATATAATGACTCAATAAACAAGAATGAAATATGTCCTATTTAAGTTGGTAATTCACTTCTACATAATAGACAGTAATGGCTAGCCACTTCACAATACATTCACGATCAAACCTATGACCACAATATAGTTTTACAACTTCAGATCTTACAACGTAATCTTCCAAACAAATTATGTATTGAGTGTTTTTACAGTTGATATCCCCACATCTGCATCTTGTATAGATATCAACGGCCAAAAACATTATTGTAGAATTACTTGCTGGTATGAAATTTATATCTTCTACTTCCAATGATCGTTGAATTACTTCATTTAATTGATTATTTTCTTCAAAGACGAGAGAGAGTCGATGCAGAATTTCGGCTAAAACTTGATTATTTTGCTGATTAACTTCTGCAACAATAGGTGAACCTCGAAGGAAAAAAAAGAATTGAAGCAAATTCCTTGGACTATATTCTGGAGATAAAGTTACATCTCTAGCAATAATAACGGCATTGTTTATCATTCTTACCGATGAATCAAAATCGATTCCCGATAAAATAAATGAATATAACAATTTGTTTTATAAAGAATCAAATGATCCTTTTTATGTGGTTTTCAAAAGACATAAGTGAAAAGAAGTAATTTTTGATAATTGAAAAGAAGCAATTTTTGATAATTGAAAAGAAGGAATTTTTGATAATTGAAAAGACGTAACCACAAATGACAATTCTTGAATTAAAATTAGAATTTATAAAAAAATACGAATAACAATTTTGAAAAGACACAACTTATTGAAAGGCAATTGGCATTTATTCAGATTGTTATTGTATATAGAGGGAGCGATACAAATACTCAAAACTAAGAGACTTAGATAAAGCGATATTATCCTCAAAATTAAAACACACAAACGTTTGATCAATGGGTTGCGCAATAATGTAAACTAAAGAATATTTCTAAGAAAAAAAAAATAAATGCTGACTCCGAACCAAGCATATTAGGCCTAATCTTCGAGGTTATAAAAAAAATAAAAAAAATAATCAATATCGAGAACGAGTTGGGATAAGGAAAAGAATAAAGTCGAGTAAAGCAATATGATCGTTTGACGATCAAAACCAAGATCGTAAATGAAGTTAAGTAACACAAAAATTTATAATCAAAGAGAACGAAGCAGAACATACCAAAAAAAATTGATCAATCATCAGTGACTACAATCGAAACAATAAAAAATAAAAAATGAGAGGGAGAGAAGTCATTTTTGAGAACTGATATAGGATAGAAATTCACATTTTCTTTCTATTAATGAAATGGAACAAGCGCAAGCAAAAAGTACAAAGAAAATAGACGATGCTTAAGAATGGTATCAATTGAGAAAGGATAAAACGTTTGGTTTAGTGGGAATAGTTAATGAGAATAAATGACACATGTTGGATTAATAGAAGGATTAACTACAATCGTTGGATTATAATTATTTTTTCCTAAACAAAAAATCTATCAATAACATTGTTAACAAACCGCTGGATGCAAACCAAAAACCATGTGTAGTCTTGTAGACCAACTTTCCACATATTTGAAAGATTTCTGAAGTAAGACCGATAATTCATACTAATAGAAAGTTAAAAATTCAAGTTTACTCAATCAAAAAGAATACCAAAATAAGAAAATTTATGTGAAAAATATCTTTCAAAGACTAAAGACAAACCTTGTAAAAGTTATTTGTGACGTGTTCTAACTTATCTTGTAGATATAACTTTACAAAAACAAATAATTCAACACATATAAGTTTTTTCGAAGAAGAAATCAGATAGATGGATTAAGAAATCTCTTTTTTTGATTCACCATTATAGCATGAATCATTATCAAACGATCTTTTTATATGGTTTTGCAATATAAATAATCTTCAAAAGACATAAATGAAAAGAAGTAATTTTTGATAATTGAAAAGATGCAACCACAAATAATATTTATTTTGCTGAGTCGATGCATAATTTCGGCTAAAATTTGATTATTTTGCCGATTAACTTCTGCAACAATAGGTGAACCTCGAAGGGAAAAAAAAAATTGAAGCAGATTCTTTGGACTATATTCAGGAGACAAAGTTACATCTCTAGCAATAATAACGACATTGTTTATCATTCTTACCGATTTCAGATAAAATAAATGAATATAACAACTCGTTTTATAAAAAATCAAATGATCCTTTTTATGTGTTTTTCAAAAGACATAAGTGAAAAGAAACAATTTTGATAATTGAAAAGAAGCAATTTTTGATAATTAAAAAGAAGCAATTTTTGATAATTGAAAAGTCGCAACCATAAATGACATTTCTTGAATTAAAATTAGAATTTATAAAAAAATACGAATAACAATTTTGAAAAGACACAACTTATTGAAAGGCAATTGGCATTTATTCAGATTATTATTATAGATAGATATCATTCTATTTTATTTTATTTTCAATGATTAATCATTATTTTCAAATAAATTATGATAATTATACTTTGGTACAAGTAAAAAATAACAATTATATTGAATAAATTAAGAAGTTAATTCCAACTTATAAAATCGTAAGACACAACAAAATATTCAGTAAAAAATCGAGAAAATAACAAATTATATAAAAGAAATATAGCAAAGAAGAAAAAAAATAAGAAAAATGGATACAAATATATATAAAAAATAATAAGGCAAGGAAAAAAATATGGATTCAAATAAAGACATATAAATAAAATCTCCAAAATGATAAAATGAAAAAAACAATTAATTAATTTTTTTTGAAACATCAAGTTACATAAATAAATATTACAATATGTACAATTAACTATACATAAAATCATTAAAATTGAATTCAACAATTTAAAAATTGTTATAAGTAAATAAAATTATAATTTAATTTAAAAACAAAATAAATATTTAAATTTTTTATAATACATAATATTAAATACTAGGGGAAGGTCCGTGCGTTGCACGGATTTGTGATAATTTTAGTGTTTAATTTTTAAAATTTATTAATAAAAATTTGTGGATAAATATTAATTTTTATTTTGTAAATATCATGTAGTTTTATAACTTTGTATTGAAAGATTGGTGGAATAATAATATCTATAGTGAATGAGAATTTATTTTCGACAATAATTAAGGACATGTTATTTTATAGTATAACCAATCTGAAATATATTTGTGATGAAATTTGTGAATGTAAAATTAAATGTTAAGATATTTTTTTGGTCCTTGTAGATTATCAAAACATATATCACAATTGTCATATTCTTCTTGTGTAGCTTGGATTTATGTTCTCTCTACATCTTCAATTACAAAATCAACATATAGTTTTCTTGATGCATTTGGATTGAAATCTTCAATTTCAAAAGAGACTTCGAGGCATTGTGTGTTATGTGGTCGACGTGATAGCATAGATTTCCGAATAAAGTTTATTAAACTTTCGGTTAATGTACTTGATGTTGTGTCATCCATATCATGATAAGTGAGGTAGAAGTTAATCATATCTTTGAAGATAGTGTTATTTACTTGAAGTATATGATCGGTGCTAAAACGGATTGTGTAGTTGATGTTCTATTTTTGACGGAGTGAACGTGTGATTTTGAGACGCAGTTTGTTCCGGTTGACTGTGTGGAAGAAATTATATGATAGTGTAATGCATATATATATATATATATATATATATATATATTCTATTGAAAATTTATGTTGTAATAAAAGTGAGTTGTGTTGTAGATTTTTGTTTTGTTCTTTCTATTTATATATTGTTGTAGAATTTCTATTTATAGATTGTTGTAGAATCTCTATTGCAGTTTTTTGTTTTTTTTTTATATATTGTATTTAATTATTTAATGTAGTTGAATTTTTTATTTTTCTGTTGAGAAGTTTTTCCTTCAAATGTAAATATGTAGAATGAAGGTATGCCAGCCCTGAAAATTTTGGGACTCAGGACGGAAATCTACGGCTATGGGACGGAAACAGAAAATTAGTGAATTGGAAATAATTCTCAAAAAGAAATATGATAGAACGTCCTAGGAAATTTCAGAATGATTTGAAAAAATATAGATAGAATTTTCAAGTTTTTCATTTTTGAACGGGTAATTCGGGTACACGATCTAATACTCATTCCCTTCCCATACCCGTATTAATATAATAAATGGTTAATTATTTTAAACGGGATAGGGAATGGGACGAATAATTCGGGACGGTACAGAACGGGAAACCCGTCCCAAAATTTTCAGGGCTCCTGATGAATAAACTTTATTATATGTTTTAAGATATCACATATGTTTTTTCTATAATTATGTAGTTAATTATAGTTTTTCTGGTTATTAAAAATGAAGTACACCTATTATTAAATTAAGAACAACAAAATAAAAAGATGAATTAAATGTTACAATTATGAATTACACATTTCAATTTTTTAATGTATTTATGTTTTTTTTTCTTTAAATGTAGGTGACACATCATCTGCCACATGTGAGCATATCAAAACTCACTTCTCAAAAAAACCTTACTTTATTATATAAGATATCATTATATTTTATTGTTTTGAGTGATTAAATTTTTTTTTTCAAATAAATTAGGATAATTTAACTTTTGTACAGTAAAAAATAATTATGATATTGAATAAATTAAAAAATTAACTGCAACCTATAAAATCGCAAAACACAAAAAAATATTCAATAAAATTCGAGAAAATATCCAATTATATATAAAAATATAGGAAAGAAGTAAATTTATAAATAAAAAGAAGAATGAATACCAAAATATATAAAATTTAAAAACATGGAAAAATAAAGAGATTCAATGAAAGATGTATAAAAGAAATCATGTAAATGATAAAATTAAAAAATTAAAAACTATTATAATATTAAGATTTAGACAAATCAAAAGAGTATGAAAATTGAAGAACAAATAAAGATTCGTTGAATAATGTATGAAAGAGATTACATAGATAATCAAAAAAAATGTTAAAAATAAAAATTCTCTTTGTATAGATTAAGATAGAAATAATAGTTAAAATATAGATTTGAAAACATATTCTTAAAAATTTAAATTAATATAAAATCCGCGCATCGCGTGGATTCTCTTCTAGTCTTTATAAAATCTAAATCCTTATAACTCTTTCGAAATACACAAACCAATAACAACCTCTAATTTATGTTATCGAAATTAACATTAATGATCGATAGTTCTGTTATTGAATGATTGACGTTGGGTTTTTTTTTTAAATTAATTTCTGTTAACCAAATTAAAATTAAACCGAACTATATTTAAATTGAACCGAAAACAAATTAACTTTGGTTGAGTTCAGCTAGAATTTTATTATAGGCAAATAAACCAAATAAAACCAAAACCCAAATCAAATCGAAATGCCCACTTAGTTAGGGTGGTGATCACTCCCTGATTGCTGATTATAAAAAAAAAAAAAAAAAACTTTGAGGTCATTCGAAACTAATATGTCAAAACGGTTATGAGAAACTAGTAGAAAATTAGAAACTAATAGATGTTTTTGTTTTTGTTTTTGTGTTCAGCCAATGAGCCCATATATATGATCACGATACAAACCATTTCCACAGGTGAAACATATAAATAAACCCATATTATAGGATATTCCAGATCTCTTCCATAATCTTATCCTCTGACCAATAAAAAAATAATATGACTAATCAATTTTTTTTCTCTTTTTGGTATTAAAACTTGCCTCTGCTTGCGTCTTCTCAGTGGTACCAACATTGGGATGAGAATTAGGGCAAGTCTGGCTGATTATTGATGGTTCTTTCAATAAGCTCCTCCAGAGCCATGTGGTCTTTGCAGAAGCGACCAATGAGTCTGAAGCATTTGGAGGATGTGCCAGAAGAACGTTGTATCCCTCCGATTGCCGGTCGCTAAGAGTTGAAGCGAGACCTTCGTCACGGGAGATGAGCATTAGATTAGCCGGAGCTGGCTCCGGCCACCACAACACTTTCTGGAAAATATGTAAGCGAAACCCTCCTGTTTCAAAACATAAAGACGTGAGACAACAGCTCATATGGTTGGTTATACCATATCGAACTCTTTGCAAAAAGAAAAGAAAAAAACAACAGCCAGTTGAATCTGAGCAGCATCAGTAGTGTCTTACTTCTACTATACTTAATAAAATATTTCAGAGGATGAGGGTAAGAAGATTAACTGGAGTTGACATGGACGTGCTTAAGAACAATATCTTTCGGGAACATATCCAATCAACACATAAGATAAGCAAGAAATCGCTAATGAAAACTCTCGGAGAGGTTAACACACACACGGTTAGTAATTATCGAATCTAAAATAAACAGAGATAAGCGCAGTGAAAGGAGAGAAAGACGATGGAGCTATCAGCCAAAGGAGATCGACAGAAAAAATAAAAATAATTAATCTTCTAGCACAATGATGATGAGTGAAATAACAAGGCCGTAAATCGTTTTTTATCAAATCTATTTAATAAGATTCATATATACTATAAGATTGAACGGAACATATATTACGCAGAGAAACAAAGAGTTCACTTTCCCAACGCAAAACAGAATCATTGGAGAGATAAAAGGAGACGAGGACATACCTCCTGTAACAGTTTCCTGAGATAGACTCAAGTTCTCAATCCTCTTCTCCGTAGCAGTCGAAGGATTTAGGGTTTTTTTTTCCTTCTTCTATTTTACGGTTTGTGAGATAAAGAGATTTAGGGTTAGTAGTTGCGTGATTTTTTTTTTAAAGTTAAAAAATAATATGTATTTTTTGTTGACCAAAAATAATAATAATTCAACGTGAATTTTCGCACCGTCACATTAAAAATAAAAAGTATAGAGTATATATATATCATCATGGAGTATAAACTAAAGTTCAAAAGTGTCATTCGATATAATATTTTACCCGAAAGGTGTTATATATCTGTGATAATTACTTTTAAAATATTATGGAAAAAGCCCAAAGCAAACCCTAAAGTTAAACCTATATATATATATTAGAGTATCTGCGATGATTTGTATTCATTCATCTCTGTCCCATCAGCCAATAAAAATGATCATGAATTATGTTTCCATCCCAATCGATCTCGTTGACGAAATACTCTGGAGATTGCCTGTAAAGTCAATGGGACGATTTCGTTGCGTGTCTAAGCTATGGGGATCCAAGCTTCGCCCTCGTCCACGTCTCTTTTTCGCACTCGAACGAGCCAACAATGAGTTGCTCTTCTTTTCGTCGCATCAGCCTCAGAATCTGTATAAGTCGTCGTCTCTTGTAGTAGCAGCTGATTTTCACATGAAGTTCTCTCAAGACATGTGGCCAGATTTTCGTGGCCTTACCTGTGGTTTGATCTATTTCTCTGACATGCGGATCTCAAAGGTGGGTTACAATAGAGAGCGTTTGATATATAACCCTATCACGGGACAGTATACGACCTTACCTAAACTGAATAGGTACAGAAAGTCGCATAGCTTTTTAGGGTTTGATCCGATTGACAAGCAATTTAAGGTATTGTTCATGGCTTATCTAGGTTGTGCTGATGATAATAGAATTATGACATTAGGAACTGGAAAAAGGAGGTGGAGGAAGATCAAATGTCGCTTAAGACATCAGCCTTTGGGTGAAGGGATATGCATCAATGGGGTCGTGTATTACTTATGTGAACTTAATAAAGTTGATGAAGATTATCAGATAGTTTGCTTTGATGTTAGGTCTGAGAAATTTAAGTTTGTTGATGCAAACTGCTTTTCTGATCCACTTGCTACTACGTTGATCAACTATAAGTGGAAATTAGGTGGGGTTGATTTGACGTATACTGAAGCTGATGCCATTGAGTTGTGTGTGTGGGTTCTAGAGGATGTCGAGAGACAGGAATGGTCGAAACATGTCTACACTCTGCCGGAGAATGAAGTCGCTATCTACAATGTTTTCGTTGTTGGAATGACTAGTACAGGTGAGATTGTTTTGTCGGAGAAGTACACATCTAAACCGTTTTATGTTTTCTACTTCAATCCCGAAAGGAACATTCTCCAAAGTGTAGAAATTCGAGGTGTCGGAGAAAACCATGAAGCCTTTGAGACTGATTGCAAAGTTTACGCCTTTGTAGACTTTGTAATGGATTCCAAGTTTATAACATAAGAGTCTAAGCTAGTTTTGGCGATGAGTGTGACTTCTCTTATTCACAGATTTCGTGTGAGCTCTATATCACTATGTTGGCTTTTCATATTTACTGGTTTTCATTTACATGCCTAATTGTGTTACTTGGGAGCAAACCACTGTTTGATCCCACATTTATTGTGTTTTAATAAAACTCCTTCTGTCGTAATGATAAAGTTTAAGGGTTTGGGTTTGATGTTTTGCATCAACCGTCCGTTTGGAATTGTTTACTCTCTCACACACATTTTTTCGGAGTAACCTTAGCTTTCTCTTGGAAAAAAATTATATAATAATTGAATCCACGATTGGATCAAAAGAATATAACCATAAAAACACAAATTGATCATCATTGAAGATGAGAATGAGAAGAGAAATTAAATGTCTCCTTTCGAAGTTTATTAGTATAACCTTAGCTTTCTCTTGGAAAAAATTATATAATAATTGAATCCACGATTGGATCAAAAGACTATAACAATCCACGAGTGTATCAATAAAAACACAAATTGATCATCATTGAAGAAGAGAATGAGAAGATAAATTAAATGTCTCCTTTCGAAGTTTATTTTTCATGTATGGACGAATCAAAAAGCTTATCCTGAAACAAGAAAAAAAAAAATCATGGAATAATCAAATTAGTAGGACAAGCTTTTGATATCTACCTTGCAACTAGAACATCAAATTAAATGTCTTTTGTTGACTACTCTCTCTTTTCAAGAAAGATGTGCCCACCAGGATTGAGTTTGTTATATGTGTTTTAGTCTCAAACTCAAATTGATGCTTGTCTTTTTAAGGCTTCAAAAATTGGAAAAATGAAATAATTTGATTTTTTTTTTCCATTTTAAACCGAACCGAATTCCCTATTCGGCTCAATTCGGAATTATTATTCCAAAACCAAAAACACAAACCAATCCCAGTTTCTTGATTTATCGTCCGTACCTGATGGACAAATCAAAAAGCTTATCCTGAAACAAGAAAAAAAAAGATTCATGGAGTAATCAAAGTAGGACAAGCTTTTGATATCTACCTTGCAACTAGAGCATAATTTCACGCTGTGAAAGGTGAAATTGTCTACAAGGATCTCTGTCTACAAGTCTTGAGCATCCATTAACAACAATGTTACGTACAAAGCAATAATAGCTTTTGACAGACTATCTAGGACTTTCCTTTGAACATACTTGGGTCTAAATCGGTTGATCCGTACACGATCCTTGAGAAGCTTATTCAGGGAATCAAGAGAACCCTGTAAAATGTTATGAGACTATTTAGAGCAGAACCGAAAGAAAAAAACCGAATATGATCCTCGTTTTCTTTCATGGTGACTGATCGATTCATATAAGCAAAGAACGGGTACATATCTGAGAACATCCCATAGTAATCCAAATTATGATTCATATAAGCAAAGAACGGGTACATATATGAGAACATCCCATAGTCTCCAATATGCGATTAATCTTTACAATTTATAAAGCCTCAAATATTTCCCAAGTGCAAGGAACCGAGTAGTACTTAAACATCGATCCCACGAGGACTAAAGATTGCAACACTAAATATACGAGACACAAACTAATCTATAGCAATTTGTTTTTGAGTTTTTGATTAATCTAAGAGAATAAAAATGCAAGAAGGAAAAAAAAAAAAAGCTTTGGACCATGGGCTCAACTATCATGAGAATGAGCTAACAATCAAACAAGGATGTCAAAGATTTATTTAAGCACCATCCTAGGACATGAAATTCAAAAATATGACTAATCCACTTTCATGACATTAATCACTTCACTAATTATCCAATTAACATAAACTTCCATCCGCAATTCAATTAATCAATCAGCATTAAGAAATAATTTCAATTAGTTCACTAAACACCCTAATCATCAACTTCTGTTGGCTAGGTATGTAAAGCTCATAAAAGTTTGGTTCAATCATTTTTACAAACACCTTCCAAGCATGAAATACATAAGATCTAGGGGGTGATTGGTAGTAACTTTTACTCTACACTTTTAAAAATAAAATTGCTGTGAAAACTTTTGGCTTTTAAAATAAGAGCTGTGACTTTTTGTTTATAAAAAGTCATAAATTATTGGCTTTTAAAAAAATAATGTTATAAGAGCAAAAAAGTGAAAAATGACTGTGAGAAAAAATAGGAAGACTTTTAAAACTTTTAAAATGCTAAAGTGTGATTGATAAAAAATAGACTTTAAAGACTTTTAAAAAAAGTAAAAGTCTCTACAGCTCTTACCAATCACCCCCCTAGATTTTGAATGATCAAATCAAAACTAGCATTAAGAACACACTAAATGAAGGATCTAACAAGATGCAACGTAAATCATCATCATCTAACCATCAAATCATCCTAATCTAGCATTACTTATGATCCAACTAAAAACTAGTAACTAAACATAAAGAAAAACAAAAGAAAAGACATAAACACAAAGATAAAAGATAGGGGTGAAGAATGCTTCACTAGAGTGGCATTAAAAGATGAAGAGCAATCCAAAACATCAAAAAAGAGCTTAGATCTACATCCAACTCTAGAGAGAAGAAAACTTAGGTTTAATTTGACTAAAAAAGTATATATAGTAAAAGAAAAACAAACTGGGTCGACCCGGGACAAAGCAGGTTGGATCTAGATTAAAACATGGTAAGAAAGGAAGCGGCCGGTTTGGAGCTCCTGAAGAAATCGGCGGATGTCATAGATAGACGGGTTTTTTTTTCTGTAAATCAGCATGTTTGAAAGCACTTGGATAGGTCGGAGGGTGTCTCATACAGGCGGGTATGTACGTGAATTGGCCGGTTTGGAAGCATTTGAAGAGGCCGGCGGCTGTCTCAGACCGGCGGGTTTTTCCTTTGGTCATTTTCCTGCTTCTTCATGACTTTTCCTTGTTTCACTTCTTGTTCCACAGCTGTCCCAAGTGCTCAAGCCTCATTAGAGCATCTTTAATGCATAGATCCTTATGGGTTTTAAACTTAAAAAGAAACGAAACAAATAAATAAAAATGAGGTGGCATTTGATTTTTTTAGGAACCGGTTCTCTGCAGAGAGCCGCAAGAGTCGACTCTTCCCATTTCTTCTGACACGTGTCGTAACGTGATTGGTCAATTTTTTTTATTTTTTTTCGAAAATCGTTTTTTTTTAATAATAAAAAAATGGGAAGAGCCCCTTGTGGGACTCTCCATTAATGATGCTCTTAAGCTCTATAATACCCTAAAAATGCACAAAATATAATGCAAATGCAACATAAGCACTAAAGCCGCGTTGAGCAGAAGGTTATAAAGATCTCAGTTCTGCTCATAAGAGGTTGGGGTTACAAAAGTTTGAAAAAGCAGTGGAAGCCTACAACAAAAAGCTCGCCATCGATCCAACCAACGAAGCTTTGAAATCAGGTTTAGCAGATGCGCTAGCTTATGTGTCGAGTATGTTTTATTCTACTTTCAACCCGTAAGCAGTAGGATTAAATGAGGGAAAATCCTCGGACGAGAGCGTTTATGGAACCAACTTACAAAGATGAGTTCATGAAAATGATGCATACAGTACTAGATCCTTTCTTCAGAGATCAGTAGGATGGCGGGATATAACCTAAGGATCTCAAGGATTACTTGAAAGACGAGAGGGTGTTGCAAGCTATTGTAGTTTTGTTGAGTGATCCAACGGAGGACTGTTATTGCGTTTGTTGATAGACTTGAGGTTTTCAGTGAAATTATAACAGTGTCGGTCCAATGTTTTGGGATACTTTATGCAAATTTAAAAGCGTGCATTTTTTTATGTATGATCCAAAATCACAAATAGTTATAATATAAGAAAATTTATATTAAAAGTTCGTATAGCAACCCAATACCTCTTGTGCGGAAATAAGATTAGAAAAAAAAAGAAGATATTAGTGAGGTTAGATTGGGTCACCTTGGCGATACCTTCTTCCCAACAAGAGAACCATTCACTAGTATTGCATAAGTTACAGACGTGACACATGCACTTCATTATCCAACAACACCAACGATCAGTTAAGTCCCATTTTCCTCATTACATTATCTAAGAAATTCCATTTTGACTTATTATAACCCTTACTTGTATCCAACTTCATTAAGGATTTAGTATTCAGGGAATGTAAAAGCTCATGGGAGATAAGAATATTATCAGTAATTTATCTCCCTGGTATAAAGGCATAAATGATGCAATGTAACCATGGTTGGTTTCAACCTTTCTACTAACATCTTTGAAATTATTTTCTAGGCCTTATTGCAGATAGACTAATAGATCTTTCATTTCTGCCGGAATATAATGTTGAACTTGAAAATCGAACTAGATGTTTGTAGCCATTTTCATTTCTTATCAATATCTTTTGAAACCATTTGGTGGAACAATCATACTAGCGTAAGAATCTCCACCGAAATATAAAGGGTTTGAAACGACTTCAACAACAACAATGAAAGAATTATGTTTTTACTTAAAACTCACAAACATTCAAATCTTTGTTTCTCTAAAACTTTTGAAGAAACTCATAAGCTATATTTAGATGCATTTTGTAACATCCCGCTCCGACACCTTTGGAATGGCAATGTTTTGAACGATTGGCTCCAATCCCAAAAACCTTTCTTAAACCAAAATCTACCAACTTTAATTTTGAACCGCCATTTCTGACCTATTAATTTGCAAAAGATGAAAAAGAGAGAAAAACGAAAGGAAAAGATGGATAATTCAAGGATAATTTGAATTACCCAGGAGTACGAACCTAAATTGGGTTCCAAATACGAAACCTTATACCATGAACACTAGACCAATACAAAACCAGCACCACAACAATACAACAACACCTTACACCAGAAAGACAAACTCCACATAACATGTGCATCGCACACGACCGATATCCATCGGTTCCCACCACCACCGGAACTAGACATTAACACATGCACATTCCCGCCAACGCCGGAACGAGGAACCATCTGTTCCCGCCACCGTCGGAACAAGATGATAACACCCGCCTGTTCCCACCATTGTCGGAACAAGCTCACGTCCATTTCCGACACCGCCAAAACAAGACGTAACATCCACCTATCCCGTCACTACTAGAACGAGCTCCCGCCCCAAAGAATTTGAGTCCACTTGATCCATCCCGCCACGGAGAACGCCCGCCTTAAGACATCCCCTTTCTCAAGTTCTCATCAAATCAACCACGCAAATAATCTTCTGCCAATTATTTATCGAATTATTATCATATTTTAATTCATATTCGTAAATCAGATTTATTTAGATTTTTTTTTCAACACACAACCATCAATACTCATCCACATATTATTACATAAATATTCTTGAAAATATTTATACGTTTATAGTTTTGTACGAAGAAAACTATATATACAATGTTGCACACAAACACACCATACCTATTGAATTTAACCCGAATCTAAGCATTACTAAATATAGAAACGTATATTATGGAAACGGAACTTGAAAACTAGCCTCTAGGGTTCCAAGGAATAGATTACTTGCAGCTCAAGAAACATATGGGAGTTCCACTTAACCCTCGGGATTAGAATTGCGGCATCGGATCTCGGCTCCCCGGTGGCAGTGTCTCCTTCTCCGGTGATGTGCGGCTCACGGAGGTGACAGGTGGTGGCTCGACGACGGTGGCTAGCCTCTCTCCACGATTTTTCCTAATCTCGGTGCAATCCCAACGGGGACGCACGGTAAATGTGGCGGGTCCCTCCTTCGGTGACGGCGGACTTCTCTGGTGGCGGAGGACGTGCGGCAGTAGACAAAGGCAGCGGTGGTGATACGACGACGTACGGTGGAGGTCCTCCTTCTTCTCTCTCTCCTCCTTCCTCCTCTCACGAACTCTCCCTTTTCTTCTTCTTATCCTCCTTCTCTTCTCACGCTTCTTTTCTCTTTCTCTGCTTCTTCTCTTCTCACGAGCGGCTAGGTTAGGAAAATGAGAGAGATGAAGATGCTTACGCATACGTGCGTTTCGGTGACAAATAAAGGAAATGGGCCAACGAAATTTTATTTTAGAAAAGGAAAGCCCACCCTTTTATTGGGTTACGGGTCTCACACATTTCTCTCCCTCACCAACAAAAAAATTGAAAAACAGAGGAAAAAGAAATAGATAGAATTAGTTTCAAGTAAAAACCTTGGAAACGAGGATGATTTTTATTTAAGAGAATAGTTTAAAAGTTTGGATTTACGATTGGGGTACGAGCTAGCTTTCCACTGGCTGTCTAAAAAACTTTTTCTCTTCGAAAAAAATAATAATCTCACAAGTCACAATCTGTTGGACGAAAAAAATCTCACAATCTGTATTTTGGGACCATTATAAAAGTCTTTGTAAAAAGAAAAAAATAATAATATTTATGAACGGTGAAGGCTTTTTTTTTGGTGAATTTCTGCGGCGGTGATGAAGATTTAAAATTATGATATTTTCTTATTTTTCTTTTATCTTCTTAAACCTTAAATCGTAAACCTAATATATCTATTAAGTCTCTATGTGATGATCATTTGTATTTATTCATCTACATCTCTATCCGTCCCATCAGCAAATGCAAAACTCGATCATGAATACAAGAGAAGAAAATTCAGATCCCATCCCGGTTGATCTCGTTGTCGAGATATCCTCGAGACTGCCGGCAAAGTCAATCGCGAGGTTCCGTTGCGTGTCGAAGCTATGGGGCTCCACGTTTCACCTTCCATACTTCACAGAGTTGTTCTTGACAAGGTCATGGGCTCGTCCGCGTCTCTTATTGGTCCTCGAACGAGACGATGGGTGTAGCGTCTACTCGTCGCTTCAGCCTCATAATCAATATGACAAGTCATCTCCTCTTCTAATAGCCAACTCGGCTTTTCATATGAAGTTCCCCGAACACATGTGTCCACGCTTTCGTTGCCATGCCTCTGGCTTGATCTATTTCTCTGAAATGCAGATCTCACATAAGACTCAGGATAGAGTGCCTTTTATTTGTAACCCTAGAACGGGACAATACGCGAGCCTACCTAAACCGAATGAAAGGAACGCGACGTTCAGCTTTTTAGGGTTTGATCCGATTGACAAGCAATTCAAGGTATTGTCCATATCTAATTTATATGGTGATAATGAAAGGGACGGTCATAGAATTCTGACATTAGGAACCGGAGAAATGAGGTGGAGGAAGATCCAATGTCCTTTCATCCATAACCATTTGTGTGAAGGGATAAGCATCAATGGGGTTTTGTATTACTTAGGTTTCGACCGAGGGTCTTCTGTGATAGTTTGCTTTGATTTTAGGTCTGAAAAATTCAGATTAAAGCCTATTGGCACAAAATGCTTTTATCCTCAATTTTTTCAACTCATAAATTACAAAGGTAAATTAGGTGGGATGACTTGGAACAATGGTGGGTTGCGTTTGTGGGTTCTAGAGGATGTCGAGAAACAAGAATGGTCTACATATGTCTACACTTTGCCGGATAATGAACTCATTGTCCTCAAAGGTGTTTCCTTCACTGGAGTAACTGCTACGGGTGAAATTGTTTTGTCGGAGAGACATACATCTGAACGGTTTCACGTTTTCTACTTCAATCCGGAAAGGAACACTCTCCAGCGTGTTGAGATCCAAGGTTTGGAGAAAGATAGTATGGTTTACGTTTATGTAGACCACGTAGAGGATCTTGATATTAACGATGCAAAGTACCTCAAGTACTCAAGCCCACGCCTAAACATCATTAGGGCAAAGCCTAAACCACAAAGACGTGACCGCTGCAGCTCTGCTCCATCTGTGAAGAACAAGCAGTCGACAAACCTCCTGCAGAACAAGTACGAATTATTAGCTAAACTAGAGTGAGGACATGCGTCGTTTTTTTTTGTTGGCTATCTGAATTTTGGTGAGTGTGACCACTTCTCGTTTTACAGATTTTGTATGAGCTTTATCACTCTGTTGGCTTAGCTATTTTGTTATTTCTGGTTATCATGTTCATGTCGTAACTGTGTTACACATTACTTAAAAGCAAAGTAATGTTTTATCTCACACTATGATATATTAGACGCTTCTTTCTTTATTTCTGTCTGAATGCATTTTATTTAATTTGGATTCCCGAAGATAAATGTCCAAGACATTGGTTTCAGAAAATAAAAATGGCTTTGGTAAAAAGGTTTCTTGGTGTCTCTGTATCAGAAACGAAAAGATAAACTTAAGCACCAAAAGGGTTTCTTTCAGTGTACGTCCAGAGGAAGAAGCAGGGATACATTGTTGGTTTTCTAGGCTAAGATCTTTGAAATTATTTTCTAGGCCTCTTTGCAAATAGACTAATAGATCTATCATTTTTGCCGGAATATACCGTTGAACCTGACGATCGAACTAGAGGTTTGTAGCCATTTTCATTCCTTATTAATATCTTTGAAACCATTTGGTGGAACAACCATACTGGCGTAAGAATCTTTCACGTTTTGGGTTGCTCAGCTTGATAGATGTATTGCCGGTGCGATCTCGTCTTGTTGCTTGGGGTTTAAAGTCCCCTATCATATGTGGACTCTGTGATCAGCATATTGAGACTAGAGACCACCTCTTAATCTTATGTGATTTCAGCAACCAAATCTGGAAAAGGTTCTCCGTCGTCTCGGTCGTCCTACTCTCTCCTTTATGGCCTGGTCTGAGCTCATAGCGTGGTTGTCAGCTCCTTCCCCGAAACCAATCGCCACCCTTCGTCGCCTTGTGTCTCAGGCCACGATTTTCTATCTGTGGAAGGAAAGAAATTCACGCTTGCATGATGGCCCTGTCCTATCATCTCAAGCGCTCTTCAACCAAATTGATAGATGCACCAAAGACATCATTCTTACCCGCATTCACTGTAAGCACTTTACGAATCTGCTATCTCTCTGGTTCTCTTGTGAGTAATTGATCTTCACCTTGTTTCGATTTGGCTTTTTATTCTTTTGGTATATAATTAACATGTTATCATCAAAAAAAATATATATATGTTTTTACTTACTTAAAACTCAACAAATACTCAAAATCTTTGTTTTCTCTCAAACTTGTGAAGAAACGCATAAGCTCTGTTTAGATGCATTTTCTCTCCTCACATACAAAACAATAATTGAAAAGCAGAAGAAAAGGAAATAGAATTAGTTCCTAGGAAACGAGGACGATTTTTTATGAAAAAAGTTTGGATTTACGATTGCGTCCGAGCTTTCATTGGCTGTCTAAAAAAACCTCTCTCTTCGAAAAAGATCTCACAATCCGTCATGTGTATCATACAGGAAATGATCAACGGCCAATATTTTTTGGGAGAATTTCTGTGGCGGTGATGAAGATTTACATTTAGGATATTTTCTTATTTTTCTTTTATTTTTTTTTTAAAACATTAATTAAGTCTGTGTATGATCGTTTGTTATCATCATTTACATCTCTCTCCGTCCCATCAAATCGAAAATGCAAAACTCGATCATGAATACAAGAGAAAACACATCAGTCTCAATACCGAATGATCTCATTGTCGAGATATTCTCCAGACTCCCTGCAAAGTCAATCGCGAGGTTCCGTTGCGTGTCCAAGCGATGGGGTTCCATGTTTCACCGTCCCTATTTCACGGAGTTGTTCTTGACTAGGCCATGCTCTAGACGGCGCCTCTTATTGGTGGTCCTCACACCAGCCGGTGAGTGTAGCGTCTACTCGTCGCTTCAGCCTCATGATCCATATCACAAGTCGTCTCCTCTTCTAATAGCCAACTCAGCTTTTCATATGAAGATAACCTAAGACATGCGCCCAAGCTTTTGTGACCATGACTCTGGTTTGATTTCTTTCTCTGAAATGCGGATCTCAAATAAGAGTAAAGATACAGTGCCTTTTATTTGCAACCCTAGAACCGGACAATACGCAAGCCTACCTAAACTGAAACAAAGGTACTTCAATTTAGGGTTTGATCCGATTGACAAGCAAATCAAGGTATTGTCCATGGATTATCGATATGGTAAAGATCATAGAATTCTGACGTTAGGGTCTAGAGATATGAGGTGGAGGAAGATCGACAATCCCTTAAACCATGGTCATGTGCGTGGAACTATATGCATCAATGGGGTTCTGTATTACTCAGTTAAGCTTGTCAAAAGGTCTCATGAGATTGATGAAACGTCTTCTTATGTGATGGTTTGTTTTGATTTTAGGTATGAGAAATACAAATTCATTGAGGCACAAGGGTTTCATTATAAAGGTCAATTGATCAATTATAAGGGTAAATTAGGTAGTATTAGATGGGAGGATGCTGGCCATGGCAATACCCTTGAGTTGTCTCTGTGGGTTCTAGAGGATGTCTAGAAACAGGAATGGTCGAAATCTGTCTACGTTCTGCCGGAGAATCCACCCGTTCATCCCAACAATGTTTCCTTCTCTGGAGTGACTGCTACAGGTGAAATTGTTTTGTCGGAGAGACGAACTTCTGAACGGTTTTACGTTTTCTACTTCAATCCCGAAAGGAACACTCTCCAACGTGTTGAGATCCAAGGTATGGAGAAACATAGTACAGTTTACGCTTATGTAGACCATGTAGAGGATCTTAATGTTAACGGTGCAAAATACCTCAAGTCAAGCCCACGCCTAAATATCATTAGGACAAGGCCAAAACCACAAAAACGTGACATCGGCAACTCTGCCCCATCTGTGGAGAACAAGCAGTCGACAAACCTCCTGCAGAACAAGTACGAATTGTTAGCTAACCTAGAGTGAAGACATGCGTTGGTTTTTTTGTTGGGTAATCTGAGTTTTGTTGTGAGTGTGACCACTTCTCGTTTTACAGATTTCGTATGAGCTTTATCACTCTGCTATTTTGTTATTTCTGGTTATCATGTTCATGTCGTAACTGTGTTACACATTTCTGGTTAGACGCTTCTTTCTTTATTTCTGTCTGAATGCATTTTATTTAATTTGGATTCCCGAAGATAACTGTAAACACCTTTGATTAGCTTCAGATTAAAAGTCCAAGACATTAGTTTCAGAAAATAAAAATGGCTTTGGTAAAAAGGTTTCTTGGTGGCTCTGTATCAAAAACGAAGAGATAAACTTAAGCACCAAAAGGGTTTCTTGCAGTGTACGTCCAGAGGAAGAAGCAGGGATACATTGTGCTTGTGCCTTAGTTTCAAACTCTTCTGAGTAAAGCTTGGATTTAATCATCCAATGGGAAGTTAAAAGTGTACATAAGATTTCTTTTGTATTCTATTACCAGAAGAGATCAGATTTCAAAGGGAATTGGTTTAACCTTACAGATCCCGGGTTCGGTTCTTTCCTTGAACCCTGAACATATATAGCCTTTCGTACCGCATTTCTCTCGAGCAATGAATCAGATTAAGAATCTTTAAATTTCCGGTAACATATATTGTATCTTAAATTGATAGAATTTTGAAGTTATTGTAAAGGCCTGTAATTATTTGGAACTGTCTATCATGCCAGATGAAGGAGCAGCATACACTACACACACATATGTTGCAATTAAGTGAACAAAAAAGGAGAAGTTCTTGACAAGAGAGATTCGTGAGCTTCCTTTGTCCGTGACATATGCAAGATTAATACTTAAACCAAGACTTCATTTCAGAAAACAAAAATGGGTTTGGTAAAATGTTTCTTGAGAGATCTGTAGCAGTAACGAGGAAAGAAACTTCAACACCAAAAAGGTTTCTTGTAGCGTACGTTTGAGAGAATCACAAGAAGCAGAAATACATTGTGCCAATATCTTTTTTTTTCTTTTTTTTTTTTTTTGTGTGTGCCAATAATATCTTACTCGAAGTCTCGAACGTCCAAAAGATTTTTTCATGACTGTTGAAGATACTTTTTCTCACTGTAACGTCCAAAAGATTTTTCATGTTTCTACAAAATCAGAGAGAATCATGATCAAATAAATACCCAAAACGAGTTTATACGCAGATCCCGAGACGTAATGGCAAAATATTGTCTTATCTTTTTTAACGCTGTCACATATCTTTTTCTGTCACATTTATCTGTTGAAAGTAATTTTCCTGTCAAATCTCAACTAAAATTATGGAAAAAAATGTAATGAAAATTGAAATAAATGAAATCCATTTTTTGTTATAGATTTTAATAATCTCGTAACTATTGCCTTGCTCATCCTTCACTAAACTTAGGGTTTCATTCGTCTCCTCCGGTGCAAATCAATTCACACAAACACAACCCAACCATGTCCCAGGGAGAAAACTTGGGACTCATCCCGACTGATCTCATTATCGAGATATTCTCGAGATTGCCGGCGAAGTCAGTTGCTAGGTTTCGTATCCTTTCGAAGCTATAGGGTTCCATGCTTCTTCGTCCACATTTCACCGAGTTGTTCCTGACAAGATCCTCTGCTCGTCCCCGTCTCTTATTCACGGTCGAACAAGACGGTGAGTTGCGCTTCTTCTCGTCGCCTCAGAATCCGTATGACAAGTCGGGTCTTGTAGTAACCGCTGATTTTCATACAAAGTTTTCTATAGACATAAATCAATACGTTTGTGGCTATGCCTCTGGCTTGATATCTTTTTGGTTGTTAAAGGAGTCAGTGGATGCCATGCCTGTGATATGTAACCCTATCACGGGACAGTATGCGAGCTTTCCTGAACTGAGAAGGTACAGATTTGAGAAGCTTTTTAGGGTTTGATCCCATTGACAAGCAATTCAAGGTATTGCTCACGGATTGTCATAAAAAAATTATTAGATCAGGAACTGGAGAAATGAGGCGGAGGATGCTCAAATGCCCTGACACCCGTGAGTTCACACATGAGCCTTCGTGTAAAGGGATATGCATCAATGGGGTTTTGTATTACTTAATATCCAGTGGTAGGAGTGTGATAGTTTGCTTTGATGTTAGGTCTGAGACATTTAAGTTTATTGACGGTAAATCATTTGGTTTTTGGGGTACTAAATTGATCAACTATAAAGGGAAATTAGGTGGGATTGATTTGGCGTATGATGAAGTTGATGCCATTGAGTTGTGTTTGTGGGTTCTAGAGGATGTCGAGAAACAGGAATGGTCGAAACGTGTCTACCCTCTGCCGCAAAATGAACTCATTGATCTCCACAAATGTTCCGTCGTTGGAGTGATTGCTACGGGTGAAATTGTTTTGTCAATGGACTCTACATCTAAATCTAAACCTTTTTATGTTTTCTATTTCAATCTCGAAAGGAACACTCTCCAAGGTGTTGAAATCCAAGGTTTAGGTGAGAATGTTAGTAAAGTTTACGCTTTTGTAGACCATGTAGAGGATCTAAACTTTAGAGTCTAGCTAGTTTGGCCGTGATGTGACTTTTGATCTTGAGGTGTTTCGTTGTGAGCTATTGGCTTATCATACTTTCTTTTAGGTTTTCATCTCCATGCTTTACTTGAAAAAGCTAGTTTGGCCGTGATGTGATTTTTCATTTTGCACTTGATCCCAAGTTATTTGTGGATTTTTTTTTTTCATAATTATAACTTTTTTTCATAATGCTAAAGTTTAGAGGTTCTTTTAAGACCACTTATAATAGCATTCTTTGTTTTAATTTTCACCTGCTTTTAATTTAGTACACCCACAATTTCCATTTGAAATCATCAAGAACCCATCAACAAGAGGACAGGACAACATCTGAAACAGAAGCAAACAAGGAGTTTCACTGATTGATGAACCCTTAAAAACGGACTAAGCCACGATTTCGTTCCAAAACTTGGACCCAAAAACCAGAAATAGCTGTGAGAGTAACCAAATCCTTGTCTTACGTTAACCTCAAATTTTATTTATGACAAAAAGACCATAGCTGGTCTGTTTCATTTATAACCAAAGTAACCAATTCAGATGACCAGAGCTCCTGTTGTTCGCACTTTCAATACAAACTTCCTTTCACAATGTAACCCTATGAAAACTTTAAGCATATATCTATCTACAACAACCAAAAGAGTAGGAAAAAAGAAAAAAAAGTAAAAATGACCAAAAAAGAAGTTTTTTTTTCTTCAGGATAAACAATGAAAAGTAAAAACGAAAGGAAAATTTTCTTCTTTAGCTCTTTATAAAGACTTTCCTTGAGGTTAACACAACAACAAATCCTCTATTAAACAAAAAATGTAAATTTATGCTGCAGAAGTTAATCTCAGCTGTTGCTGTTGAGATTCACCAGTCATGGGATCGTTTGTGTTTTGGCTCTCCAATGGCATGTACTGAGACATAATCGCCATAATTTCTGAATCCATATAAGACTGCATTTTGAGTTTTGACACACAAAATCAGAACCATCATTAGAGAGATTCATGATGACAATAAATCTGAAGATTCGTTAAGAGAAGCAAAAGTGTGAAAAACATACCCTGAGACGATACTTGTAGAATACGTAACCACCTACACAGATACCTGCTACTGCAGCTAGGATCACAAATGTGAAGAACCATCCGATTCTTGATCCACTTCTCTCTGCCATGGAAAACAAAAAAAAAAAACAAAGATAAGAATATGATAAAGTTTAGATCTTTATTGTTTGCTTTCAATATTTACCGATACAAGTGTCTTGTTCTTTCATATAGAGACGATTGCCAGAGCATTTGCATTCAAAGCCTCCCCATTGGTTCTTACACTTGCATCCATCACATTGACAAGCTGATTGCTCCTTACACTCATCAATGTCTATAGTAGATATATAAAACAAGATGAATCAGTTTAAGAAATCAAGATGAGAGAATTTGAAAATGTTAGTGGGGAAAAAAATCTTCACCTTCACATTTAAGACCATCTCCTTTAAAACCTTGAGGACAACGACATCCCGATGTCTCCGAGTTCTGCATTCAAGAAAAAAAATTCTTCAAAAACGAGAAACTTTGATGGAAAGTTTTAAACTTTATGGCATTATTACTGAAAAGAAGAGTCACTTAACCGAACAAGCGGAGAAAGTTAAGCCTTTCTTGGTTTCAGACCAGCAGCCTCCTTGATTCATTGAACATCTCGCAGGTCCATAAGCTGTTAAAAACATTCAAGCAAAAAGATGACTTATTTTTCAAACCAGAACACAAAAATGTTTACTAGTGAAGTTTTTTCTAACAATATAAAAGTTCAAGAACATACGTTCACATGAAGTATAGCCATCTCCTTTATACTGCACACCATTCACAACAGGGCATTCACAGACTCTTCCCCTAAATGTGTCCTGAATAGAATCCAAATTAGGTGAAAAGCCCCATCAGTATCTATGAGGGAAAAAAAATATTAAAACTAAATGTTTTGTTGGTATTAAGCAAGTACCTTGCAAGCTGTTACATTAGATTTCTTGTCCTGCCAACACCCTCCATTTGCTTCGAGACATTCGTTTGTTTCGATATCTGTTTCAAAAGTGTAAACAAGATTTTCTTTAGTATTCAATCACCAGAAAAAGATCAGGTTACAAGGAGAATTGGTTTAACCTCCACTTAGACAGATCCCGGGTTCGGTTCTTTCCTTGAACCCTGAACATATAGCCTTTAGTACCGCATTTCTCTCGAGTTTACCTGAGCAATGAATCAGATTAAGAACTTAAGAATCTTTAACTTTTGTATTCTAAACAAACATGGTACAGTTAGAAGGAATGAAACAAACCTCGGTATTGAGCATTGTTGATGATTAATGTTGGCAAGATTGTGACATCCCCTCTGTCTCCTTGTCCTACCTGTTGGTAAGAGGGAAGAAAAAACTCGGTGAACTGGTTTCAAAGACGGTAAAATATAGACGCGGACAAGGAAACAACCCGGTACCTGAAGCGCTTGCTCGGCTTTCAAAACCTCATTCTCCACATCAGCTCCAGGATCACCCATACATTTCTTGATCTTGTCAAGTGGCAGCCCTGAGAATAAGAGAGTTCTTTAAGACCTGGGAATGTGAAGAAGGGATGCGAGAAAAACGATAGTGATGATGTCTCTTACCGAGAGATCCCACAACACTCTCTGCACATTCTTTGCTATACTTCTTCTCCTTCATAGAACACCTGATGTGAAAATCAGTCACATAGTCCCACCAAACCCAAGACCGGTTGTTCTCTTTCGCTACTCTATGAACACATAACTGTCTCAGATTCTCGAAGACGATGTCTTTCCCGTCGTATCCATCTCCAAAGTCTTGTTCAGGGTCAGGAGCACAGTACCTCCCTTGGTTTATACACTGAGACTTACATTGATTGCTGGAAACATAATCTTTAGGACAAAACCATGTAATGTAGTGAGGCGTGAACAAAGAGTATCCTCCTTTCTCGAGAATCTGCGCGTGCCCTTTGAAGTTCTTGACAAAGTTCATCTGCTCATCGCACCGCGCACCACACTCATCGTTCGTGTTAGTCCATAGCTCATACTCAACTCTCTCGTCCGGATGAGGCAATGACTCGCTCCAGTCTATCTTCAGGACTACTTCCTCGCCTTTTTTAAGAGCCTGCTTGAGGGTATTGGCGAAAGATAAGTCGATTAAAGCAGATGGAATGCTGAGTTTCTCTATAAAGTCATCAGCTTCTTTGGATTCCTCAGGTGAATCCATGGTTATCAATGGCTCATCGACGTTATCAGCTATTAGAACTGCTGCTGCGCCGGATTTTTGACCGTTCCATACCTTTAATGCAAAGTAGCACTCTAATGCAAAACAAAACAAAGCAAAAAAAAACAACGAATCAAAACAGAACATTAGCTTTGAGTTCTTCTACAACTAGATTGAGACTGAGGCAAGTCTCATATGTAAATGACAGAACTTTCTATATCTAAACAGAAATTTGGAACATATCTAATTTGCAGAAAATTTGGATTAAAAAAAGGAGAGAAGAAACTGAAAGATGTAAACTAAGACTTAAAAAGAGAGAGCGTTTGAGTTCTTTTACAACCTAAATTTGGGATTGAGACAAGTCTCGTATATAAAAGCCATAACTTTCTAAATCAAACCAGAAATTTTGGAAAACACCAAATTTGCAATTGTTTTGGATCAAAAGGAGATTGAAAGATGTAAAGTAAGACTTACAAGAGAGAGTTTTTAAGTTCTTATCCAATTAAATTGAGATTGAGACAAGTCTCCTATGTAAATGACAAAACTTTCTATTTCTAACCAGAAATTTGGAAGGTTCTCTAATCTGCAGAGCAATTTGGATCAAAAAGGAGACTGAAAGATATGAGATTTTGAGTTCTTATACAACTAAATTGAGATTGAGACAAGTCTCTCATGTAAATGCAAAAACTTTCTATTTCTGACCGGAAACTTGGAAGTTGGAAGAACATTCTCTAATTTACAGAGCAATTTGGATCAAAAACGAGATAAGAAGTCTTTGCAAATGAAACAGTTACTTACCTCCACGATCGATGATTAAGATGGTAGGACGAGGGAATTTGGGTTTGAAAGTTTTGTCGAAAGAGTCGCATCCATAAGCTCCTTGACCGGCGTAGACGACGGAGCCGATCATGTAACCACCGTAGTTAGGAACGCCGAAGTTAGCGATGGCTGCGTCGTGCTTAGACCGCATTGCCATAGGGTTCAGGATCGTGACGCTGCTCTTCTCAACGATGAATCTCCCGAAAACGCCGTTGACCACCATAGTCAACGCTAGAAACAGAGCCAAGGTGGCTCCTTTATTGATCAAAGACATTGGGTTCCGATTAGAGAAACCAGAATTTGAAAAAACAAACTTGTGCTTCGAGTGGGTTTTTTAAACTTGTTTGTTCCCTGAGAAAGTGTAAGGCTAGTTTGAAAAAGTAATGATTTTTTCGGAAATGGGTTGTCTCTGTTTTTCAATTTTTCTGTAGATTTTCCCGAGAAGATGAGATCTTAAACAGAGTTAGGTGATTCGAGCTTTCTTCATTTTCTATTGGGTTTCATGGGAAAGTGATGGGAAAAAAATTCAAGAGGGAAAAGAATTGAGTTTGCAGGAAAGTGGGTGTCTCTGTTTTCGATTTGTTTTTTTTCTCTTGAGGATTTTTCTCGAGAAACAAAAAAAAAGAGAGATCTTAACGTAAAGTAAACGGGAGAGAAGATGACTTGACAGAGTCAGCGGAACTAACCATGTCTCTGCAACTACTGCTGATTCAACAAACTTCTCTCTTTCATTTCTTTCTTTCTTCTCTTCTTCTCCTTTTTTAATTATTTTTCTAAATTATTGACGAGAAATACAAAAAATTAACGTTTTCTTAGAATGTACGATCCTATCATTTTTTTCTCTTTTGACAAAGCTCTGGTCTTTAAGCTTAATCAAGTGGAAAACGTTACAAAATTTGGGGGTTGCTTAAGTCTACAAGTTTCAATTTTTATCCGGATTGGATACTTCAAGTTGCAAATGTTAATTTATATACAAAATCATATCTAAGGCAATTACTAATGGTTACAAAAATCTAAACCATTGCTTACTTCATTGACTTTGGAAAAATGCAGAGTCTATTGAAGTACCATATGGGTTAAGTTAAAGAATCAATAAGAGACAATTACTAGGAGACATCAATAATTTCATAATCAACATAAATTTATTAAATGATATATCCAACCTAATTGTTAGCTTTACCCATTATTCCCAAATTATTTAAGGCAGACCATGAGTATGATGTGTTTTGTTTATAGGTCATGATGTGTTTTTTTTTAATAAATTCGGAGAAATAATTCCAAACATGCATTTTTATTTAGCAAGACTAGGTCTGTAACATAACAATGATTAGAATGCAATGAACTAGTTTATACAAAAGTATAATTTATATGTTCTACTTGTGGGAGGGGAGGAGAAAATGACAATATTCAATGAACACGATGTTCCTTATTAAATGTTTAAGTATATGATTAAAATGTCATTCCATGATTAAAATTGTCCCATTGGCTGGAGAGTCCTTATGCCAGTTCGAATTGGAGTTTTTACAAGCATATTACTGGACATAAAATAGATAATGATGGTAAAAAAAAAAGGTTTAAATAGACTAATACAATGATGTTCAAAATAACACTTTCTTCACAACATTCATATGAATAGAATAGATCAGCATACAGTGGCAAAGAATGTTCAAATTCTGCTACAAGTACCAATAAGAAGAATTCACAGACAAAAAAATCGTATATTGCAAAAACCCATTTCACAAAAGCCAATTAACACTAATGTTACCAAGCCAAATCAAAAGAGGGAACTGGACCAAGGCTAAAAACAGCAGAAGGTAATGATGTTTGCTCGAGTCATAACTCCTCACTTCAGCAAACAGAACACGTTTCATCGTCTTCACCAAGAAAACCCCGGTGCATAAACACGTCCATGGCATCAGAGCGTAGTACGAGTATCCCCACATAATCTTGGCAAAACCGGCAAGGCATAGACCAGCAAAAGCATAGCCACCATATGCAACAATGTCTAGTAAAGGCGCCTCTCCGCTACCGAGTGATAGAAGTGTTATTTTCAGGAGCATCACTTGCAAAAACCAACCAACCAATCCTTTCACAAACAGCCAATTCAAAGCTTCCGGTGTAAACCTATACAAATTCGGGTTTGAAACGGGTTAATAATCTTCAGTGTCCACATCAATCATTGAACACCCTAAGGCTCAATCAAAACGCTGAGAGAGAAGCAAAGGGTCCATAAAACTTACTTTCCATTAAGTCCCAGTGACAGGCCAGCAAGAACAACGTATGTACCAAATGCCATAAACGGAATGTATAAGTCCGGCGCATTGATATCATAGATTGGAGGCTTGTATGAGAGCCTACCCCCGACTGGCTCAGAGATTCTGGTCCAGTGTCCCTGATCGTTTTGAAGCAGAAGTCCCACACTAGTTTTAATCAATGGCTGCTACGAGAAAGTCTCAAACAGAAGAATAAAAGAGAAGACTAGCTCTTACCCGGTGTAGGAAAGGAAACAGAACAACCTTCAGTTTGTTCCTCACATATTGATCATTCACTTGGAAATAGTATTGGGGATCAGAGAAGTAACGGGTTATCTGTTCCAATTTTACGAAAAAAACAGCTCAAAAACGATGAAAATCAGATATTACATGCGATGTAGAATCACCAAGAGTTTCACTTACATTGCTCTGCACATACTCAGAGCTCGACCCTAAAATCCTCCCTCCATACGCTCCCAAGCCACCACGGATGAAACCCGAGCCAGCTCCAGTGAAAGGATTCCCAAACGGACCTGGCTCGGGGTTTCCCGGAGGTCTTGGCATCCCCGGTTGAGGTCCCATGTTATTGTACATCTCTGTCATCAAACCAAAACCCATCACAATCAACACATCATATCTCACAGAGATCAATAAAATATCATATATCTAAAGTCTTTAACTTTTGAAACCAAAACAGTAAGATCACATTCTGCATATTAGAATTTCACTTCTTCTAGAGACATTCGCTTCTTTTGAGTCCACAAAGTTTTCTTCAAATTTCGATTTCGATTTTGTAAGACCAAATGATAAACGCCTGAGAAAGGCTATAAGATAATCAGGTACAGGATTCATCACCAGATCCTAATATCGATGATCTAAAAGTCATTAATCTCAGTTTCTAACAACTTACATTGCTTTTCGATTTCAAATCACGAGAATGCACAGCACAACCAAACACATCCCACTATAGATCTATAATTCAACCCAACCGGAAAAACCCAAGATTATCTCGCAACGCAATTTCAAAATCTATCGAAATTAATCAAATCCTTAACAGGCGCGAAGATCCGATTACTAATCGAGCAACAACACAATCACATTACGGAGAAATTTCCACAACTAATCCACAGAAGAAGAAAAAAACTAACCCGAAGAAGAATGGGAAGAAAATCTTTGAAGCGAGAGTAAAAGCTTTCTTCTAATAGCAACAATGGATTCTTCTGAGAAATCTACCACCGTGTGTGATCTGCGCCGGGACGAAGAGGAGGTGTCTCCTCGATGGAATTTTGATTTGGGCCTATAAATATCGTTATTGGGCCATTAACCAGAAGAAACTTATGGACCAATCATTTAGTCAGTGGGCCCTAACCCCGGATACGATACACCTAAACTAGTAACCAAACAGAACCCGAACAATTGCTCAATTAGGTTTAGACGATATAAAACAATCCGACGCTGAATTCATAAAAATCCCTTTTCCGTCGCAACCCTAATTTCGGATCTCCTCAAGCTTCGATTACGAGCGCAGCGATGGCGAAATCGATGAGATGCAAGAGGGTGAAGAGATTGAGAGCTATAAGAAGAGAAATAGTTGAGAAGGAAGCATTCACCCTAACGAGAGAAGACGCCAAATCCGCCGCCATCGAGGCCGCACTCGCGGCCCCGAAGTTACCAGTTCGTCAACCACCAGCTTCTCCGTTCATGGAAATTGCGACGCCGACCTCCGAGTCTGCCTCTGCCTCCGGTACTATCGCCAACAATATGGGTACGTTCGACTACTACTGTAGTAGCCTTCAATTTCTCTATGTGAATTTGATTTGAATAGCTGGAGAGTATCGCCGTTTGTCTCGTCCTTCTATGTGCTGTTTGATTTTTGTTCGTTTGTGTTCGATGTCCACTTAGATAAGGTAAAGCTTGAAGAAGCTGACTTTTCTGCTAATCTTTTAGCATTTTGAAATTCATCAGGGTCGCTCATTTTAGTTGAAACCTTTGAAAGTTTAGTCATCACTTCTTCACTTTCTGCATAGCAATGTGACTATCAAATTTAATGGTGAGAATGCATAAGTAAGATGTTTGGTATCTTAAGAACACCATTATCCCTCTGTGGAAACCAAATCAATTCTGTATCATTCTAAAAGCTTGTTCCTGGTTTCTTGATATTGAATTTTGTTCACAATTGAATCTACAAGTATACTAGTTTCTTATGTGTTCTGTCTTGGATACTATTGGTTTGCAGATGTAGAAATGGATGATGAGAAGCAAAACAAGTCGCTAAAACCCATCGGGAAGAAGTTGAAGAAGAAGTTTAAGTTGGCGATGAAGAATCGTCGCAGCAAGGGTTTCCTTCGAGGCAAGCGAGTCTAAAACTCTGTAGGTTAACCAGCAAGCTTGCCTTCCTTCTTGTTTGTTTCAGCTCGCATAATTTTGTTCCCAGGTTCTTAAATGTCTTAGAATATAACTTCTTTTGTACTGCTTTATTTCGTGAGACTCAGTATTATAGAAAAAACGTGATTTTTGAACCTAAGACGTCTGATTCTGACTCATGTCTTTCATTTTCCTGCACCCAAAGCTATCATCACATCTATTTACTTGATTGATATATAACATTTAGGATTCCATAAACATTATGAGACTTTTAACATGTTGGACCGAGAAAAATTTGTCTTGCATTGTCTTGGTAAGTATTCAACTTAATAATTTGTGCTAAATGTAATATCAGAAGTTGAATAGTATAAGCTTATAAACGAAAAGAATTCTCAGTTAAAAAAAAAAAATCACATATTTGTTGTTGTTGTTGTTGTTGAGATCATAACAAAGTACAATAGGAAAGAGCTCAAAATTAAAACCGAACAAGAAATTACTTCAAGAAACAAAAGATTCTTTTAGAAGAAACTCATGAGGGATCATTATTAGTAAGGTCTGGAGTTTGATTTCCTGCAAACCTTCCTGATCTCTCCGATACGATCTTCACCAGTGAGGACACCAACATTGACCAGCTTAGCCATCGACACAGCAAACTGCCGTCTGAACATCTCTGACGGCTGCCTCGCGAAAGCCTCTACAAGCGGAGCGGTCCTCGGGTCCTTAACAAGCTCCTGATCAGTCGTCAAAACTCCCATATGATTCTTAAGATTAATGTAATACTGATTATCGAATGTAACCGGAGTCTTGACGTCTAGGTCAACGGTCTCGGACGCCCAACGACACTTGCGCCTCAAGTAATCTGCCAATTCGGGCTCAATAGACGGATCAGATCCACTGGTGGCGTTGAAGTTGTAAAGCCTAGACTGGATGGTTCCACAGGTGGCTTTTCCGATGGTGTGGGCTCCGGAAAGGACAACTAGGTCGAGGATGTTGAGTCCGTATGACTGAAACGTCTCGAGAAGACCGGTGACGTCACGGCGGCCTGAAGGGACTTTCTCGACGTCTCTAGCGTAAGAAGTTTTGGAGTCACGACGACCGTAGGCGTTGGGCCAGTAAGGACCTTTGAGCTGGTAGACGGCGTCGCGGCTAGCTGCGGCTAGGATGTCGGCGCAGGAGACTAATCCGCGGCAAGATTTCTCGAGCTCGGCCTTGATATCCTCGATTAGCTCGAAGCCTCTTAGGGTTTTGCTCGCTGGAGATCTTCTCTCTGATCCTTCATGGTCTAGAAGAACCGACGCATCACATCCCTGAAAGTTTTTAGGTATCCACAAAAGAGTTGTTATCTTTGAAAATGTTTAGATATAGATATGTCCAAAACAATAAGGTACGTTTATGCTTAGAGGAAATTGCATAATTCCGTCTTCAATATTGAAAGACTTATTTCTTATCGACTATTAATGTTCTAAGTCTAACATCTAGGTTTTAGACCTTTGGTTACTTAACGAATGTTTACGTGGTTTCGCAAAACGTTACAAATCACATAATAAAGCAAAACCGTTATTAATGTCCATATATTCGGCAAAGTTAAAGATCAAAATCAAATGAATTCCATCATTTCATGAATTTCATTTAAATCAAGTTTTCAGTTAACTGATTCTATCATTCTATTTTATATATTCAGCATCAAAAAATTCCACAATTGTAAAACGTTACCAATATGAACTCTAATAGTCATCCCAAGAAATTTTCAATTTAGACCCATTTTAGACAATGTATATACTAATACTATACATTACATATATGAATCAAAATATTAGCTATGTAGCGTGGAGTAATGTTAATATAAATACTATGCAATTGAAGGATTAATGTTAAATAAATATTTAACAAAGAAGATAGATATCATTTCAATACCGTGACGCCGCAATCGTGGAAGAGAAGGCGGAGGAGGGCGGGACCGAGGGAAGGGTCAGTCTTTGTCCATTCTCTCACTTTGGTATCGACAATTTTCTCAAAATTTGGACAAATCTTATCATAATAACTCAACGATAATAGATTGTCCAAAGGAAACCATGACTTTGTATCATCCTCCTCGCCGCCACTGTATCCTCCCCGGCCAGCTGATACCGGCCAGGCCACGAAAATCACGAGTAGGACGACAGCTGAGGCCACGGCCAACTTCATTATTTTGACCTTTTTTAATATCTTTCTGATCAACTTGATTGGAATTGGATTTGTTTGATATATGGTCGAGAGAGGTGTGTGTGAGAGTAATTTATATATTGGGTTTGGAAATTGTGATGGTTTTACGTGGGAGGCACACCTTTATGATTTTTGATAATTCGAATGACTTGCTTGCATGTCGTGTATGTGGTGTTTATGATAATATAATATATGATTCCTTTTTAAAAGAGAAAACAAGAATTTGATAATAGAATGGTGATCTTTGCATTATTGAAATCAGGGTTTTGACTTATTTGAATTAGATTAATGTTAAAAAAAAATTGTCAACTTGGATTGGGTTTATTTTATTTTGTTCTTTGGTCGGTTGTGTGTGGTGTTATTATAGTTTTATTTTATTTTTGTCCATAACTCACATATGTATGTCTAAACGTGAGATTTTGAAAGGAACAATTTTCCTTACATAGTGGGCTTCATAACTCCTTAATCATCGTTGGTTAATCTTGGTTATAGGCTCACTAATACGCCACGTTTACTGAAACCCACCCAAACTATATTAGTAAACCAAGACCAAGGAAAGGAAAGGAATACAAGTTTTTTTTTTATCGACATCATAAAAGATATTGCGAGCCTTTCGTGCTAATTTGTTTGTTTTATATTTTTTGCTTTTGTGATGTGCGAGATAGAGAAAACAGTGAAGATTTCTTTGCTTTTGTCAAACTCCTCCAAATAGATTGAGAATGCATGTCATTCCTCTGGTCGAAACACCATTCACCAATTCTAAACAGTTTATTGCAAAGGCTACCTCTAACTGGTTCTTTACGATTATACAGTGCATAGCCCATATAAGACATTCCATTTCCGCGTACAAAAATGGTAAGCTCCTACGTATAGACTCCTGGTCCCTAAGAAAGTGAAATATATACCTTCTTTAAGGTAGTACCACCCAAGTCCGTCAGGTTTTCAGTCTCTTTCCATGATGCATTTACATAGCACCGTAACATATTATGCTCTGGTTGGATTGATACAAGTTTTTCATGAGTTTTTATTGGATATTTTAAGTTTTTTTTATTTAAAATCATAAAGTCGTGAACGTTTATAATAAACCTGTAAATAAAATATGAAATTACTAATCTAAAAGATAAAAATAAATATGTAATGAATGAATGATGTGTTTTGTATTTTTAAAAGCCAAAAAAATATAATATAAACTAAATCCAATAAGTTGATAAAAAAAAAACAAAAAAAAACTAAATCCAATACTTGAGTTAAATAATTGTACTTATTCTAGAGGCTTTTGGGGGCAGTGGTTGTCTACTAATAAGGATCTGAGTTCAAACTTAAAGCTAATAAATAAAATTTTAAACGGATAGTTAATTAAAGTTGAAGGTTGAGAAAAACAAATATCAATCGGATCATTATCTAACACATCAATAGAATAAGCTGGCGAGCTGAGTTGACGAGTGAAATTCATAAGAATCTTCATCTTGTTATGCATCTTCCCCAATGTCCTCAAGTTACTTTCATGGATCGATCGACCAATATGTTAACATCCACTGTTTGAGAAACAATGATCAATTCATCAACTGTGTATTGCGTTGGAACTTGTGTTACGTATATTATATCACGTTTTTAGTCTCCGTCTTCTTTGAAAATCCAAAGCTCGTTTTTTGTCTATAACTTAAGTCGTTGGTCGGATCAAAATCAAGATAGATGATGAATTGTGGATGTTTTTGATACCACAAATAGTTTGGATCAAAAGCGAAATGAAGACTGATGCTATTGTTAGAGGTCCCAATCTAAAGCTAGAGCAAACACACATATCAGAAAATTTTCTCTGAGGATCATTTTTTTTTTTTGTCTATGACTTACACGTATGCTTATGTATGACACAAAGCTGACATTATTTACAAATTCGGTTCGAATCCAAAAATTTTATTTGATTTGTTTCACCTTTTCTCCTTTTTTCAGTTTTAGTATAATTTGTTTTTTTCTGACTTTATTTAACATTTAGTTCCTTACTTCTTCATTGAAAATTGTAGTTATTTAAAAAACAATTCGACTAAAGTTCATGGTTCCCACTCCCCAACGGCTCAATACCCCCAACGGCTCTTTGACTATCGCATTTAGGAGCCTTTAACACCTTCCATAAATAAATTTAATTAGTAGTAACTAAATGCTTTCACCAGTAGAATGACATATTTATAGCCCGAAATTATAGCTTTTTATATAATTTCACTTTTGGCCACGGAAGCTTTTTTCCTTTCTCGAGAAACTCTGTTTTTTACATCTCATTTCTTTATTCCCTTAATTTACAGACAGTTTAAGGGACAGAACAGAGCAATTTTAGGACTTCACATATTTTTTAGCGGTGGATGCAACAAAAATAAAAACAAAAACGAAAAAAAAAAGTCTTACAAAACAGATAAGCACAATACTGTTCCATTGGTTTTGTCTCTTCTTCTTGTTGTTCTGTTTTCTTTTCTCTGTTTTTAGAGAAAAATTCAGTCTCTTCACTAACCAAAAAACGATTTTCTCTTTCTTTATTTCTTCCTCTTGTAGACAGAGAAACAGATTTTTCTCCTCTTAACTCCTTCCATCATTTTCCTCGATCGATTCTGATACACAGATAGTGAAAATGGCGTCTTCTCAAGTGGAGATTCCTTCTCCGTCTCAGAGTTTCGGTTTTATCCTTAGAGATCGTAACCAAAACGCCGTCGTTTACAAGAAGAATCTGAAAAACGCTCCTGCGAAAGACCATCATCTTAATCACCAGCTCTTTAAATCTCCGGTCTCCGACGAAAACATCGAGAACTTAGTCGATTCTTGGATCGAGACTCAGACTAAAAAGAACAGTCGTGTTGTTCGATTAACGGAGAAACCAACTGCCAGAAAATCGCGTGTTCTTGCACCTCCCGTTGAATCTGTTTCAAGGAAGGAGAAATCTGAGGAATCGAAGGTAAACGGAGCTTCTTCTCTGGTTCAGATATGGGAGGCGAGGCTAAACCTATCCAACGGCGGAAACTCGCCGAGTCGTAATAACCAATCGACGGCGAGCAGTAGTCGGAGCGATTCAGGAGTCAGTAGTGCTCAAGATTCTGAATTGGCCGATGAATCGGAAATCGCGGAAGCTAAAAATCATGATCGAACGGTCGAGATTGAATCTGACTCGCACGCTTCGGTTTCTGATTCCGGAGAGAGCAAATGGGGTCGAGTCGCTGACTTAATTCGGAGGCTTAGCAACGAAGAGAACCTAAACGCCGGAGATAATGGCGGCGGCGGCGGCGGACTCTCGATTATCAGAACGCCGAGGCCCTGCGTTTCGTCGTGCTCGTCGTCGGTATCGGAGAAAAGCAATTTTCCGATGGTTAATTTATCCCCGAGGCTCCGAGGACGGCAAGCGTTCACCGATCTGCTTATGCAAATGGAACGCGATCGCCACCGCGAATTGGATTCGCTTCTTGAACGCAACGCTGTTTCTAGGTTTACTCAACGTGGTCGTCTCCAGGTAAATATATTTTCAAACCGCCCAACGTTTTAGTGAAGCTTTTATAATCCACCCAGTACTTTGTTTAGTTACAGGATCGCCCCATTTTAATGTGATTTTTATACCAGTCAATGCTAAGGCTAAGGAACCTCAAACGCTGTCTAGCGATTCAAGATCAAAACCGGTCTAACGCAAAATCAACCGGATTAAACCGAATCGAATCAGGCTCTACAGTTCTGCATTTAAGGTTTTTGTTTTTTTCAGAATCTATTCTCAATTTTTCCCTAAAAGTTTCTTGAATTAAGTTCTCAGCAATTACGTTTTCTGATGCTCAATCTTTGAATCGCAACGCAGGGAGAAATTTCGTGCTAACGCAGTAAACGCTGCGGCTGTAGCAGATCAGAGGAAGGATCATCATCGATCCACTGAGATGAATAACAGAGCCATAGAAGAAACTGAAGTAACCACCAAGAGCACGAGGTTGCCGAAAAACAGCGGTATTACTCTAGAAGCTTTTTTCACAGAGCGGTTGAGTCTCTGCAACCGCAAGATAGAGGAAGCAACCTTATGCAAGGAAGTAGAAACTGTAAATGGAGCAGTTGAACCAAAAATGAATTGCCTTCAGCTGCAAGAAACAAGAGAATCAGAAACTTGGAACAACGGCGATTCTGAAAAGAAAGAAGAAACGAAGACAAGCTCGAGCACTCAAGAATCGCGGTTGCTAGACGAGAACAAAATGGAAAATTATAAGCAAGAAACTCCAGAAACACAAGGTGTGTTACATGAGAGTAATGACATGGATCAGTGCCTTGAGCAACAAGAAACATCTTACTCGAATGGATGGGAAGAACAGGAAGAGTATGAAGATGAACAGTCTTATTACGGAGAACCGAACAATGACTGGCTTAGCGAAATATCTCGTCCGCGAAGTTACTGGGAGGAACTGAGGAAATCACGGTACCTGGAAGTAATGAACACTCGGTCTGAGAAAGAAGACATACGCAGACTCCTTGAGCGGTAAGTAACATCAAAATCAACATGCACATGTTTTGTTATTGCTAACCATCGACTAAAAAATGTGTGTTTACGGTTAATACAGGAGAACGGTAACGGACTTTCTCGAGAGCGGGTTACGAGAGCAGATCGATAGGCTCATGATGTCCCGTGTGCAAACACATTCGAATAAGAACTCTGAAAAATGGGAATTGCAACAAGAAGAAGAGGAGGAGCATAAAAATGAAATCGAAGAAGAAGAACCACTAACAGAAAGCGAAGAGCAAGACGATAGAGATGACTCGAGCCGTTCGTCTTCTTCGCATATGTTTGCTTCGTCTCCTGCAGGATCATGGAGTTCTCAAGACACTGAAGTAACTTCCAGTCCTGTCTTGTCTGTTCACAATCCTCATGATTCATCTGTAAGTCTTTATCGATTTCTTGTTATTCCATAGAAACACGCAACCGCACTAGTAGTAAAACAAAAATTTAAGGCGCTTGAAAAAACGTTTTCAGGAAATGGAGCTGATAAGCGATATGAGATCACAGATCCAACAACTTCAACAAGAAATGTCGTTACTACGAGATTCTGTGAAAACGTGTTTGGATGCTAACGCAAGCTTGCAACAGTCGGTTCACAGAGAAAACCCAATGAAACGCAAATGCTGCGTCTGCGACGAAACGCAGGTCGAAGCGGTTTTGTACAAGTGTGGACATATGTGCACGTGCCTGAAATGTGCCAATGAGCTACACTGGAGTGGAGGGAAATGCCCGATTTGCCGAGCCCAGATCATGGACGTTGTTCGTATCTTCTTCGATACAAGAAACTGAAATAAAACGGTTCCTAAACACTAGACGAGTTCACTAACCTATTACACACCCTCTGTTTTTACTTATGGCGTTTGCGTTATTTGGCGTTTTGTGTCTGAATATCGTAATGTACTCTCTTAATATTAGGTTATGTTACCGTTCTTGTAACGAAAGGACTTGCCCAGTTTTATGAAGTTTTTGATCTCCTGAGCCAACCAAAAACAATTAACAGAAAATTAAGCAACTAAATCTTAAAAGCTGGATATGAAAGTCAGAAACAGGGCTTCGAAGCAAAAATGAAAATTTTGAGTTTTGCAATCATTCTAGTAATCATAAATTCTTCATCAATTTTGATATCTCAAAGGTTCAACAGACCCAAAAAAAACCTAAAAAATTGGAGATTAGAGTAAGAAACAGAGCTTTGAAGCAAACACGATGATATTAAACTTTTTCAATCACTCTCATAATCACTCTCTTCATCGATGTTAATACCTCAAAGACTCAGAAAACCCAAAGAAGCCCTAAATGTTGGAGATAGAAGATAGAAGACAGAAACAGAACTTCGAAGCAAACATGAAAAATAAAATAGAAATCAGTTACTCCAGTAATCATAAAACCTTCGTCGATTTTGATATCTCAAAAGACTCAAATGACCCAAATAATCTTATAAAAAAATAGAGACTAAATTCTGAAACAGAGCTTCGAATGCAAACATTAAAGTTTTGATTATCATAAAACTTTTCATCGATTTTGATTTCTCAAAGATTCAACAATCTCTCTCTCTCTCTCTCTTCATAGATATTTACACAGCATCCGTAGATATATTACATACATACATACATAAATATGATATATAGATAACATATTTTCATATAAAAAAAAAAAGAGTCTTGGTGCTCTGTTTTTTTCTCCCTTATTCAAGCGTTTTGAGCGGACAAGAAGGTGTTAAAATCATCCCTAGCCTTACGCAATCGTGGAGTGATACAAGATCGTGGCGAAGTAGGGCAAGAAACCGAAGCCGACGAAGAAGAAGTGGAAAATCTCACACGGCGTAGCGGTGAAGTCTCAGCCGATCTCTGGTGATCTCTTCCCGACGACCTTGAACTCCTCGTCTTTAAAACGCTTCTCAGAGCCAAAGTCTCTGTTTCTCTATCGAACAAGAAACCAGAAGTCACCGGTTCTTGAACATCTCTTCCTCCGTTTCCTCCTCCGCGGCTGTTGCACTTCATCATCTCCACCGGGAAATCGAAAAACAAACGACCGTTATCCTGCGTCAGAGCCGTCGTCGATGCCCAAGAACCGCATTCGAATTTCTCGAGCGAGGCGCGTATCGAAACAGTTGAGTTCGTGAAGGAAGATGCTCTGATCATCTTCTTCTCCATCGAATCTTGACGTTTCGAAGAAGACCTAACCGGCTTGTGTTTTCCGAATCCAGGTATAGACAAGCAGAAGGCGTTACATTTGAAATCTTCTTCCTTGTAGAGGGTTTTCTCTGAGTAACGAGATTTCCTCATAAAAATGATTGATTCTTGGTGGCTAAGTTTCTTCTGGATTCTCATCGGCTCCGGGAGCATAGGGAGCGGAACGGCGGAGTCTCTAGGCGGAGGCATCGCCGGAGGCAGTACCATTCTGAAGCTGTCGTCTTTTACCGAAGAACGGGGGAAAATAGGACTGGTTGACTTCTCGCTGTGTACAACTGCCTTCTTCACCAAGGAATTCAAATTAGGGTTAGGGCCAGGGCTTTCTCCGGGGTAAACCGTGAAGCCCTTCCACTCGTTATCGCTAGATTTCTCGGCGAAAGAATCATCAAACGCTACCATTGCCGGAGGAGGCATAATTAGATTTGTTAACGAAAACAAAAAGGTGAGATTTTGTTTTTTGAGAGATGATGGGTTTTGTAATTTTCCGGGTAAAAAATATGCAGAGGATAGAGATTAAGTAGTAGGAAAAAAATAAAGAAAATGGGAAGCACGTTCATGAAAGTAGTGACTTACATGTTTGTCGGTTCTATCTCTGTCCTAAGATTTTGACATGTGGTTTTAGTGTCATGATCCATGTGTGTGTGTGTGTGTATAGATGCGAGGATCTTTAAACTCAAATAAGAATATAAAAGAAAAAAGGATTTGATTTTTCAATTCTAGGATGTTTGATGGAGACAGACAAAATGGTTTGCACGTATTTGTGACATGAGTTTATAAATATACCTTTGTGAATGTGTTCCTCAATTGGTCCATCGAGTCAAAAATCAGCATCTTTGTGACCGCTGAAAAGAGTTCATCTACTTGCAAAAATTAGCAGCTTCCAAAAAACAAGGTAAATTAATTGATATCAATATGTATATGAGTTATTTTGTTTCATTAAGTTGTTTCCTTCAGTAAACCTAAAGTAGATTCACGATCATGTTACACCACAGAACAATGACATACACTCATTTGATATTTAAACTATTCATGTAGTTGTTACTTGTTATGATTTTTGTACTGAACCATACATCATACATCTAAAAGATCAATTCCATTATATCAAATATAGCATTTCATAGCAAAACAAAAAACAAAAAAAATGTCGAAACACAACAATTGTCTTTGCCATGAAATGTAGTAGATTGATGCATTACTTTCTTGCCACTGCATGCATGTTAAGTACCTAAGTTTAATGTAGAATTGGATTCGCTATTACTCTATATTTCGTGAAAATTGTAACTACAATATTTAATTGAAACCAAACATAACATCAATCGTACCCATCCTTAAACTATAAAGTTTTAGTAACCACGCACAAATTTTATACTTTTAAATAATTATCAACTAAGATAGTATAGTTTTTAATTCTCTCAATAATGACATATGGATAATGCTTTTCTACTCTCTCTCTTTTTTTTTTTTTTTTGATAAAGTTTTCTACTCATTTTTCATATTTAATAATATCAAGTTGTTGTTCGTCCAAAAAAAATAATAATATCAAGTTGTTTTTGTTTGCTCGCTTCTTATGTTTAATATCATTTGTTAAGACTGAAAATTGATGTTCTATCTTGCAATTTGCGTATGCATGGAATCTTGAACGTCGATAAAATCATTTATGAAATATGTATAAGTAAACTATTATACAGTGACAACAAAAACTTGTGCGTGAGAAAGGAAGAAATGGCAATGTAGAATAAACACTTTGATAGTATTTAAAGGAGAAAACACATAACAAAGGATATTAGTTTAAAGAAAACTATGGAAGGCATAATTAATGAGTCTTTCTGAGGTTTGGAGAAGGAGAAAGAACAATAAAATGGCAAGTGAAAATAAATTGGAGACTCCATGTTTGCAAGAGAATTGAACCAAATTGGCAGATTGGTTATATATAAGAATTATAGAATATGAACTCTAAAATTCAAAACTCAACACAACATAACATCTCTTAAATGCTTCTTGCAGCCAAAAGCAGCCTTCTCCAAAAATAGAGAAGCTAACTGCATTATAGTTCTTGAATTAATCCGAGCTAACCTTCTTATCAACACTTGACTTACTTAGGATAAGAACTCCAATGGTGATCGATAAAGATCCCGTAAACCACTGCCAATTGATAATTGGAATGTATCAGTGATAATTGGAATGTATCAGCCAAACTCATTCAACTTCTAAAGCCAGATATTGGAGTCTGTCTAATAAACTCCAACCTTAAACAAAAACATCAAATTTTGGAATCTGCAATAGTAAACAAATACAGCCAAGAAAGAAAGCATAACATAAAACATGTTTTTCAAGATCAGAAACTTACACGGAATGATAAGGATTCCTGAAACAGAAAGAGGCCAGCTAAACCGGAAGAGAGGAAATTTGCAGCAAAGTTTGTGACTGTAGCTTGTAACGACGAGAGAGCTCTTAAGCTGTTTACATAGCATCCCCACATAACCACATTGCAGAATACAACTAATCCATACTTAATCACCTGTAAAGATTAAATCTTTTAATTAACTGATCAAAGGCAACAAAAACCCATTAAAGCCTCTAAGATGAGTATTTTGAAAGAAAAAACAAAAGATATAAAATTTTTAAGAGATCATCAAAAGAAGAGTACACATAATCGTAGAACAAAATGAAATTAGAGTGCAATTAGTAGCTAAGATTCAAAAGATTAGTGTTGCAGATTTAGAAAATGTTAAAATATTACCAGAGATGAGAAGAACTTTGCAGAGATGGCGGCAAGAGCTGCGTTGAACCCAGCAGAAATTGCCCAGATGTAGCCTCTTTTCTTCAACTGTACATCAGCCATGGATCAACCTTGTGAGGCTTTCACAAAAACAACAATCAGAAAAAGAAAAGAAAAATTGCATTAATTCAATCAAATTGGTTTATTAAATTTCTAGGGTTTAGAGAAAATTGAAGTGTTTTCATGAGTCTCTTGGGTTCTAATCAACTTGACATACCTTTGATTTTCCGAAATTTCCCCTTACGTTCCAGTAAGCAAAAAAATTGGAGGGCGTCAAATCTGAAATTGGAGGAGAAGAAGAAGAAAGGCAAATTGAAATCTGAATATATTTTATTTAGTAAAAATAATCGAGCTCAATTAGGCCCATTAAAACACCCAATAGTATATGGGCCATATGTATTTATATGCGCTTATGGCCCATTAATTCTTTTTTTCACAAAGAAGAAAGAAAAGGAAAAAAAACGAGGTGTATATTTTGAAACTATGGGACCGATTGGTAAGGACTGTTACTGTAGACTGTGACTGTACATTTTTGGCTGTAAAGATTTTGGTTTTAAAAACTGTGACTGTTATTTTAAATATTTTTTAAAGTTTGATTGTTAACAAAAGCTGTAAAAGGGGTGACTGTTATATATTTTTTATTTTAAAGATAAAATTAAATTAAATTTAAATATATGTGGTGATATATTTATGGAGGTAGCATAGATTATAATGGTAAATTTTAAATATACCATCATATGTATTTAAATTTTTATGAGTAAAATTATTTTATAAAAAAAAATTAATTATTAGCATAAAGAATTAATACAAAGTCTAAACTTATTTAAAACGAAAAACAAAAACTCATAAATAAAATACAGTTTGGTTATCAACAATCCAAAAAATGTACAAATAAAAGATAAAATTTCAATAATTATTAAAAAAAAGAATACACTTAATGCGATAGAAGAATATATATGGTTAAAATTATTAACTAATGACTTTGTCTTACTAGATTTTGGGATAAAATTATTATAATTATAAAAACCAGTTTGATCAAGTACCATTGATTTGTGTTAGTTAATTAAAAAATAATAATAACAAAATCTAAAAGCACCGAAATATGAGAAGGGAGGAAAGAGAAAAGTGAGAAAAGTAGATAAAAGTGGCTGTAAAGAAAAACAAAAAAAAACAAGAAGGAAATTTTAAAAATGACTTCTGAGGCTGTTAGATATTTTAAAGTCAGTAAAGTATGATTGGTTATTTTTTAACTGTGAAAGCTGTAAAATACCTTAAAGTCCTTACAATCTCTATGCCAATCACCCCCTAAATGCATGCACTTCCAAGTTCCATCACATACACTTAAGCAAACAAATATTATTTTATCAAGTGATATATAGATAAATTAGGACGCGAAAGATGTGAAACGAAAATTAGGACGCAAATAAATCTTTGAGACTTTACTAAAGTATTTTCTATTTTTGAAGAAAAAAACAAATCGATCATCCTTTTTTCAGTACACATTCATGGACTATAACTTTTAAAACACGACTTCGAATATGATTTACTTTAGGTTGTATTCTTTGTATATAATTAATTCAAAATCGAGTTTTCTTAATCGTGTATAAAAAGAAGATGAAAGGGAAAAAAAAAAACACAAAAAGTTGGATATTGGTGATGCCAATAATATTACACAATATGTGGGAGGGGTATAATGAAGAGTAGTTGGTGAAAAGTGAAAAACCTTCGTATGTCTTCCACATAATCATTTCATCATTGGAATGATATATTTGTTTGGTCAAATTTTTTATAATGATTGATCTTATTTGCATCTCTAGCTAGTCGGCGATGAACATTACGAATATCCACTTTTAATTACATTTTTTAAGTTATAAAATTTTGATGTAAGAAAGAAAGAAGGCGGCACAACTTTGCTTTAGAGGTCGAAGATAATTGGCTACGGTTCTATGTACAGGTACATTTATATCTTTATTTTAGTTTAGCTTATTTGCTTAAAGGAGGCTATATAGGACTACTTATTTTCGTCACAATTATAAAACTACTTGTCTATTTAAAAAGTTAATTGTATCTTGTATTCTAATTGGATTATGGATAACCGAATTAAGTCGTGTTTCGCTTGCCTTCTTCTTTTTGTTTTTATCTAACAAAACAATAAAATATTATATAAACTAGTTTTAGATGTAGCAATAGCAATTAGCAGCTATACCTAACCTTTTAATTAAGTCAACAGATTATCAAGATATTGTGGACGTACGATTGGTTTTAATAGTGATTGATCACCTCATATATGTATTGTGTAGACTGAGTTATAAATGTACGTGGTCAATCCAGCGAGATCAAAGACTAGTTTTTATTTCAGTTAATTAGATTTATCATTTCTACGCTTCCGTAAAATTAAATTAAAAGTATAACTAAAACAAAATTTTGCAGTTTTTAGTTAAAGTTAATCGCTCTCTTATTAATCACTCCATCATATTCTTCTTGATTATTATTAAAAAAATCAAACAATTGACGATTGTATGATGATGATAAATACCACTGGGAACGCGTGATATTCAGATGCTCCACATTACTACATATACCAACCAATCCAAAACCCTATATCTTGGAAATGTAAATGATCTTATGGAATCTTTAATTTTTAAAATCAACGGACCATAGCCTCCATCTATGTATCTAATTAAGGTTCTTAATTAGGCACAGCCAATTGGGTACCAAATCCGTCTGAGCTTTGATGTAATTTGGTATGAAAATAGACGTGTGAACCTCCTAACTATACAGCTCAAATATCTGTGATCTATAATCTCTGGCGTTTATCTCTTTCTAATGCCTAAACCTAAAACGTCTAGCAAAGGGCACTTTCAATTAATATATGGGAGATATATAGTGTATGCAACATGTACCTTTTTTAATTTTAGTCTCGATTTAGTTAACTCCTCTTTAACTTTTTGCGGTTGCTTAATGGCGTAATTCATTACATACGCACTTTCGCTACGCTAATCATGCCTCCATTTTTATAATCACCCCAAAAGTTCATTCACTGTATTCTCAGCTCTTTTGAAAATATTCCATTAATCCAACGAGATAATTTATATTACAAATAACTTTATAAAGTAACATCCACAAATATAGATCGACGAGTTTTCATGCTTTTTCCAACGTATACAGGCTTAATCTACCTTACATTTTACAATAGACACCTTCTATGATTATGTATATAACCTATACAAACAAATAAATGGCTTGCTTATTCTCTACAATTGATACAAGTATATGTAATATACCAATATGGTTTCATAGCATACGAATTTGCTTCTTTGTTTTCTTTTTGTAATTGCTGTTAGTACTTATGATAGCTATATCGTTTTTTCTTTTTGATAATGGGATTATTTTCATTATGTGAGAGTATGATATATTGAATGATATGCATGTGTGCATTGTAGAGTCGTATTTAAAACACGTCACGGAAACATACATAACCCTACATTAGGGTCATAACTTCGATTTAATTTGTCGTTGAATCAAAAGCAACAAAATTTTGGATTTTGTGGGCTCTAAGAAATTCACAAGGGTTTACAATATTAGTGAAGAGCCATATATAAGCCATATTAAAAAACAGGATAATAAGAAAACAATCTTTTTCATTTGAAAGTGCTCAAAGAAAAATACAAAAACTAAAGGAGCATTAAGGAGACAATGTTCGTAATCTACACCGAGTTAATGCCCAGCTGCATCATCACCAATTAAGCATGTCTCTTCTTTATCTCCCCATTCAATTTTTATTTTCTTAACTCTCTAATTAACCATCATGATCATCATTAATGTTTTTCTAATTGGAATTTTAGAGATCGTGAGCACTTTCCTTTTATTTTTGGGTATGTTTTGTCTCTCACAAACGACAACTTTTTAAAAAAAATTTGTTATCTATATTATTCTTCAATGGTTTACTCTATTTTTTTACTCTAAAAATAGAGTTTTTTTAAAATAGAGAAAGGGTTTGCTCCAATAATTACCTCTATTTTCTACTCTATAAAAAAAAAATTCTAAGTATTTTCTATTTTTTAATTATTTTTTTAATAAACTTTTTACTTTACAAATATATAAATTTTACTCATTTATTTTATATTTTTAACAAAAAAAATTAATACAATTATGATTTTATGAAAACTAAAAATTTACCACACAAGTAAAAATTCATTACATAACTTTTTTTTAACAACTATTATTATAATTTTATTTAAGTATAAAAATAAACATATAAATTTTGTTTAGTTACAAAATAGAAATATATCAAAACTAAATGAGTATTTTGTGAAAAAAATTCTATTCTAAAAAATAAAAATCTCAATATCTAATTCCAAATTTGGAGTTAGATATAGAGATCTCTATTTTGAGAATAAGATGTAGAGTACCATTGGAGATGATTTTACTATAAATAGAGTTTAGAGGTAAAAATAAAGTCTCATTAAAGATGCTCTAACATGTATATTTTTGTTTTGTATAATTTTCATCACAGTTTCACACAATTATAGATTTAAATGTAATGAATTTCAAGATATTTGTGGCTTGAGCATTTAGGAAAGGATATAATAGCTCACATGTAAACTTAAGTAAAAATCTATTCAATAAAAGATTTTTGTTAGTCGTATTATGACAAGTTAATATATTTTTTTGACGGTGTTTCTCTCTCTAGTTTTTAAGAGGCGGCGATTTTTTCTCCCCTTCTTTGGTTCCTCCGCCTCTTCTTCTCCTCTTCCGATCTCCCTTTCTGATGGGCAGTGCTTCTCACCGCCACCGTGGGAGAGACCCCCGTTCTTCGCTCTTTATGTCGGCTACAGTCTCGACGTGTTTCTCCTTAGCCATCGTCTTAGATCTGCGTTTCCATCTTCGTTTGGGTTTTGTTGTTGGAGGCTCCGGCGTGCTCCTCCGTCTCTTTCGCTCGTCCAGCGGCTCGAGCTCCTTCTGAGCCTTCCTTACTTGCTCGAGGACAGCTTCTCAGGAGGGTTTGTTGCAGCGGCCCCGCCTTTTGGTCCTCTGCCTCGAGTGGCTTTGTAGCAGCGGTGGTTCTCCTTTTCTCGGAGGCGGATCTGGGTGACTAGTTAGGTAAGGGTCGTGAGGAGTAACCCTTCCCTCTCTGCGCTCTCTTTTCTTCATCTCCTCTTCATTTGTTCCTCTGCGGCGGCTTCTCTCTGTCTTCATTCCTGGGCGGTTGTGGTTTGCTCTTCGGTTTGGGCTTATCGAGACTAGGTTTTTCTCTTGTTTTCCTCCGTCTCTGTCTGTTTCTCAGACGGTGGGTCATCGTCTGGTTTAGGTGTTGGCCGCATCGACTAGAGTCGGGGGTCTTATGTCTCAGTTCTCCCATTTGGGGGTCCTATGTATCGCCTTGGGTTTCTTGCAGTGTCGTCATCCTTACTCCCGGCGATCCAGTGCCGGTGACTTCTTTTCTAGGGCTTCCTCCTTTCGTGCTCCTTTGGAAGCTGTTCGCGGGTTCGATTGTTCAGGTTTGACGTGTTCGTTGCTTTGGTTTTGTGCAGTGGGATTTTCGCCTTTCGTGCTCGAAGGAGTGGTTTGGTGCTTGAGGCTTTCTCTCTTTAGTTTGTGCCGGTTGTCAATCTCGACAGATTGCTCTCGCTATCTCTATTTGGGTCAGCCTTTCTCTTACCTCCCCTCTGTCGTCATGCAAAGAAACGTCGATTTTCTCTCTCGCTATCCTCTGAAGTTGGCGTTTTGCTTCCCCGTTGTTTGAATATCCTTTTTGTATCCTTTCTCTTTGTTGTTATCGACCAATTCTAGGTGTAGTATGATGTTCATTTGATACTTTGCTTATCCACCACCTGCTTAAAAGTAGCAATTTAGGCCTAAGCATTTTGGGAAGGATAACTCATTCCGCCCCGTTTCCGTCTCAATTTTTCCAAACTTTTCAGGAAAAGAAAATCGTATTTTTTTGTTCGGGTCTAAATACTATATTATAATATGTGAAGGAAAGGATTGGGTTACCCGAACTTCCCTTTGGGTAATTACAAAAACAGAATTTTATGAGTTTTGGTTATATGTATATTTTTAATATATTGATTATGTGTAAAATTTAATATCTAATTTTTTTTATTGTCGTTAGCCTAATATCTATTTTTTAATATATTGATTATGTGTATAGATGAAAATAATGTCAAACAACATAAAATTCCGGATGAATCTCTAAGGTAGATGCTTAATATCATTTATGTTCCTATGCTTAACACTTAATGCTGTAATATGCTTTTTTGTTTTGTTTGTTGCAAACCTTTAAGTATTTTTTTGTCCATAGCTTGATTTGTTTTGGATAAAGACACATTATTTTGGTTGTTTTTATCAAAAACTTGAACCATATATAGTTGAATGGTGAATTTAGATTATTAGACCAATATGTAATGATATTTTTGGTAAGAAATGGTAGTATTAATTTATGTTATATCGAAGATGGTGGTCTCGTTTTTTAATTAATTATATAATATTTCGTTTTTAATTATAATTATCTTAAATCTTAAATATCTAAATTTCGCAAATTTTCCAAATCCGGATTCAACCCTTTTCTAACTTTAATCCTATTTAATGAAACTTTGAGTATGTATTAAGTAGTAAATTTTATGTGTTCAACTTTTCATCCTCATCTCTTATCCGTAATTTTCTGTCTGGTTATATTAAAAGAATACTTTGAATAGTATATATAATATATATTCCCAAACTATTGATTTCTATCCTTTACCCATAGTTTCCGTCCCAAAATTCGGAATGCCAGCCCAGACTAAGGGGGCGATTGGTAAATAGACTGTAAAGGCTGTAGAGGCTTTAATTAGTTTTAAAGTTTTAAAAGTCACTTTTTTTTCCAATCAGACTTTATCCTTCCTACAGTCATAAAAGCTTTCTTAAAAATCTCACAGCCAAAATAACTGTTTTTACTCTTATTTTCGTTTGTTTTTTTTAAAACCAATAAAAATAACTTTTATTTTTTTTAAAGTTACAGTCATTATTTAAAAATCAAATTTTTAACAGTTAATTATTTAACGTAGGATACCATAACTTCATTTGTTTGTGTTCAAGAAACTCATTTATTGCATAACGCTCAAACAAAATGCAAAACATGCACGGTAGAAGAGACAAAAGAGCAAATCTGTGGTCAACAATTTATCATTATACTTACTCTAATTATCATTTTGCAAATATTAATATCTGAGATATTTGAAAGAAAATAAAATTTT